>CATNUY010000079.1:0-1200000 GCA_951217065.1 Baccha elongata
AAAAAAAATAATATACGGGACTATTATCGTATTTGACGTCATAGTGGTGTAGACAGTTTTTATTTATGTCAATCATGTACTCATATATATATACATTTGATTCGTGATTCGTGATCATGCAAATTATATGATCATTATGTGATCATGCAAATTATATAATTATTTCTAAGCAAGATGAACTCAACATAAAACATATTTATAATGATCATATAAATTCTGATATGTCACTCAAACAGTTGAAGGAACTTTGCAATAATTGTTGGCGTGATACATACGGTTTTTTAGTAATTGATAAAGATGGAAGTGTAGAAAAAGGGCGTTATAAAAAATCATTGAATGATACTGTAATTATATAAAGTTGTTATTTAAAAAACATCTGCTGAGCTGTAAACAACTGAAACAGCTTCAATTAAACAGACCCTGATTGTAACAGAACAGACCCTGTTTTTAACAGCACAGAACCAGTTTTTAACCGAACTGACCGATAGCAGTGATAACGTGATTATGGATTTTAATGTAAAGGTTATTAAAATTTTAATCACAACTTAAAAATCGTTGTAAAAAAATATGATCTACTTAAATCTGAAAGATTAACATTTGAGGACACATTTTACCCTATAGTAAAACCATTAAAAGAAATAGCAAAAAGTGTTGAACAAAAACTAAGGAAACAAGCAATATTCAAAGCAATTTATTATCATCAAATGAATCAAAAAACTTAAACGAAAAAAACAATGAGGAGGAGCATGAAAAAAGCACCCTAGACGAAAGTGGATATTATAAATATAAGACAAGTTCTTTCGGAACTTCTACATATAACATAACACAAAGTACCCCGATAAATAAAAGATAGATCAAATCATTATTTGAAGTTTCAAATATTGACAAGGTCTATGGTCCACGCTTCTATGAAAATACTAATTCAACAAAATTTGGTAAATCAGAGATCCATATCGATGATAACAACGACTTAGTGATTGATGGTGAAATTTTGGGGGTTAATCGTGGATTACATGAGATTATTTTTAATAAAAATCCAAAGAAAAACAACTACACGAATGATGATTTACAACAATATTCAAAAATGTTACAAAAAAATTATGTATGTATTAAAGACTATGATAGCAGCTCACTAATTAAAGGTAACAGAGGCGACAAATACAAAAAAATAATTGCACCTCTCATTAAGGACAACTTTGCAACTAAGTCAAATAAAAAAAATTGGTATATCATATTGCAATCGAAATAACAAGAAGTCATATATTATATACTCCAAAAAAAATATTGATTATGTTCACTGGGATAATCCGAACGAACTAGTTCATCGACTACAACTTTTAACTGCATCTCAAGGAGCAGGTAATAATAATCATCATAATGAAGTTATTTCGATTTTAGAAGAGCTCCGTGAAGCAAACATTATAATATTAATGCATGCAACAGAAATAATATATTCAGTGAAATCTAAACAATGAGTGTTGACAAGTTTGGAAGAAGCTCTATCCGATCAGTTGTTGGACCACAAGGTACTAATGGTAATGGTTTCAAATTACTACCAAACGGTGACTTTGATGTAGACAATAAATACCTAAATAATATAAGAGCACCGAAAATGTTGCATCAAGCCGCAACTAAAGCTTATGTTGATCAAAATGAATTAAGAACAATACAATTTTTTCTTAATGCTTGTGATAATAAATTGAAAAAATGGAAAAAAAATAAAGAATGCTTTGATGGTAACATTTTGAATGTAGTACAGCTCATTGAAAATTAAAAAAATAGTTTTCTGAATGATAATATCCAAAATAAGAGTAATTTTTTTAATTTATATTTTCAACTCATACCATTAGTAAAAAACGTACAGTAACGTTATTTTTATTTCATTTTGCATTCTCTATTCAATCCGAAAACATGTGATCCCTAAACATTAAGTTTATTCAATTACTCATTGAAGAAGTTTTGTCATTTCTCAAATCTAACCAAAACTATATACTTGAAAAACATTTTTTAGTGTTTGATTCTATGTCGTTTCTAAGAAGCTTCGAAACTAATGGTTGCTGTTTACATAATGGGTATTTTTTCTCGGATCGTCACTGAATAAAAAAAAAGTATGCATGGACGAAGCAGATACTTGTGCGTGCTTTCATGTTGAAGCTAAGCTGAATAAAATTAAGAGAATAATGACTTTTTATAAATATTATACAAAGAATGAATTTATATAAATAAATAAAATACTATGTCGTTTAATTCAATATTTAATAAGATGAGTGGAAGAAATGTTGTCAATGAGTTGCATAAACCAGCTCAAAGAAACTTTAAGAGACGTCCTGTAATAATCAAAGGATTTGATGATCTATGGCAAACAGATTTAGTTGAAATGATACCATAGAGTAAGGAAAATAAAGGTAATAAATACATGTTGACTGTAATTGATACCTTTTCAAAATTCACAAGAGCAAAACCATTGCTTAACAAAAATGCAAGAAGTGTCCCAAAAGCTATAAACAATATTTTAAAAAAATCTGTACGTTATCCCAAAAACATACAAACCGATGATGGAAAAGAGTTTTTCAATTAAACTTTTAAAAAAATGATGTCTCAATTTAAAATAAACCATTGCTCAACATTAAGGAGTTTAAAAGCATCTATTGTTGAACGTTTTAATCGAACCCTCAAAGAAAAGATGTAAAAAGAATTTAGTTTCAATGGTAACTTTAAATGGATTCATATTTTAAACAAACTGTTAAATGACTATTATTATACTATCCATAGAACAATTCATAGAATACCTGCTAGCGTTAATAAAAATAACGCTAAGGTACTACTTGGTACTTTATATAATAGTAAAGGGTGTTTTTTTTCGAGGTATAGAACTTTAAGTTGGCATTACTTTTCAAGACGGCGACCGATTTAACAGCTGTCAAGTGATTTATTCTCAATGTGTGTGTCGAAACACCGTTACATCCAGAAAAACTGACTGTTTGGTGCGCTTTATGGGCTGGTGGAATCATTGGTCCGTACTTCTTCAAAAACGATGATGGCCACAACGTTACAGTCAATATTGATCGGTATAGAGCCATGATTACTAACTTTTTCATTCCTGAATTGAACAATCATGATGTCCAGGAGCTGTGGTTCCAACAAGACGGCGCAACACAGCTCGTGACACAATCGATTTACTGAAAGACACGTTTGGTGACCGCCTAATTTCACGTTTTGGACCTGTGAATTGGCCTCCAAGATCTTGTGATTTAACACCACTAGACTATTTTCTGTGGGGTTATGTAAAGTCATTGGTCTATGCGGATTAGCTACAAACGCTTGACCATTTGGAAGACAACATTCGCCGTGTTATTGCCGATATACGGCCACAAATGTTGGAAAAAGTCATCGAAAATCGGACGTCCAGATTTGACTACATCCGATCCAGCCGTGGCAGTTATATGCCAGAAATCATATTTAAAATGTAATGCCACAAGATTATCTTTCGAATAAATAAAAATTCATGTCAATCGAATATTCCATCGTTGTTTTATTGCAATTTAAAATTCTATACCTCTAAAAAATACACCCTTTATTAAAAAATCACCAAAGGCGAAATTTAAAATTGGCGACAAAGTTCGAATAAGGAAGCTTAAAGATGTTTTTGAAAAAGGCTATACTTCTAACTGGACAACAGAAATATTCGAAATAACAAAAGTAAAGTTGACAAACCCAACATTTTATGAAGAAGAATTACAAAAAAACAATTTGTTAGGCACGTTTCTGGTTGAAAAAATAGTAAGACGAAGCGGAGAAAAAGTATTCGTCAAATGGTTAGGATTTCCTTTAGCTTATAATTCATGGATAAATACATAAAAAGAGTAAAAATAGCATTCAGTACTCATAGTCCCACATACTTACCCAATGCAAAAACTATGACTTACAATAAAACAAAGGAACTGCTAACCTTACAGATATCAATATAATATGTACCTATGTTAATTTTTTCCCAGATACCTGCATAATACATGCGCCTAAGTAGTTATCTTTTTTTCTTCACACAACCATCAACAGGTGTACAAAAAAAAAAGTGATCTAACGCTTATAAATGCACTCGCCAAAAGATCTACTAACGTAAGTTCTGTATCATCAATGATTGCGCATAAAACAATAGAGCCCACAGAACAATAGAAAAAAGTCATGCATACTCATCAAATCAACTACCTACCGAAGCACACCACGAAGGTTTGCGACCGGTGCATGGCACAACAATTAGTGCAGCATCTAGTGCTGATCGTGAATTCTTACAGCTAGCAATAAATACATATAAAAAAACAGCCCATAAAACAGTAAAAAACAAAACAATAATTATACACATCAAACCAACTATCTAGCTATCTACCTACACACAAGCAAGGGATGCAACCCCTCGTTAACTATCGAAACTTCTCTCTCAACTATAAATCAGCACCGTGCACCGCACCAAAAAAGGATTCATGGCTTCACGGCCAACAATACATCGGCACCGTACCTGCCACCAAAAAAGGTTCATAGATTCACGGACAACAATAGATCGGCACCGTGCCTGGCACCAAAAAAAGGTTCATGGGTTCATGGCCAACAATAGATCGGCACTATGCCTGGCATCCAAAAAAGGTCCATGGATTCACGGCCAACAATAGATCGGCACCGTGCGCGAGTTATATGAAATAACGATCTAGTCATTATATACCATGTTCTTGGAACATAGTAAAGTAAGATAAGCCAAGTATGTAGATAAGTAGATAAGCTTTCTTTTTGGGTACTCATTTACATGATGCTCAAAGCTTTATAAGATAGAAGCTTTGCTTCTTGTGTTTTAGCCTTCTAGCAAACCTGTACTTGCAAGTATATAATAATATGTATTGAACGGTTTAATTATATGATAAAGATAAGAGATTCTCAATATGTTAAGGTAAAATTAAGTTAGTTGAATTTGAACAGCACAATAAACCAGACCAACCAAATATAAGCCGTGTTTTTATTAGAATCTGCTGAAATCAAAGTAAGCGAAATTAACTATCTGCTGAACTACAGTAAGCAACGTAACTGGCGCAGTCGTAATGGAATTCCAATCGTGATTTACAAGTGAATTAAACAAAGTTGAAAGTAGCTCGTTAAAATCCAAGATTCGAATGCATACTCTTTGATGTAAATCTGAAGAGGTAGTTTAAAAACTTAATGCCGAAAACCTAGCCTCCAAAAAAACAAACGTTTGTATTCGATTCATAATCCATGCTGCAGTGAAAAAACAATGCTATGAACAAAAAAAAAACTACTAAACTGTTTAATTAATTAATTAAATTAATTTATATAAATATATGCACATACATTGCACGCACATGTATTGTACAGAACAGTACAAAGTGCAATAACAGTAAAGTTCTCTATATAATTATAAAATATCTGCATATAAAACCAAAATTATAATCAGTTACAGTTATTTATTGTAAATACATATATACATTTTCAGAAAAGTATATGAAATGCATTCACTATAACTGAAAATTGAAAATGTAACAAGAAGTAAATATATACTAAATACACGAAAAAGTAGATGTAAAGACATATTAGAATTATAAAATTAGAGTAAATTATCAATAGGTATAGATTTATTAAAAGAAGGAAAAAAAACATAAACAAAAATAGTAATTTATTAAGCCATCAGAATAAAGTTCTTACATATTAGTACCTATACAATACTTGAAAAAAAATTGCTAAAAAAATATAATTTTGAATGAAAACACGTGTTAATAAAAACAAAAAAAAAATTCATGCGATTGACGTATCTCTCGTGAGTCTCTGTTTAAAGCTTTTTTCTGGGTCATGTCAAATACAATTAAAACGGCAAGACAAAAAAGCAATAGAGTCGATTTGGAAAAAATAAAAAACTACAATTTGTTTGAGTTCAACAGTTTGGTTAGTGATAATAACAAAGTGCATAGCGAAACAATAATAAAAACGCCTTTAATTCCGACAATGAATAACAATAGTTCTTTAGAAATTTTTAATTCACTGCGGATTCCAGACGCAGTGAAAGATGTTCCGACTTTTGACGGCAATCCATATCTTTTATTTTACTTCATTAACAACGTTGAAGAAATTTTGAACTTGATGCCACAAATTTCAGGCACAGCCTACGCTAATTTAATTTTGAGAGCGATTTGAAATAAAATTGTTGGGTCAGCAAACGAAGTCCTAAATATGTATGGTACTTCCATAGATTGGACGGAAATAAAAAACAATCTAATCGTTCATTACGCTGACAAGCGAAATGCAACAAGCCTGATCAGAGATTTACACCAAATGAGGCAAGGTGCAGATAACGTGGAAATATTCTATGCTAAGTTATTGAGATTTTTTCAACAATTATGAATCATGTTAGACTCCATGAAAGAGAAGCAACGGTAGTTGAAGCGAAAAAGTCCCTATATCAAGAAATGTGTCTTAATAAATTTTTGTCAGGGATAAAAGAACCTATGGGTTCAACAATCCGAGCTATGAGAGCATCAAAAATGACTGAAGCTTTCTCTTTTTGCTTAGAAGAGATCCTCAAATAAGACAAAACAGGATTTATGAATCTCCTTCATATCCACGGCCCACTGTTAGAGTTCCGCAACTTGCTTATAGACCTGATTTAAGATATCCTCACCCATCCCCCAGAAATATTACCCCTTCAAACACCATTTAGACAAAATTATTACAGACAATATTCCCCGAAACATCAAAGCCATAATAGCCCCCCAGTAGTCCACAGTAACAATAATTAGGTTACTAGTGCTAGATAAAATTTGAATCACAGATCTTTTCCCCCTCAAGAACCGATGTCAGATTCTAAAATCTTCTGTGTAATGACCCGATCCTCCAATATCCAGATTTTCACAAGCCTTTCATCATTACTACAGATGCTAGTAATGTTGCTTTAGGCGCAGTGCTTTCTCATGGTTCTTTGGGTTCCGATAGACCGGTTTGTTTTGCAAGTCGGACATTATCAAAAAGTGAACAGCACTACAGTACAATAGAGAAAGAACTTTTGGCCATTATTTGGGCAGTAAAATATTTTCGACCCTACGTGTATGTATACGGGACTATTATCGTATTTGACGTCATAGTGGTGTAGACAGTTTTTATTTATGTCAATCATGTACTCATATATATATACATTTGATTCGTGATTCGTGATCATGCAAATTATATGATCATTATGTGATCATGCAAATTATATAATTATTTCTAAGCAAGATGAACTCAACATAAAACATATTTATAATGATCATATAAATTCTGATATGTCACTCAAACAGTTGAAGGAACTTTGCAATAATTGTTGGCGTGATACATACGGTTTTTTAGTAATTGATAAAGATGGAAGTGTAGAAAAAGGGCGTTATAAAAAATCATTGAATGATACTGTAATTATATAAAGTTGTTATTTAAAAAACATCTGCTGAGCTGTAAACAACTGAAACAGCTTCAATTAAACAGACCCTGATTGTAACAGAACAGACCCTGTTTTTAACAGCACAGAACCAGTTTTTAACCGAACTGACCGATAGCAGTGATAACGTGATTATGGATTTTAATGTAAAGGTTATTAAAATTTTAATCACAACTTAAAAATCGTTGTAAAAAAATATGATCTACTTAAATCTGAAAGATTAACATTTGAGGACACATTTTACCCTATAGTAAAACCATTAAAAGAAATAGCAAAAAGTGTTGAACAAAAACTAAGGAAACAAGCAATATTCAAAGCAATTTATTATCATCAAATGAATCAAAAAACTTAAACGAAAAAAACAATGAGGAGGAGCATGAAAAAAGCACCCTAGACGAAAGTGGATATTATAAATATAAGACAAGTTCTTTCGGAACTTCTACATATAACATAACACAAAGTACCCCGATAAATAAAAGAAAGATCAAATCATTATTTGAAGTTTCAAATATTGACAAGGTCTATGGTCCACGCTTCTATGAAAATACTAATTCAACAAAATTTGGTAAATCAGAGATCCATATCGATGATAACAACGACTTAGTGATTGATGGTGAAATTTTGGGGGTTAATCGTGGATTACATGAGATTATTTTTAATAAAAATCCAAAGAAAAACAACTACACGAATGATGATTTACAACAATATTCAAAAATGTTACAAAAAAATTATGTATGTATTAAAGACTATGATAGCAGCTCACTAATTAAAGGTAACAGAGGCGACAAATACAAAACAAAATAATTGCACCTCTCATTAAGGACAACTTTGCAACTAAGTCAAATAAAAAAAATTGGTATATCATATTGCAATCGAAATAACAAGAAGTCATATATTATATACTCCAAAAAAAATATTGATTATGTTCACTGGGATAATCCGAACGAACTAGTTCATCGACTACAACTTTTAACTGCATCTCAAAGAGCAGGTAATAATAATCATTATAATGAAGTTATTTCGATTTTAGAAGAGCTCCGTGAAGCAAACATTATAATATTAATGCATGCAACAGAAATAATATATTCAGTGAAATCTAAACAATGAGTGTTGACAAGTTTGGAAGAAGCTCTATCCGATCAGTTGTTGGACCACAAGGTACTAATGGTAATGGTTTCAAATTACTACCAAACGGTGACTTTGATGTAGACAATAAATACCTAAATAATATAAGAGCACCGAAAATGTTGCATCAAGCCGCAACTAAAGCTTATGTTGATCAAAATGAATTAAGAACAATACAATTTTTTCTTAATGCTTGTGATAATAAATTGAAAAAATGGAAAAAAAAATAAAGAATGCTTTGATGGTAACATTTTGAATGTAGTACAGCTCATTGAAAATTAAAAAAATAGTTTTCTGAATGATAATATCCAAAATAAGAGTAATTTTTTTAATTTATATTTTCAACTCATACCATTAGTAAAAAACGTACAGTAACGTTATTTTTATTTCATTTTGCATTCTCTATTCAATCCGAAAACATGTGATCCCTAAACATTAAGTTTATTCAATTACTCATCGAAGAAGTTTTGTCATTTCTCAAATCTAACCAAAACTATATACTTGAAAAACATTTTTTAGTGTTTGATTCTATGTCGTTTCTAAGAAGCTTCGAAACTAATGGTTGCTGTTTACATAATGGGTATTTTTTCTCGGATCGTCACTGGATAAAAAAAAAATATGCATGGACGAAGCAGATACTTGTGCGTGCTTTCATGTTGAAGCTAAGCTGAATAAAATTAAGAGAATAATGACTTTTTATAAATATTATACAAAGAATGAATTTATATAAATAAATAAAATACTATGTCGTTTAATTCAATATTTAATAAGATGAGTGGAAGAAATGTTGTCAATGAGTTGCATAAACCAGCTCAAAGAAACTTTAAGAGACGTCCTGTAATAATCAAAGGATTTGATGATCTATGGCAAACAGATTTAGTTGAAATGATTCCATAGAGTAAGGAAAATAAAGGTAATAAATACATGTTGACTGTAATTGATACCTTTTCAAAATTCACAAGAGCAAAACCATTGCTTAACAAAAATGCAAGAAGTGTCCCAAAAGCTATAAACAATATTTTAAAAAAATCTGTACGTTATCCCAAAAACATACAAACCGATGATGGAAAAGAGTTTTTCAATTAAACTTTTTAAAAAATGATGTCTCAATTTAAAATAAACCATTGCTCAACATTAAGGAGTTTAAAAGCATCTATTGTTGAACGTTTTAATCGAACCCTCAAAGAAAAGATGTAAAAAGAATTTAGTTTCAATGGTAACTTTAAATGGATTCATATTTTAAACAAACTGTTAAATGACTATTATTATACTATCCATAGAACAATTCATAGAATACCTGCTAGCGTTAATAAAAATAACGCTAAGGTACTACTTGGTACTTTATATAATAGTAAAGGGTGTTTTTTTTCGAGGTATAGAACTTTAAGTTGGCATTACTTTTCAAGACGGCGACCGATTTAACAGCTGTCAAGTGATTTATTCTCAATGTGTGTGTCGAAACACTGTTACATCCAGAAAAACTGACTGTTTGGTGCGCTTTATGGGCTGGTGGAATCATTGGTCCGTACTTCTTCAAAAACGATGATGGCCACAACGTTACAGTCAATATTGATCGGTATAGAGCCATGATTACTAACTTTTTCATTCCTGAATTGAACAATCATGATGTCCAGGAGCTGTGGTTCCAACAAGACGGCGCAACACAGCTCGTGACACAATCGATTTACTGAAAGACACGTTTGGTGACCGCCTAATTTCACGTTTTGGACCTGTGAATTGGCCTCCAAGATCTTGTGATTTAACACCACTAGACTATTTTCTGTGGGGTTATGTAAAGTCATTGGTCTATGCGGATTAGCTACAAACGCTTGACCATTTGGAAGACAACATTCGCCGTGTTATTGCCGATATACGGCCACAAATGTTGGAAAAAGTCATCGAAAATCGGACGTCCAGATTTGACTACATCCGATCCAGCCGTGGCAGTTATATGCCAGAAATCATATTTAAAATGTAATGCCACAAGATTATCTTTCGAATAAATAAAAATTCATGTCAATCGAATATTCCATCGTTGTTTTATTGCAATTTAAAATTCTATACCTCTAAAAAATACACCCTTTATTAAAAAATCACCAAAGGCGAAATTTAAAATTGGCGACAAAGTTCGAATAAGGAAGCTTAAAGATGTTTTTGAAAAAGGCTATACTTCTAACTGGACAACAGAAATATTCGAAATAACAAAAGTAAAGTTGACAAACCCAACATTTTATGAAGAAGAATTACAAAAAAACAATTTGTTAGGCACGTTTCTGGTTGAAAAAATAGTAAGACGAAGCGGAGAAAAAGTATTCGTCAAATGGTTAGGATTTCCTTTAGCTTATAATTCATGGATAAATACATAAAAAGAGTAAAAATAGCATTCAGTACTCATAGTCCCACATACTTACCCAATGCAAAAACTATGACTTACAATAAAACAAAGGAACTGCTAACCTTACAGATATCAATATAATATGTACCTATGTTAATTTTTTCCCAGATACCTGCATAATACATGCGCCTAAGTAGTTATCTTTTTTTCTTCACACAACCATCAACAGGTGTACAAAAAAAAAAGTGATCTAACGCTTATAAATGCACTCGCCAAAAGATCTACTAACGTAAGTTCTGTATCATCAATGATTGCGCATAAAACAATAGAGCCCACAGAACAATAGAAAAAAGTCATGCATACTCATCAAATCAACTACCTACCGAAGCACACCACGAAGGTTTGCGACCGGTGCATGGCACAACAATTAGTGCAGCATCTAGTGCTGATCGTGAATTCTTACAGCTAGCAATAAATACATATAAAAAAACAGCCCATAAAACAGTAAAAAACAAAACAATAATTATACACATCAAACCAACTATCTAGCTATCTACCTACACACAAGCAAGGGATGCAACCCCTCGTTAACTATCGAAACTTCTCTCTCAACTATAAATCAGCACCGTGCACCGCACCAAAAAAGGATTCATGGCTTCACGGCCAACAATACATCGGCACCGTACCTGCCACCAAAAAAGGTTCATAGATTCACGGACAACAATAGATCGGCACCGTGCCTGGCACCAAAAAAAGGTTCATGGGTTCATGGCCAACAATAGATCGGCACTATGCCTGGCATCCAAAAAAGGTCCATGGATTCACGGCCAACAATAGATCGGCACCGTGCGCGAGTTATATGAAATAACGATCTAGTCATTATATACCATGTTCTTGGAACATAGTAAAGTAAGATAAGCCAAGTATGTAGATAAGTAGATAAGCTCTCTTTTTGGGTACTCATTTACATGATGCTCAAAGCTTTATAAGATAGAAGCTTTGCTTCTTGTGTTTTAGCCTTCTAGCAAACCTGTACTTGCAAGTATATAATAATATGTATTGAACGGTTTAATTATATGATAAAGATAAGAGATTCTCAATATGTTAAGGTAAAATTAAGTTAGTTGAATTTGAACAGCACAATAAACCAGATCAACCAAATATAAGCCGTGTTTTTATTAGAATCTGCTGAAATCAAAGTAAGCGAAATTAACTATCTGCTGAACTACAGTAAGCAACGTAACTGGCGCAGTCGTAATGGAATTCCAATCGTGATTTACAAGTGAATTAAACAAAGTTGAAAGTAGCTCGTTAAAATCCAAGATTCGAATGCATACTCTTTGATGTAAATCTGAAGAGGTAGTTTAAAAACTTAATGCCGAAAACCTAGCCTCCAAAAAAACAAACGTTTGTATTCGATTCATAATCCATGCTGCAGTGAAAAAACAATGCTATGAACAAAAAAAAAACTACTAAACTGTTTAATTAATTAATTAAATTAATTTATATAAATATATGCACATACATTGCACGCACATGTATTGTACAGAACAGTACAAAGTGCAATAACAGTAAAGTTCTCTATATAATTATAAAATATCTGCATATAAAACCAAAATTATAATCAGTTACAGTTATTTATTGTAAATACATATATACATTTTCAGAAAAGTATATGAAATGCATTCACTATAACTGAAAATTGAAAATGTAACAAGAAGTAAATATATACTAAATACACGAAAAAGTAGATGTAAAGACATATTAGAATTATAAAATTAGAGTAAATTATCAATAGGTATAGATTTATTAAAAGAAGGAAAAAAAACATAAACAAAAATAGTAATTTATTAAGCCATCAGAATAAAGTTCTTACATATTAGTACCTATACAATACTTGAAAAAAAATTGCTAAAAAAATATAATTTTGAATGAAAACACGTGTTAATAAAAACAAAAAAAAAATTCATGCGATACGTCAAGTGAGTCTCTGTTTAAAGCTTTTTTCTGGGTCATGTCAAATACAATTAAAACGGCAAGACAAAAAAGCAATAGAGTCGATTTGGAAAAAATAAAAAACTACAATTTGTTTGAGTTCAACAGTTTGGTTAGTGATAATAACAAAGTGCATAGCGAAACAATAATAAAAACGCCTTTAATTCCGACAATGAATAACAATAGTTCTTTAGAAATTTTTAATTCACTGCGGATTCCAGACGCAGTGAAAGATGTTCCGACTTTTGACGGCAATCCATATCTTTTATTTTACTTCATTAACAACGTTGAAGAAATTTTGAACTTGATGCCACAAATTTCAGGCACAGCCTACGCTAATTTAATTTTGAGAGCGATTTGAAATAAAATTGTTGGGTCAGCAAACGAAGTCCTAAATATGTATGGTACTTCCATAGATTGGACGGAAATAAAAAACAATCTAATCGTTCATTACGCTGACAAGCGAAATGCAACAAGCCTGATCAGAGATTTACACCAAATGAGGCAAGGTGCAGATAACGTGGAAATATTCTATGCTAAGTTATTGAGATTTTTTCAACAATTATGAATCATGTTAGACTCCATGAAAGAGAAGCAACGGTAGTTGAAGCGAAAAAGTCCCTATATCAAGAAATGTGTCTTAATAAATTTTTGTCAGGGATAAAAGAACCTATGGGTTCAACAATCCGAGCTATGAGAGCATCAAAAATGACTGAAGCTTTCTCTTTTTGCTTAGAAGAGTTCCTCAAATAAGACAAAACAGGATTTATGAATCTCCTTCATATCCACGGCCCACTGTTAGAGTTCCGCAACTTGCTTATAGACCTGATTTAAGATATCCTCACCCATCCCCCAGAAATATTACCCCTTCAAACACCATTTAGACAAAATTATTACAGACAATATTCCCCGAAACATCAAAGCCATAATAGCCCCCCAGTAGTCCACAGTAACAATAATTAGGTTACTAGTGCTAGATAAAATTTGAATCACAGATCTTTTCCCCCTCAAGAACCGATGTCAGATTCTAAAATCTTCTGTGTAATGACCCGATCCTCCAATATCCAGATTTTCACAAGCCTTTCATCATTACTACAGATGCTAGTAATGTTGCTTTAGGCGCAGTGCTTTCTCATGGTTCTTTGGGTTCCGATAGACCGGTTTGTTTTGCAAGTCGGACATTATCAAAAAGTGAACAGCACTACAGTACAATAGAGAAAGAACTTTTGGCCATTATTTGGGCAGTAAAATATTTTCGACCCTACGTGTATGGCAGAAAATTTTAAATTGTGACTGACCACAAACATCTTACCTGGCTTTTTTCAATTAAAGACCCTTCTTCAAAACTTGTTCGGTGGAGATTACGTCTCGAAGAATATGATTATGATGCTATTTACAAAAAGGGCACAAAAAACTTAAGTGCCGATGCTCTTTCACGTATCGAGATTAATGTGAATGAAACGGAATCTGAAAACTTAGAAATTATTTCAATGGAAAATAACATCGATGACTCGTCAAAAGCATCACCATTACATTCAGCAGAAGAAAATTTGAATACCGGTATTCCAATATCCGAACGTGCCATAAATGAGTTTTCGCATCAAATCATCATCAGACAAAATCTTTCAAAAACCGACATATCTGCAAAGCTGGTTATTCTTTTCAAAAGAAAAAAGCGCTACATAATCGAGCATTGTACTCCTGCACACGAAAGTGTGATTATATCAATTCTAAGGCAGTACCTTAACACAAAAAGACAAGTAGCCATTCTAACAGACGATGACACTTTTCTAGTGATTCAAAGAGTTTTTTCGAAGTTTTTTCATCGATCAAGTTTAAAGTTGGTAAGGGCTAATATTTTACTAAAGGACATAACGGAAAGAGATGAACAAGAAAAGGTAGTTAGAGACTACCACGAATTTTCTAACCACAGGGGGATATCAGAATGATTAAACCACTTAAAAAGAGATATTTATTTTCCTACCTTGAATAATGTTATTGCAAAGGTAATAAATAGTTGCGATATTTGCCAGAGGTACAAATACGACCGAAAAAGGGAAAAACTTAAATTTGAACTTACCGAAACACCCTCTAAACCACTTGATATAGTTCATCTATTCGATACATAAAACTAATTTTCTTACTATTTTTGACAAATTTAGCAAATTCGCAAGTGTCTATCCATTAAGTGCAAGGACAAGTATCAATTTAGTTAGGTCTCTCCGCCACTTTTTTTCACATCATGGTATTCCCAAAAAAGTGGTATCTGATAATAGAAGCGAGTTTGTATGTACATTATTCAGAGATTTTTTAAAGCTCTACAGCATTGATTTTCACAATATTTGCGCAAAGACTTCAAATGGCAATTCTCCAGTTGAACGTTTTCATTCTACCCTGACGGAACTGATCCGAATCATAAATTCACAAAAGAAAGACGCAATTATTGAAGAAATAGTTGATGAAGCTGTATTAACATACAACAACTCCATACATTCAGCTACGAAATTATCTCCTTTCGAACTCTTATCAGGGCACATACACAACAGACAACCTTTTCCATCCAAAACGAATTTTGTTACAGAACAAGAATATCTCCAGCAACATAAAAATAATTACGAAAATCTATCTAAACTGATACATTCAAAAACCCTTGAACATAAACAAGGTTATATTAGTAAACTCAACGAGTCTCGGTAGGATCCTCCTAGTTATGAACCAAATGAAGTTATTTTTGAAATGGATGATAGACGCAACAAATTGGCACCAAGTTTTAACGACCATATTGTGACTCAAAACAATAAGATTACTGTAGAAACTAACAAAAGAAAGGTTCATAAACAAAAAATAAAAAAACAAAAATATAAATAAATAAATAAATCTTACAAACAAAAACTAACAACAACACCCAGTAAGTTAGTTTTAAACAATGGATGTCTTTTGTATCTTTGTTATGTAACTTAAACGTGTAAGAATATACATATACAACATAACTCTTTAAATAAAAAAAAAAATTAAAAACCCTATAACAAAAAATAACACCTAACGTAAATATTTAAAACGATTAATTACATAAAAATACTAGGTTCTATAAATTTGTAAAAGCTTTCGTACTTGATTTTTCAGATCATAATTGATAATAATATAAATATATAATGTAATGTAAATATATAATACAAAATAAAATATTATTAAGAAATCACAAAACATACATTTCTAAAAGTATATTATCATAAAATGAACTTACTCCTAAAGTTCATTCTTTAGGGGGACGAGTTATATGACATAACGATCTAGTCATTATATACCATATTCTTGGACCATAGTAAGGTAAGATAAGCCAAGTATGTAGATAAGTAGATAAGCTCTCTTTTTGGGTACTCATTTACATGATGCTCTAAGCTTTATAAGATAGAAGCTTTGCTTCTTGTGTTTTAGCCTTCTAGCAAACCTGTACTTGCAAGTATATAATAATATGTATTGAACGGTTTAATTATATGATAAAGATAAGAGATTCTCAATATGTTAAGGTAAAATTAAGTTAGTTGAATTTGAACAGCACAATAAACCAAATCAACCAAATATTAGCCGTGTTTTTATTAGAATCTGCTGAAATCAAAGTAAGCGAAATTAACTATCTACTGTAGTTCACAGTAAGCAACGTAACTCGCGGCACCGAAAATCGGCAACTAGAAAGGATTTAACTGGAATCGGACACGGCACGGCACGTCAATCTATATGGCTATGAATCCATGAATCGCCTCTACAGAAGCCGATGATAACGCATATACATAAAATTATTTCAATATAAACGGAGGCACTTCAACCGACTAGAACACAGAATCAAGAAGTCGCACCAAGAACCAGCTCCGCCGCCGCGCCGTCAAATAAAAGTAAGTAAAATATAAATAAAAAACAAACTAAAAAATAGACTTCCCTCTACCAGTGGTAAGGGGTTTTTTGCCAATAAAAATAAAAATAATTTTTAAGTCAACGAATAATCGTTGAGTTCAAAAGCCGAAGATCCGTCTTCGAGATTATAGCCAGAGATCCGCCTCTGAGATAAAAGCCAGAGATCCGTCTTCCAGATAAAAGCTAGAGATAAGTCTTTGAGATAAAAAGCCGAAGATCCGTCTTCGAGATAAAAGCCAGAGATCCGTCTCTGAGAAAAAAGCCAATGTTTTGTCTTTGAGATGAAAGCCGAAGATCCATTTTCGAGATAAAAGCTAGAGATCCGTCTCTGAGATAAAAGTCGAAGATCCGTCTTCGATATAAAAGCCAGAGATCCGTCTCGGGGCACGAGTACTATAACTTGGGGATCGACAATTGATAACGGGTTTTTATAGAAGGGTCAAATACAAAATTTTTTTACTATTGGTGGGAAGATAGACCCCATCTCCCGCCGTTTTGGCGGGATGGGCCATTTAATGAAAAAAGTACTAAAAATGAAAAAAAATCATTGAAAAATAACGGTAAAACCTACAATTAAGTTTTATATTTTTCTGAAAGCCAATATTCTGTTTTACTATCCAGTTTTTAAATCAAGTGAAATCTTTCCATAGTTTTTGAAAAAAAAAACTACTTTCAAACTCAAAATATAAGAAACATTTTTTTTTTTAATTTTAAAGTGTCATTTTGAGATTTTATATCATATTTTTTTCTTAGAAATCGTTGCTCATATTAATTCTTAATCAAAAACCAAAAACAAAAAGATTTTATGTCTTCAAGTTTTCGAGGAAATTCAAAATTACCAACTCTTCTATTTTAGTTCAATTAATTTTTTTGCTTGAGTATTTTACGTAGTCTAATTTTGACAGTTAAAAAAGAATATGAATTATTTCTTACACAAATTGACTCAAAATCGAAATCAGTAATGTATGTGACCCCCCTGCTTGATCCTATGATAGGATAGTTTGGGTATATGAAAAGTTTCGTTTAGATCCAAAACATTTTTTTGTTCAATCCCTTTTCTGTTTTAAGTGTGGAGGGGAAAATACCACCAGTCCCGAATGTCCACAATGCTCGGGAAACGAGCCAAAGAGCAGTCCAAGGTTCCGGGGGAATTGTTCTTCGGAGAAGACCCCGGAGACCTCCTGAATCAACCCACCCAAACCCAACACCTTAACACCAATTCCAGTCCAGCCTCCAACGATGTTCGATCCCACCAGCCAGCTCCAGGCGTCAGCATCCTCCCACGACCTCCTCAACCCCGCGACGAAGAACCCAAAGCATAACCACCTCGTTTGAGACCAATCCTGCCTTTGCACGAACGTCTGCACTATTACTATGAGGCCAGGAAGCGGATATTTGGCACACAAGGGATGGCTGTCTCGGAAAAGGTGGACCGACTGAGGAAGAAGTTTCTGGAGAAGAAGAAAGCCTATAAAGCCATAGAAGCGACCACCCTATGCAGCTCGGATGACTTACGACCTTATGCAAATGTCACCATTTTTGGAGAGTCTGTCCTAGGACTATTGGACAGTGGAGCCAGCATAAGTTGCCTAGGTGTCGAGGGACCGGAGTTCCTGAAGAAACATGGCCGAAACTTCACCAAACTTTCTTCTGAGGTCAAAACAGCTGATGGAAATCAACAACGCATAATAGGAAAGTTCTATGCGGATATCTGCTACAAAGGGATGACGAAAACAATGCCACTGTATATGGTTCCGTCTCTGCAGCAGAAACTGTACCTAGGAATCGACTTCTGGACGGAATTCGGCATTGCTCCTCAGTTTATCTCTGAACTTTCTATGGTTCAGTGCCCAGTCGAGAAGGATGTGGATCCACACGCTCACGAACTCACTTTAGAGCAGTCAAAACGGTTAAAAGATGTCATTAAATTGTTTCCGTCCTCTGCCATACAAGGCTTAGGAAAAACATCTCTAGAGGTACATACTATTGATACAGGTAATGCAGAGCCCATTAAGCAACGTCATTACCCGGTTTCTCCAGCGGTACACAAACTCCTATATGAGGAGTTGGAGCGCATGCTTGAACTTGGAGTGATCGAAGAGAGCAACAGCACCTGGAGCTCTCCTGTAGTTCTAGTTCGTAAGCCCGGCAAAAATCGCTTGTGCTTGGACTACAGGAGAGTCAATGCGAAAACCAAGAAGGATGCGTAACCACTTTCTCATTTAGGGGGATTGCTATGGCGTCTGCAGGATACTCGTTACATTTCGAGCGTGGATCTTAAAGACGCATTTTGGCAGATCCCGCTGGAGAAAGAATCCCGAGAAAAGACGGCGTTTACTGTGCCCGGCATGCCCCTGTTGCAGTTTACTCTCATACCCTTTGGGCTCTGCAATGCTCCACAACGCATGGTCAGATTGATGGACAAAGTGGTACTACACCAACTGCGAGAACAAATCTTTCCGTACTTGGATGACCTCTTGGTAGTTTCGAGCACATTCGATGAGCATGTGGAGCTATTGAAAGTTTTGGCCGGTCGCCTGAAGGAAGCAGGATTGACGATGAACGTCCAGAAGTCGAAATTCTGCTTCAAGGAGATGAAGTACCTAGGCTACATTGTTGGAGAAGGCTGCCTGAAGACGGACCCAGATAAAGTAGCAGCCATTGCTGATTTTCCTGTTCCGACTACATCTAGGCAAGTCCGACGCTTCCTGGGACTCGCAGGATGGTACAGACGTTTCGTGCAGGATTTTTCAACACTTGCGGCACTGATTTCAGACACGCTGAAGAAGGGGAAGAAGTTCGAGTTCAACGAGGCTGCGTTGGAGTCCTTCAACCTTCTCAAAGAGGCCCTGACATCTCAGCCTGTGTTGGTTCACCCGGATTTCACGAAGGAGTTCATCATCCAGTGTGACGCATCCGACACAGGAGTCGGCTGCGTTCTGAGTCAGGTTGACGAGAGTGGTAGTGAACGTCCAATCTACTATCACTCACAGAAGCTCAACACAGCCCAGCGCAACTATAGCGTTACAGAGCGTGAGTGCCTTGCTGCTGTCATGGGAGTGCAGAAGTTCCGTGGTTATGTAGAGCGACACCCTTTCAGGATAGTGACCGACCATGCGAGCCTAAAGTGGCTGATGGGACAAAAAGATTTGAGTGGACGGTTAGCGCGATGGAGCTTAAAGCTGCAGGGATTCGACTTCAGCATCGATCATCGCAAGAGTACCCTAAACGTTGTGCCTGATGCACTTTCACGGGTCGATCAGGTAGATGCACTGGGTTGCGATGTCTCGCAGCTGGAAGATCCTCACGATGTTCTGCATATCGACCTTGAGGACCCAAGTTTTAAATCTTCGGAATACCTCAAGATCATGGTGGAATCGCGAAAACCCTTTACCGGCTGCAGCAACGATTCTTCTGGCCTAATATGGCAGCGCAAGTCAAGGTCTTCTTGGAAAAGTGCGACATCTGCAAGGCCTCGAAAGCTCCAAATGTCACCCTTAGGCCTCCTATGGGTAAAGCATTTGTAGCCGAGAGACCCTTTCAGATGTTGTACATCGACTCTTTGGGCCCGTACTCACGCTCGCGAGACGGAAACACTCTGTAACGAAATAGACTACGCCCCTCTACACTCCTCGTAGACCACCCTTGCAACCTCATATGTACAGGTACATGAGGCTGGTCCGGGCAGCAGGAGGCAGAGGGATGTCCAATACTCCGGCCCCCGTTCGGCATGCTGGCAACCGGCCGTTGCTCGTCGGATGGGTGTGAGTTCTTGGAGCCATGTATTGGACTGTTGTTACGCATATCATCATGCCTGTCTATGCTGGAAAAGAGAAATGAAGGGAACCCGATGTTAAGAAGTTTAAGGGGAGGGGTGTTATTATCAGTAAACGAGAAAAGGGGGATATTATTTAAACAAGATGTTTAATAATATACAGAGCATTTACTTATGGCTCAAAACCGTGGTCTAGTCACTACAAGTAAACGATGAAGCGTGAGAAAGAACTGACTAAACAGCAGGCGCTATAAGCTTAGTATAAGGTGTTAAAAAAAAAAGAGAAGTCGGTTCCAGGTTGTCTTCCCGAAAAGTTAGAGTTTCATAAGAGAGAAAGGCTCCATAGAAGAAACGTACCAAAAACACACTAGTTATCGCAAGGGCACACGACAGTACACCATACCATCAATCTCTACAAGAGTATCTATCTGGACATATCTCCTTATCACTCTCGCTGACTCTATCTTTACTTAGAACTCTTTTCTTCATTCTATCTCTATTGCTCGCTATTCTCATTTTTATTCATATTTATGCAACTGTCCTTTATACAAAAAAAAAAAAAGAAGTAATGAACTGGACGAGAAGAGATCTAGAAACTCTTCGGAACCGACATCATCCACATGCCGTGGATGTTCCGTGGCCTTCTAGATTCGCTCATGCAGCCTACTACTCTTGTACACATGTCGGTGTTGAATGTGTGTTTTAACTTCACACCAAGGTTAAAATAAAAGGAAAAACCGATCAAATATATCCATTCAGGTCATCTATCTAAATGAACATCTTATTCGGAAGTGATGAACTTCCAAAGAAAAAGACTCGCTCGGTGAAAGCGTTCCTGGTTATGATCGACTCCTAACCAGTACCGAGACAACAGAAAAATAATTTTATCTAGGTTCCTCAGTATAATGTTCTTGGAGGTGTTTAATCCCCTTGGGTTTCTTTCTAAAAGAAGAGTTGCTACCAAAAGATATCTTCACTAATTAATCTCGCGTACCAAAAATCAAGGATCCTTGTAAAAGAATTACTCTCTCATCATTGTCGACTTTTAATACTCCCTTTTTCTACAAAAAGGAAGCACGTCCAAGCCGTGACAAGAGAGGTGTCTTTACTTCCGGCCGCTTCAGGTCTGTTAGGTTGCCTTGGCTATGCTCAGCTATCAGGGCGGAGGTTCTTGCAACGGGACTTAAAGACGGTGTTACACAATTATTTATAGACCTGAAATCTAGATGGTATTAGACAGAAAACTGTTAAAAAGGGGTGGTTGACCCGAGGCATGTTATATAAATCAGAAATAATTGAAATTGTTTACGAAACACCCAGGAATTCAAATTCAGAGGCATAGGTGTTCGTGCTCTGCGGACTGGTCTATGCCCATCCCAACCATGTTCTAATATGTCCGATAAATTTTTAGAGCCCTTTTAGGCGAGAGTAAAGGTGTTAGCTACTCCCTCAAGTGCATATCTACCTCAACTATAAAAATAATCTAAAAAGACTTAAATTACTTCCCTTTGTCTTCGTTTGCACTATATCTGCTAACGAAAACTCCCATAGGTTCGACTGAGCACAGGTTTTATGATACTCGTCTTCGTGCTGTTTACCCGACCTAAGTGAATGCTGCTAGAAGAGATCATATTATCTTCCGCCATCCACCCTTCGTTTCCGATCGCACGACTATAATTAACAGAAACTCCCGCAGGTTCGACAGAGCACAGGTGTTATGGTACTCGTCTTCGTGCTGTTTACCCGACCTAAGTGAATGCTGCTAGAGGCTATTCGTAGGGCGACAACGGACATTGTGCTGAAGGTTCTCTACGAAAAGGTATTTTGCGTATTTGGCGTCCCCGAAACTTTATTGTCGGACAACGGTAAGCAATTCGTCAGCCGAGAGTTTCAAAAAACCATGGACACCTACGGTATAACTCACGTTCGGACCGCTGTTTACTCAACACAGGCAAATGCTAGCGAGCGGGTAAACCGGTCTATTCTCACCGCTATCCGAGGATATATCGACAGCGACCAGAGAAACTGGGACAGACAACTGCCAGCCATCACCAGTGCCCTTCGAACAACAATTTTTTTTTTATTTTTTTTATTTATATTTTTTTTTTTTTCCAAGAAAACAAAATTTACTTACTCGCTTTTATGTGTACATCTCCGCAGCAGTGCACTACTCTGGTTATGTCGAGCTATATTGAGGGAATTTCAGATTATTTAATGAATTTTTGTTTTCCCTTTTTTTATCTTATTTACACTGTTAATTATTTTCTTTTAATTTTAACCTTTAATTTTTTTTTATATATAGATCTTAACGTTTTTTTATTTACACATTTTTCTCTAAAAAATTTACATAAAACTAATAATTTACCAAAATATAAAAAAAACGTAAACTTAGAACACAAACACAACGTACGAGAGGGCGAAAGGGGGCGTTTTTTTTTTTTTCTTTTTTTTATATAGAATAGGAGCACGGGGACACAAACAATAAAGGGGGGAAAGGGCGGCTCCGCTTCCGCTGCTGCTGCTGTTACTGCTGGTGCTGCTGGTGTTATTGCTGCTGCTTTTATCGTTTCTTTATTTTCATTAACTTTTTTTTTTTCAGGGTAAGTAGGTAGTTTCTTTCCTTTTATTTTATTAGCTTTAGTTTCACTAGTTTTATTTATTTACTTTTATTTTCTTGCAAATTTCTTTTTCTTTTATAGGTCCATTTATTTATACCACTGGCCCACTGTGATGGCTGTATCGGTGTAAGAGGTAAGTAAATACCTTTTTTTTATTTATATGGGTATAGGCACTTTTGGTTTATTTTATTTGTTTATTTGTTTCATTTATTTAATTTAAGTTTTGATTTAACTTTTCAAATTAATATGTATTCTTTATATTTATAACCGATTTTTGGCACTTATTTTTAATTTATTTCACCCATTTTCTTTTCTTTTATTTTCTTTTAGGTTCGAGTAAAAAAAAAAATTGAGGAAAAAGAACACGACCCACAGGCCCTACGCAAAAACACTTCGTTTACTATCTGTCTTTCCTTTTTTTTTTGTTCCTTAAGTTTTCTTATTTTTTTTAATTTTTATTTCAACCGCCCCGAATGAATGCTTCTTATCAACTCCCTAAATCATCCATCACCACACAACCTGCACTTGCATACCTTTTTTTTCTTCACCTATGCTTAAGTTGACCCGTTGTATACGATCAGCCCATATAGTCCGCTAACTTTCGGCAACAAGGATTCTGCCCTTGAAATAGAATCATACCATTTAGCAGTTAAAATTTTCTGCAAGCACAAGTTGTGCGGTGATGGATGAGTTTCTCCAATACCCAGCACATCGTTGTTATGCTAAGCATAATATATGGTGGGCAGCGGTACTTCGTAGAAGAAAAAAAAAATATTATGAAAAGACTATGCAATGCCCAAGGAGCATTTCAGAGCAACATATCATTTACTGAACGTTAACATCGTAGCTGTAATGTTTCAGGCGTATATGAAATGTTTACTCACTGTACCCAAAATGTAAACGGTTTTGGGGAATGAAATGTCGTGTTGACAGTATATGAACAAATTCTATTTGATGTACCTGATTTGTACATTTACAAATGTGAACGTTCAAAAACTCTTCAAAACACATACAAGACAAACTACTTTTTAGTAACAAATCGTTTACAGATACTATTCCTGGACTAGGTATATAAACGTTTACAAATGTAAACGTTCAAGAACACTTCGAAATAAATAACATAAAAACAAACTTAGGTACAAATCGTTTACAGAAAAATATTAAACTGTATAGGTAAATACGTAATGCCATTTGAGATCATATTACTATATGTATACAAACCAAAACTCAAACAATTTCCATCTTGTTCTTGATATTATTATTATAATATGGGAGGTATAAAAATAATCAATAATTATATTTGTTGTGCAAGTAAAGGCAAAATATCGAACGCGAGAAATATTTTCTACCAGTTTTGTAAAACAGGTCGATAAAAATAAGGGGCCTGTAAAAACTTTCTTATTTTAGAAATGATTTCTAATAAAAATATTTGAGACAATTTTTTTTCCCACAAAAACCATATTTTTCAATATTTTGTAAGATAACATTCAAAGTCTTATTTCAATCAAAACCTAAACATGCTTTGTTTTTACTAAATATCAACAAAAATATATTTTCAATGTTTTGGGTTTTCTAATTTGATAAAAAATGGAAACATTATAATGGCCGATCAATGCTATACGTGTTACATTATCTGTAAATGAAATGATTACAGTATGCTTACGTTTGAAGATGTGATGTGACTATTCACTGTAAACGTTTTGTAAGAGTAAAGTTTTGATAATGGCTTTACAAAACTGCACTAATGTAAACGTTTCGTGATATTGATTTTACATTAACGATATTTGATTTACAGTACGTTTACGTTTGAAGATGTACTGTGACTATTTACTGTAAACGTTTTGTAACAGTTAAGTTTCGATAATAGCTTTACAAAAGTGCTACAAATGTAAATGTTTTGTGATATTGGTTTTACATTCACGAAATTTGGTTTACAGTACGTTTACGCTTGAAGATGTGTTGTTTCAACAACATTGTGTGTGTTACAATTTGTTTACCAATCATCCAATTAGTTAATGTAAACATACAAAACATTTTTTTCAGCAACTGTATATGAATTGTAAACGACATACAATAATTTGTAACTTAATAGGTACAAAATGCTACTTGGGTGATGTGTATTTGTTGTTGTTAAATTTTGGCATATTTTTGTGTCGCATTAAATTGACACTGCGGGTCGGTCGATTATGTTCTTTTTTTGTTATTTTGATATTCGAATTATTATTTTATGTTATATTATTGTTGTTTGTATTATTATTGTTGTTTGTATTATTATTGTTGTTTGTATTATTGTTGTTGTTTATATTTGTTATTGATGTGTTATAAAGTAAGTATTATTGTATGTTTATTTTTATTTAAGGTAAGTATATTATTATATATTATTTCTTTTTATTTTATTTTATAGGTACAATTATATTATTTTTAGGTAAGTATGTTTTATTATGTTGTTATTGTACCGTTCCCCACAAAACTTCTTATTTCGGCGAGTTTATGATTGAGTCGAAAGAAGAAGAAAAGGAACGATGTCCTTTGAAGTGTCTCATTCACAGGCTGCTAGCCGGGCTTATAAATTTTCTTGTTTTGTTTGTTTTTGCTATTTTTTTAAGTCTTTAGCATGGTATACCCCCGCCTTCTTTCTTGCCATGTCCTCCAGCTCGTATAGGTTGTTACCCACTAGACGACCCACCCTCATCTTGAGGAACTTTGGGCCCAGTTTTGCACAGAACTTCTTCGACTTCTCGCTGAGCGCGAAGTTCCTCCGGAACACTACGTCTCCCACGGCAATCTTTGCGCTTTTGCACCGTAAGTTATACGCGTTTTCGTATCGAGAATGGGCGTTAGCCAAGAGGAAGGAGTGGATGATGTTCATCCTTGCGGACTTTGGGACAATGTCGATTCCGGAATTGTTGAGGGCATTCAATTTCCTTAAGATTTTGTAGTCGGTTCCGTGTTCCAAGCAACCTTGACCGAAGAGCTCTTCGTAGGGCAACATGTTGATGGCTGAGTGGATTGTTGTTCGAGCGGTGATCTGGAGAGAATGCGAGTGACATTGCGGGAAGAGGTTATAACCATCCTCCGCGAAACCCTTGCGTCAGCCCCGACACCTGAGGTAGGCAGATCTGCCCATCATCGAGAAGGTGGCCTACGTGGAAGCTATCCAGCCCAGGCTGACCCACATGCAAGACCGGCTGGAGCATCTGACCACTCGCCTTCCCGCAATCGTTACCTGTCGAATTTAGAACCCTCTAGGTTACCATCTGCACAGCTTCCAGGACCAACCTCAACCCGACATCCTGCACCTCCGGAAGGCCCATCCCCTCACCGACCTGGTCAAAACAATGCAGACAATTTCCTCCGTCGCCTTGACGACCTCTCCCTTAGTGACCCCGTTTCCAATTCCAGATCAGCTCCGCGGCTTTCTGGATTTGGATACCGATCTCTGAACTACGACAAATGGAGATTGAAGGTAGACGACTTCCTGTTCCGGCTGGAAAGACTACGGGTGAGTTATAAAGCCACCTGGGATGATGTCGCTACCAATTTCCATCAGTTTATCGCAGGCCCCGTGGAAACTTGGTTCTGGGCTTTTCTCAAAACCAACCCCGATGTTCCCTGGCTGGTGTTGAAAAATGCCATGATAGAGCACTTCCGGAGTCTGGAAAATGATTTTGAGCTCTCAAGACGCTTCTACGACCGCCATCAAGGAGCGAACGAAACCTTCGATGATTTCTACCTTGCGGTGCAGCAACTGAACTGCCGTCTTAGAGTTCCCAAAACGGATGCGGAGATCATTGACGTCCTCAAGAACAATGTGAGAAAGCAGATGGGTCTATTGATGATCACTTTCGAAACCAACTCCCTCGCAGACATGGTTCACGTGTGCCGTAAGGTAGAAAAGTACTTGGTGGATCGAGAAGGCGCGTTCCAAAGGACCCGTCAAGCTCCCATACCCCCACCACGTCGCAATGCGGTCTCGGAGCTAGCTGCAGGAGAACATGATGAAGAAGATTCGCGAGTGCCCGAAATCGAAGCCTTCCACCCTAAAAGAGAAAGGGACACTCGCAATTACACTTGCTGGAATTGCAAAGGTCGCGGCCATTCGTTCTTCGAATGCCCAGACCCACAGAGAGCCCTTTTCTGTTTTAAGTGTGGATGGGAAAATACCACCAGTCCCGAATGTCCACGATGCTCGGGAAACGAGCCGAAGAGCAGTCCAAGGTTCCGGGGGGATTGTTCTTCTCCGAAGAAGAAGATTCGCGAGTGCCCGAAATCGAAGCCTTCCACTCTAAAAGTGAAAGGGACACTCGCAATTACACTTGCTGGAATTGCAAAGGTCACGGCCATTCGTTCTTCGATTGCCCAGACCCACAGAGAGCCCTTTTCTGTTTTAAGTGTGGATGGGAAAATACCACCAGTCCCGAATGTCCACGATGCTCGGGAAACGAGCCGAAGAGCAGTCCAAGGTTCCGGGGGAATTGTTCTTTGGAGAAGAAGTGGATGGGAAAATACCACCAGTCCCGAATGTCCACGATGCTCGGGAAACGAGCCGAAGAGCAGTCCTAGGTTCCGGGGGTATTGTTCTTCTCCGATTGTTCTTCTCCGAAGAACAATTCCCCCGGAACCTTGGACTGCTCTTCGGCTCGTTTCCCGAGCATCGTGGACATTCGGGACTGGTGGTATTTTCCCATCCACTTCTTCTCCGAAGAACAATTCCCCCGGAACCTTGGACTGCTCTTCGGCTCGTTTCGCGAGCATAGTGGACATCGGGACTGGTGGTATTTTCCCATCCACACTTAAAACAGAAAAGGGCTCTCTGTGGGTCTGGGCATTCGAAGAACGAATGGCCGCGACCTTTGCAATTCCAGCAAGTGTAATTGCGAGTGTCCCTTTCTCTTTTAGGGTGGAAGGCTTCGATTTCGGGCACTCGCGAATCTTCTTCATCATGTTCTCCTGCAGCTAGCTCTGAGACCGCATTGCGACGTGGTGGGGGTATGGGAGCTTGACGGGTCCTCTGGAACGCGGCTTCTCGATCCACCAAGTACTTTTCTACCTTACGGCACACGTGAACCATGTCTGCGAGGGAGTTGGTTTCGAAAGTGATCATCAATAGACCCATCTGCTTTCTCACATTGTTCTTGGGGACGTCAATGATCTCCGCATCCGTTTTGGGAACTCTAAGACTGCAGTTCAGTTGCTGCACCGCAAGGTAGAAATCTTCGAAGGTTTCGTTCGCTCCTTGATGGCGGTCGTAGAGGCGCTTGAGAGCTCAGAATCAGTTTCCAGACTCCGGAAGTGCTCTATCATGGCATTTTTCAACACCAGCCAGGGAACATCGGGGTTGGTTTTGAGAAAAGCCCAGAACCAAGTTTCCACGGGGCCTGCGATAAACTGATGGAAATTGGTAGCGACATCATCCCAGGTGGCTTTATAACTCACCCGTAGTCTTTCCAGCCGGAACAGGAAGTCGTCTACCTTCAATCCCCATTTGTCGTAGTTCAGAGATCGGTATCCAAATATAGAAAGTCGTGGAGCTGATCTGGAATTGGAAACTGGGTCACTAAGGGAGAGGTCGTCAAGGCGACGGAGGAAATTGTCTGCATAGTTTTGACCAGGTCGGTGAGGGGATGGGCCTTCCGGAGGTGCAGGATGTCGGGTTGAGGTTGGTCCTGGAAGCTGTGCAGATGGTAGCCTTGAGGGTTCTAAATTCGACGGGTAACGATTGCGGGAAGGCGAGTGGTCAGATGCTCCAGCCGGTCTTGCATGTGGGTCAGCCTGGGCTGGATAGCTTCCACGTAGGCCACCTTCTCGATGATGGGCAGATCTGCCTACCTCAGGTGTCGGGGCTGACGCAAGGGTTTCGCGGAGGATGGTTATAACCTCTTCCCGCAATGTCACTCGCATTCTCTCCAGTTCACCGCTGAGGAATCGAAAATCCTGAGCTCGCTGCCTTCCCACCATAGCTGTTACGACATCCTCGATGTAATCCGACATCAACTCGCAGTTGTCATTACCTAAAGATTGCCGAATCTGAGGTGAGGGTTGGGGTAGATTAAGATCGGACTTCCCCTTGGCTCCCTGCGTCTCAGCTTGAGCCTGTAGTGAGCCAGTTCCTTCATCCTCTATCGAATGGCTACCATTTGGGGTCTCCGGTTCATCTCTGAGGTCAGCCCATGAGTTTGAGCGAAGGTGCGATCTTAGAACCCTACCTCGAAGACTGGTGTTGGCCTTCTTTTGACCACGTCGACGGCCAGACATTTTGTAAGGCGTTACGCAGAAGATTTAAGAATTGTAAATGATACGATTCAAATTCAATTTTGCCGTGATTTGAAACACTAAAAATTCAATTAAGTTAAAATTAAACGAGAACTCCAATAAATTGTTCAATTTAAAGAGAACTAGGGTTTTTTTTCAATTTTAAGGTGATTTGAAACACAAAATAATCCAATGGCAAAAAAAAATAAAAAAAATACACAGATTTTTTTTTTGAATTCAGTAAAAATGAGTATTCTCACAAAAAAAAAATCAAAAATATTGAAATAATAGATTCAGAAATATTTAATGCTTAAAATATATTGAAAAATTCAATTATTCGATCGGCTTGTAAAAAAAAATTATTTATAGATCAATTTCATAAACATAACAGTTGAAGCAGAGGAGCTGGTTGTATAGTTGGGGAAGGAACAAGGCGGTTGTCCCCTACTGAAGTACCATTAGACCACGAACACCAACAGGCCCACTGCGAACACAATGTAAAGTTTGGATCCAGGATTCACGAAAGGAGATGAAGCTGGCAGTGCACAGTGGCACCTATACCGACTGTCAGTCCAGCTTTAGAGCTCACAAAAAATATTAAATAAAATATTCAAATAACTAATTTCAATTATGGTCGAACAACTATAGTCGAGTTCACCTCAGTGCACAGTGGCACCTATACCGACTGTCAGTCCAGCTTTAGAGCTCACAAAAAATATTAAATAAAATATTCAAATAACTAATTTCAATTATGGTCGAACAACTATAGTCGAGTTCACCTCATCTTCGACAAAAAAAAATTGAAATTTTGAAAAGAAAATTTAGTTTTGAAAAAAAATTTACAAAAACGCAACTGTCGTAAACCGAGACACTATCATTTACCGGACGATTGTTGTATCAAAATAATGTTCGAAGATGGAAAAAGAATTTTAATTTTGAAAATTCTACAAATACGCAACTGACGTAAACCGAGACAACTCTCATTTAACGGACGATTGTAGTATCAAAATAATGTTCGAAGATGGAAAAAGAATTTTAATTTTGAAAATTCTACAAATACGCAACTGACGTAAACCGAGACAACTCTCATTTAACGGACGATTGTAGTATCAAAATAATGAACGAAGATGTTATTTAAACTAAATGAATCCGGGAAAAAATCAATATAACTGTTTAAGTACATTCGGGCCCCACGTTGGGCGCCACCTGTAACGAAATAGACTACACCCCTCTAATAAATAATATCAGTAGTGACGTTACAACATCAACATTGTCACTACTAACATTATTAAAGTTTGAATTATTTTGAAAGTATTGTTTTAATATACCTCGAAAATTTTGGATCTACTTCGCTTTTCTTCCAAACTTGCTTCGACACTATAAATCTGCTTTATTCCGAACCCTGCTTGACCATAAAAAACGAACATACATACAATCGTTACCGTTATATTTTTATAGAAATGTAGTACAGGTTATTGCTTAGCAAAGTCATTCATTATTTAACCTTTGTGAAAGTGAAGTGTTTTTTTTTTCAATGAATACAGAAGGGCGTCTAAGCATTAACTGTTTCATCTAAAATTAAGTTTCAACTAACGAAAAAAGTAAAGTTAATTTTTATCAAAAGAAGCTCACATTAAATAAAAAAAATACTCATAAAAAAGGACTTCCAGTAATTTTCCATTTTCTCAAAAACGAGAGGACATAAAAGCTTTCGGTTCTTTGTGTTCGATTCAAAATTAGTATGAGCAAAAAAGGAAAATTCAGTTTTCCGTTTCACAATTTTGAGCAAAATTGATGCAATCATTTCTTTTTGCACTTTTTTATAAAAACTTTGAGTTTGAATGCAAATTTTTTGAAAACAAATAATTTAATTTAAATGTAAAATTAAAGAACAGACTACTGGCTTTTAAAACCTCTATTGTTTTCAATTTATTGTAACATAATGTAACGTGTTACACAAATAATTAAAGGGTGCTAAATGTTTTCATCTCTTGAGGTTAACGCCATCTACTTGTTCGGTACATCTACTAAATCTCTTCACCTACTACATTGCCTACTCTATATTGTACTACATTGCCTACTGTTTCTAGCAAGATCAAGAACCTTCCATAAGCCAAGGATTTCTGTTTAAAAGAGGAAGCGGATGCGGAACGACAGTCAGTTTGAATTTGAAATCAGTCGTGTACAAGTCGGTAATTTGAAAGTGATAAAGTTTGAATTTAAAATAAAGAAAGTAAAAAGGAAATAAAGAGTGTTTTGAAATATTAAGTGGAATTAAAAGTAAAAAGACGTAAAGTGAGTTGTATTAAAACGGAAATAAGTTTTATTTAATAAAAAGAACCTTGATAAAACCTAACATTGGTGTCAGAAGTATAATTAAATAAAACTTTAGTGAAAAGTGATTGTGTTGAAAGTAAAAATATGGGTAAGCTTCTAAAAGATTTAAACGCTGTTGAACTAAAAGCAGAACTAAACAAACGGGGTCTTCCTACTACTGGAACGAAAAATGACTCCTTATTCGTCTGCAAGAAGCCATGAGACGACACGGTGAAAATCCAGAAACATCCGTCTTGGAAATAGAAATGGCAGAAGAACAAGTAAGTACCAACACAGATTTGTCCAATATGTTGGCTCTTCTTGTCGAACGTTTCGAAGATCAAGGAAACGAACAAACGAAACTTCTCGAACGTTTCGAAGATCAAAGAGAAGAACAAAAGAATGAACAAACAAATCTTCTCGAACGTTTCGAAGATCAAAGAGAAGAACAAAAGAATAAACAAATGAAACTTCTCGAACGTTTCGAAGATCAAAAAGAAGAACAAAAGAATGAACAAATGAAACTTCTAGAACGTTTCGAAGATCAAAGAAACGAGTAAAAAGAGCTCTTTGAAGAACAAAGGAACCTTCTCGAAGGCAAACTCACTACTTTAGAGTACAAGTTTGTTGTTGTAGATGAACGTGTTGAAGGAGTTGAAAAACATTTACTCAAAGTAGACACAAGTTTGCAGAAGGTTGAAGAAAAATTGGAAAAAGTTGAGGATAAATTCAATTATTTGTCAAAAGAATTCGACAAGGTTAGAAAATTGAAGGTGCGAGAAAGTTCTGGTGAATCTTACAAGAGAAAAGAAATGCATCCGCCAACTTTTGATGGGCAAACTTCTTGGTCAATCTACAAGAGACAATTTGAAGCAGCGGCAATGACAAACGGCTGGGACAATGAAGACAAGTTTGTTGCAATTACACTGGCTCTCAGAGGACCTGCTGCTGAGTTACTGCAAACAATACCAGCAGAGATGCATGGCAACTTTAGAGCACTTTCACAAGCCATTGAAAAACGCTTTGGAGATAGCCATATTCAAGAAGTCTATAGAGTTCAACTAAACACAATAGTTCAGAAACGGGGTGAAACTCTTCAGCAGCTTCAAGCAGACATCGAACGACTAGCTCACTTGGCATATCCAACTGCGGGCGAAGAAATCATAAACCAATTCGCCGCAGAAGCCTTTGTTCGTGCCTTGTCTGACATTAATCTCCAGAGAGCAGTACGAACAGCTGGAAAACGAACACCTCCAGAAGCATTAGCTTTCGCCTTGACTATGGAAGCAGCTGAACAGGCTTCACTAGGAGTACATCGGGTAAGAGAAGTTGCTATAGAAGAATGCTCTTGCAAAAGAATGGCATTCCAGAACAACCGTCGAGATGGACAAATCCGATGCTGGAATTGCAACAAGACTGGACATTTCCAGCGCCAGTGCCGAATGCCACCAAGAAGAAGCGCATGTCAACATTGCGGAAGCAGAAATATTACATCAGATGAGACTACAAACGAGACCACCTTGTCAAGTTTCCCATCAGGGAAACGAGTAAGAACCAACTTCGAGGGGCAGAAGCTGGTTTCTGGTATCAATGGCCCCAGAAACATCACCCAAATCTCGCAGACTAAACGAAACAATAAAAGTCTAACTGTGGAAGCAGCTATTAACAACAAGCAATACGTGGTTACCACCGACACTGGTGCCACCGCTTCCATTGTACGAAGAGACTTGGTCAAGATGGCATGGCTAAACAACACCAACAGCTACTGTCTGAAGATTGCAACAGGAGAAGCAGCAAGAGTGTACAGAGAAGTCCGTCTTCGGATCTGCTTGGTAGAACTAGAGTTTGAACATCTATTTCTAGTGGCAGATATATGCGATGAGTGCATTATTGGAATCGACTTTATGAAAAAGCATGAAATAATTCTCGACATTGGTAATCAAGTTCTTAAATACCGAAATATAGAGATTCCAATGGTTTATGGCAATCGAAACTCATCATCGATAAGAGCAATATTCAAAGAAGATATGTGCCTACCTCCTTCGTCAGAAGTCTTTGTTTGGACAAACATCAAAGATGAATCTGGAAGCCATCGATACCTCATGGTGGAACCAGACTCTGAGCATTGCTCACAAAATTACATCGTGGGAAAGACGCTGGTGGCACCTCAAAATAACATGGTGCCCATACGAATACTTAACATTAACCGTATGAGATCAAGCTCAGAAAAGGAGAAGTTGTCGGTAAATGTGATCCTGTAGCGGCAATAACAAAGATAACCAATAACATCTCCAAAAATCAGTGAATCCAGATAAAGACATTGCTTTGAAGAGAAAATGTTTAACTGCTGTAATCTCGATCAACAACAGCTAAGAGTTGCTGGAAACCTTCTACAAGAGTTCGCTGATGCTTTCGCTTCACAGGACGGGCAATGTGGACGAACACAACTTGTACAGCATCGAATCGATACTGGTGATGCAAGGCCGATCCGTCAACCAGCAAGGCGCCTACCTTTAGCCAAGCAAGACGAAGTTACTAAAATGATATCGACAATGCAGACAGATGGTTCAATCGAGAATTCAAAAAGTCCTTGGGCATCATCAGTCGTATTAGTCAATAAGAAGGACGGAAGTACTCGATTCTGTGTGGACTACCGAAGGTTGAACGATGTCACCAAGAAGGACAGTTATCCTCTGCCTTCTGCTCAATGGTTTTTAACATTGGACCTGAAGAGTGGTTACTGGCAGGTTGAAATTCACCCAGAAGATCGGGAGAAAACTGCATTCTCGACAGGTAACGGTTTATGGCAGTTCAAAATAATGCCTTTTGACCTCTGTAACGCTCCTGCAACATTTGAGCGTTTAATGGAATGCGTACTACAAGGCCTTACTTGGAAAGCCTGTCTAGTCTATTTGGATGATGTCATCGTGTTTGGGAAAACATTTGACGAGCATTGTGAAAACTTAAAAGAGGTATTCCAGAGATTGCGAAATGCTCATCTCAAGCTCAATCCAGAAAAATGTACGCTGTTCAAGTCTGAAGTGAATTATTTGGGGCATATCATTTCGTCTCAAGCGGTAAGAACTGATCCCGCGAAAGTGGAAGCTGTTAAAAACTGGCCAAATCCACAAGACAAGCATCAACTTAGAAGTTTTCTTGGGCGAGCTACATATTACCGACGATTTGTGAAGGATTTTGCCGGAATCGCCAAAAGCTTGCACCAACTCACAGAAAAAGGAAAACAATTCAAGTGGTCAAATGAGTGCGAGAAAAGTTTTAAGGAACTTAAAAGACGCTTGTGTGATGCTCCAGTGTTAACCTATCCAACTCCTGGAAAACAGTTTATAATCGATGCAGATGCAAGCAATGTTGGAATAGGAGCCGTTCTCTCCCAGGTTCATGACGGTCAAGAAAAAATTGTAGTATACTTCAGCAAGGTGCTCTCAAAGACAGAGAAAAATTACTGCGTAACCAGAAGAGAACTTCTTGCTTTGGTTTTGGCCACAAAACACTTTCATAAATACATCTATGGACAGAGGTGACATCTATGGAATGGGGAGACATTTCTGATAGAAGTCCTACCCTCAAAGCTTATTGGGCACAATGGAATTCCCTTCATGTGCAGGAAGGTTTGCTCAAACGATGATGGGAATCCTCAGATGGCAAAACCTATGTGATGCAGCTTGTTGTACCCCGGACAAAGGTTAATGAGATTCTACGTGAGATGCATGATGGATCTTCTGGAGGCCATTTGGGTATCAACAAAACTCTGGAGAAAATTCGAGAACGTTTCTACTGGCTACATGCAAAAGATGATGTAGAAAAATGGTGCAGAAAATGCGTCACTTGTGCAGCCACCAAGGGACCAGGCAGAAAACTACAGAGTAAGATGCAACAGTACAACGTTGGAGCACCTTTTGAAAGAATTGCCATCGATATTGCAGGCCCATTTCCTGAGTCTAACAGTGGAAACCGATTCATTCTTGCTGTAATGGATTACTTCAGCAAGTGGCCTGAGGCGTTTGCCATTCCAAACCAAGAAGCGAAGACAGTTGTGGATCAAATTGTGTACAATTGGGTCAGCAGGTTCGGTGTTCCTATGGAGCTCCATTCTGACCAAGGACGAAACTTCGAATCCAAAATCTTTCAAGAGGTCTGTTCGCTCCTTGGCATCAAGAAGACGAGAACAACACCACTTCATCCGCAGTCTTACGGAATGGTTGAACGTTTCAACAGGACTCTCAAAGAACACCTTTCCAAAGTAGTAGGTGACTTCCAACGAGACTGGGACCAACACATTCCTCTATTTTTAATGGCATACCGAAATGCGGTGCACAGCACAACTGGTCACACTCCATCAGAAATTGTATTTGGTACAAATATCCGGTTGCCTAGCGAAATTAAATTCGGATGTCCAACGGGCGAAAAACGAAATGAAGAGGAATACGTGGATTGCCTAAAGGAAAAACTGACCGACATCCATGACAGAACAAGGACTAAAATAAAGCTAGCTAGTGACCGAATGAAAACACGCTATGATGCAAACATCACAACGAAACCGTTCCATGAGGGAGATCTAGTGTGGCTGTATAATCCTCATCGACAAAAGGGACTGTCACCAAAACTTCAACAAAACTGGGAAGGACCTTACCGTGTTGGTACAAGGATCAATGATGTGGTTTATCGAATTCAGCGAGGTCTAAGAGGCAAGCCAAAAGTTGTTCACATTGATCGGCTATACCGCTACAGTGGAGAAGATGGTGAAGAAATTGTTCGGGGCGAACAATCTTAAGAGGAGGGCATTGTAACGTGTTACACAAATAATTAAAGGGTGCTGAATGTTTTCATCTCTTGAGGTAAACGCCATCTACCTGTTCGGTACATCTACTAAATTTCTACACCTACTAAATTGCCTACTCTATATTGTACTACATTGCCTACTAGCAAGTTCAAGAACCTTCCATAAGCCAAGCATTTCTGTATAAAAGAGGAAGCGGATGCAGACCGACAGTCAGTTTGAATTTGAAATCAGTCGTGTACAAGTCGGTTATTTGAAATTGATAAAGTTTGAATTTAAAATAAAGAAAGTAAAAAGGAAATAAAGAGTGTTTTGAAATATTAAGTGGAATTAAAAGTAAAAAGACGTAAAGTGAGTTGTATTAAAACGGAAATAAGTTTTATTTAATGAAACGAACCTTGATAAAACCTAACAATAACAATATTTTAGTTTGGTTTCAAAGTAATAAGGCAGTCGGCAATGCCCATGAGCACCCTTGAAAAATGATAAAGGCTGTTAAAAATGGATTTTTTGTAATAAATACAAGTTTTTTTTAATTACTAGTGTTATAAAGTAGGTATACTTTTATCATAACGAACTCATCTAACTTGAACAGTAGCAAAACACTTTTTTATCTTTTTTATATGTAGGTAGATATGATTGTGTATTGTGAAAGTACTTTCAGCAGTCATTAGTAATTGCACATATACAGCCAAAAGCATAATTTGTGTGTTGATACTTCTATGATACATAGATCCTGAACTTAACCTGTTTGTATTCATATACTTAGGTATATATATGTACCTATACCTCTTTATGGCTTCTCTAGGATATAGCTTTACGTTTAAAGCAAGGTGAGGTGTTCATAGTATACATAAATTTAAAAAAATACTTTACGTAGGTATTCACCAAACACTCATCTTAGTTTTTATTTAAATAAATAAATAAGCAGCACCCATATACCTTTCTAAGGTAACTGCGTAATGTAGGTACATACCTATATCAATACCAACCTGTAAAACGAAAACATGACCGATAAATTTACCTACATATATCCCTATATATACCAACCTACCTATATATTCTATTTATATATGAATATACATATATAATATGTGCATAAAATAACCTATAGGTATGCATATTTACACAAGTAGGTATATACCTACCTATACATGTAATGAAAACCATTTCAACATCTTTAATTGATAAATTTCTTCGTATTTAAGTTTTGATGATTGAAATTTTATTTTTGTATTTGTGTGAATTTACTCTTGTTGCAGTACCTACCACTATAATATAAAAAAAACTTATTGCGCTGTGCCGCCAGCAGGAATCAAATGGAACTCTTCCAGAGCTGCAGTACAATTCCATACAATTTTCCTGTCCGACTCGCTACAAATTGTACCACGGGCACGAACAAGTTGAGTTGGCCATGTTGTTGTTTTCTCTGCTTTGGAGTGTTTTGAATTACCAACAATTGAACGAAACTTTATTCACACCGAACAGAGTGTTCTCTCCAAAGAACGTACTGAACAATACTCTATTTTGACCAGTTGGAAGTTTAGGAAGAGAAAAAAAAAATTGGAAACATGCTTTTTTAATATCCTAAATGCACGTTTAATTGATTTCTATTATTAAAATTGCTATAAACTAATTTTAATTAAATGTTATTATAATAATATTAACGTTTTCCAATACATATTATAAATATAATTTCTACAATGTTCTATATAAATATGTATTTATATATATGTATCATGTATTCGAATATAAATATAATAATTGATGTTATTTGAAATCTAAATTGTTTTCTTTTTCTACATAATTAATATCATGAATTTATTTTTAATAAAAATAATTCTTCAATTTATTATTAAAATATATCATTGTCTCAAATTTTTCGAAAAAAAAAAATGTTCATGCTTTTTTAAACCATTTCATTTTTATTCTATTTTTTACTGTGCTCTTCTACTAAAACAATACGTATTACTTTCTTCAAAATACATCAATCTATATAACCAAAAAAAAAAACAACAACAAACCACTAAACCCAACTTATAGAATGCTATTCGTACAAATTTATCATTGCATAAATGTTTCGTGCGCTATGAAGATGACTTTGGATCGTTTTGGATGGTCGATGATAACGAGTTTGTAAAACGACGTCATTTGTCTAGAGGGAGACCCCGAAAATATGAGCCGTCATTGTCGCCGAATTCACAAAATGGTGCAACAGGACCACCATCCAGTGGTGGTAGCAGTTCCGTAGGTGGCGGTGTTGGCACTAAAATTACAACCAATTTTAAAGACATGGCTGGATTAAATACTGAAAGCATCTACCAACCGCACACAATGATTAACGAAATGACTGATATTGGCGGAAGCGTCAGCAGCAGCAGCAGATATGTTGATGTCAGATCTCCCTCTACAGCAAGTGACCGGGATAGGGACTACTTGTGCCGAAATAAATTTAGAGGTGCAAGTAATAGCGGTAGTGGATATATAAATAACAAAAGCATTGGAATCGATGGGACAGGAAGAAGATTCAATATAGATGGTGGTGGATTTTTGCCTTGCAGCTTTCAGTCGCAGTAAGAATGCTTTGTTATCTGTAATTTTTAATTTGTTTCGTTGTTTCTTACTCTAAGGACAAAACATATCTTGGTGTTGTTCCAACACAATAGGCTGAGAAGGGTAAGTCAAAATAAGTTAAAAACAAAGTCGATCTAAAATTTATATAAAAGCTGTGGTCAGGTGGCTACTTGTCATAATACATGTTCTAAAATTCAACGTGGGAGCATTTTCAAAATAGACAAAGGGCACAATTGCATCGCACGAACTTGCTCTTGTCGCCAGTTATATTCGTGTTAACGACAAGGAAATTCGTCATTTTCACAGTCGATTTTTCACCGTCGAAAGCAAAGCACTCTTATTACTTTACACATTTTTTTAATACAATAATAAAAATAAAGCCTTTTCAAAAATGTTGACCCGATAGAAGGTGGTGGTGGTGGATAATATATTTACTTAAATGTAACTTAAACTACATATAAAATTTAACGATATTATTATTACCTATACACATAAATAAAAATGAAGTGTCTGTTTTTAATGTCGAAATAACGGCTTTTTTAAGAAGCATATGATGGCATATACGGCACTTATAACAAAACATACGTTTTTAAAATTTTTGTCTGTCTGTCTGTTTGCTCTGGCTAATCTCAAGAACGACTGCACTGATTTTGACGGGACTTTTACTGACGATAACTAATAATGTAGCGGATAAAATAGACATTTTAATTACTCCCTAGGTGGCACTCGGGTCGCTTTTTTCACATATAAGTATACGAGCGGGTAACATTATTATTATTATTTATTAGCTATACTGCCTTAATACTAATTACATTTCAATTTGGTTTTTCATTATTTATTAATATTTAGATACAATTCTTATTTTTTTTTCAAATTATAAGTAAAAATTGTTTTAAATAGTATAAATACATTTATGCACAGGCAAAAGCCTCCCCCATTATTCTCCAATCGTTTCTGTCGTGTGTTTTCCGGAACCATAGTCTGTCGAAAACAACTAGTTCGTCTCTCCATCTTTTTGGTTGGCGACCGACTAGTCGGGTAGCATATAAAGGTGTCCACTCAGTGCATTCTTTTGACCATCTCCCATCCAGTTTTCTCATGAGATGTCCTGCCCAATCCCATTTTAGTTTCTTTGTCTTCTTATCTACATCTTCAAACCCTGTCCATCTTCGTATGTTAACGTTTCTTATCCGCTGAGATCTTCTGATACTTAGGGTGGCTCTTTCCATCGATCTCTGAGTCGTTACCAGCTTTTTTTTCAACGCCTCGTTGTTACTCCATGTTTGAGACCCATAAGTAAGTACTGGTAATACTGTTGAATCGAAGATATACTTTTTTGTAGCCTTTGAGATATTTGAGTCTATGCTGTTTTATTAATTTTCGAAAGCATTCTTCTAGAGTTGCTGCGAAAAAAGGTGGTGAGATTGGATCTTCTTGTTTTGTTCCACTTTGCAGTTTAAATGGCTCTCCAAAGAATTCAGTTTTTAATTGCGCAGTAGAAGAGTCATAAATGTTTTTGAGAATTTTCACCCAGCGACCATTCACACCTTGGTTGAGAAGTGCATTCCACATAAAGTTTTGATTGATTGTATCAAAGGCCTTTTTGAAATCAATAAAAACAAAATAAACAGGTAATCGGTACTCTTTACTTTTCTCAATGATTTGATTAACTGCTTGAAGGTGGTCCATAGTTGAGAAACCTGACCTAAAACCTGCTTGCTCCACAGGTTGATGTTGGTCTAGGTCTACTTCCAGCCTTCTTAAGATGCATTTTGCAAAGATTTTGTAAATATTTCATATTATACTTATTGGTCGATAGTTGTTGATGTCATCTTTTTTACTTTTTTTATGCATCAGCGTGATGTATGACTTTGTCCACTGAATTGGAATTTCTCCTGTATCTACTATTTCGTTGCAAATCTCTTTTAACCATTCTGAAGATGTTTCAATTCCAAATTTCATTATTTCGGCTTCGATCCCATCACTACCTTTGCTCTTTTCGTTCCCAAGTTCTATTATAGTACTTTTTTATTCTTCTTTTAGGAATGGTAAAATTTCTTCAAATTCTTCACTCAACCTCTGCTCTAGATTTCTGTTGTCTAAGAAGTTTGTACTTTGTAGATCGTTGGAGTATAAGTCCTTGTAGAATTCAGTTGCAAGTTCGTTTATTTTCCTTCTGTTGCGAAACTTTTTGTTGTTTTTTGTTACACCTAAGACCCACTCTTTATCTAATTTCATTGATTGTTTAACTTTTTTAATCGATTTAGTACTTTCCAAAATATTTTTAATATTTTTTTCATTGTATTCTCTTATTTCTTGTTTGGTTTTTTTTTAATTTTTATAATGAGCGCACACTCAAAGGGATGATACTACCCTTATTATGTAGACACAGTGTGAGCACTAGGAAAGGGAGAGAGGGGTTGAAAGGAGGTGTCGGTGCACATTAGTTTTGAATTCCTGAATATTGCAATGGCTGGGAAAGACAGAGTGTGGCAAGGCATTCCACATTCGCATAGTACGGCTAAAGAACGAATCTCTGTACTTGACAGTACGACCGAAGTTGGGCTCGAGGGTATATTGATGAGCATTCCTAGAAGCGCGAGTATTACGGTTGAACTGTTTATGGGGAGGAATGCAACTGGCTATTTCTCTAGAGCAAAAACCATTAAAATAACGGTAAAAGAGGGTGAGACAAGAAACATTTCGACGATGTTCAAGCGACGTAAATGATCTTATGATGGTAATATCACCAATCAATCTAAATGCTCTACGTTCAATACTGTCCAAGAGGCTTAAGTAAGTTACAGGAGCACCAGCCCAGATATGGGAGTTATACTCAAGCTTTGGACGTATATAAGTCTTGTAGATAATAGCCAGATCAGAGGGGGAGAAAAACTTCTTGCATCGCCTTAGAAAACCCAAACATCTTGCGGCATTTTTGGCGACATCGCGTATGTGATCGTTCCACAAAAGGTGGTTGGTGATACACATACCGAGAATATCAAGATGTTCAGTCTCCTCGATGCAAGTGCCATCTATGGATAATGGCAAGGGGGGTATATCTCGCTTTAACGATACAAGACAGCATTGGGTTTTCGAAGCATTAAATTCCACGTGGTTTTTTAATCCCCATTGTACAATGCTGTTTAGGTCGGAATTTAATGAACTTATCATATTTTCTCGTTGCAGTTCCACATCCGAAGAAGAGGGATGTGAATCTGAAAACGAATATGAGAAGCTAAGAGTGCTATCGTCAGCAAAACAATGTATTGGATTAGAAGTTGCAGACAGGAGATCATTAATAAAAATGAGAAAGAGTGTTGGAGATAGAACAGAGCCCTGGGGCACACCAGCATTTATTTTGTTATTTTCAGACTTGAATCCATCCAATACAACTTGTATTGAACGATTCGAAAGGTAATTACTAATCCAATGAAGGAGGGATTCATGAAACCCGAAAGCACGCATTTTCGATAAGAGAGCCTGATGCCAAACCCTATCAAATGCTTTTGAAATATCAAGTGCAATAATCTTACTTTCTCCAAAATGATGTAAAGATTTGTTCCACTGTTCGATGAGATGAACCATGAGATCACCAGTGGACCTATTGCTGCGAAAGCCGTATTGTCGGTCATTAAGAAGCTTTCTATCTTCGAGATATTTCTTGAGCTGATAATTAATCAGCGTTTCCATGACCTTGGAAAGAAGGGACGTAAGTGCAATCGGTCGGTAATTAGACGGTGAGGAAGATTCGCCTTTTTTGGGAATAGGCTGGACAAATGCAGTTTTCCATCCGCTCGGAACGAGACCTGAGGAGTAGGACAGATGAAAAAGCTAACGCAGTGATTTTGCCAGCGTCGGAGAACACCTCTTTAGAACAATAGCGGGGATACCATCCGGACCAGCGGATTTATGTGTGTTAAGATCGTTTAGGACTCTCGCTACAGTACGAATGCGAAAAAAGATTTGCCCCATAGAATCACTAACTCGCTCAAGTACAGGCGGAGTCATAACACTCACTGGCAGCGTTGAATTGGCGGCGAACTGACTAGCAAAGAGATTAGCTTTCTCTAGAGAGCTAACAAATGGAGTGTCATTCACAACGAGCGTAGGAACCGAGGAAGAGGAAGAATTCCTCATATTTTTTACAAATGACCAAAAATTTTTACTGCCTTTGGGACATTGCAGTATTTTTTGCCGTAATTTTTGGTCATGTAGAAATTTGGTCCGTCGAATATGGGCGTTGCAGGCCTTCCTGGCTTGCTTGAACTTATTCCGGTTTTCCTCAGTTGGATTGGCTTTAAGACAACGGAAATTTACCTTCTTGACCCTAATAACCTCTTTACAGCTCGCATCGAACCATGCGTTCTCTTTAGGTCTGATGCTTTTAACCCTGTTCGGGATAAAAGTTCTCATTCCCAGGAGAATCAAACTTGTGATCATATCAGCGCTGGCGTCAACGTCACTATCGAGGAAGCATAGTGACCAGTTAAAAATCCTTAAATAATTATTGAGACCGTCCCAGTTGGCTTTCTCGTATTGCCAAACGGTTCTCTTAGGAGCTCTTTCTTTAACTGGAGAGTTTTTACACGAGAAATTTGCTGATATGACACAATGGTCAGATGTGCCTAGAGGAGATAGAACACTAATAGTGTACTTACCAGGGTCAGAGGTAAGAAACAAGTCAAGAGTGTTTTCTGCTCGACCTACCACGTCCGATATTCGAGTGGGCTCGTTGACCAACTGAGTTAGGTGGTTAAACTCAGCGAAGATCTCAGCACACACTCCTTCTGGTGTTGCCTGGCCCGAATGTTGAAGCCATGAAGAATTGTGTACATTGAAATCGCCCGTAACAACGATTTCAGTGCGAGGATAGGACGAAACAATTCTTTGGATGGAATCAGACAAAGCGTCAAATTCACGAGAAGTTGACACTCTGTCTAGATTGGGGCTTCGATAAAGGAAGCAATAGTGAATGATTTGCTTATTCACGGAAAATTTAAACCACATAAAATTGAAAAAAGAATTGGCGCAGAGACCATATTGTGGCAAAAACTGATAGGCAACATCATTCCTAATGTATATGGCGAGACCATGGTGGGAAAAGAATAATTGCACCAAGTTATACCCATGAATAAAGAATTCAGTAGGATCGGAATCCTCACCTACTTGGGTTTCACTTAGTGCAAATACAGCTGGCCTGTTTAAAGCAGTATGGGAGTACACAGAAAGAAAATTCGCTCTAAGCCCACGAATATTACAATAATCTACCCTGAAATTTCCAGCCATTGCAAATAAAAGAATAACAAAAACCAAAACAGACAAAGACTATAAGAAAAATATTACTGAGTTGAACCACAGAATGCTATTCGATACACGCCACCACTAGTGTTATGCCTTAGTAGTGACAAGAATCGAATCCGGCCCTGTTAATGCAAAACAGTAACATTTTTTTGTCAACAATCTGTTATCAACGATGACGCAGCCTGTGTATCAATTACATTAGTTATAAAACCAATGCAATTTGATACACATGCTAAGCCATGCGATTGTGAGAGAAAAGGGAAAGAGAAGGATGGTACTCACTGTGCTATGCTGAGCTGGCTTATCATGATTTATTATTTTTTATTGGTTATTGGTTGTTTGTTGTGTTTGTTTTATTGTATTAATTTTAGTGTGGCGTGGTTTATTGATTTTTTTCATCACTGTTAATATTTTTTTTTTGTTTGCTATTTTTTGCTATTTTTTTTTTGTTTCGTTTTGTTATTGATATTTATTTTTTTTTTTTTTTTTTATGTAAACATTTAAAATTTATAGGAACAAATAACACGACTAGGCACAGACTCAAACAAGACGCGCACGGGCAACAGACGATCGACGCCCTACACAGAGGGGACCTTCCCCAACGAAAGTTCACTGACAACTCTTTTTCTTATCTCTTTTCTTAGGGTTCTCAGCTCCATCTTTTCATTTTGTGAAATGTTTCCAATTTTCTTAAGACGAGCGGGTAACATAGGCTATTTTAATTACTCTTTAAGTGGCGCTTGGGTCGCTTTTTTGCATGCACGTATATATGAACCGGTCAGAAACTACTGTACCGATTTTAACGGGACTTTCACTGACAGATAGCTGATGTTGTAAAAAGTAACTTATGAAGTAAATTATCCCAAAGATAGCGCTCGGCAATCTTTTCCAACCGATTTTGACGGGTCTTTCACTAGTGGATAGCTCATGTTGTAAGAAATGACTAGATTTTAGATTAGATTAAAAGTAAATAAGCTGCAAAGGATAGCATGCGTCTGTTTAACCGGAGCAATGAAAACAGCACCCACAGCAACACTAGAAACCTTGCTAAACAAACCACATCAAGAGACAATGAAAAAAAGCTATGACAAATGCCTATCTGCTCATTGCTGAAGACGAATCAAACGCCAAAATAATTTATGATGAAATCCTTCGGGAACTGAACAAAAATGAACTGCTTGGAATTCTAATGACGGACAAATGTCTAAGGAAATTTAACTTCAAGCACAACTTTGATATTTGATTTCCGGACCGCCTAAATTGGGAACAAAATAAACCACCACCACTTCATCTAGAGATTATGAAGAAGCTATGACAAATGCCTATCTGCTTACTGCTGAAGATGAATCAAACTCCAAAATAATTCATGATGAAATCCTTAGGGAACTGAACAAAAATTAACTGCTTGGAATTCTAATGACGGACAAATGTCTAAGGAAATTTAACTTCAAGCACAACTTTCATATCTCATTTCCGGACCGCCTAAATTGGAAACAAAATAAACCAATATTTGAAGAAAACAGTCACATATGGTACACAGACGGTTCCAAAACAAAAGAAGGAGTTGGTGCTTTTTTTTTTTTTTACACTATCAGATCTTATTCAAATGGAGCTTAAAGCAAGCATCAGCAGATGAAAGAAGATTTGCCAACACATATAATGTGTCCCACTGGCTCATCACTTAGTGCAGGTGTTAGTTGTTAGTAAGCACAATGCAACAAAAACAAAAACACATGCACATAAAAACATGAAAACATATAAAGTCAAAATTAAACAAAATGACACAGAAACATTTAGGATCGTGGAGCACTGGTTCTGAAAAAAGTTTTTAAATTACTTTTATTAAAATTAAAACCCAAAACACAATTGTTCAAGTTATATAACTTACTCATCCGTGTGAGAGGCTCCTGCATGCCATAATTGGTTCTATGATGTTCGATATTTAAAAGCTCAGAACTTCGAATGTGGTAAACGGAGCTGGAGTAAACGGAGCTTTTTCTGATACTTCCATATTCACCAGTATGGACTTAAACAAAATGCTGCTGCATTGCATGCTGAAATGCATGCAATTGAGCTCTGCGTTCGAGAAAATCTAAACAGATCTCTAAATAATGAGAACATTTACATCCTATCCGACAGCAGGGCTGCACTGCTTGCATTGAAGTCTTTTGAAATTACATCAAAACTAGTCTGGGACTGCTTTCAAATCCTTATTAAAATGGCTATGACAAACAGAGTTCACCTGATTTGGATTCCAGGCCACAGCGGACAGGAAGGTAATGAAAAAGCAGACGAACTAACTTGAAAAGCTGCATCTCTATTAATGATGCCTAGACTATTCTACGGTGCCCCGTGGCGTAGTGGTTAGTGTTTCGGACCATCACGCCGGAGGTCTGTTTTCAAGCCCAGCTTTCAACTCCGATAAAATCTAATGTTTTTTTTAGGGCACTGCCTCTTGCGAGGAAGACGTAAAGTTGTAGGTCCCCTCCAATCCCGTAGAACTAACTACACACACAAAAGGATTGGTTGAGAGTTGTAAGTCACTAGGCCGTGGTTCTTCGGAGCTGTCAGTGCCACTAAATTTATCTTTTATTTTTTAGCTTAACAGGATGCATAGGCACAGTTTCCTCACGGTCTATTGTCGAGTGAAAAAACATCTTATGGATATGGGAATAGTATGTCTGCAGAATGTGCTTTGAGGATGAAGAAACAGCAGAACACATCCTATGTGACTGCAACTGTCTCTTAAAAATACGTGAACAGTATTTAGATAAATTTTATATTGAATCAGCTGATATTGCTGCTAGCTCACTCATAGATATAGCTGCGTTCCTAACAAAATGCAACATCGTGAATGAGCTCTAAATAAGAGGACATCAAAATAGGACCAGTGTGACAGCAGTGATCTTGAAGGTAATTTATACCACCTCTAATCTGAAATCTAAGATATTACTTAATCTATTTTAGTTTAAAATAAATTGCACTGGAGTCGTTTTTTCGAAAACTCTTATAACGGGTGATTTTTTAGCTGGTTTGGTTTTGGCAATACTGGTTTTGACAGCTGACGTGTGTTTAGTACCTTGTGTCACTGTCAAACAGCTTCAGTTTGGTTTGCAATTTAACCATGGATCGTCTTACAAATGAACAACGCTTGCAAATTATTGAATTTTACTATCAAAATTCGTGCTCGGTTCGAAGTGTTCATCGCGCGCTGCTTCCATTTTATGATCGGCATTCTCGACTTTCTGAGCAGTCTATTCGGAAGATTGTGACCAAATTTCTCACCAAATTTACTTTGTTGGACATTAAACCACCAATGTATTGTGTTCAATGCTAGAGAAAATACTATACGTAGGTATTGACCAAACACTCATCTTAGTTTTTATTTAAATAAATAAATAAGTAGCACTCATATACCTTACTAAGGTAACTGCGTAATGTAGGTACATACCTATATTTATACCAACCTGTAAAACGAAAACATGACCGATAAATTTACCTACATATATCTCTATATATACCTACATATCTATATATTCTATTTCAGCAGCATTTTTTTTTGTTTTTTTTTGTTTTTTTTTTTTTGCCATCAGCCTATGCACATGCACACACGCGCATACATATGCATATATTTAGACATATGCATATGTATGCGCTCACGCACATATCCACAAACAAACAAACAACTTTTTGGATTTTGTATCTTTTTTTTTTGGTGCCACCGTCACTGTCCTACTTAATCTACTTTAGAAATATGTAGGTCGGCAAAGGCAACAACTTTGACTAACCATCAATATCAAGGTGGTCACCCAACCATCAGTATTTTTTAACTTGCTTATCGAAGTCCTTTTTGTCCCGAAGGGGCACAGCTCTACTGAACCGCAGACGCTCTGCTCCGTTCCCAGAGCCGACGTCTCGACCATACAGGATTCGCCGATCCACAGTTCTACGGCCGACGTGGTAGATTAACGGAACCGCCAATCTATCCTGTATCAGCCCCCGACTGTCTTAATAGAGGAATGTCTCGGGCGGGATGAAACCGTTAAGACAAACGCTCTCACTATATTCTTCATTGGGGTAATAAGCCCCGAAAATAAGTCCATTGGCTGAGATCATCGCTCTTGCAATGTGACCCCGAATCAGCTTAATTAAAAAGTTATCTATCCTGTTTATATTGGCCCCGTTGTATAAGACCTCGTTGGCATAATAATGTTTGTACTCCGACTCTGGTGTTCTGTGTAATCCAAGACAGGTCCTAGGACACTGCCTCTCAAACACCCGAATCTTTTCCGTTTGAGATGGGGCAACGTTAAACCACACAGGGCACCCATAGGCAATCATCGGCCGGATGAGGGCCATGTAGCAAATCACCTTCAACCTGTTTTCAAGGCGGCTGCTATAAAACAACCGTCTTGTCAGAGCAAACGCTCCCCTAGCTCTGGCCAGAAGAGCATCTAAATCAACCAGAACGGCACCCGTGCATTGATTTTTCGCTTTGTTCCATTGAACATCAGAAACTAACTTAGACGCGGCATGAATGGTGTCATGTCCCGCCTTAAAGCCAAACTGATTGTCTGGAATAATATGTTTGTCCTCAGCCCACTTGAACAGAGCTCTATTGAGAATCTTCTCGAATACCTTACTGATACTTGGAAGAAGACTTATCGACCGAAGATTTGCCGGATTGCAGCTGTCCTTTCCCTTTTTGGGGAGAGGATGGACCACAGCTGTCTTCCAACTCACTGGATAATATGCATTATTCAGTGCGTTGTTGAACAGTGTGGTATAAATGTCTATGGCTTCCTCAGGGAGATGTCGTAACACAATGTTGGGTATACCATCGACCCCCGCAGATTTCTTTTTCTTTAATGTTTGAAAAATTAATTGAAGTTCTACCTTCGAAATTAACAATGAACTGGGTCCATTTCACTCGGCGATGGTGGCGTTTGCCAAGTTTTCGTCATTGAACCCGGTGAAACCAGTATTCTCAGATCGCCATTGCGTTATGTTATTTCCAAGGTAGAAGTTGTGCAGTAAGGCTCTGTTCTCCAGGTCATGATTCGGACGAATGCTAGCATTCACCTTATACACTTGCTGAAAAGCAGCCCCTACAGCTTCTACCTTTTCCTGATGATCTTCTATCATATAATAATTATCATCGAAAACGGCACCTTCCGGATCAATTCCCGCAATCGTTAGTACGTCTTCGTTATCTGTTGTCCTCTGGAGTTTAAGACATGGAAGATCGTTTTGATCATTTCTTCTAAATATCATATTTATTTGGGGAAACATACTAGGGTCGCTAGAATTAACAGCCCGAATTCTGTTATCCCAATATAAATTAATAGATAATCTATAGTTTTGTCTAATCAGAACGTTAATGTTTTTGATCGACGACTTCAATCTCCTAATCTCCAGATCACGTGTGTCCGTGAAACGTCTATAAAGAAGTTTCAACCTAGTCAGCAGTCCACTTTTTTGTCGGTGTAGTGCGTCGATTGTTGCGTTCTTGTATAAACCAGTAGGGTCTTGTTCCTTATATTTTTTGATTGTTTTGTCCATTGTTCGTTTTATAGTCGTATCCATTTGAGTCAGGAACCCGTCGATCTCGAGTTTCGTCAGGTTTCTGTCATTTGGTGGAGAAATGTCATCGGAACGTATTTCTCTTGCCAAGGCGTTGGAGAAGCGTGGCCAGCGCGTCTTACTGATATTGTAAGAGTGCACAGGCACATACTCATCCAACTCCACAAGTTCGCTCGGAAGCTGTATTACGGTGGCAAGTCCGCAGTGATCACTGTTGTATTCAATCGTTCGTAAACAGTTTCTTGTCTGTTGATTTGTTGCGTCAGTTATAACTAGTCGTGAGTCAAGCAGTAAAAGATTCAGATAACTACCACTTCTCGGAAATGACGGTCTATCTGTAGCCAGAAGGTCGATCCTACACTCAACACTGTATCGACCCATCCAATTAAAAAGATGGTTCCCTCTAGGATTTTGTATTTGGTTTCCCCAATCTACATGTTTGGCGTTTAAGTCCCCTGCCATGAGATAATAATTCTCATCCAAGTTCAGTCTTAAGCATTCGAAAAGTTTTTCGAGCTCTGCGATAAAATTAGCTTGCTGAGGTGCGTCAGGTGCGTACACCGCGATTGCGTACATTCTTTTCCCTTGCTGGAGAGGAATGCAAACGATGCAGGCTTCTAACAACCCGAATCTCCGCACTTCACTATTATATATAACTTTATGTTTAATGCCCTTTCGTATGAAGATTGCGACTCTACCCCCTTGAGAGGAGTTGGGCCGATCCCTTCTTACGATATTGTAATTTTTATTAGTCAGTTTGTGTTTCTGGTTTAGCTTAGTTTCGCTAGCCATAAACACATCAGGACTTTGGTCTTGCAGCAAATTAAAGAGGTTTGCTCTACGTTCTGTCCTAATCAGCGAATTTATATTCACAGCTAGGATCTTAAAGGGTCGCTCAGGCAGCGCGCCTTTAACCATTTAGCGTTGCCGGCAGAATAGAGTAGAGGTAATCTACCCTAGCCGCCTGCTCCCTAATCTGTTTTTGCACGTCGGTTCACTGACCATGAATGGTCAGCAACACCTGCGTCGGATCTGCCTCTGGCACAGGAGCCGTAGGCACTTGGACCTGTTTGGCTACCTGTGGTTGAAGCTGTACCGTTTTTCCCTTTCCAGGCGCCATTTGGGCGTAAGAAATTGCGGGATTGACGGAAGTTGTTGTCTGGCGTACATCAGGGCGTCTCACCTCAACTGTTTTCTTTTGGGCTTTATTTTGCTTTATCTCCTGAAACTTCGGACATCCCCGATAGTTTGCGGGGTGCCCGGAGCCTTGGCAGAGCGCACATTTTAACTGGGTCATATCTGTGACCCTATCTTGCCCAAGTTTACACTCCCCTGTTTTGTAAATATCTCCACATTTAACGCAGACTGGGTCCATACCACAGTTAACTGCAACGTGTCCAAACCCTTGGCAGTTCATGCATTGAAGCATGTCTTTCTGCTTGTTTAATTTTTCCCATCGTACAACTTGGTAATCCAGGACTGTTATATTCCTTAGAACACTCAATTTGCTTTGGGGCGAAAGTTTAACTAGGAAGAATGGTAACTTCCGTTTCTCCCGTCTGGCTTTGACTGTGGTAAACGGTCTGACCCCGATAAAATCGAGATCGTCACTCTCCACTTGACGGAGCTCAACTAAGAGCGCCTGCGGATCCGTAGAGGATTCGATACCCTTCAGGAGGACTGTTTGAAGCTTGTCTACCTTTGGTGTGAAACTATAATACTCAGTTTTAGGTTTAGGTCTTTAACTTTTTTGTAGTGCTCTAAAGAAGAGCATTGAATAGAATGCCTGTCTGCTTTTAGCCGCTTAATTATAAAATTGTTGCCTACGACCGACCTACATATTTCAATAGTTTCTTTTATTTTCATTTTGTAAGTATTTATAGGTGGCACCTTACCTTTCTTTGCTTGTGGCTGTTGCTGTTGTTGCTGTTGTTGTTGTGACTGCTGCTGTTGTCTCTGCTGCTGCTGCATCGGCTGCTGTTGGGTCTGCTGCTTTTCTGACTTCTGCGGTTGTTGCTGTTGCGTTTGTTGCTGCTGCTGTTGCTGCTCCTGTGTCTGTTGTCGTTGTTGTTGTGTTTGTGGTTGTTGTTGTTAATTTGCCTGCGGCTGCTGAGGCTGTTGCTGTTTGTGAAGCTGTTGTTGTGGCTGCTTCTTTGATTGCTGCTTATGTGGCTGCTGCTGGTCTGGGAGTGGTCGTTTTTCCTGAGGAGGCTTCTGTTGTTGCGTGGCTTCAAATTGCTCTTGGAGCGCTTGGCGGGTGCGCTGCTCAAGAGTCACTTGGCGCTCCTTCTCCCTTCTCGCTTCCTGCTTCTTTCTTAGAAATTCAACCAACTCTATGAGCGAGGAAATCTGCTGCGTCAGTGTTTCAATCTGTTCGTCCTCTTCTTCCTCCGACAGATCCACTATCTCGCCACTGACGTAGTGCCCTTCTCCTTCTACTGACATAGGATATGGCATCTTCGGTACCTACATCAGCTACGTTTTCTTTGCCTGTTACGCCGGCGATCTCGTTGGCTGGCTCTAGTATCTTCGATACTTCTTCTTCAGCCTCTTTGACGATTAGGACATCAGCCTCAGCCTCGTCGTCTTCTCCCTTGTTGTCGTTGTTGTTGTCTCCGTCGTCGGAGGAGGAGCTGTCCAGCTGCCTCTGGATTTTTGCCTGAGCCGATGACTTGGCTGACCGTTCACGCCCTTCAATTTGCTGGGCTGCATCACCGATGCGCTTCTTCACAACAAGGTTCGGCTTATAGTTTATGTAGCGCCTCCTCTTATTTGCATCAGTTGCCTCGGCACATGCCGGCCCTGTTGATTTGCCTTTGGTAGGGCTTGTTGTTTTGGCTGTTGCCATGCTCATGGTTTTGGCCTCGACACGTACCGATGACTCTGTTGTTATTTTTCTTGACCTTGAAGGTCCAGCAGATGCTGCCGTATTTGTTGTTTGGCCTCTGGATGGCCCCGCTATCTCTTTATCGACTGTTGCTGTTACATCGCCTGATGTTCCAGCACCTTTTGTTGTTGTTGGGGGACCATCTTTCGATGTCCCCGTTGGTTTGACCATCTGCTCTTCTTGTTGTTGCTGCTGTTTTCTTCTCCTAGAAACCTCTTGCCAGAAATAATTTAAAAAAAGGCCTTGCCCGGGGTGAGAATCGAACCCACGACCTTCCACTCTGCTTTTTTTTTTGCATTTTAATTCATTTTTTATTTTTCCATTTTCTTATATCTATCTTAATGCTAGACAAAAAATCTTAAACAACTAGCTTACATATTAACTTAACTAACTTACTGGCCCCATACGGGCGCTCTAAATTATACTATAACAATATTTAAAAAATGCCTTTCGGCGTAAAGACTAGTTTAAATTTAAAATTCAATATAACTTAAACCTAAACAAGAAAATTCTTTAAAAAATTGTTTTCCATGACATTATTTTTATTTAAAAACTTAAAACTACCCTTTACCTAAATAAAACTAAATTAACCTAAATAAAACTAAAATATACGTAATAAACGTAAATAACTTAAAACTATTTAAAAATACTTAAACATACTTAAAATAACTTAAAACTAGAACAGCCACCAGCAGCATTTTTTTTTTTTCGAAGCAGCCTATGCATATGCCCACACGCTTATACATATGCATATATTGACATATATGCATATGTAACAGCGCCAAATGCGCATACCCACAGACAAACGATTTTATGGATTTTTAACATTTTTTTTTTTGGTGCCACCGTTACTGTCCTACTTAATCTACCTTAGAAATACGTAGGTCGGCCAAGGCAACAACTTTGACTAACCATCAATATCAAGGTGGTCACCCAACCACCAGTATTTTTTAACTTGCTTATCGAAGTCCTTTTTGTCCCGAAGGGGCACAGCTCTACTGAACCGCAGACGCTCTGCTCCGTTCCCAGAGCCGACGTCTCGACCATACAGGATTCGCCGATCCACAGTTCTGCGGCCGACGTGGTAGATTAACGGAACCGCCAATCTATCCTGTATCAGCCCCCGACTGTCTAAATAGAGGAATGTCTCGGGTGGGATGAAACCGTTAAGACAAACGCTCTCACTATATTCTTCATTGGGCAAATAAGCCCCGAAAATAAGTCCATTGGCTGAGATCATCGCTCTTGCAATGTGACCCCGAATCAGCTTAATTAAAAAGTTATCTATCCTGTTTATATTGGCCTCGTTGTATAAGACCTCGTTGGCATAATAATGTTTGTACTCCGACTCTGGTGTTCTGTGTAATCCAAGACAGGTCCTAGGACACTGCCTCTCAAACACTCGAATCTTTTCCATTTGAGATGGGGCAACGTTAAACCACACAGGGCACCCATAGGCAATCATCGGCCGGATGAGGGCCATGTAGCAAATCACCTTCACCCTGTTTTCAAGGCGGCTGCTATAAAACAACCGTCTTGTCAGAGCAAACGCTCCCCTAGCTCTGGCCAGAAGAGCATCTATATGTCAATTGAAATATAGATACTGATCTAGCCAGATACCAAGGTACTTTACTACATCTTTACTCGCAAGTTGATGTCCACTTGGTCCAACGATCACTAGATTTCTCCAGTTCTTTCTTGTATCCCTAGAAGCCTTAGACAAAGGGGTTCTAAACAGGATAGTTTCTGATTTTTGAAAGTTAATTTTTAACTTCCAGTCATCACAATATCGCTGAATCTTGTCGAAGTCACGCTCCAAGAGAATTCTGATGACTTCAACTTTTGGACCCGTCCTGTACGCTACAAGGTCATCGGCATGCGCAATCGCATGAGTGAGACTACCTATCAGATCGCTGGTGTAAATACTAAAAAGAATCGGCGAGTTCACAGCTCCTTGCTGTAGACCGTTTTTAATATCAAAAGTTGTGGCGGAAGTTACATTGCCACTTTTGACAACAAACTTTCTACCATTGAGCATGTCATGAAGCATATATAACAGTGGTTTACTTATACCAAATCTAGTTAATTTCAGATAAAGACCCTCTAACCATACGGTGTCAAAAACCTTCTCTAAATCAACCAGAACGGCACCCGTGCATTGATTTTTCGCTTTGTTCCATTGAACATCAGAAACTAACTTAGACGCGGCATGAATAGTGTCATGTCCCGCCTTAAAGCCAAACTGATTGTCTGGAATAATATGTTTGTCCTCAGCCCACTTGAACAGAGCTCTATTGAGAATCTTCTCGAATAAATTACTGATACTTGGAAGAAGACTTATCGACCGAAGATTTGCCGGATTGGAGCTGTCCTTTCCCTTTTTGGGGAGAGGATGGACCACAGCTGTCTTCCAACTCACTGGATAATATGCATTATTCAGTGCGTTGTTGAACAGTGTGGTATAAATGTCTATGGCTTCCTCAGGGAGATATCGTAACACAATGCTGGGTATACCATCGACCCCCGCAGATTTCTTTTTTTTTTAATGTTTGAAAAATTAACTGAAGTTCTACCTTCGAAATTAACAATGAACTGGGTCCATTTCACTCGGCGATGGTGGCGTTTGCCAAGTTATCGTCATTGAACCCGGTGAAACCAGTATTCTCAGATCGCTATTGCGTTATGTTATTTCCAAGGTAGAAGTTGTGCACTAAAGCTCTGTTCTCCAGGTCATGATTCGGACGAATGCTAGCATTCACCTTATACACTTGCTGGAAAGCAGCCCCTACAGCCTCTACCTTTTCCTGAGGATCTTCTATCATATAATAATTATCATCGAAAACGGCACCTTCCGGATCAATTCCCGCAATCGTTAGTACGTCTTCGTTATCTGTTGTCCTCTGGAGTTTAAGACATGGAAGATCGTTTTGATCATTTCTTCTAAATATCTTATTTATTTGGGGAAACATACTAGGGTCGCCAGAATTAACAGCCCGAATTCTGTTATCCCAATATAAATTAATAGATAATCTATAGTTTTGTCTAATCAGAACGTTAATGTTTTTGATCCACGACTTCAATGTCCTAATCTCCAGATCACGTGTGTCCGTGAAACGTCAGTACAGAAGTTTCAATCTGGTCAGCAGTCCACTTTTTTGTCGGTGTAGTGCGTCGATTGTCGCGTTCTTGTATAAACCAGTAGGGTCTTGTTCCTTATATTTTGGGATTGTTTTGTCCATTGTTCGTTTTATAGTCGTATCCATTTGAGTCAGGAACCCGTCGATCTCGAGGTTCGTCAGGTTTCTGTCATTTGGTGGAGAAATGTCATCGGAACGTATTTCTCTTGCCAAGGCGTTGGAGAAGCGTGGCCAGCGCGTCTTACTGAAATTGTAAGAGTGCACAGGCACAAACTCATCCAACTGCACAAGTTCGCTCGGAAGCTGTATTACGGTGGCAAGTCCGCAGTGATCACTGTCGTATTCAATCGTTCGTAAACAGTTTCTTCTCTGTTGATTTGTTACGTCAGTTATAACTAGTCGTGAGTCAAGCAGTAAAAGATCCAGAAAACTACCACTTCTCGGAAATGACGGTCTATCTGTAGCCAAAAGGTCGATCCTACACTAAACACTGTATCGACCCATCCAATTAAAAAGATGATTCCCTCTAGGATTTTGTATTTGGTTTCCCCAATCTACATGTTTGGCGTTTAAGTCCCCTGCCATGAGATAATAATTCTCATCCAAGTTCAGTCTTAAGCATTCGAAAAGTTTTTCGAGCTCTGCGATAAAATTAGCTTGCTGAGGTGCGTCAGGTGCGTACACCGCGATTGATTATATTCTTTTCCCCTGCTGGAGAGCAAACGATGCAGGCTTCTAGCAACCCGAATCTTCGCACTTCACTATTATATATAACTTTATGTTTAATGCCCTTTCGTATGAAGATTGCGACCCCATCGGCCGATCCCTTCTTACGATATTGTAATTTTAATAAGTCAGTTTGTGTTTCTGGTTTAGCTTAGTTTCGCTAGCCATAAACACGTCAGGACTTTGGTCTTGCAGCAAATGAAAGAGGTTTGCTCTACGTTCGGTAATAGTCAGGGAATTTACATTCACAGCTAGGATCTTAAAGGGTCGCTCAGGCAGCGCGCCTTTAACCATTCCCCGTTGCCGGCAGAATAGAGTAGAGGTAATCCACCCTAGCCGCCTGCTCCCTGATCTGTTTTTGCACGTCGGTTAACTGACTATGAATGGTCAGCAACACCTGCATCAGATCTGCCTCTGGCGCAGGAGCCGTAGGCACTTGGACCTGTTTGGCTACCTGTGGTTGAAGCTGTACCGTTTTTCCCTTTCCAGACGCCATTTGGGCGTAAGAAATTGCGGGATTGACGGAAGTTGTTGTCTGGCGTACTTCAGGGCGTCTCACCTTAACTGTTTTCTTTTGGGCTTTGTTTTGCCTTATCTCCTGAAACTTCGGACATCCCCGATAGTTTGCGGGGTGCCCGGAGCCTCTTGCCCGAGTTTAAACTCCCCTGTTTTGTGGGTATCTCCACATTTAACGCAGACTGGGTCCATACCACAGTTAACTGCAACGTGTCCAAACCCTTAGCAGTTCATGCATTGAAGCATGTCTTTCTGCTTGTTCAATTTTTCCCATCGTACAACTTGGTAATCCAGGACTGTTATATTCCTTAGACCACTCAATTTGCTTTGGGGCGAGAGCTGAACTAGGAAGAATGGTAACTTCCATTTCTTCCGTCTGGCTTTGACTGTGGTATCCGGTCTAACCCCGATAAAATCGAGATCGTCGCTCGCCACTTGACGGAGCTCTGCTAAGAGCGCCTGCGGATCCGTAGAGGATTCGATACCCTTCAGGAGGACTGTTTGAAGATTGTCTTCCTTAGGGGTGAAACTATAAAATTCAGTTCTAGTTTGAGACAGAAGGTCTTTAACTTTTTTGTAGTGCTCCAAAGACGAACACTGAATTGAATGCCTATCTGAATTTAGGCGTTTAATAGTAAAGTTGTTGCCAACAACCGACCTACATATCTCTATGGTATCTTTAATTTCCATTTTAAAAGTATTAAGGGGTGGCACCTTACCTCGCTTTGCTTGTGGCTGCTGCTGTTGTTTCTGTTGTTGTGACTGCTGCTGTTGCTGCTGCTGTTGCGTCTGCTGTTGTTGTTGTTGTTGTTGCTGTTGCTGCTTCTGTGTCTGCTGTTGTTGCTGTTGTCGTTGTTGTTGTGGTTGTTGTTGTTGTTTTTTTGCTTGCGGCTGTTGAGGTTGCTGAGGCTGATGCTGTGGCTGCCGAGGCGGCTGCTGTGTCTTCTGAGTCAAATGTTGCTGCTGCTGGACTGGGAGTGGTTGTTGTTGTTTAGGAGGCTGCTGCTGTTGCCTAGCTTCTAGTTGCTCTTGGAGCGCTTGTTGACGAGTGCGCTGCTCAAGAGCCGCCTGACGCTCCTTCTCCCTTCTTACCTCCTGCTTCTTCTTCAGTGCTTCCACTAACTCGATGAGCGAAGAAATCTGCTCGGTGAGTGTTTCGATCCGCTCGTTCTCTTCTTCGTCAGTCAGATCCACTATATCGCCACTGACATAGTGCCCTTCTCCTTCTTCTGACATGTAGGATATGTTTCCTTCGGCATCTACGTCAGCTGCGTTTTCTTCGCCTGTTACGTCGGCGATCTCGTTGGCTGGCTCTGGGATCTTCGTTACTTCTCCTTCAGCCTCTTTGACGATTACGACATCAGCCTCAGCCTCGTCGTCTTCTCCATTGTTGTCGTTGTTGTTGTCTTCGTCGTCGTTGGAGGAGCTCTCAAGCTGCCTCTGGATTTTGGCCTGAGCCGATGACTTGGCTGACCGTTCACGCCCTTCAATTTGCTGGGCTGCATCACCGATGCACTTCTTCACAACAAAGTTCGGCTTATAGTTTATATAGCGCATCCTCTTATTTGCATCAGTTGCCTCGGCACATGCCGGCCCTGTTGATTTGCCTTTGGTAGGGCTTGTTGTTTTGGCAGTTGCCATGCTTATGGTTTTGGCCTCGACACGTGCCGATGGCTCTGTTGTTGTAGTTTTTCTTGACCTTGGAGGTCCAGCTACTGTATTTGTTGTTTGGCCTCTGGATGGCCCCGCTATCATTTTATCGGCTGTTACATCGCCTGATGTTCCAGCACCTTTTGTTGTTGTTGGGGGACCATCTTTCGATGTCCCCGTTGGTTTGACCATCTGCTCTTCTTGTTGTTGCTGCTGTTTTCTTCTCCGAGAAACCTCTTGCCAGAAATAATTTAAAAAAAGGCCTTGCCCGGGGTGAGAATCGAACCCACGACCTTCCACTCTGAATTCTGCTCCTCTACCACCTAGGCTAACTTGCCACTTGGTTTTGGTAGATCTAAATCACTACTATAAGCACTCGCGCCTCTAAGTAAAATTTCCACTATGAAAGTCGCCAACGATGTGCACACTTCCACGGTTGCTGAACGACTGAATTCTGCTCCTCTACCACCTAGGCTAACTTGCCACTTGGTTTTGGTAGATCTAAATCACTACTATAAGCACTCGCGCCTCTAAGTAAAATTTCCACTATGAAAGTTGCCAACGATGTGCACACTTCCATGGTTGCCGTCCGACTCGCTAAACATTGTACCACGGACACGAACAAATTGAGTTGGCCTTGTTGGTGTTTTCTCTGCTTTGGAGTGTTTTGAATTACCAACAATTGAACTAAAACTTTATTTACACCGAATTTAGTGTTCACTCCAAAGAACGTACTGTACTCAAGGGGCACACTTTGAGTGTTCCCTCAGTTTTTATTCACACCACCCAATATCATGTGGAAATTCTTAAATAACCAAAAATAAAAATATATCTATCAATCTATCTATCTATAACAATGTTTATCTTTTTGAATTAATGGTAAAACAATTTATTGTTAAATGAATTAAATAAAGTAATAAATACAATACACTATAAAACAATGATCTAATTCAATTCGTAAATCAATAGGAACTTATAAATTATATATTTTTTAATTCAAAGTCCTTAACTGAATTGGGAATAAAAAGAGGTGTTAAGCTAACAAAAAGCTTAAGCTTTTGCAACCCTGTTCTGAAGACTGTTTAACTGATTGAACCATCCTCTATTTTGACCAGTTGGAAGTTTAAGAAGAGAAAAAAAAATTGGGAACAAGCTTTTTTAATATCCTAAATGCACGTTTAATTGATTTCTATTATTAGAATTACTATAAACTAATGTTAATTATATTGTATTTTAATAATATTAACGTTTTCCAATACATATTATATATATAATTTCTACAATGTTCTTTATAAATATGTATATATATATATGTATCATGTATTCGAATATAAATATAATAATTGATGTTATTTTACATCTAAACTGTTTCTTTTTCTCCATAATTTCAAAATAAATTAATATCATGAATTTATTTTTAATAAAAATAATTCTTCAATTTATTATTAAAATATATCATTGTCTCAAATTTTTCGAAAAAAAAATGTTCATGCTTTTTTAAACCATTTCATCTTTATTCTATTTTTTACTGTGCTCTTCTACTAAAACAATACGTATTACTTTCTTCGTATTACTTTCGTCGAAAGCAAAGCACTCTTATTATTTTACACATTTTTTTAATACAATAATAAAAATAAAGCCTTTTCAAAAATGTTGACCCGATAGAAGGTGGTGGTGGTGGATAATATATTTACTTAAATGTAGATTTAACTACATATAAAATTTAACGATATTATTACTACCTATACACATAAATAAAAATGAGGTGTCTGTTTTTAATGTCAAAATAACGGCTTTTTACAAGAAGCATATGTAAGCATATACGGCACTTATAACAAAAAATACGTTTTTAAAATTTTTGTCTTTCTGTCTATTTGCTCTGGCTAATCTCAAGAACGACTGCACCGATTTCGACAATACTTTTACTTAAGATAACTATTGTTGTAGCGGGTAAAATAGACATTTTAATTACTCCCTAGGTGGCGCTCGGGTCGCTTTTTTCACATATTAGTATACGATCGCGTAACATAGGCTATTTTAATTACTATTTAGGTGGCGCTTGGGTCGCTTTTTTGCATGCACGTATATATGAACCGATCAGAAACTACTGGACGGATTTTAACGGGAGTTTGACTGACAGAAAGCTGATGTTGTAGCGGTTGTAGTGTATCGGGTAACATGGGCAATTTAAATTACTCCCTAAGTGGCGCTTGGGTCGCTTTTGAGATAGACGGCTTAAAATAATGCCTCGTGACAGAAAGTGTCGTGGGATAAACGGCTGAAGATAATGCCTCGCGACAGAAAGTGACGTGGGATAGACGGCTTAAGATAATGCCTCGCGACAAAAAGTGTCATGGGATAAACGGCTTTAGATAATGCCTCGCGACAGAAAATGTCGTGGGATAGACGGCTTAAAATAATGCCTCGCGACAAGAAGTGTCGTTGGATAGACAGCCTACAATAATGCCTCGCGACATAAAGTGTCGTGGAATAATCGGTCTACAATAATGCTTCGTGACAAGAAGTGTCGTGGAATAGTCAGACTACAATAATGCCTCGCGACAGAATGTGTCCTGAGATAGTCGGTCTACAATAATGCCTCGCGACAAGAAGTGTCGTAGGAGAATCAGCCTACGATGCCTTCCGACAAGAAAAGTCGTGGCATAGACAACCTATCATAATGCTTCGCGACAGAAAGTGTCGAGGGATAGACAACCTACAATAAAGCCTCGCGACAGAAAGTGTCGTGGGATAGACAACAACAGCTACGGTTTGAAGTTATGCACATAAATAAAAATGAGGTGTCTGTTTTTAATGTCAAAATAACGGCTTTTTACAAGAAGCATATGTAAGCATATACGGCACTTATAACAAAAAATACGTTTTTAAAATTTTTGTCTTTCTGTCTATTTGCTCTGGCTAATCTCAAGAACTACTGCACCGATTTCGACAATACTTTTACTTAAGATAACTATTGTTGTAGCGGGTAAAATAGACATTTTAATTACTCCCTAGGTGGCGCTCGGGTCGCTTTTTTCACATATTAGTATACGATCGCGAAACATAGGCTATTTTAATTACTCTTTAGGTGGCGCTTGGGTCGCTTTTTTGCATGCACGTATATATGAACCGATCAGAAACTACTGGACGGATTTTAACGGGAGTTTGACTGACAGAAAGCTGATGTTGTAGCGGTTGTAGTGTATCGGGTAACATGGGCAATTTAAATTACTCCCTAAGTGGCGCTTGGGTCGCTTTTGAGATAGACGGCTTAAAATAATGCCTCGTGACAGAAAGTGTCGTGGGATAAACGGCTTAAGATAAAGCCTCGCGACAGAAAGTGACGTGGGATAGACGGCTTAAGATAATGCCTCGCGACAAAAAGTGTCATGGGATAAACGGCTTTAGATAATGCCTCGCGACAGAAAATGTCTTGGGATAGACGGCTTAAAATAATGCCTCGCGACAAGAAGTGTCGTTGGATAGACAGCCTACAATAATGCCTCGCGACATAAAGTGTCGTGGAATAATCGGTCTACAATAATGCTTCGTGACAAGAAGTGTCGTGGAATAGTCAGACTACAATAATGCCTCGCGACAGAATGTGTCCTGAGATAGTCGGTCTACAATAATGCCTCGCGACAAGAAGTGTCGTAGGAGAATCAGCCTACGATGCCTTCCGACAAGAAAAGTCGTGGCATAGACAACCTATCATAATGCTTCGCGACAGAAAGTGTCGAGGGATAGACAACCTACAATAAAGCCTCGCGACAGAAAGTGTCGTGGGATAAACAACAACAGCTACGGTTTGAAGTTATGGACGTACTTACCGAAACGCTACTCCCAAAATTAAGTACGGTGGGTTACAAGGCAAACCCGAACCAAGATGCACTCTAAAGGAGTAGATCTGGGTTCATCAAATCACGGCCACTATTACTTAGTACTTACGGCAATGCTAAGCCGAGGTAAGTACTGCGGTTTCAAACGGAAAAGCTTCACCGGGGTACTGAGGTGCACTCTAAAGGAGTGAATTCCAGTGTTCCTAACTTAAAATACCAAAAAGCGAACGTAGTGAGTACTATGTACGAGTACTAAGTATCGTACTATGTGCCTCTTTCCGTTCCCTATTACCACTTCGGCTCCTAGTAAGCTTACTTAGGTTAAAGTATGTACGGGGTTTTTATATTGTAAAATGTTACACAAATAATTAAAGGGTGCTGAATGTTTTCATCTCTTGAGGTAAACGCCATCTACCTGTTCGGTACATCTACTAAATTTCTACCTCTACTACATTGCCTACTCTATTTTTTACTACATTGCCTACTCGATATTGTTTCTATCAAGTTCAAGAACCTTCCATAAGCCAAGCATTTCTGTATAAAAGAGGAAGCGGATGCGGACCGACAGTCACTTTGAATTTGAAATCAGTCGTGTACAAGTCGGTAATTTGAAAGTGATAAAGTTTGAATTTAAAATAAAGAAAGTAAAAAGGAAATAAAGAGTGTTTTGAAATATTAAGTGGAATTAAAAGTAAAAAGACGTAAAGTGAGTTAAATTAAAACAGAAATAAGTTTTATTTAATAAAACGAACCTAGATAAAACCTAACATGGGTGTCAGAAGTGTAATTAAATAAAACTTTAGTGAAAAGTGATTGTGTAAAAATGGGCAAGCATCTGAAAGATTCAAACGCTGTTGAACTAAAAGCAGAACTAAACAAACGGGGTCTTCCTACTGCTGGAACGAAAAATGACCTCATTTTTCGTCTGCAAGAAGCCATGAGACGACAATGCGAAAAACCAGACACTTCTGTCTTTCAAATCAAAATGGAAGAAGAACTAGTAAGTACCAACACAGACTTGTCTAATATGTTGGCTCTTCTTCTCGAACGTTTCGAAGTTCAAAGAGAAGAACAAAAGAATGAACAAACGAAACTTCTCGAACGTTTCGAAGATCAAAGAAACGACCAAACGAAATTTTTCGAAGATCAAAGAAGAGAACAAAAGAATGTACAAACGAAACTTCTCGAACGTTTCGAAGATCAAAGAAACGAACAAACGAAAGTTTTCGAAGATCAAAGAAAATAACAAAAGAATAAACAACAAAACTTCTCGAACGTTTCGATGATCGAAGAAACGAGCAAAAAGAACTCTTCGAAGAACAACGCAATGAACAAAAAGAACTTTTCGAAAAACAGAAGAACCTTCTCGAAACAAAGCTTACTGTATTAGAGGATAAGTTTCTTGTTGTTGACCAACGTGTTGAAGGAGTAGAAAAACAACTTCTAAGTGTTGATACAACATTTGAGAGGTTCAAAGAACAAATTACGAACGTAGAAGGAAAATTCGAGCAAAAATTTGAAAATATTGCCAAAGCATTGGACAAGGTAAGAAAACTGAAGGTACGAGAAAATTCTAGTGAGTATTTAAAGAGAAAAGAAATGCCAACTTTTGATGGACAAACGTCTTGGTCAATATATAAGAGACGATTCGAAGCAGCAGCAATGACAAACGGCTGGGACAATGAAGACAAGTTTGTTGCACTTACACTGGCTCTTAGAACACCTGCTGATGAGTTACTGCAAACAATAGCAGCAAAGATGCATGGCAACTTTAGTTCACTTTCACAAGCCTTTGAAAAACGCTTCGGAGATGGTGTAGTGTTCCTATACTCATCACAAAACCTACCTCATCTCAACATACTTTAAAAACAATAACAATGAAACTTAATGCATCAAACGAAGCCACGATGACGACGACTTATCATTCAATCTAAATATTAACAATGAAATTTGATGCAACAATCAACTGAAGCCACTATGACGAAGACTACGACCGATGACTATACAACCTGAAAACTGCTGATAAAACCATATTAAGAAATGTAACTTTAAGTAGTCCAAAACAAAGTGCAAGCACATAATATGAAAATAAAAATAGATATAATAATAAAGTAGGTTATTATTAGAATTATAGATTCACAATAGGTCAATCAAAATAGTATATAAGCGATACAAATTGGAAATAAAATTCAGATTTAATTTTGCATTCAAACCAAGTTGTTTCTCTTTTGGCAGACTCTTATGGCATTCGTGCCCTGCCCGCCGAACCTTTAGAATTTTAAACTATTTAAGTTAGACGATCTTTAGCTCATCTATATTAGACAAACTTTACATGGCGATCCTGCCAGGAGAACACAAAAAACTCCACAATAATAGCCTTAAGAAATATAATATAGATGAATGAAATAAGTAAAATAATTAAGACACTAATATAAATATAAACTGCACTTAAATGACTACATAAGCACGCCACATGTAAAGCACTTGCGACTACTACAATTTCAAATGTATCTTGAAAAATTATTCCCCAAATAATAAATTATTCCCCTGATAATTTTTCGCTTGAGGGTGAGGGTGTAGTGTTCCTATACTCATCACAAGACCTACCTCATCCCAACATACTTTAAAAACAATAAGAATGAAACTTAATGCATCAATCGAAGCCACGATGACGACGACTTACCATTCAATCCAAATATTAACAATGAAATTTGATGCAACAATCAACTGAAGCCACTATGACGAAGACTACGACCGATGACTATACAACCTGAAAACTGCTGATAAAACCATGTTAAGAAATGTAACTTTAAGTAGTCCAAAACAAAGTGCAAGCACATATGAAAATAAAAATAGATATAATAATAAAGTAGGTTATTATTAGAATTATAGATTCACAATAGGTCAATCAAAATAGTATATAAGCGATACAAATTGGAAATAAAATTCAGATTTAATTTTGCATTCAAACCAAGTTGTTTCTCTTTTGGCAGACTCTTATGGCATTCGTGCCCTGCCCGCCGAACCTTTAGAATTTTAAACTATTTACGTTAGACGATCTTTAGCTCATCTATATTAGAAAAACTTTACAATGGCCATATGCAAGAAGTCTTGAGAGTTAAACTAAATACAAGAGTTCAGAAACGGGGTGAAACTCTTCAGCAGCTTCAATCAGACATCGAACGACTAGCTCAATTGGCATATCCAACTGCAGGCGAAGAAATCATAAACCAATTCGTCGCGGAAGCTTTTGTTCGTGCCTTGTCTGACATTGATCTCCAGAGAACAGTTCGAACAGCTGGAAAACGAACACTTCTGAACAGGCTTCACTAGGAGTACAGCGGGTAAGAGAAGTTACTTTAGAAGAATGCTCTTGCCAAAGAATGGCATTCCAGAACAACCGTCGAGATGGACAAATCCGATGCTGGAATTGCACCAAGACCAGACATTTTCAGCGCCAGCGCCGAATGCCACCAAGAAGAAGCGCATGTCAACATTGCGGAAGCAGAAATAATACATCAGATGAAACCTCCCTGCAGGGAAACGGGTAAGAACCAACTTCGAGGGGCAGAAGCTGGTTTCTGGTATCTATGGCCCCAGAAACATCATCCAAGCCTCGCAGACTAAACGAAACAATAAAAGTCTAACTGTGGAAGCAGCTATTAGCAACAAGCAATACGTGGTTACCATCGACACCGGTGCCACCGCTTCCATTGTACAAAGAGACTTCGTCAAGATGGCATGGCTATACAACACCAACAGCTATTGTCTGAAGACTGAAACCGGAGAAGCAGCAAGAGTGTACGGAGAAGTCCGTCTTCGAATCCGCTTGGCAGAGCTAGAGTTTGAGCATCCATTTCTAGTGACAGATATATGCGATGAGTGCATTAGAATCGACTTTAGGAAAAAGCATGAAATAATTCTCGACATTGGTAACCAAGTTCTTAAATACCGAAATAAAGAGATTCCAATGGCTTATGGCAATCAAAACTCGTCATCGATAAGAGCAATCATCAAAGAAGATATCTGCCTACCTCCTTCGTCAGAAGTCTTTCTTTGGACAAACATCAAAGATGATTCTAGGAGCCTTCGATACCTCATGGTAGAACCAGACTCTGAGCATTGCTCCCAAAAATACATCTTGGGAAAGACGCTGGTGGCACCTCAAAATAACATGGTGCCCATACGAATACTAAACATCAAACCGTATGAGATCAAGCTCAGAAAAGGAGAAGTTGTCGGTAAATGTGACCCTGTAGCGGCAATAACAAAGATAACCGAAGAACATTCCGAAAAATCAGTGAATCCAGATAAAGTCATTGGGTGTCCAGGGTTGTACCCAAAGAAAGCAAATAAAACTCGAGTTTTGAAGATTTGAACTCTGACCAATTACCAGTTTTTTTATTTATAACGAAGATTTTCTAACAATTTATTTCATATACGGGTCTTATGATAATGCAATATCATAGTTACTCTATTATAATGCCTCGCGACAAAAAATGTCGTGGGATAGACGGTTTATATAATAATGCCTCGCGACAGAAAGTGTCGTGGGATTGACGGCTTAAAATAATGCCTCGCGACAGAAACTGTCGTGGGATAGACGGTTTAAAATAATGCCTCGCGACAGAAAGTGTCGTGGGATAGACGGCTTAAAATAATGCCTCGCGACAGAAAGTGTCGTGGGATAAACGGCTTAAGATAATGACTCGTGACAGAAAGTGTCGTGGGATAGACGGCTTAAAATAATGCCTCGCTAAAGAAAGTGTCGTGGGATAGACGGCTTAAAATAAAGCCTCGCGACAAAAAGTGTCGTGGGATAGACAACAATGGCTACGGTTTGAAGTTACGGAAGTATTTGTGGCAATGCTACTCCCAAAACTAAGTACGGTGGGTTACAAGGCACACCCGAACCAAGATGCACTCTAAAGGAGTGGAAATTGGTTCATCAAATCACGGCCACTGCTATTTAGTACTTACGGCAATGCTAAGCCGAGGTAAGTACTGCGGTTTCAAATAGAAAAGCTTCACTGGGGTACTGAGGTGCACTCTGAAGGAGTGAATCCCAGTGTTCCTAACTTTAAATAAAAAAAAAACGAACGTAGTGAGTACTATGTACGAGTACTAAGTATCGTACTATGTGCCTCTCTCCGTTCTCTATAACCACTTCGGCTTCTTGTAAGCTTACTTAGGCTAAAGTGTGTATGGTGTTTTTTATATATTGCTATCTCAAGCAACACATTAACCTCTGTGTATCACACTTTTTCTCCAATTCTAGTGCATTTCTTACTTCTACTTGCAGATTTTTCTGCTAAAAGATTATGTGAAGTGAGAAATTAAGAAAAATATATACTTAAAAATAATAATATTTTATATATATATCCAGTCTCTTATGATTGCCACTGATCATCTGTGTTGGCTACAGGTACAGGCTGATGGTCACTGTGAGGCTATTGATGACTCGGTGGGTGGTGGATGGTATATCTGGTTGCTTGGTTAATGCCTTATATTTGTTTGGTGCATATTGTTGTTGGTAGGTTTCTTGTCTTTTGGTTGTTGGGTGACTCGAACAGTATATGGTATATGGAAAATGTAACGCTTCGATACAAGATGAATTAAGCTCCAAAATAATTCTTGATGAAATCCTACGAGAACTGAACAAAAATGAACTGCTTGGAATTCTTATGACGGACAAATGTCTAAAGAAATTTAGCTTCAAGCACAACTTTGATATCTCATTTCCGTACCGCCTCAATTGGAAGCAAAATAAACCAATATTTGAAGAAAACAGTCACATATGGTACACAGACGGTTCCAAAACAAATGAAGGAGTTGGTGCTGGAGTAAACGGAGCTTTCTCTGATACATATATATTCACCAGTATGGACTTAAACAACATGCTGCTGCATTGCATGTTGAAATGCATGCAATTGAGCTCTGCGTTCGAGAAAATCTAAACAGATCTCTAAATAATGAGAACATTTACATCCTGTCCGACAGCAGGGCTGCACTGCTTGCATTGAAGTCTTTTGAAATTACATCAAAACTAGTCTGGGACTGCTTTCAAATCCTAATTAAACTGGCTATGACAAACAGAGTTCACCTGATTTGGATTCAAGGCCACAAGGACAGGAAGGTAATGAAAAAGCAGACGAACTAGCTTAAAAAGCTGCATCTCAATTTATGATGCCTAGACTATTCTACGGTATTCCTCTTACTACCATAAAAAGTAGTATAAAAACATGGCTTGTAGATGAAACGAACCACTGCTGCAGAGAAACCGAAGGTAACAGGCAGCAAAACAATTCATGCCATATGCTTCTCACAAGCGAACAAAACAACTACAACAGCTTAACAGTAGTGCCCCGTGGCGTAGTGGTTAGTGTTTCGGACCATCACGCCGGAGGTCTGGGTTCAAGCTCAGTAGAACTGTGGATCGGCGACTCTTGTATGATCGAGACGTCGGATCTGGGAACGGAGCAGAGCGTCTGCGGTTCAGTAGAGCTGTGCCTCTTCGGGACAAAAAGAACTTGGTTAAGCAAGTAAAACAATTCTAGTGGTTGGGGGACCACTTTGATATTGATGGTTGACCAAAGGTTGTTGCCTAGGCCAACCTACGTATTTTTAAGTATTATATGTAGGTATATTTTATGTAGGACAGTGGTGGCACCAAAAAAATATAAAACACATAAATTGCATTTGGTGGTGTGTATGTGCATTTGGCGCTGTTCAATATGTATATATATCAATATATACATATTTATAATCGTGTATGCTTTAATGCATTGGCTGCCGCGCAAAAAAAAAAAAAAAGGCTGCTGGTTGCTGTTCTAGTTTTAAGTTATTTTAAGTATTTTAAGTAGTTTTAAGTTATTTAGGTATCATTATTACGTATATCTTACGTAGATTTTAGTTTTATTAAGGTAGAGGGTAGTTTTAAGTTTTTATATAAAATGTTATAGGAAAACGAGTTTTTAAGAATTTTCTCGTTTAGTTTTAAGAAATATGAAATATTGAATTTTAATTTAAGTTAGTATTTACGTCGAAAGGCATTTTTGATATAAAGCTATAGTATAATTTAGAGCGCCCGTATGGGGTCAGTAAGTTAGTTATGTTATTCTGTAAGCTAGTTTTAAAGGTTTTTGTCTAGCATTTAAGTAGTTATAAGTTGAATTAAAAATAAAAATTGAATTACAAAAAAAAAAAAAAAACCGAAGGTAACAGGCAGCAAAACAATTCATGCCATATGCTTCTCACAAGCGAACAAAACAACTACAACAGCTAAACAATAGTGCCCCGTGGCGTAGTGGTTAGTGTCTTTTATGATAGAAGATCCTCAGAAAAAGGTAGAAGCTATGGGGGCTGCTTTCCAGCATGTGTATAAGGTGAATGCTAGCATTCATCCTGGAATCATGACCTGGAGAACAGGGCCTTACTTCTACTTTGGAAATAACATAACGCAATGGCGATCTGAGAATACTGGTTTCACCGGGTTCAATGACGAAAATTTGGCAAACGCCACCATCGCCGAGCGAAATGGACCCAGTTCATTGTTAATTTCGAAGGTAGAACTTCAGTTGATTTTTCAAACATTAAAGAAAAAGAATTCTGCGGGGGTCGATGGTATACCCAACATTGTGTTACGACATCTCCCTGAGGAAGCCATAGACATTTATACCACACTGTTCAACAACGCATTGAATAATGCATATTATCCAGTGAGTTGGAAGACAGCTGTGGTCCATCCTCTCCCCAAAAAGGGAAAGGACAGCTCCAATCCGGCAAATCTTCGGTCGATAAGTCTTCTTCCAAGTATCAGTAAAGTATTCGAAAAGATTCTCAATAGAGCTCTGTTCAAGTGGGCTGAGGATAAAAATATTATTCCAGATAATCCGTTTGGCTTTAAGGCGGGGCATGATACTATTCATGCCGCGTCTAAGTTAGTTTCTGATGTTCAATGGAACAAAACGAAAAATCAATGCACGGGTGCCGTTCTGGTTGATTTAGAGAAAGCTTTCGACACCGTTTGGTTAGAGGGTCTTTATCTGAAGCTATCTAGATTTGGCATAAGTAAACCACTGTTATATATGCTTCATGACATGCTCACTGGTAGAAAATTTGTTGTCAAAAGTGGCAATGCAACTTCTACCACAAATTTTGATATTAAAAATGGTCTACAGCAAGGAGCTGTGAACTCACCGATTCTTTTCAGTATTTACACCAGCGATCTGATAGGTAGTCTAACTCATTCAATTGCGTATGCCGATGATCTTGTAGCGTACAGAACGGGTCCAAAAGTTGAAGTCATCAGAATTCTTCTGAAGCGTGACTTCGACAAGATTCAGAGATATTGTGATGATTGGAAGTTAAAAATTAACTTTCAGAAATCAGAAACTATCCTGTTTAGAACCCCGTTGTCTAGGGCTTCTAGGGATACAAGAAAGAACTGAAGAAATCTAGTGATCGTTGGACCAAGTGGACATCCACTGGCGAGTAAAGATGTGGTAAAGTACCTTGGCATCTGGCTAGATCAGTATCTATATTTCAATCGACATGTAGATGCTGCGCTGGCCAGAGCTAGAGGAGCCTTTGGGTTGACAAGACGGTTGTTTTATAGCAGCCGCCTTGACAGCAGAGTAAAGGTGATTTGCTACATGGCCCTTATCCGGCCAATGACTGCCTATGGGTGCCCTGTGTGGTTCAACGTTGCCCCATCTCAAATGGAAAAGATTCGGGTGTTTGAGAGGCAGTGTCTTAGACGCTGCCTTGGATTACATAGAACACCAGAGTCGGAGTACACACATTACTATGCCAACGAGGTTCTATACAACAGGGCCAATATAAACAGTATAGATAACTTTTTAATCAAGCTGATTCGGGGTCACATTGCAAGAGCGATGACCTCAACCAATGGACTTATTTTTGGGGCTTACTACCCCAATTATGAGTATTGTGAAAGTGTACGTCTTAATGGTTTCATCCCGCCCGAGACATTCCTCTTTTTAGACAGTCGTGAGCTGATACAGGATAGATTGGCGGTTCCGTTAATCTACCACGTCAGCCGTAGGACTGTGGATCGGCGACTTCTTTACGATCGGGACGTCGGCTCAGGGAACGGAGCAGAGCGTCTGCGGTTCAGTAGAGCTGTGCCCCTTCGGGACAGAAAGGACTTAGTTAAGCAAGTCAAAAAAATTCTGGTGGTTGGGTGACCACCGTGATATGGAAAGTTGACCATATTGTTGCTTTGGCCGACTTACATAGTTCTAAGGTAAAGATAAGTAGAGTAGGTAGAACAGTGACGGTGGCACCAAAAAAAAAGTACATTAGTAAATGTATTTGTATGGTTACTTGCGGTTGCGAATGTATATGTATGTATGTATATAAACATATATACATGTGTATGGGCGTACGCGAGTGTGCATATGGGTATGCAAAAAAAAAAAAAAAAAATTCTGGTGGCTGTTCTAGTTTGTAAGTTATTTTAAGTAGTTTTAATTAAGATATCATGTAGTTTAAGTAAGTTCAATTTAGTTTTAATTAGTTTTATTAGGTAAAGGGTAGCTTTAAGTTTTACAAAAAAATTAAAAAATGATAAAGAAAATGAGTTTTTTTTTTAATAATTTTCTCGTTAGTTTTAAGTAATCATGAATTCTAATAATAAGTTATTTTCCGTCGAAAGACATTTTTTAAGTATAGCCATAGTTTAATTTAGAGCGCCCGCATGGGGCCAGTAAGTTAGTTAAGTTAATATGTAAGCTAGTTGTTTAAGATTTTTTGTCTAGCATTAAGATAGATATAAGGAAATGAAAAAATAAAAATGAATTAAAAATGAAAAATGAAATTAGTGTTTCGGACCATCACGCCAGAGGTCTGGGTTCAAGCTCAGCTTTCAACTCCGATAAAATCTAATGTTTTTTTTAGGGGCACTGCCTCTTGCGAGGAAGTGACAAATCCTCCAAGAGTATAATTGTCATGAAAAGTGCTTCTCACCTTAGTCGTTCGGATTCGACGTAAAATTGTAGGTCCCCTCCAATCCCGTAGAACTAACTACACACACAAAAGGATTGGTTGAGAGTTGTAAGTCACTAGGCCGTGGCTCTTCGGAGCTGTCAGTGCCACTAAATTTATCTTTTATTTTTTAGCTTAACAATAGGCATATTAGACTAGGCACAGTTTCCTCACGGGGTATTGTCGAGTGAAAAAAACATCTTAGAGCTATGGGAATAGTATATCTGCAGAATGTGCTTTGAGGATGAAGAAACAGCAGAACACATCCTATGTGACTGCAACTGTCTCATCAAAATACGTGAACAGTATTTAGGTAAATTTTATCTTGAATCAGCTGATATTGCTGCTAGCTCACACATAGATATAGCTGCGTTCCTAACAAAATGCAGCATCGTGAATGAGCTCTAAATAAGAGGACATCAAAATAGGCCGAATGTGGCCGCAGTGATCTAGAGGATAATTTATACCACCTCTAATCTGAAATATATGATATTACTAAGGCTATTTCAGTTACCGAATAAATTGCACTGAAGTCGCTTTTCGAAAACTCTTATATATTAACTTAAAAGCTTTAGCAAAATGTTGGACCAATAGGATTATAATAAATCTTTCAAAATCAATGCGTTATCCCTTATTTTTTTCTGCGGCAGCAATGCGCCGAGTAACAGCTTGTATTAACTTAAATCTTTTATTATTAAAAAAATAAGGGAGAAAACATAGATTTTGAAGGAGTAATTATTATAATCCTATTGGCCCAAAATTTTCCATAAAAGCTTTTCAGCTCAGATGCGAAAAAAAACGACCCGAGCGCCACCTAGGGAGTAATTTGAAAAGCCTATTTTATCCGTTTCAACATTAACTATCGGTCAGTGAAAGTCCCGTCAAAATCTGTTTGTAATGTCAAAACAACGGCTTTTTACAAGATGCATATGAAAGCATATACGGCACTTATAACAAAACATAAATTTTAAAAATTTTTGTCTGTCTGTCTGTCAAGATTATGTCAATGGTTTGTATCAATTTTTAATGAAGTGTGAAGAGAAGATAAAAAGCTGAATGCATTAAAAAAATCTCTCGTTTGTTTAGTTTTTTGTTTGTTTTTTTGTGGATGTTAAAAGCCTTAAGGCGCTATAATTCGAGCGAATTTTAACGCCTTAAGGCTCCTAACATCAAAAAAAAAAAAACAAAACAAACAAACGATGGCGATATAATTGAAATCGATTTACACAAAAACGAATTTATCGAAAAAGGAAACAATTAAAATGGAATTAACTGAAGACGAGACAATCAGAAAGGGTAAAATAAAATATCGAAACAAAAGTAAACCAAGCAAACAAAAAATTAAACAACAAAATGAAAAAAAAAGCCGAAACGACTTAAAAACAACAAAATATGAGTTGGAAAACGAAACAAACCATACCGAAAAATAATACCTAAAAATAGTTTTTTTTTATTATTAGATTAGATAAGATTAGATATATCTTTATTTTGACTTACAAAAAATAATAAACTTACATACAATTTTTATAAAGAGAATTAAAGCATGGCATATTAGCCGTCTGCCGATTATCTTAATTAATTACTGTGAGAGAATACAAGAAATAGATGCAAATTTAAATAAATTCAATTTAAATAATAATGGCTTTAAATAAATGTAATAACAATGTAATAAGTATTTGAAATGTAAAACATTCGTGTACAAAAAATTATATATTATATTGAATTAATTTTAGATTAATTAAATTAAATAATAATAGAAACAAAAACAATTGAAACAATATAGGCTTTTAGTTAAGCTAAAACGGAAATCAAATATTTTTGACTTAGACGTTTAAAATAAGATCTTTTAGTTTAGCTAAAACAAAAAAAAAATAGATAAAAAAGGATGTGGGCTTTAAGTTAAGCTAAAACAAAATATTGAATTAATGAAAATAAATAATAATAGAACAAAAATTATTGAAACAATATAGGCTTTTAGTTTGGCTAAAACGGAAATTAAATATATTTGAACTTGGGAGTTTAAAGAGAACTGCAATATTTAAAATACGAGCTTTTAGTGGGCTTTTAGTTTAGCTAAAACAAAAAGAATATCAAAAAGGATAGAAGAACAAAAATGGTATTGGCTTTTAGTTTAGCTAAAACATAATTGTACAATATATGTGTATTACTCAGGACAGGTCCAAATATGTCTTTCTATAGTTGTTTGCAAGAGAAATATAACGAACCAGCAACTTCCATTTACTATCTCCGTTCAGAGCACTGACACATTCCTCAAAAGTAAGAAAACTTTTGTTGAAAACAAGTCTACGTATTTCCTGCAGAATAGGGCAAATAGCGATAAAATGCAGGACGTCTTCATTTTCGTTTAAATTGCACAGAGAACAAAAAGGGTTTATGTCTGTTCGATAAGGTCTGAAATTAAGTTCTAGAATTTCTGTTCTGATTTTAAAGATAAGACTCATGTCGAAGACAGAAAGGTCTCTCCTAAAATAATTGTTCTCACCAAGATTCAAATTTAGGCTTCTGTAAGTAATCCTAGAAGTTAACTCTCTAGCCCTATTAATATGTTTTTGATACATGCGTTCATCAACTGATGAAATGCAGTCATAAAACATATTTTGCCATTCTGTGATTTTAATTGAACTCAAATTCATTGGAACATGATGTATCAGAGCAAGTTCTTGCCAATTTTTAAAGGATAATACTCGCAACGAAGAGAAACAAGCATTATTCTTTTATGAAAGCTGTTATCCGACCTTTTTATAACTCTGCATTGGTCTTCAAATTCTTTATATAAATTTGTGGTTACCCTGACTCAACATAAATAGCATAATTTGGAGTATTGGAAGGTAATCTAAATATTCTTTTAAAAAAGTATCTTTGAATTGATTCAATTTCTTCAAACCATTGATATCCATACACTTCGCTTCCATAGCAGAAGCAGCTGTTTATTGTGGCGTTAAATACCTTGAACTTTGAAGTTGGGTCCACAAAGTTTTTTGAAAAAAATTGGGACCACATTGCATTAATTGCTATTTTCGCTGCGGACAATTTGTCTTTTATATGCGCCCTGATACTCAGGTTATGTGAAATAACAAACCCTAGATATTTGAACTCAGTCACAACTTCTAAATTGATCCCACCCAAAGTCCAATTCCCTGTGGATCTATTAGAACGGTTATGAGATCTAAATATCATGATCTTAGATTTAGTTGTGTTAATTTTAAGATCCCATGCGTCGCAAAAAGCTTTAAGTTTGTTTATTTGGAGCTGAAGTGTCGTTGGGTTATCAGCAAAAATTACGAGATCATCTGCTTACAAAAGGAGTTTTACAAAAATATCCCCAAAGGAAACACCTCCTGGAAGATAGTTCTCAATATCGTTGATATATAAAGCAAACATAAGCGGACTCAAAACACATCCTTGTGGAAAACCAGAACCTGATCTAAAAGAACTTGATTGATTTTTACCACTACATACCATAGCAGACATATTTAATAGAAGTTGTTCATAAACACGAATGAATTTAGTTGAAACCCCAATTGCTGCAAGTTTATAAAACAATGAACTTCTATTAACAGCATCAAATGCTGCTTTAAAATCTACAAACAATGCATATAAGGGCTTTTTTTATCAATAAATCGTCTTGCTATGGTAGTTAGTGCAAAAATTTGATCAATTGTTGAAAGATTAGCCTGAAACCCAACTTGAAAACAGCTGATTAGGTTATTACTTTGCACCCATCCCGACAATCTTTGGTATAGAATTTGAGTGAATAGTTTTCTCAAAGAACTAAGCACTGAGATGCCTCTATAATTTTCAGGTTGATTTGGATTTCCTTTTTTAAATATTGCAGTTATATTTGCTAAGCGAAAACAGTTCGGAAAGGTCTCCTCATCAAGCATTTTGTTTAAAAGTACTAAAATATATTCTAAGAATACAGGGGGCGCGTTCTTGAAGAATTCTATGGGAATGCCATCTGACCCTGAAGCCTTGTTGTTTTTCATTTTATTTAGTGAAGCTAATAACTCAAACATTGTTAATGCGGAGTCTAAATCTGAAAATAAGACGTTCGGGAGAGCGAAACTCATTGAAATAAAGTATCTAGCAAGTTCATTAACGTCGATGGCCAGTGACACTGATTTGCTGCGTCCTCCCAAGATCCGCACATTGCACCAAAATGATTTAGAATCATTACACTGAATAAGATTTTCAACCACTTTCTTTAGATATTGTTGTTTTTTATAACAGCAAAGATCCTTATAAATTTTATTTTGTTGCAGATATAGTTGTTTAAAAGATTCGTTATTTGAATCTCTTAATAGTTTTAAGAATTTAAAAGACTTTTTCCTGTTTAGTCTGCATTCCTCATCATACCCATTCGAATTTGACCTCGATGAGTTAAAACGAGAGCCACAAGCAGTTGCAGATTGCCGTATCAACTGAAAGGCGGAATGCGACGCATCTTCTACTGAGTCTAATAAATCAAAGTTGACAGATATCATACGCTGACTTAAATTTTGCTTATAAACCATGGCCTTTCTTTCGACCTACCTTAGCTTGTTATTATTTGGAATTTCAAGAGTATTGTTTTGGGTACTTTGGGAAGAGTATTCACAAGAAACTAATATTGGTAAATGAGATGAATAGTTGGCAGGGTATACTTCGAAATTGCTAACCATATCTAGCCAATGACCCCTTACCAAACAATAATCAATGGAAGAGCATCCTAGAGAAGATATAAAAGTCAAATTCCCCTTAACATCACCAGTTGAGACCCCGTTCAATACAAACAAACCGAAATCCTCAACCATCTCTATCAACATCTTCCCATTTGATTTAAAATGTTCGTCCAATGAATTTCTTTCGAAAGAAAATTGGCCATTGTTCAATGTAGAAGAGTTTTGAAAGTTGCTGATACGTCCATTTAAGTCACCGATTATCATTATATTTTCGTTGTTACTGTTCAAAAGAAAATTCTGCAAATCTTCGAAATCTGAGATCCACCCGTTGTAATTTAGATATATAGGAACAATTTGAAAACGTTTTGAGTCACACACGATGTCTATAATAACTTTGTTTAAGGTTGTTTTAAAATTGATACTATAATTCGGCCTTATGCTGTTTTTAAAGCCCAACAGCATACCACCACTTGCCCTTCCAACTCTATTATTCCTTACAGCGGGTATAAATTGTACTTTAAAATTTTCTAAATTTTTAAGATATTGCATTTCCTTCCCCTCCTCTACAAAAGTTTCTAATAAAATAATTATATCATATTTTGAAATTAACTTAAAAAAATCTGGCATTAATAGCTTATTTTTAAGGCCTGTAATATTGTAACATTAAATTTTGAATTGAAAAACAAAATTTTGGCAGACGGCAACTCTATCCTACATGATATTTCGTTGATTATAGCTCGTTCCTGCACCATTTATGTTGTTAAAGTTCTGGCGTATAGGTGGCGCTGCTGCAGCTTGATTGTTTTTATTTATGCTGTCAAAAAAGCACATTATATCATCTCCTTCTCCAAATGTAGCTTTGACAAATGAAAGTTTCTCACTTGTTTTTATTTGTAAACCACGAAGTGAATCGAAGTAAAAAATAAAAATATCTATTTGCAATTTTACTCTTTTTATAAACATTTTAACTGCCGGATTAAGTGCAAAAAGCTTGTTTATGATTTTAATTAGTGTCTTCCTTTTTTTCAGATGAAGTAGAGATTGTTCTCTGTGAATGAAAGCTCCAGTTCCCTTTAGCTTTGGCGCGGATGCAATTATCTTACTCGCTGTATCCTCATTTTGCAAATTAAGAACCATTGTTGTTTTATTATTGTGCCGCAATATTTTGTGGCAATATTTTTTAAGTTTTCACTTAAGCAATCATTAATTATTGTTTTTACGTCGTCGGCTTTTAATGGTGATGAAGCCATTATTTGTAGATTGCTTTCACACACAGATTTCTTCGTTGTAGGTGAATTTATCGGAGAAATTTCAGCTGCTTTCCTCTTAGATTGCATAGAGTCTTAACCGTAAGCGCAATCTTTTAGGTATCGGAATTAAATAATGAAAATTATCCTACCTTCTCAAAAGGAATTCAGTGTAATTTAATAAATCTGTGATTCAACTCTTATAATAAACAATTAAAAACCAAGAAAAAATTAATTGTAGACTTTTATAAAAGTAATAAATAAAAAAAATTTTAGCACTTGAAATGTATCAACTTTTTGTTTTCCTCTCTCAATTTTTTTTTTTATTATTTAAACTAGCTGAAACTCCGTCGAAAACGACGGTTGAAATAAACTATTTTTGTTAAAGATTTAAAGGGGTTTTAATTTAAGTAAATTTTGTATTCTTGTTAAAAGAGAGGTATCTTTACATGGCCATGAATTGAAATAATACGGTAAATAACATTGTCTTTAGTTATAAACTCCATTTTATACTTGAAAAAAAAGAGGTAGGTATCTATGTACATAAAATATCCTAAAATACCAACTTGCCGTTAAAGCTTTAAAATTAATATAACATGGATTCGAAATAATAAATATAGGTTTATTAACCTGAGTTTCAATGAAGTATAGTTATGTCTGATGGTCTGGGTATGCGATATGCATTATTGGGACCTTTGAAGACAGCGCATTTAAATGCTTAAGGAATGGCCAATTACTTTGAACGTAATTCACTGACGATGTATGCTGTTAGTGAAACAATGGGACCGCCACCTAAAATGGAAGGTCAAACAGCTGCATACATTTCCAAACTAGAAGTTATGGTTCCATTATATAAATTGGCCCAAAGACGCGTCTACCGTGATAGTTGTCTCACTAAATTGAGTATGCTTATAAATGATATCAAAAAAGGATTTTAATAAATGTTTTTAAAAATTCGTATTTTATTTACAAAAAAGGAAACAAAACTTATATTTGTAAAGAAAAAAAAAACAATATAGCAAATAAAAACATAACCATTAATTGGATACGTGCTTTTTTTCTTTCTAACAACAGGTTTTATTCCATCATAACTTAAGTGCTACTTATATTATAATAACTTGTAAATATTAATCTTAAGCTAAAGATTATTTAAAATTTAAAAGGGAAGAAGATCTTAGGTCAATAAGTTTATGTAGGATTTAAATTTTAATAGTTAATACATTTTACGTATCAGTCGATGAATTTTTGTTAATCATAAACCTCGAAACCACTTGGTTGCGAAGATGTAAAATGTGGCAGTTGGTAGTTTTTTTGTCAGATACTAAATTTGACTGCACTTGGTTTTGCACTTGTTGTGGTGACTTTTTGATTGATTGTTGTTTTACATCTTCAGTAAGGGCGGATGAAGTAACTTCAGTTTCATGCTTTATCGAATATTTGTCCTCAAACACAAATCTAAAAATTAAAGGAAAAAAACTTTGTTAAAATCTTTTAAAAATAACAAACTAACGATTCTCAACCACTTTTTTGTGTGTGCTGCTAGTTCTACACGACTGAAGGGGATCCACAGTTTACCGCCGAATCTATCAGACTCAGATGCATTCTAGCAACACTCCTTTTAAAATAAACCCCAAATAAGTATGATATGTAGTTAAAAACTTTTTCTTCCAACTTCATCTACTCGCGATGGTCTTTCCAGTTCAATTTTCTTCATAAGGGCAGGTGTCAGTATTTGCATGAAAATGAATATCAATACGTGTTGCATGTCCAATTCCTCGGCAACCATTTACTGGACACGGCATAAGTGGCCTTAGTTGTTCAAAGTCTGTAAAGAAACTTCATCTTATTGAAATTTTTCAATTTAAACAATAATTTTAATACATTACCTGTATTGTTTTTTTCAATCCGATTCTTTATTATGGATTAATAACATAAATTTGATCACAGTTGCTTTTAATTAATTCTTTACGCGAAATCCTTTGCTAACAAAAATTTATTAATTTTTTCTGGATACGCACAAATCGAGAAAAATTTAATAAGTGTCACTTTTCGTTAGTGACAGCGCATTCCCAGTGACAGCGGGTCTCCATTTTTGACACATGCGCGAACTTGAACAAAAATGGAAACTCGGAGTATATTACCTTTAATATGTGTACTGTGCCTACCACTATAATAAAAAAAAAACTTATCGCGCTGTGCCGCCAGCAGGAATCACTTTCAGAGCTGCAGTACAATTCCATGTAATTTTTTCGTCCGACTCGCTACACATTGTAACACGGACACGAACAAATTGAGTTGGCCATATTGGTGTTTTCTCTGCTTTGGAGTGTTTTGAATTACCAACAATTGAACGAAACTTTATTCACACCAAATTTAGTGTTCACTCCAAAGAACGTACTGTACTCAAGGGGCACACTTTGAGTGTTCCCTCAGTTTTTATTCACACCACCCAATATCATGTGAAAATTCTTTAATAACCAAAATAAAAATATATCTATCAATCTATCTATCTATAACAATGTTTATCTTTTTGAATTAATGGTAAAACAATTTATTGTTAAATGAATTAAATAAAGTAATAAATGCAATACACTATAAAACAATGATCTAATTCAATTTGTAAATCAATAGGAACTTATAAATTAAATCGACAGTGTTATGTCTGATGGTCTGGGTATGCGATATGCATTATTGGGACCTTTGGAGACAGCGCATTTAAAAGCTTAAGGAATGGCCAATGACTTTGAACATAATTCACTGACGATGTATGCTGTTAGTGAAACAATGGGACCGGCACCTAAAATGGAAGGTCAAACAGCTGCATACATTTCCAAACTAGAAGTTATGGTTCCATTAGATAAATTGGCCCAAAGACGCGTCTACCGTGATAGTTGTCTCACTAAATTGAGTATGCTTATAAATGATATCAAAAAAGGATTTTAATAAATGTTTTTAAAAATTCGTATTTTATTTACAAAAAAGGAAACAAAACTTATATTTGTAAAGAAACAAAAAAACAATATAGCAAATATAAACATAACCATTAATTGGATACGTGATTTTTTTCTTTCTAACAACAGGTTTTATTCCATCATAACTTAAGTGCTACTTAGATTATAATAACTTGTAAATATTAATCTTAAGCTAAAGATTATTTAAAATTTAAAAGGGAAGAAGATCTTAGGTCAATAAGTTTATGTAGGATTTAAATTTTAATAGTTAATACATTTTACGTATCAGTCGATGAATTTTTGTTAATCATAAACCTCGAAACCACTTGGTTGCGAAGATGTAAAATGTGGCAGTTGGTAGTTTTTTTGTCAGATACTGAATTTGACTGCACTTGGTTTTGCACTTGTTGTGGTGACTTTTTGATTGATTGTTGTTTTACATCTTCAGTAAGGGCGGATAAAGTAAAATTTTTCAATTTAAACAATAATTTTAATACATTACCTGTATTGTTTTTTTCAATCCGATTCTTTATTATGGATTAATAACATAAATTTGAACACAGTTGCTTTTAATTAATTCTTTACACGAAATCCTTTGATAACAAAAATTTATTAATTTTTTCTGGATACGCACAAATCGAGAAAAATTTAATAAGTGTCACTTTTCGTTAGTGACAGCGCATTCCCAGTGACAGCGGGTCTCCATTTTTGACACATGCGCGTACTTGAACAAAAATGGAAACTCGGAGTATATTACCTTTAATATGTGTACTGTGCCTACCACTATAATAAAAAAAAAAACTTATCGCGCTGTGCCGCCAGCAGGAATCACTTTCAGAGCTGCAGTACAATTCCATGTAATTTTCCCGTCCGACTCGCTACACATTGTAACACGGACAGGAACTAATTGAGTTGGCCATATTGGTGTTTTTTCTGCTTTGGAGTGTTTTGAATTACCAACAATTGAACGAAACTTTATTCACACCAAATTTAGTGTTCACTCCAAAGAACGTTCTGTACTCAAGGGGCACACTTTGAGTGTTCCCTCAGTTTTTATTCACACCACCCAATATCATGTGGAAATTCTTTAATAACCAAAATAAAAATATATCTATCAATCTATCTATCTATAACAATGTTTATCTTTTTGAATTAATGGTAAAACAATTTATTGTTAAATGAATTAAATAAAGTAATAAATGCAATACACTATAAAACAATGATCTAATTCAATTTGTAAATCAATAGGAACTTATAAATTAAATATTTTTTAATTCAAAGTCCTTAACTGAATTGGGAATAAAAAGAGGTCTTATGATAATAAAAAGCTTAAGCTTTTGCAACCCTGTTCTGAAGACTGTTTAACTGATTGAACCATCCTCTATTTTGACCAGTTGGAAGTTTAAGAAGAGAAAAAAAAATTGGAAACAAGCTTTTTTAATATCCTAAATGCACGTTTAATTTTTTTTTTTTTTTTCTTTCGGTAGGTGGAAATCTTCAAAAGACACTTGATAATATTCGGTTTCAAGTACTGTGGGACTTCTACCGCACTTAAACCACCTAGAATCATGACCAATCTATAAAAGATCGACAAATGATTTTAGTTTCTCAGTTTTTAGTTCACATTTTGGGAAGTTTGATGATTTAATACTTTCCCATCGCTTTTAGACCATCAGCTCATGAGGCTTGGTTCTTCTTAGTCTCCGAACATTGGTACGTACATTTAAGACTGTCTACATTTCGGAGTTAGTGTGACTAAGCAGTCGCTGATTGTGTGATACAGCGTGTTTTCTAATTACTTCTGTAACCATTTCTACTTGAAGGTCACGATGTAAATCGCTGTTTCTTATATACCAAGGGGCGTTTACTATTCCACGAAGGACTTTGTTTTGGAATGTTTGGATGGTTTCCGCATTTGTTTTCTTTGTACAACCCCAAAGTTGGATGCCATACGTCCAAACAGGTTTTAATACCTGCTTATAAAACATTAATTTGTTTTTAATTGATAGGGCAGAGGTTTTTCCCAGTAACCAGTACATTTTTCTATATTTTAAGTTAAGTTTTTCCCTTTTTTTCTTGATGTGCTCTTTCCATTTTAGCTTTACATCCAAAGTCATCCCAAGGTATTTGGCCGTATTGGAGTAAGGTACTACTTTACTATTAATAAAAAGTGGAACATTATTAATCTTTTTATTAGTAAAGTTTATATGCGTTGATTTTGTTTCATTGAGTCTGATACGCTACTGTTGCGTCCATTCTCTTATCTGTCGACTGCATATTGCAGTTTTTCTGTTGCCTTTACAACGCATTTATCTGACACTAATATCGCAGTATCATCTGCAAAAGTGGCCATGATCGCATTGTTGTCCACTGGAATATCCCTTGTATACAACAAATACAGGGTTGGTCCTAAGACACTTCCTTGTGGTACGCCGGCTTCGATTTTCTTAAGTTGTAAATACTCTTGCTCGTACCGTACTCTAAAAAGTCGGTCGGTAATATATGATTTGAGTATTTCATAGAACTGCCTGGGAAGGTCCCTGTGCAGTTTGTACTCGAGCCCCAAACGCCAAACCTTGTCAAAGGCTTGAGCAACATCTTGAAATAGAGCGGAACATACTTGTTTTTCTTCAAGTGCTTTTTCAACAACATCCGTAATTCGATGTACTTGGTCTATCGTGGAATGTTTGTTTCTAAATCCAAACTGATGATTTGGTATTAGTTTTCGTTCTTCTATTATTTTGCTTAGTCTATTTAAAAGCAGTTTTTCGAAAACTTTTGCCATAATTGGTATAAGCGATATTGGTCTGTAAGATGTAACTTCGGTTGGTGGCTTACCTTGCTTTGGTATAACAATGACTTCTGCAATTTTCCAATGATATGGAACATAACGGAGCTTAAGGCATGCATTTATTATGTATTGGAATTTTTTGAAGGCTATTGTTGGCATTTCTTTCAAGACCTGAGCCGTAATTAGATCATACCCGGGTGATTTTTTATTTGATAACTTGTGATGGCACATGCTTTTTACTTCTTTGAGCCTTACTAAGGGAATTTCTAAGTCATCATTTTTATTAACAAATTGTAAGTTATTTGCCCCTGCACTTTGTGGAAACGGCTTAAAGACATTCGAGAGATGATCTGCGAAGAGGTCAGCTTTTTGTTTCGGATTTGCAGTCCATTTTCCGTCTTGTGCTTTGATGGGCGGATTTTGTTGTTGCGGTCTATTCAGACGTTTGGTAGCTTTCCACAGTGAGTAATCAGTAGAAGCATCCGTCGTCAAACTTTCAAGAAAACTGCTAAGTGAATCATTTTTGAATTCATGGATTCTTTTTTTCAATTCGTTATTTAGTCGATTAAATACTCTCTTATCGCCCGGAAATCTCGAAGTTTGCCATTTTCTTCGAGCCCTTCTTTTTTCCAATATTAACTCTGTTATTTCCACAGGGTATTTTATTTCTGTTTCTCTTCTGTTCAAAATAGTTGGCGTGCTTTCTTCTGCAGCCTGTTGCACATCAGCAATAAATTGTTCAACTTCGTGGTCAATTTGTTCACTAGTTTCCATTGGGGATCTAAGGTCAATAAAACTTTCCAGTTTTACTTTAAATTCCTCCCAATTTGTTCTTTTATTCACGAGCTTTGGATTACTTTTTTCTTTTATTTCTACTTCACTCAGTGATAAAATAGCTGGAGTATGATCTGATGAAAGATCGTAACTACCTACAACACTTACATGATTTCGCTTTATACCTTTGGCCACGAAAAAGTCTATAAGGTCTGGTATTTTGTTAGGATCAGATGGCCAGTAAGTTGGCGTTCCAGAGGAAAAGAATTCACATTTGTGTTTGCGACCTGCTAGATAAAGTCGTTTACCTTTTGTATTTATGAGCCTAGATCCCCATTGGGTATGTTTAGCATTGAAGTCACCACCAACAATAAAGTTATTTCCAAGCGAATAAAGGAGTTCTTTATATTCTTCTTCTGTTGGAGAGCGCCTCGGTGGACAGTATATTGCAGCTATTTTAAACTCTTTCTTTTTCATGCCTATACTGATTGTTGCCACTTGCATATTTTCATTTATTAACCCGGCTTCCTCATGATGTACCAAGCACTTTTTTATTAGTATTGCCGATCCTCCTCTAGCTTTGTCAGCTGGATGCGGAGCGTGATAGCACGTATAGTTTGGCATTTTGTTCTCAAAACTTTGTCCAGTGGCAAAGTGTGTTTCAGACACGAGACAAATGTCTACATTCTCTACGTCTAAAATGATGTTTAATTCGGATGCATGTTGCAAAAGGCCGTTTGCATTCCAAGTAGCAATTTTAAGTGTTCTGTCCATCATTGTTTTTTAAGAGCGACTTCTTCGCTTAGCTGTTTGATGGTTAAATCCTGTTGGTCGATCCTTTTGAGAATAAGTTGCAGCATTTCTTTTACGGAATTTTCTTCATTTTTCCGTGCATTTTTTACTATAGTCGAGTATGTTTTTTCAACAGTTCTGCTTTGGGTAACTTCCTTAGAGGGCTCTCTTTTAGTTTTATTTTCCACAGCTATTTTTACTTTTTCTGCGTTCCTAAGTTTTTTTCTAGCAGACGTGTTTTTTCTTAAATTACTGCCTTTATATTCTTGATTGATTTAATTGATTTCTATTATTCGAATTACTATAAACTAATTTTAATTATATTGTATTATAATAATATTAACGTTTTCTAATACATATTATATATATAATTTCTACAATGTTCTATATAAATATGTATATATATATATGTATCATGTATTCGAATATAAATATAATAATTGATGTTATTTTAAATCTAAATTGTTTCTTTTTCTCCATAATTTTAAAACAAATTAATATCATGAATTTATTTTTAATAAAAATAATTCTTCAATTTATTATTAAAATATATCATTGTCTCAAATTTTTCAAAAAAAAAAATGTTGCCTTGCAGCTTTCAGTCGCAGTAAGAATGCTTTGTTATCTGTAATTTTTAATTTGTTTCGTTGTTTTTTACTCTAAGGACAAAACATATCTTGGTGTTGTTCCAATACAATAGGCTGAGAGGGGTAAGTCAAAATTAGTTAAACACAAAGTCGATCTAAAATTTATATAAAATCTGTGGTCAGGTGGGCTACTTGCCATAATACATGTTTTAAAATTTAACGTGGGAGCATTTTCAAAATAGACAAATGGCACAATTGCATCGCACGAACTTGCTCTTGTTGGCAGTTATATTCGTGTTAACGACAAGGAAATTCGTCGAATTTTCACAGTCGATTTTTCACCGTCGAAAGCAAAGCACGCTTCTTATTTTACACATTTTTTGAATACAATAATAAAAATAAAGCCTTTTTAAAAATGTTGACCCGATAGAAAAATATAAAATTTAACGAAATTATTATTACCTATACACATAAATAAAAATGAAGTGTTTGTCAAAATAACGGCTTTTTACAAGAAGAATATGAAAGCATATACGGCATGTTAAAATCATTAAAAACCGACCAATATAATAAGTACACGATTTTAGTCAACTAAAATGCTGACACGCTGGGAATCGGATTTTCTGCTTTTCCCACATAACATCAGTGTTGATCATTTTTGTATACTAATTAATATTAGGTTTATTATATCATCACATTACCTATTTATGTATATCCCAATCCCTCCAAAACGCGTGAGACCAGACACACAAAATGTATAATAATAATAAAAGGTTAACGTCTTGTCTCACGCGTTTGAAACCCAATCCTCTAGCTGCCCGTTCGATTGGGTACATATTTTTCACAACTATGACTTGGCGAGAAATGTGTACCTAAAGTTCGTGGCAGTTGCTTCTTCAATTCCATGCGGTAATAAAGTGTATACATTGTACCTAGATACATAATTGTTGTGGTTTTTCTTAATTTTATTAATCATTTCGAGTTAACGACAGTATAAACATTGGCGACCGTGACAGGACCTAACTAAAAAGAGTTTAGTGGCCTGTAAAACAAAATATAAAAAAAAAAAAAAAAAAAAAAATAAAACGAACTACATATCAGTTCTTAGTCTGTTGTTGTTAGTGAAGTGAATTTAAAATAAAAAAAAAAAAAAATATAAACATAAACATGACATTATCGATGGAGCAACTCGCCGATCACCAAGAAAAAATTGGTAAGGAGATAGTCGTTTTCGCCAGGAACTATGGAAAAGATGGTGCTGCGAGAAAAACCTTGATATATCTTCAACAAAGGTGGAAAACCCTGGACGAACTTTGGGAAAAATTTGATAACGCAGACAGCGAAATCAGAGACAATCATCCGGACGTTCAGGATCATGAGTATTTTACCACCGAGTATTTTGACCAAAAAAACAAAATATACACAATTATGAAAGACGACATAATGCGTCGACTCGAAGCTGAGCAGAAGGATGAGCAGACGGAGCCACCATCAGGACCGAATGCAGAACAGCCAATTGCAAGCAGGACAACCAGCATCGTCCCCAGCAGGACTATCAACCGGGGTATCTAAACCACAATTTTCAAATCATTCTAAAACTACAACACCTCTGACCATGGAAAATAAATTTCGATTGATTGCTAAAATTTATCAAGCATCTCTCAACAAGTGCTCCATGGATTTGAAAAACATTTCTCCGCAAGAGTATATCATCAAAACAAAAACTCTTACGCGTAATTGGGAGAAGTTAACATCGGCATATCAACGACTTGGGAACGGTGCAGATGCAGTGGACATAGAGCTGTATTTTGACCTCCAAGAACAACTCGATCTCAAAATATCATGTCTACCAAGTGCTTCTGCACTGAATGAAACCACCAATGCTTCAATGCAGTCGGCAGCAATAAATCTGCCGAAAATAGAGATACCAAAATTTGATGGAAGCTATCTCAATTGGCCACAGTTTTATGATTTATATACACAAATGGTACACAAGCAACCTATCTCACCAGCTCAGAAGCTTTATTTTCTGAGAGCTAACGTCGCCGGAGATGCCCACAGTTTAATTCAACACTTTCATGCAACGGACAGCAACTATGAGGTGGCATGGAAAACACTGGTGGATAGATTTAACAACAAACGGTTATTGTTAACCGCTCAGCTCAACAGGCTGCTTCAACAATCTAGTGTAGTAGATAACACTAAAAGTTTAAAAAGGCTGCATGATACAACCAAAGAAGTGTTGCAAGCCATTAACAATCTTGGCTATGACACCACAGGATGGGACCCGCTACTTGTCCATTTGCTATCAGAAAGAATGGACAAGGACACAAGAATGCTATTCGAAGAATCCCTTGATGCACCGAGAAGCTGTCCAACAATGAAGCAGCTTCTAGAATTCTTAGAAGGAAGGTTCCAGACCCTAGAAGCTGTGAGCCGAGAGGACAAAAGGAAAGTGGCGGTGACGGTAACCGAGAAGCCAAGGGAAGTTAATTTTAAGTTATGTGTATTTTGCAAGTCAGTTAATCATAAGATATTTAATTGTAAAAAATTTCTCAATCTTTCAGTAGAAGAACGGAATCAGGGGGTGCGAAGGCTTCAACTCTGCACCAACTGTCTTCAAGCAGGACATCCTCTTTCAGCGTGTCAGCTGAGAAATTGCAAAACTTGCGGCGGTAAACACAACACCTTGCTGCATTATACGACTTCTAAAGCAGCCAAACCCAAGCAACACTTAAGTGGTAAGTCGTGTACTTTTCATATTGGTCGGGGGGATGAACTCCCATCAGGTTCATCGGGTAATACTTCATTAGGGGTTAGCACACAAAGACGCCAAGTTCATCTTGCTACCGCCATTGTAAATCTCATAGCTGAAAATGGTATGCGAATTCCATGCAGAGCTATGCTCGATTCTGGATCTCAATTACATTTCATTACAGCATCTATAGCTCAGCAGCTGGGCTGTAAAAAGCGGAGAATGGATATTCCAATAAGTGGAATCGGGGGTAAAGAAGATCATTCCAATTTTATCATTGACGTCTCAATAGAATCAAGAACCTCTTCATATAGGTCAACTATTGAGGCAAGCATCATGCCAAAAATAAGCGATTACAAAGCAACCTTTAATACAAATTTACGAAATTGGGTACTGCCTCCGAATATCATTCTTGCTGATCCAGGATCTATTGATTCGCACCGTATCGATTTGTTGATTGGTGCCGAAATTTTCTTTGATCTTCTGTTACCAGGAGAATTCAAAGTTGCAGCAAATATTCCTATTTTGCGAAACAGCAAATTAGGTTGGCTAATAGTAGGTAGCGCCATGGACACAGTTCCGAAATCCTTCTGTCATCAAGTGACAAAACCGACCCTAAGTTCATTAGATAAACTTGTCCGATAATTTTGGGAAAGTGAATCTTTTGAAGGCGAATCAAAGGTATATAGTGAAGAAGAATTCAAGTGCGAAGAGCATTTTAAAAATAATGTGACCACCACAGCAAATGCTCAATTTGAAGTTCGACTTCCTTTTAAACACGATCCTGCTAAATTACTAGGAAATTCTCGTCATGTAGCCACTAAGCATTTCTATTCATTGGAAAGAAAACTTGAACGTTACAATGAACTAAAGGAGTCCTATGTAAAATTCATGAACGAATATGAACGTTTAGGTCATATGAGCCCAATATTGTCAGAAAATGACATACCAAAATCAAATTTTTTCCTTCCACACCACTGTGTGCTTAAACCTGAGAGTTCTTCAACGAAACTCCGGGTAGTTTTTGATGCTTCTGCAAAAAGCACTTCGGGCCATTCACTAAATGATGCCCTTATGGTTGGTCCAACAGTCCAATCTGACTTATTTTCTGTCATTTGCAACTTCAGATTGCATCAGTATGTATTTACTGGGGATATAAGCAAAATGTATAGACAAATATTAATCAACCCAAATGATAAGGCTTATCAACTTATATTATGGAGGGCTGACATTAACAGTCCACTGAAAACTTATCAACTTAACACAGTAACATATGGAATGGCACCCGCATCTTATTTAGCAACAAGATGTTTAGTAAAGTTAGCTAATGACTTTCAGGATACATATCCCAAAGCATCAGCGACTATTTTAAATAACATTTACGTTGATGATTGCCTTACAGGCGCAGCTTCCATCAATGAAGCCAAGATGCTACTCGAGGAGACTGTTTCCTTATTAAAGCAGGGTAATTTCGATCTCACCAAATTTTTTGCAAACGATCCGCTTATTTTAAAGGACATTCCTGCGGAAAACAAGGAGAAAATGTTAACCATTTACCAATCAGAGGTAATTAAAACTCTTGGTTTAATCTGGGAACCAACGTTAGACAAATTCAAATTCGTGTATAATTTTAAACCATTTACCAGCAATGAAAACTTGTCAAAACGCGACGTCCTTGCTGATTTGGCTAGATTTTTTGATCCATTGGGTCTTCTAGGACCAGTTATATTGCTCGGTAAAATATTTCTTCAAGAACTATGGAAATTAAAATATACTTGGGATGAAAATTTGCCAAATGATAGAGCCTCAAAATGGTTTAACTACTTATCTCAATTTTCAGAAAAATTAAGCATAATGCGATTCGCTTTAATTGATTCTGCGGACACAATTGAGGTACATGGATTTTCAGATAGCAGTCTAAATGCTTTTGGAGCATGCATATATTTGAAATCCATTGACAAAACTGGCAAGATTTGTACTCAATTGTTGTGTTCAAAATCTCGTGTTGTTTCTTTAAAAACAGTAAGCATTGCTAGATTAGAATTACAAGCGGCCGTGTTATTAGTAGAATTAGCACAAAAAATAATGCGCACTATCCCTAAAAAAATTGACACAGTTCAATTTTATACTGACTCCACAACAGTATTGGCATGGGTAAAATCACCGTCATATACCTGGGAGACATACATTGCTAATCGTGTAGCGAAAATTCAAGCTATAACGGAACTAAAGCAATGGAATTATGTAAGAGGGGAGGTGAATCCGGCCGATCTTATATCACGGGGACAAGGGATGCTGGATTTAATCGAATCCAAAGTTTGGTTTGAAGGACCGGAATTCTTGAAAGAACCATTTAATATAAAAATGGATTACACAACTCCCATTGAAGTCCCTGGGCTTCGAAAGGTAAAAACTGTTTTGTTAAGCTCACAACAAATGAACTTTTTTACCTCTATACGACATAAAAACTCATTCTACACTTTGCAAAAAATATTCGCATATATTTATAGGTTTTTTATAAACTGTAAAAGGCGCATACATACGAATAAAAGCAATGGTGAGTTGACTGTAGAAGAGCTTCAAAACGGAACAGTTTGGATCTTGAGATTCACTCAGATGAATGCATTCCCTGACTATTACGTTGCACTCAGTCATGACAAACCTCTCAACATTAACTCTAAAATAAATTCATTAAGTCCATATTTTGATGAAACTACAAAATTAATACGTGTAGGAGGAAGACTTAAAAATTCTAAGATTCCTATCGGAGCTAAAAATCAAATATTGCTTCCTAAAAATCACATAATAACAAAACTGTTGCTGGAACATACTCACAAAGAATATTTACATGCATCCCACAGAACACTTATATCGATTTCCAGACAACAATACTGGATCTTAAGTGCAGGCATAGAAGCACGTAAAGTTCTTTCCAGATGTGTGAAATGCTTTAGAGCAAAACCCAAGTCCATAGACCAATTAATGGGTAATCTACCCAAAGAGAGAGTAGTGCCTTCTCGCCCATTCTATTACTCTGGGGTAGATTTCTGTGGTCCAATAAAGACTCACTACAAAGTTCGAGGAAAGGCTCCAACAAAGTCGTATTTGGCAGTATTTGTTTGCTTTTCTACAAAAGCAGTTCATATTGAAGTAGTTGGAGATTTAACAACTGAGTCCTTTATTAACTGCTTAAAGCGATTTGTTGGTAGAATAGGTGTATGCCACACTATATTTTGTGATAATGCCACAAACTTCGTCGGCGCCAAAAACCAATTAAAGGACTTGAAAGATTGGTTTAATCTTTCTGAAACACAATCCACAATCAATTTGAGTTGTTTAAGGTCGGGAATCAATTGGAAACACATCCCACCTAGATCACCCCACTTCGGAGGTCTTTGGGAAGCCGCAGTAAAATCGGCCAAAACATTGTTGTTAAAGTTCTTAGGACAGGCATCTCTCATCTATGAGGATCTTCTAACTGTCGTCATTCAAATTGAATCTATTCTCAATTCACGCCCACTCACTCCTATTTCATCAGACCCAAATGACTTGGAGTCTTTAACTCCAGGTCACTTTCTTATCGGTACTCCATTGACATCGCTTCCAGAACTTGACGTTAGTAATCAAAACATCTCAAGATTAAACAAATTTCGTCAGATTCAGCATATCCAACAGCACTTTTGGCAAAGATGGTCAGCTGAATACCTCCACCTTCTTCAGCAGAAGTTGAAGTGGAAGGTACAGTCACAAAATCTAGAGGCTGGAACAATGGTAGTGATAAAGGATCCAAACCTGCCTCCAATGGAATGGAAGCTGGGTCGTGTATCCGAAGTTGTCAAGGGTACTGATGGATTAGTGCGAGTGGCAAGCGTCAAAACCGAAACTGGTATTTATCAACGGGCAATTCACAATCTATGTCCCTTACCAATTGACAATCAATGTGAAGTAAATCCATCCGAATCTGAGAAAAATGAATCCAGACGCATATTAAGAAGTGGTAAATCCATTCGCAGTGGTTTACTATCAATTGTTCTCGCCATTTTCTTGTTATTACCCTTCGTATCATCTTTAGATGAACCAGTTAAAATGACCAAGTTTCAAGATGCCGCAGGTATATACTTCGAAGATATCGGTAGTGTTAGCACTGTAAGCAGCTTTTGGAACATTTATGTCTATTATAATTTATCATCATATTGGCAAGAGATTGGAGAAGTAAACTCTTATCTCAATCGCATTGATGAAAAATGTTCAAATGAACTGAGAAATAATCCATATTGCTTGCCCACTTTGATCACGCTTCGACACAGAATGTCATCAATAGAGCAAAATAACGATCTTATCCACAATTATCACACCTCGCATAACAAACATAGGAAACGTGGCGCATAGTCTGTTTGGAGTACTTGACCAGGATGATGCTAAAGAAATAGCAAACCAAATTTCTATGGTTCATCAGGATGAACAACATCTTTCCAATCTTTTAAAAAAACAAGCTTCAATTGCAGATTCCACCGTTAATCTTTTAAAACGGAGCAGTAAGCAACTTAATCAACAATATGGACACCTTAGAAACATTTTTGAAAAGGCTTTTAACGGCATTGAAAAACAACAGGAAATCACTGATATCAATCAACAGGTTTCTGCACTAACATCCTATTTAATTTTGATCATAACAAATCTTGAAAAAATACAAGATACTTTACTTGATGTACTTCTCAGTCTAAACAATGCAAAAATCAATCCTTATTTTATCTCACCCACACAATTTATTGATCAACTTCAACTAATAAGAAATAATTTACCACCTCACCTTAATCTTCCCAAAACATCTGTTCTGGATATGTTCAAAGTATCTTCAGTCAAAGGACGTATTTTAAACGACTCAATAATTTTTGAAATGATGATTCCTTTAATTGACAATCAAGAATTCCAACTTTTCAATCTTATTCCTTTTCCAATTTACAAAAATGGCTCAAGCTTTTTAGTGGAAGTATCATTTCCATACTTTGCCGTAACTTCAACAAGAGATAGATATTTCTCACTAACTGAAAATGAATTACTTTCATGTAAACATTTTTCAACAAAACATTTTATATGCAATCGCCAAATACCGACCAAGATTCATCAAGGCAATGGTTATGATTGCGAAATATCCTTATTAAATCATTTAAATGATGCACTTGTTAACTTCCCATTAAAAGTTTCCCATCTCTATGATCAATGGATCAGCCTGAGAAATTCAAACAGCTGGATATTCCCTCTAGCGGACACAGAGACTGGTCTTCTTGTATGTGAAGGAAACACTAAAAGCTTAACTTTAAGTGGCAGTGGTATAATAGAATTTTTAAGACCGTGCACCTTAAAGCTACCGACCGTCATTATAAATGGACGAGTGTTCAGCAACAGCACCTTAAACAATTCATTTGCGCCATCCATACAAGTTTTCAAATCAGTTGAAAAAACCGCACCACCCCAAACTGCTATTGCATCCTCTATTAATGCAACAATTGATGAAGAAATAAGGAATATAAAAAACAAAATCAGTGACGTAATCCAAGGTTTAGATAAAGAAACGGAGTCAGATAACATCAACATTCATGACTATCATCACTACGGTATAAGTTCGTTTTTATTTATAATCCTAATAGCATTTATCTTATTTTACATATATAAAACAAGGAAACCTACCCCGCTACCTAGACGAAATACATCTCGTTTCGAGGTAGAAACACCTTTTTAGAGTTTTTTGAGGGTTTTGAACCCTCAAAGGGGGGGAGTTTGTTAAAATCATTAAAAACCGACCAATATAATAAGTACACGATTTTAGTCAACTAAAATGCTGACACGCTGGGAATCGGATTTTCTGCTTTTCCCACATAACATCAGTGTTGATCATTTTTTGTATACTAATTAATATTAGGTTTATTATATCATCACATTACCTATTTATGTATATCCCAATCCCCCCAAAACGCGTGAGACCAGACACACAAAATGTATAATAATAATAAAAGGTTAACGTCTTGTCTCACGCGTTTGAAACCCAATCCTCTAGCTGCCCGTTCGATTGGGTACATATCTTTCACAACTATGACTTGGCGAGAAATGTGTACCTAAAGTTCGTGGCAGTTGCTTCTTCAATTCCATGCGGTAATAAAGTGTATACACTGTACCTAAATACATAATTGTTGTGGTTTTTCTTTATTTTTATTAATCATTTCGAGTTAACGACAGTATAAACACGGCACTTATAACAAAACATACGTTTGTGGTAGGACCCAGAGAATAAAATAAATTGTAATGTGGCCTCACCACAAAGATTTAGTGTGTTAACACCATAAAGATGAAAGAAGAGGGCAGTATCAAAAATGAGTTCAGTTGAGTTTTGATTTTTGATTGTCAGAGAAGAAAGTAAAAAAAAAAAGTAAAAGCCGCTTCACGGAATTTGTGAAGTTTTGTATTATTAAAATAATAAAATATAAATTGAAATAAACATTGTTTTTATAAGACCGCTTACAACCTCAGAAGTGGGATCGTGTAAAAATTTAATTAATTTTTCTTAAAAATAATCGCGTGAAAAAAGTAATTTTATTTTCTTTTTCTCTCTAAATCAATCTCGTTGCAATTAATTGCCTCGAAAAATGGATTCAGTCGAAAGTGATGAAATGAAGCAGTTCACTGGAACCCAATTAAAGTCATGGCTATGTGCGCTGGGGAAGAAGTCCACCGGAAATAAGGCCGAGTTGGTGCTCCGATTATTGGCCATTTCATCGGAGTTGCGCGGTGAATTTGTGCCGACGCAGACGACGCCAAGCGATGCAAATTTGAATACCAACGGACACCACATGGACAATGAAGAAGAGAGCGATGATGATGATGATGAGTGCGAGGTGTATGAGGATAGTAGCAATGTCGATGAAGTGCGTCAGAAGAGTGCCAATGAAAAGAATGCTGCAGACGAGAAGAAAACGAGTGACAGAGATGACGAATGGACAATAGAGACACTGAAGAGGGAATTGATGTTGGTCAAACGAGAGCTGGCGGTACAAAAGAGAGAGATAGAGTTGCTGAAGAGAGAGAACGAGATGATGACGAAGAAGAAGAATGTTCCAAAACATGATGACGACGGAAAATCCATGATGAATTTTTCCGTCGTAAAAGATCTGATTCCAGAGTTTGCGGGTTCTGATGACAACTAGGAGCAGTGGGAGCTGCAGCTGAGGAGTGTCCTATCCGTTTTCAAGTTGGATGAGAATAGTTCCCGGGCACTGATATCAACTAGATTGAAGGGAAGAGCCCTACGATGGTTCCACTCGAAAGCAGATATGATGTCGGTACCAATTGATGTGTTACTCAGAGAGATGGGTACAATCTTTTTTTCATTTATTTGGCTTAATTCAAGCAGATAAAATAACAATATTTAAATAATTACCTATATAAACAAAAAAAAAAAACAATAATGATAATAATAATAAAGTAATAATTGAAGATATTTACATTTTTTTTTTTTTTTTTTTTCTAACTCAAAAACAATGGGATGTTTATGGGAGTTTAGTGTATAGGTCTCTTCTGAGGGAGGATAAGCTGTGGGAAAAATCTAGGATATTAAGTGCATGTGCACTGTTGGCTAGGCGTAGCATTCTGGTGATCGGGTTGAAATGGCCATAATTGGTACGATGAGTAGTGAGGTGGAAGAAAGGAACTGATCTTAGGTGGTATGGATTAGTATTGATGTGGATCAATTCGAGGAGCATAGAAGAATCTATAGCGCCAGTGATGATTTGATGTATAAAAAGTATGTCAGCTACTTCGCGGCGCTTGGCAAGGGAGTTAAGGTTTATCAATTGTAAGCGATCTTCGTAGGGGGGCAAGATTAAGGGATCTGACCAAGGGAAACTGCGCAGTGCAAAGCGTAGAAACCTTCGCTGTACGGCTTCAATTCTATGTGAGTGGGAAATTTGATAGGGAGACCAAACCTGACAGGCATACTCAAGAATAGGTCTGACATAGGTGGTGTAGAGAGATTTGGTTACGTAGGGATTCGAAAATTCTTTAGACCAGCGCTTTTGTCTAGATATACGAGGTAAAGAGATTCGCAAAGGGTGGAAAAATTGGCCGAAGCTTCTTGGTAATACACATAGTTGAAGGGGGTTGGAAATCGTATGTAAGTTTTCCACAACTTGTTCCTCAAATTGCGAAGAACACGCAACTCTTTAGTGTACCAGGGAGGAGATGACACACAACTTTTTTGAACTGCGTAAGGGACACATTGAATAAAACATTCGAAAATAGAGGTGAGGAAGAAAGAAAGTGCTATATCTATGGGGGTTTTTGTATTAAGAAAAAGGTTGAAATTAATTGTGTTAAGAAGAATATTAAGTTGGTTAAAATCAGCTTTGCGAAAATTAAAATGAGCAGAGTTTTCTGACTCAATGGTTGGGGAACTTTGTTCGCAAGAGAAGATAAGAGAGAGAGGAGGGTGGTAGAGGTCGAGGGTGGAGAGAAGATGGAAGCTTTTGGAGACAATAGAGTTGAAAGGGTCGGAGCTGAAAATGAGATCGAGTTGCCTACCTAAATTATTGCAAATTCCACTAAGTTGAAAGAGGCTTGATTCTAATAAGCGATCGGTGAAAAGAAATTCTTTCTCGGAAGTTAGATTTGACGGGATGAAACATGTCTCATCCTCTGATGGAATCCATTGTAAGTCTGGGAGATTGAAATCACCAATGACTATAAAGTCATCATTAGATGCTGTACCCTCAAGTAGGGGGTCTAATGAGTCAACAAATTGCTGATAGACGGTAGTGGGTTGTGAAGGGCGAATATAGCAACAAAAAATAAAAATGCATCTTTTATAGATAGATAGCTTTATGCACAAAAATTCAAAGAGTGGAGATTTAGAAATTTCGACTAAAGATGCGTTTAAACGATTATTTACCGCTAAGAGAACACCTCGTCCAGAGGGAGCATGATCGCTACTTTGCCCGTCCGCACGAAAGACAGCAAAATCGGAAGTGAATAATTCGCTATCCTGAAAACCAGCGCAGAGATTTGTTTCAGTTAGGGCAAAGATGTCGAAAGGAAGTTTCTGAGAGTTGAGAAAAACACTTGAAGTTTTTGTACGGAGTCCTCTAACGTTCTGGTAATAAATTGACAGGGTGGAAGGAGTTGGGCAAGAAGACACGGGTTGTAAAGCTAGAATATGGTTAAAGACGAGACGTTTGCTTCTGTCTTATAGAAGGTATACGCTTAGAACTTAGGTGCGAAGCGTAAGTAGCAAGGTCTTTCAGAACTGTAGAAGAGGAGCTATTAAAGTCTTCATAAAAACGGGTATATATTATGTTAAGAGCAATTGGGTCAGTTGGAAGGCCTTCTTTTTGAATTGACACGATGACATTAGTTTTTGTCTTGCCATTGACGCAAACAGAGTCCGATTTGTTATATAAGTACGAGAGCCATTATGTATCGACCATCGATCTCATCAGTTTAAGTCTTATGCTTAGCAAATTTAGATGTAAGTTTGACAACTGGAGGGAGCATAGGATCAAAAAGTGGGGCTGCAGAAGGAGGTGAATGAGAGTAAATAATGGGGGTTCTGGGAGAAGGTCTGTTAGTGGATGAAGAAGAGGCAGGGTTTAGGATGTGAGACCGAATAAAGTTACTGTACTGTCCCCCAGAAGAAGTGCTTTTATAAGCATTCGATTCAGGAGAGGCAAAAGAACTAGATGGATCAGAATTAAATGAAACGCGTTGCGAAGTCAATGTTTCTTTATGGTGGTGGGAGGAATTGGAATGGGATATGTTGGACATGGGTCTAGTTACAACTTCTTTCTTTGATACATTACTATGTATATGAAAATTAGATATGTTGGTCTTAGGACTAGTTATAATTTTTTTCTTTAATACATTATTATTTTTGTGAATAGTTTTTTTATTCTTTAATACTTTATTATTTTTATGAATAGTTTTATTAACCCATTTGAAGATTTTCATTTTACCTAGCCAGAAAAAGGGTTTAACAGTAGAGCAAAATATCCATTGAAATCTGGATGGGATAAGAACTTTAAAGCTTGATTTATTAATTATGTAACATTCTCCGATTTTAAACTTAAATCTACGTAGAAAAAGTTTACGGATCCAAGAGACATCAGAGTTGTTGGGAGCATTACTAATATAGTAAGGATCGAATTCATTTAGGCATTTTAATTTGTTCAGCCTATTGTTCCATTCGTTGAGAGTCCAAGTTGTGCCTAGACGTTGGATAGTAGGCATAGGCGATTCAGAGCATTCGATGCGGTGAGAGGAAACTGATTCAAGATCGTCGACAGAAGACGGAGCCGCATGAGAAATAGAGGGTGGTGGTGTTAGATTCGATTCAATAATTTCGGCATGAATTGAAATATTATAATTGGGTTCGATTGGTTGAAAATTACTAGGAATTTGATCGATTTTGCACGAGTTCGTTTTTATTTCATCTATAATATCGTTATACGAAATGCGCGTTGCCGTCAGTTCGTCACTGATGTCATTTATTTTATTATCCATCTCATGAAGAATTGTGGTAAGACGAACGGATGCGGATGACATGGAATTAGAAGTACTTTGTAGATTGATATCGAGATCGGAGCGAATAGTTTTTACGTGATCCAATATGTCGTCGATAGGATATGAATTTAGCACGGATTCGAGCGTTGAACGTATTACGGTGTTAATATCGCCAAACTGGCAGTGAGTGTGGTCAGCTCGCGACTTTAATTCCTGCGCTATAGACGAAAGACGCTTTTCAAAGGATGATTGGTTTGATAAAAACCTATTACCGAGGGTCTCGATAGAGCAGTTTAAACTTTCGATGCTCTTAGAAAAATCGTCAAAGTGGTGAAATTGAGAGAGCACATTTTTATGAAAGCGATTATTATCGGCGATTATTGAGTTTGTGGATTCACTGGCACATTTTACCGCTAGAAGAACATGGGATAGGGATATGTATTTACATTCATCGCAAAGATATACAAAATAGTTCGAGTATTCCTTAAGATAAACACAATATCTTTTACTTAGCCCGAGACACAGAGGATGATATGATTTACCGCAGAGACCTTTACAAGCCACTTTTTCGGTGTATTTATTATCGAGAACGCAATTACTCGAGTCGCACTCCATTTCTTACGCGAAAAAGTATTTGATTTTCGAAGTAACTTAAAACAGATTGAAAAATTTCAATATTGAGTATTATTATTAAGTTCAAAAAAAATATTGTTCGTTCTTAGTGTACGAAGGTATTATTAAATCGAACCGATTAAAATGGTTTAGGTATTTGCTAGATTTGTCCAATCCTCTAACCGTGGTGAGATTTTCGTTGGTGGTGAATAAAATATGTAAATAAACAGAAGAAAAAAAAACACCCAGAAGAGTTTGAGGTGTAGTACCAAAAGTGGAATTGCTTGGCAGAACAATACTAAAATGACTCACCCGGAGGGTAAGACTGAAAGCAAAAAGGATTATTATTGACTTTGAATGTTGAAGTTTGCTATTCAGTCGGCATCTGCAGTACAGGCTGGTGTTGAAGATCGTTTATTAGCAGCTTAATGTATTGTGTTGCGCAGGCACTCAGAAATTTTTATTTTTATTTTTTATTTTTTATTTTTTTATAATAATATGCAGCTAACAGTTCAAAAAACCAATTACAAGCTACAATTCAGTTTATATTAAATAAATATAAATCTATCTGTCTACAGAATTTATAATGTTAATAAAAAAGAAATACAAAAAAAAAAAAAAGAAAAGTTTGAAAAATAACAAAAACAAAAATTCATTAAAAAGTTATAATTTAAAAGGCAAAGAAAAAATAAAGCAAAAATAGCAAAGGCAAACTTAAAATTATAATTATAATTATAAAGATGGCAAAGAGGAAGAGTGACTGGGTACAATTCTTAGTAACTGTAGTTTCATATTACTTTCGTTAATACTAAAGTTAAGGATATCAAAGGAGAGGAAGTAATGATTGTGAGCTAACTGCATCCGGATGATTGGTGACTTCATTAATATATTTGTACGTGCACGAGGTGGTTGAAATGTTTGCAATATGTGCCTGTTGGGGCGAGATGGCCATCTTATATAAACTACAGCCAATAGCGAGGAACATCGTACACTACCTGTGATCACCTGTTTCAAATAAGTTTCGGTTAGTATTAACCTACGTTGAGATAGAGAAAGTATTTTAAATAAATTCAATCTGACCTCGTACGCACTGTGGTTGAAATATAATTTATATTGAAGGTAGCTGGTGAATTTCCGCTGAACTCTTTCTATCGCTTCATTATGAGTTTTATAGATAGGAGACCATACAACCGCTGCGTATTCCAGGATACTTCTACACAACATATTAAAAAGTTGGATAAAAGATTCGTGATTCTTAAAAAACTTTCCAATTCTAAAGATGAAACCCATGATTCTCGATGATTTTTTAATAATGTAGTCGTAATGCGGTTTAAATAGGAGTTTGGAATCAAAAATTACACCAAGGTCTTTGTGCTCCGTAACTCTCTTTAAATTGTCAGCGTATGTATGTATGTAATTGTAGACGAAAATTGGGAAACAATGTAGCTTCAATTTGCTTCATAGGCAGAACATATACATAAAATGTTTCACTCACCAGGAAAGAAGGAAACAAAAAACTACTAACGGGAGCAAATAAATTTCAGAGAATTTCGCACAATGACTGTAGACAATTTCTCATCGAGAGAAATTTATAATTATGTATGTATAAATGTCACCAATTTCTTATTATTCGATTTTATTTATTTTTTTTTTTTTTGCTTTTATGAAAAAGATAAAATTACACGTTAAAACTTTGTGTCGCACAATTTCAAATTTAACAAATTAAGGCTAAAGAGCTGGGCAAGTAGATTCACACAATACCGATATAATAGGTAAAGGTTAAACTAGCTTTTAAAGGCAAAACACGGGAGCGAATTTGTTTAGACTTCTGAATAGGTAGACTTCGTAATTGTTTTTTTAAGGACAGAGCCAGCCGGCTGATGCTCAAGCAGAAGTTCGAAGGACGGAAATGGTCGAGTGCTGAAACTTTTCAGGAATACTTTCACGAATAAAGTAAGTATTCATGAAGATGAGCTCATGGAATATCTCATTGAGGGGATACCAGACCAGACCATCAGATCTCAGGCAAAAATGCATTGTTTTAGAGACAAGGAGCATCTCTTGGAGGCATTCAGGACAGTGACTTTAGCGCGAAAGGCGCCAGCTTTAAACATGGAGCCAAGTACATCGAAGCAATTTAAGTGTTACAATTGTAATGCTTTGGGGCACATGGCCAACAATTGTAAGAAGCGGAAACGACCACTGGGTGCGTGCCATGTGTGTGCTGACATGGGGCACTATGCTGCTGTATGCCCAAAAAGAAAGGACTTCCATCATGTTGGAGATGAAGGTGATTCAGATGAAAACGTAAGAAAATTATTATATACTTTTATAGAATCAAATTTTATTTGTAAATTTTCATTAGGATCTTTAATTGACACCTGTAGCCCCATTAGTTTTGTCAGTGAACAGTTCGTGCCACATATATTAATAAAGATACAAAATGTAATACATAATTTCTTTGGTATTAATAAAAGCCCATTAAATGTAATTGGAGTCGTTCAGAGTTGTATTTTGTTTAAAGAAGAAGAAGTTAAAGTAGAATTATTTGTAGTAAAAAATGAAACGACTAAGTTCCCAGTTATTTTGGGAAGAGACTTTATTAAAAAAGCAAATTTGAGATTGATGAAAATAAAAGAAAGTAATAGAACGAAACTTTATGATGAAGAATATAATAATTTAATGAATATTGAAATTGGTGAAAGTACAGAAACATATATATATAATGAGAGTCTTGATGTTAACAAAAATGAGTGTTTCAGAAAGATAATTAATGATTGTTATTTAAAAAGTAATCGTCCTGATGAACCGCTAATTAAATGTGAGATAAAGATAAATTTGATTAATGAAAAGCCATTCCATTGCCCACCCCGAAGATTATCGTATTATGAAAAAGAGCGAGTACGGGAAATGTTAGATGATATGTTACAGAAAAAGATAATAAGGCCGAGTAATTCAGAGTATTCTTCTCCTATTGTTTTGGTCAGGAAGAAAAATGATAACATAAGAATGTGTATAGATTATAGGAGTTTGAACAAAATAACATTGAAAGACAACTATCCAATCCCGCTGATTGATGACATGTTGGATAGGTTAGCGAACAAAACTATTTTTTAATTATTAGACTTAAAAAGCGCTTTTTATCATGTGCATGTAAATGAAGAATCGGTGAAATACACTTCGTTTGTGACTCCGCTTGGCCAATACGAATATTTGCGTATGCCATTCGGATTAAGAAATGCACCTCCAACATTTCAACGGTTTGTAAATATGGTGTTGAATGAATGATTGAATGAATGAATGAATGATTAAATTTAGGGGTTGTGGTGCACTGCGACCTTTAGATCTATTGTGCCCCCTTTACTAGGGCTGGATGATTGACTCATTCTACAGCTCTTCCTCCATCTTAATATCTTTAAGGAATGATAGTATCTGGAGTACTTGTAGAGAGGGTTATTCGCTCTCCTCTATCTGGTAACTTCCCAGATGTTTTATTCTTTTGTGCATTATCGCCCCACACTTTCCTAGAAGGTGATTTGGCGTTTCTTCTTGGTCGTCGCAGAGTCTGCAGGTTGCACTACTGGATATACCTAGGATGTTTAGGTGTCTTTTATGTTTGCAGTGACCACTGAGGAAACCCGTTAAAATTCTAAGTTTGTTTCTACTCAGGTTTATACAAGCTTTATATCGTTTTTGGTTATAGTTCCCAAGAAGCATTTTGGCTTGTCTCAGTTTAGGGAGTTCTTTCCAGTTTTTGGATCTTTTTGCCTCCTTTTCCGCTTTGATTTGATTTTTTATCACATTTTCACCTATCGCGTAATAGGGTTCCTGCCCAATCATGGGTGCCACTGCCCCTGCCTTAGCCAAAACATCAGCTTTCTCATTTCCCTCAACTCCAACATGTCCTGGGACCCAGTAAAATGTTACAGTGTTGTTTTTGCATAATTTGTTGAGTTCGTTTACAATCTCCCAAACCAGCTTCGAGCTGATTACGCAGGAATTTAGTGCTTTGAGTGCAGCTTGGCTGTCTGACATTATGGCTATATTCTGGTTCCGGTAGTTCCTTTCAATGTTTATCTGCGCACATATTCTAATTGCGTTTACTTCCGCTTGGAATATGCCAGGGGAATTACCCATTGGTACAGAGCATTTGGTTCTTGGCCCAAAAATCCCTGCGCCAGTCCCTCCGGCAGTATTTGATCCATCAGTGTACCATTTGATGGCTTTAGTATTTAAAAGGTAGTTCTCATTTTCTCCTACCCATTTTTTTTTATTGCTTAACTCAGTTCGAAAATTTTTCTCGAAGTTGTATTTCTTAATCATGTTGTCTCTAGGAATGTCAAGTAGGGGTGCATATTTGGATAGTGAAGTTAATTCCTTCAATCCTATACACTAACCTACACCAGTTCCCTCTTTTGCGAAACGCATGATTGCCCCCTTTGCAGAACTTTCAATTGCCATGTGTAATGGTGTCAGGTCAAGAATGAGTTCCATTGCTGCTGTTGGGCATGTTCTCATTGCTCCAGTTATACATAAGCAAGCGAGCCTTTGCACTTTTTCTAGTGTTTTCTTAGTCTTTTCAAGTTCGGTTTTTTTATGCCACACAACCGCACCATAAGTGATTATGGGTCTGACCATCATGGTATACATCCATCTAAGGATGTTTGGTTTGCACCTCCATGATTTACCTGCAAGTCTCTTGCATATCAAAAGGGCTTTTGTGGCTTTCCCGACAGTAATCTCTAAGTGTTTGTTGTAAAGGAGTTTGCTGTCTAGTGTAATGCCTAGATATTTGACCTCCTTCTTCAATTCTATTACTTCATCATCGAACCTGATAGGTTTTATATGTTTAAGAAGTCTTTTATTCGTAAATGGTATTATTGTAGTTTTTGCTGGGTTTATATTCAAGCCCACTGATATGCACCATTTTCTTGTCATTGACAACCCTCTTTGAATTATGTCACAGAGAGTTTCCTCAAATTTCCCATAGGCTATTAAAACAATGTCATCGGCAAAGCCTATACATCGTATGTCATTAGTAGTTAGGCATTCTAGCAACTCATCTACAACAAGACTCCACAGCAAGGGTGACAATACCCCTCCCTGAGGACAACCTCTTGTCGTGATTATTTTCTGGGTGCTTGACCCGGCATGTGCTTCTGCCGTTCTTGTACATAGCATCTCACCAATCCATCGTGTTATAGTATTGGGTACTGTTGACATCATCAACAATAACTTTAAATTCATTATCATCGGTTCTTTTAGTCATGCTAGACTATTTGTGCACAATAAGCACTTTGTGCTTTTTTTTATTATTATTTATTGGTCTTGTTTGGTTACGAGTGCACCTGTGCTCGTAACCTATTAATTTGCAATAACTGCAGATTTGCAGTATTTTGATTTCCTGATAATTTCAATTATTATGAAATTATTATGAAATCATAAATTTATTGCCCTAGTAATGTAGGTAGTTTGTAAGAATATTTTGTATAAATAAGAATAAGAAAGAAATAAAAATTCATTATATCACTGCAATTGTACCAAGCCATTCTTTTACCCTGATGTGAGGCTGCATCAGGCAATTGTATATATAGTTAAAAAAGTCTGTGTAAGATTTACATGGTCCTTCGATCCAACGCAGGATCGCACCTACTAGTTAAAATAAAGTTAACTTGGGTCCCAAAACTCCGCAACTAAGGCAGCCAGTCAACAGTACACAGCTGCAAAGACGATCTAACCAGTGCAACAGCTGAGAAAAATCGTGCGAAGTTCACTACAGGAGCAATACAGTCCACTAAGAAGAGGAGAAGATCAGCAACATGAGTGATATAGACGAGATCGCATATAACCAGACTCTAATTACCGATGAAGTCCAACGATTTTGGACCAACTTTCGGAAAGATGGAGAATCCAGATACTCAGCAGAGTATTTTAAAAAGAAGCTCGAGAAGTTGGAGCAGTATTGGACAGAATTCCAGAGCAATAACGGGTTTTTGGAAAAGCAGCGCAACAATAATCCACAGCATGAATATTTTTCCAAAAAATATTTTGAACAATTTCAAACCAAATACTTTGAAATCAGGGATACATTCAGAGAGAAAAGTCAAGCACTCAAAGACAAATCTCAAACAACTATCCCACAACTTGAAACACAAACAACGCAGCAGTTACTACAAGGACCACCAAGGATTCAACAAAAGGCACAACCAATTGCCCCTATACAAGACACATCCCAAGGATCAGGACTAGTCCTAAATCAGCAACCAAAGGAGAATTCATCAATCACAGAAGGAGATGACCTTCGCAAAAACCTCAACAATTCAATAAGGTTCAAAAGGTTGAACCTAATAAAAACCAATTTCAGACGAATAACGAGAAACCTAGACTTAAATCAGAATGCAATCTATTTGTCATTTAAACTTGATCAAATTTAAGAATGTTGGAGAAAGCTGGTGGCGATTGACGACGAGATCATGTCGTCATTAGAAGAAAGTGATTTCGATCAGGAGTACGTCTCCAACAACGAATTCATCGAGTTGGAGCAAATATATTAACACGCATACATCCAAATCAAAGAAGCGGAACAGCTTCAACATAACCCGGAGCCAGTGACTCCACAACCCTCAACATATCGCGAAATAAAACTTCCAACCTACTTACATACCTTCATTTACAGGAAAGTATGAAGACTGGACATCTTTTTGGGAATTGTTTGATCGACTGATTCATCAAAACAGATCATTAAGTAACGTTGAACGGATGCAGTACTTAAAAAGCAACCTGAAGGGAGAAGCAGCTCGGATTATAAGCCACTTGTCACCTACAGCAAACAACTATACAACCGCCATAGAATTGCTAACGAAGAGATTTCAAAATCCAGCAGCTTTGGTCAACAATTACATCCAAAAACTGCTTACCTTGAAATCAGTGCGAAATGAAAATGCGTTCGACTTGAAAACAATCCTGGATACATCGAGAGAAATTTTGTACGGGATAAATAATTTAGGAGTTGACGTGAACTCTTGGGATCCGCTCGTGATTCAATTAGTATTATATCAACAATCAAGGGGAACTTCAACAGAAATTCCAAAATTAAGTGAATTTTTTGACTTCATCGAAGGCAGATTCCGGGGCTTGGAAAGCAGTCGTGATATCAATCGCGAACATCATTCTCAAAGTTCACGAGCACCAATCTCTAAAAACCATTCGACCACAATCACAAGGTCAAAATGTGTTGTATGCATTGAGGCTCATCATTTATTCACTTGCAACAAGTTCTTGAGCATGAGTCCGAAAACCCGGCTCAATGTAGTGCAAACATCAAGGCTGTGCATCAACTGCCTGGGAGAACGACACACAACAAGAGAATGTTTGGCGAAGGGAGGTTGCAAAATATGCGCACGACAACATAACACCTTACTTCATTTCCTCCGAGGAGAGAAACCCCAAGTTTCAGCAATGGGTGCAACATCAAAAGAAGAAGCATCTACATCCACTAAATCTACATCCACTAAAATCGCTACCACCTGTCACAGCAATAGGATGGTATTATTAGCCACAGCTATGGTCAACATATGTGTTGGAGGAAAAACTAAATTGGTAAGAGCACTAATAGATCAAGGGTCTCAAACTTGCTTCGTTACCAAGAAATTAGCCAGTCAATTAAAGGTTCCAATGATCAATTATGAGTCAAAGATTAAGGGAATCAGTGGTCATACTACAGAAATCATCGCAGCATGCCGTTTTAACATTCAGTCGATTCACGATGAAAAAGTAAACTTAGACGTTGAAGCTCTCGTAATGCCAGTTATTATATCGAGATTGCCAGCACATCCAATAACAACAAACTACTGGGCTCACATTCAATGTTTAAAATTAGCAGACCCATGGTTCGAACAGCCAAAAGAAATTGAACTACTCATTGGATCAGATGTTTTCCCACAATTCCTGACTCTAGGACTAATTAAAGGACCACTGAATACTCCAATGGCACAGAACACAAGATTTGGTTATATATTATCAGGACCAGTACTGACTACTTCAAACCCATGGAAGAAGACAAACCCAAACATACTTACATCATTTATCAGTGTGTGCAACGAGGATGAAGACTTGAAGAAGTTTTGGGAACTGGAAGAAGTGCCAATTACAAAGATTAAATCCAGAGAAGATGAAATGTGTGAAAACCACTACAATTTGACGCACATACGAGATGAAACTGGCCGTTACATCGTTAAACTACCATTGTTAAAGGATCGTATGGCCTTAGGCGACTCACGGAAAATGGCATTAAAACGATTTTTTACACTAGAAAAAAGATTCACAACAAACCAAAGTCTTCGACATGAATACACAAAATTCATTCGAGAATATATTAATCTTGGACACATGGAGGAGGTTTCAGCAGTTACTTCGGAAAAAACATATTATCTTCCACATCATGCAGTAATAAAAGGTGACAGCACCACCACTAAACTTAGAGTGGTATTTGACGCATCCGCAAAAACTACAACTGGAGAATCACTAAATAGCATCATGATGACAGGCCCTACGCTACAAAAGGATTTGTTTTCAGTACTACTTAAATGGAGATCGTATAAAATCGTTTTCACAGCTGACATTGAAAAAATGTATCGTCAGATTTTAGTGAATCGTGAAGATCAAAATTTACAACGCATTTTATGGAGAGAAAGTACCAAGGATCCAATTAAGGAATACATTCTTAAAACCGTAACATACGGCACATCATCCGCTCCGTATTTGGCAATTAAAACCTTATGTAAGCTAGCTGAAGATGAAAAACATAAATATCCACGCGCAAGCAAATTATTGCTGGAAGGATTCTATGTAGATGACTGTCTAGGAGGTGCAAACTCTCTGCAAGAATGCCGACATCTTCAACAAGAACTAATGCCACTACTTCAACAGGGTGGATTCAACTTACGAAAATGGACGTCAAATAATTCAGCATTTATAAAATCGCTACCAAAGGAACTTATCGAAATGGAGCCAGAACACGATTTTACCAATGACAAAACGTTTAAAATTTTGGGACTAAAATGGTGCCCAACTACTGATGAATTTCAATTTAAGGTCAACTTTGAATCATTCAACACAAAAGGAACCAAACGAGCAATATTGAGTGATGCCGGAAAAATCTTTGATCCGTTTGGATGGTTGTCGCCAATCACTATCAAAGCAAAGATTCATATACAAAATTTATGGCTCACTGGAATCACATGGGATGAGAAGGTTCCAATTAAAATTGAAAATGAATGGAACGAATTCAAGACAAGATTATCAACCATAGAAAAAGTAAGAATTCCACGATGGACACAACAAACAGAGGGTTCACAAATGGAGTTACATGGGTTTGCAGATGCATCAGAGTCAGCCTATGCAGCGGTGGTGTATCTGAAGGTTGTGGATGGCAGCTCAACTTCAGTTAATCTCATAACATCCAAGACAAAGGTGGCGCCGGTCAAGCAAGTTTCTTTGGCAAGACTAGAACTTTGCGCAGCAGCACTACTTACGAAGCTGATGAAATACATTAGAAATGAAACAAATACGAAATACACTCAAATTTATGCATGGTCAGATTCGACCATAGTATTAAACTAGTTAAAACAGCATCCAGTGAAATGGAACACATTCGTTGCAAACCGGGTTTCGTATATACAGGTACATTTTGATGGCAAATGGAGGTTTGTACCCATCGAGAGGAGCATTTGGAGATACTCTAGCTGAAAATTCTACATGGTGGCATGGTCCAGAATGGCTGAAGGAAGAGAAACAAAGCTGGCCCATTGATAAATCGTTAATAGAAATTCCAGACATACCTAAAATCGGAAAATCTCACGCCTGCATGGCAACACATTGCAGCAGCTCTTCAGACAAAGACGACATATATCTTAGATTTTCATTGCTGTCAAAACTTCAACGAATAAGTGCATATTGTCTACGATTCAAAACCAATTGTCAAACAAGCAAGAGACATCAATCACTCATTATTGGTAAATTGACTATAAAGGAGCTATTTGAAGCAGAAAGGACATTAGTGCGCGGCGCACAACAAGGTTTTGCTGAGAACTGGAAATCATTTAGCAAAATCTCATCACTTAAACCATTTATGGACGCCAATGGAATAATGCGAGTGGGAGGTCGATTGAAACACGCTAATTTGTCAATCAATCAAAAACATCCTATGATTTTGTCATCAGCACATCCGCTGACAAAACTAATCATACAAAAGACACATAGCGACACACTTCATGGTGGAATAAAGATGACTCTAAATCACATTCGGAGGAAATTTTGGATCATCCGAGGAACAAATACGGTTAAGGCCATACTAAATCAATGCATCAGATGTTTCCGGTTCAAAGCCAAAGAATCATCTCAACTTATGGGACAGCTCCCAGAAGAAAGAGCTCGGTTTTCGAGACCATTTACACATTGTGGCATAGATTAGGTTAGCACAAGGCTTACATAGCATTGTTTGTGTGCATGGCAACAAAGGCAGTACACATTGAACTGACGTCAGATCTTACTACTGATGGATTCATGGCAGCGTTGCGGCGGATGATTAGTCGAAGAGGATCCATACATCATCTCTACAGCGACAATGGAACAAATTTTGTTGGAGCAAAGAACATCATTTATTCCGTACAATCCAAGCTGGCTGAAAACGCAATACATTCATCCCACCAGGAGCTCCACATTTTGGCGGACTCTGGGAAGCAGGTGTTAAATCGGTGAAGTATCACTTGAATCGGATCATTGGGGAGCAAAAACTAACATACGAAGAGATGAACACTGTACTGGTGCAGATAGAAGGATGCTTAAACTCGAGACCACTTTGTCCGTTAACAGAAAATGTTGAAGATCTTGATGCATTAACTCCAGGTCACTTCATCATTGGATCACCACTACTAGCACCACAAGATGACATCATTTTGGATCTGGCCCAAAGTAGTGTAAAAAGATGGAGTTTAATCCAAAAGATCAAAAGAGTTGTGTGCAAGCGTTGGTACACAGAGTATATAAACAAAATGCAACAACGGCACAAATGGAAGCACCCAGCAAAGAATTTGGAAATCGGCCAACTGGTATTATTAAAAACTGAGCTGCTGACACCAACAAAATGGCCTCTTGGAAAAATCACACAAGTACACAGCGGAAATGATGGACTTATAAGAGTAGTAACTGTGAAAACAGAGAAAGGTACATATAAGCGACCAATATCAAAGGTATGCTTGCTTCCAAATGACGAAAATATCATCAAACCTGACACCAACACAGTGCAACAAAATGAAATAACCAATAGACCCAGAAGAAAATTAAGAGATAAAAAGAAATCATCCAGCGTTGCTACATCACTAGTAATGCTGTCATTATTTGCTTCTGTCATGCCTGCGTCTACAACATATACAATCACTCATCCGGAAGCTGGACTATTTGTAGAAGGAATCGGTACAGCGAAGATTCAACGTGGCATACTACGAACAAGCGTTAAATTCCCAATCGTAGACATCTTACGTAACCAAGTTAACGTCAATAAAACAAAGGATCAATTTGCTCAATTATGCAACAGGGCAAAATCAGTTACAAAAGATAGCCAATGTAGCGAATTGCGTCACCATATGGAGGAGGAATGGAGGAACTTACTCTCAATTTTCAATAGACTTCAAGTAAAACAATTGCGAAGACAAAGAAGAGGAATACTGGGAACTGTACTTACCTCAATATTTGGGGTTGATGATGAAGTGTATCACGACATTGAGAACTTGGACAACAATCAGAAGGCCCTCATAAGAAGCAGCAATTCCAATACCAAGATTATGTTATCGACAATCGTTGCTGTTAACGAAACTGAAGGCAGGATCAACAATAAGATCAACAATTTTACAAAAAAACTGAATGCTGGCCTAGAAGAAATTAACAAAATGGAATCGTGGTTTCGCATGGTCGACGAAAACAAGTTAAATATTCATGTGACTAACGCCTATTTGATTGGACTAAGCTACATGCGGGAAATCGAAACAAAATATAATAAAATGTTGAATACGTATCTTAAACGCAGCCACCTTTTTGAATTTCTGTCGCATAAAAGTATAGAAGACATTATCGCTAAGAGCATGAACAAACTTGGCCGAGAATTAGAGATATTACCAGATCCAACGGACACACTAGAGATGTCAACAACTTCAGAGGAGGTTTTAGTAACAGGATATTTCATGATAAGTGACACCAGTCATTACGAGTTAATAAAAACTACTACAGTTCCAAAAAGAATAGATGAGCAGGCTTTTCAAGACGTGGAGTTGCAGAATTCAGTGTTTGGCGTCAATTACAATCTACAGAGATACTTCGAAGTTCCACTGGAAGATATAGGCAAGACACCAGCACTCAACGACACAACGTTCATCCTACAGCCATCCATATTTCATAGTATAGAGGAAAGTAAGGATTGTATTATTCAACAACTGTACAAGAAAATTTCATTTAAACGATGTCCAACGAGAACCCTAAAGTTAACAAACACGATGTGGAAAGAATTATATACGCCCAACACATGGATGTTTGTTGCTCCTGAGGAAACTACGATATTTGTAAATTGTGGACTAACTAGAGAAGAAGTGGTGCTAAAAAATACAGGCATTATTAACGTAACCCCAGATTGCATTATTCAATCGAAATTCATACGATTGGAAACAAAACTGGTCACGGAAACAAAGGTGATGATCCACTACAGCAAATCGATTGCCATCTTAGACACATCTCTCTCCACTCAAGTCCCACTTTTGTTCACAAATGAAACCGTCATACCTCTCAACAAAGATATGATGGATGTTTCCAATTCAAACTTCAGAGAGGCAACAGAGGAATTAAACCGTCTACATGACCGTAATTGGAAGACAATCAAAAAACACCAATATTGGACCTTTGGATTGTGCTCAATACTGGCAGCTGGAATTATCATCATCTGTTTGTTGGCAGTAATTCTCAAATATGGAAAAAGACCAACTGCAAAGATAAACTCCACTAATATCGAGTTGACAGACTACAGAAGCACACCAGGACATGGGTTTGAAATCAACTGGCAACCTAAGTTGGAGGAGGGAAAATGTTGACATCATCAACAATAACTTTAAATTCATTATCATCGGTTCTTTTAGTCATGCTAGACTATTTGTGCACAATAAGCACTTTGTGCTTTTTTTTATTATTATTTATTGGTCTTGTTTGGTTACGAGTGCACCTGTGCTCGTAACCTATTAATTTGCAATAACTGCAGATTTGCAGTATTTTGATTTCCTGATAATTTCAATTATTATGAAATTATTATGAAATCATAAATTTATTGCCCTAGTTATGTAGGTAGTTTGTAAGAATATTTTGTATAAATAAGAATAAGAAAGAAATAAAAATTCATTATATCACTGCAATTGTACCAAGCCATTCTTTTACCCTGATGTGAGGCTGCATCAGGCAATTGTATATATAGTTAAAAAAGTCTGTGTAAGATTTACAGGTACATTCTTTCTCATGAGAGCATTTTTTACGGCATCTAGGAAGGTACATATTGCCGTTTCTTTTGATTCTAGAGCTCCTTTTATGGTATTGGTGAGTTCGTATAGGGCAGTCTCAGTTGATCTGCCTGCTCTATAAGCATGTTGTCTATGATTCAGTGGCAAAATCGTTAATACTTCTGATCTTATGAAGTTATCAATTACCTTTTCCAGTGTCTTCAGAATGAAAGATGTTAAGCTTATTGGCCTGAAAGGCTTAGGATGTGTAGTATCTTTTTTTCCTGTTTTAGGGATGAAGATAACTTTTGCTCTTCTCCATAGACTTGGTATGTACCCAAATGCTATGCTGCTTCGAAGCATGCTGATTAGATATGGCATGATTAATTCTTTCCCATTTTGTACTAGGGCTGGAAACATCCCGTCTACTCCCGGTGACTTAAAAGGTTGAAAGGTGCTAATTGCCCAATCAAGTCTTTTTCCTGAACAGATAGTTTTAGCTTTGTGCAGTCTTGCAGCTGCTGGTGTAGAGCCAATGCTCTCACAGAATTTTACAAAGCTGTTTCTTTTGGCTCTTCTTATTTCCCCATTATATTTGGTAAGTTCTTCGGAATATCTATGCCACTCACCAGTTCTTTTGGCCTGGTTGAAGAGTTTTCTCACTTTGGACCTAAGTTTCGAGAGATTTGAGTTCCATAACGGTGCATCTGCCCGTTTTTTTGTGGTTTAAAGTGGGCAACTGAGTTCATAGGCCTCATGGATTGCACCACTTAGCTCATTTGATATATTCTCTAACTCAAGGTGACTATTTGTTGTTCTAGCTGGACCTATTCTTTCTAAGTTTGATTGAAGATTGTTTTTGTAGTTGTCCAGAATCATTCTCTGTTAAAAGGCCATTTATGGAAAACACAATATTTCTGTGGTCAGACATTGAGGGTTCATTGGAGACTCTCCAATCCTTAATTAAACTAGTTATGCTTGGCGTGCCAAACGTAATGTCTAAGACTTCTGTTCTTACCCTAGTTACAAAAGTGGGGACATTCCCTACCTTATATACATCTAGGTTTTTCTCGATAATAAAATCTAAAAGGTACTCACCCCTTTTATTCAAATCGTTACTACCCCATGTAGTGTGGTGGGCGTTCGCATCGCATCCAACTAACATCGGTAGTCCTTTGGTGTTACAATAATCCGCCAATTTTTGTACTTCCGGAGGTGGTATGTTTACATCATCACCATCGAAGTAAGCGGATGCTATAACCATCGTACGGGGATGGCCCTGGATGTTGATTTGGGCCTGTATTGGCACCAGATACCGCGTCATAAAATCTGAAAGACAAATAAAGTTAATACTGTTTCTGATAATTATACATGCTCTGGGCGAGTCTTATCTCGTGTCCCATAATACTTGCGAGTCCTTACATGAAAGACCTCTTACTTTTCCCCCGTTTATCCAGGGTTCTCGGATCAGCGCTAGCCCTAGGTCATCCTTCACGAATTTTCTTGCTTTTACGGCCGAAGCCGCTTTAGCGTGATGTAGATTTATTTGGGCTGCCCTGGTGCTGATCCCGTTTGTTGACATATGGTTTTTATTGTTCGGGGGCCGCTGCCCCCTTATCTTCAAGAAGATGTAACTCTTCTTCCTCAGTAGGAAGAGTTTCGTCAGCTAAGTCACCTAAGCTGGGAGAGAGGTCCATGGCCTTTATTTCTTCATATACATAACTTGCTACTGGCTCTGGATTTGGTTCTGGTGTTTTCGAACCAGTTTTTGAAGATTTCGGTAGTTCTAGAAAATTGGGCTCTACCGATAGCAAAGATGGGGTAGGCGGAACTGTTTCGGAAACCTGTTCTTTTTCGTTACATACCTCTTCATGACAAGGTGTTGGTATGGCGATTTTCGGGACTATTGCTTTCGCATTTCCTGTAGGCTTGGTCTGGTTACTTGACCCATCTCCAGTCACCTTCCTTAAGCCTGCGACAGTTACTTTGCCAAACTTGTAATGCAGTTCGTTACCTACTTTGCGAATGGCTTCTGCTGACTGGTCATCAATACCAACTACTAGCAAAAGAAAGAAGCAAAGAAGAAGTGCGCCCAACTTAAAGCAGAGAGAACGGAGAGCATGTATCGGGAGTTGGAAGAAATATCTGCACCGGCTGCTGACGCAAACCAGGCCCTTCAGGAACTGCGAAATGCTAATATTAACAAAGGCGCAACTATCTTTAAAATTGCTGCACAAAGAAGGAGAAATGCCCAGAAGATTTGCTCACCAAAGTTCATAAACGATGCTCAAGGCCAACTTCTTGTGAATGATGATAAAATTCTTCACAGATGGCGAGAGTACTGCGAAGGACTTTTAAATGAACAGTTTCCCAGACGATACTTTCCAACAGCCGAACCAAACTACGAAGAAGTGCCCGACATCACTTCGAAGAAGTGAGTGCGGCCGTGAAAAACTCCAAAAAGGGAAAAGCAATTGGGCCAGACGGTTTACCGTCTGATTTCTGGAAAAAGATGGGAAACATCAGGCTAAGATGGCTCACGGTTCTCATCTCCAAACTTATCAGCGGTAGCCAAATGCCAAATCAATGGAGGGAAAGTTACCTTCTCCCAATTTACAAGGGGAAGGGTGATACGCGAAACTGCGATAATTACCGTTCAATCAAGCTGATGTCACACACTATGAAGATCGTTGAGCGTGTACTGGATGGCCGCTTGCGAAAAATAATAAGGCTTTCCAATGACCAGTGTGGATTTGTCTCGTGCAAATCAACCACAGATGCAATCCAGAGTGTAAGAATCAGAATGGAAAAACACCGCGATTCCTCAAGTAACTTGCATGCTGTGTTCGTAGATTTTGAAAAAGCATTCGATCGACAACCACGAGATCTGATATGGGTGGCCCTTAGACAATGGGGAGTTCCAGAAATCTACGTGCGGATCATCATGGATATGTACGAGCATGTCAAAACAAAGGTCAGATGCACTGCAGGAGTAACCGAAAGGTGTACACCAAGGAAGCGTTCTGAGTCCTTTGCTCTTTATAACAGTCCTTGATTATCTACTCGAAGATAAGGTGAGAGACCCTAAAGTGACTCAGTTATTCTTTGCTGATGATGGAGCCATCATAAGTGAAAATGCTTCTTCCTTGCAACGAGCACTCGATGTGTGGGTGGACGCTTTGGAGGGGAATGGATACCGCATAAGTGCCAAAAAGACAGAATACCTATGCTGTCCATTTTCTGATCCAACCATGGCCATTCCGGACATTAATTTGAACGGAACAGTGCTTCCCAAGTGCGAAAAGTTTAAATATCTTGGATCTATGATCAACAACGAAGCATCCTGTGATGACGACATCAACCATCGCATAAGCGTAGGGTGGATGAAGTGGCGTGAAATCTCTGCCATCTTCTGTGACCGAAAAATGCCCCCTAAGCTAAAAGGAAAACTCTACACATCAGCAGTCCGTCCAGCGCTTACATATGGTTCACAATGTTGGACAATGTACAAAAAGTATGAGAGCAAATTGACGGCAACTGAGATGAAGATGCTCCGCATGACAGCAGGAGTAACAAAGCTAGATCGAATCCGAAGTAAAAGGATCCAAAGAAGTCTTCACGTTAAAGATACCATCGTCGATAAAATACAGCACGACAAACTCAGCTGGTACTGGCACGTACTTAGAAGAGACGCTGAGAATCCCGTTCAAAAGGCACTTTCATACAACATTCCAGTACAATCGCGGAAGAGAGGCAGGCCGAAAAATTCCTGGAAAAAACAAATGCAGCGACATCAGCATTCAGTTGGCCTCAGACATGGAACAATCCATAACCGGGAAGCTTGCCGACATTTTCTGAGGTCAACCCGACGAACCCCACACACAGATCAGTAGGTGAAGTGGAGAAGTGGGAAATATATGATCCCATTCGAGATCGTATATAGCATCGTCGGAAAAAAAAAAGGAGAAGAAGAAGTTTCTTGAGTAACGGCCAAACGTTTCTTGAGTACGGCCAAACACAACAAAAATGAAGTACTATGCCCATTTTGCAGGCAAATTGTAAGTAATAGCACAAAAGTTTTTTTGTAACTATTTCTTGTCTTTGTTACTGAATTTTCTTAATTTTGTTTTTTTTTTTTCATTTTTTGTATTGATATAATTTATGTTAATTAATTTTGTTATTTTCTTTAAAAATAAATAGGTATCTATGATTTAATATAATTGTTTTAGTTTTATTGTGGACTTGTGACCTACTTCTCCTTAAAAGTTATGAACTTGTGGCCCACTTTCTTGTGCACTTCTGACCCACCTGGGTGAGTCATAAGTCCATAAACGTGGACTTCTGGCCCTGCGCCGTTTTTGGACGATGATTCTCGGTTTACTGCCCGGTTCGTTTTTGCCTTAAGAAATTGCTTACTGCATCCCGGTCTCAGATCTTCTCCATGGAGGTCTCTCTCCATGCAATCTGCATACTCATTTGCGGTTACATCCCGCGGAATGAAGAATTTTTTGTAGTTTTTGTTGTTTTTGTTTTTGTTTTTGTACATATAAATCCCACGAGTAGCTAGAGAGTTCGCCATACTAGAGCTCCGCATAGTATGGTGAGGTCAAAATTACTCTTTGAGGTGACCCGGTTTCAAAGAGGTTTCGTTATAATACAGCCGGTATACCCCCGGCTGCAAACCATCCAATAGGCACGGTTCACGTAACACCCTGGATTAGGGGGGGCAGTACTTGGTTCGTAACTCCTCAAAATCCCTGCAGATTTAGGTTGCCCTGAAAAAGCAGTTCAGATGAGTCTTTGAAACTTAAGCCTTCGCACCACTACAAGGTGACTGCCGTTGCGAAGGAAATATGGTGTCTGATGACATGATTAGGGCAGGGAAAGTTGCGATTTACTTAGACGATATAATGATTGCGACGAGTGATTTTGAAGAACATTTATCCATATTTAAAGAAGTTTTTGAGAAGCTAGTAAGTAATAATCTAGAGTTGAGATTGGATAAGTGCAGGTTACAAGGTTTCTAAAGAAGGTATACGTACTGATGAAAAGAACATTGAATCAGTAGCAAATTTTCCTATTAATAAAAATGCCAAGGCAGTGCACAGTTTTCTGGGATTATGCTCTTATTTTGTGGGAGAGATTTGTGGAAGGGTTTTCAACAAAAGCGAAACCATTATACGAGTTAATACAGAAAAAGGTTAGTTTTAAATTCGGTAAAGAGGAATTACACTGTTTTGAAGAATTAAAAGCAAAATTATTAGTAGCACCAATTTTAGCAATTTACGATCCTCGAGATGAAACAGAATTACACTGCGATGCTAGTGCTCTCGTGTTTGGTGCAATCCTATTGCAAAAGAAGAGTGATGGAAATTTTCATCCAATCTTCTATTTTTCAAAAAGGACTACTGACCAAGAGGCTAAGTTTCATAGCATTGAGCTGGAAACTCTAGCAATAATTTATGCTTTACAGAGATTCCGAATTTATTTACATGGTATGAGGTTTAAAATAGTTACTGATTGTAACTCACTGACATTGACACTTAACAAAAAAGAAGTTAACCCGTGGATATCACGATGGGCGTAAGAGTTACAGAACTATGACTACGTTTTGGAGCATCGTAACAGTGAAAGAATGCAACATGTTGATGCATTAAGTAAAAACATGAGTATACTCGTATTAGAAGAGAATACCTTTGAACAAAATCTGTCTATTTGTCAGCACAGAGACAGGGATATAAATGAAATAAGGGAAATGTTGGAAAAAGAGGAGAGTTCGTATTATGAAATGAGAAATGGGTTAGTTTATAGAAAGAGTGGTGGGAATTTATTGTTTTATGTGCCGACGGAAATGCAGCAAAATATTTTGTATATGTATCATGACGACATGGGATATGTAGGAAGTGACAAGGTCAATGAAAATTTAACGAGAATGTATTGGTTTCCGAAAATGAGGAATAGAATTAGGGAACACATTTCGAATTGTCTCAAATGCATAACGTTTTCGCCGAAGTTTGTGAAACATGAAAGCTTACTCCATAGTATACCTAAAGGTGACATCCCTTTCGATACAGTCCATATAGACCATTTCGGGCCAGTGATTTTGAGGAAATCAAAGATGAAATATGTTTTTCTGGTTGTAGATGGTTTTACAAAGTTCAATAGAAGTCATACTTTAACTCTTACAGTCGTCCTAAGCTTATAGTTTCCGACAGAGGCAGTGCATTAACCCCGAATGAGTTTAAATCATTTTTGGAGAGAAATGGTGTCAAGCATGTTTTGGTTTCGGTATTGAATAATACCGTGCACAGAAGTACTGGGATGACACCTAGTGAGTTACTTTTTGGGATAAGGCACCGAGGAATGATGGAAGATCCATTAAGGGAGAGGTTAGAGGAAATTTTAAATAAGGAAAAGGATAGGGATTTGGAAGATATAAGAATGAAAGCAGCCGCGAAGATAAAGAAATGTCAAGATTACAATAAAAAAAATAAAGATAGAAGTAGAATTCTAAAGAAATATCAAGTAGGAGACTATGTAGTAGTTTAAAATTTCATCAGTCAGCCAGGAGCGTGCAGGAAAACAGCTCCCAGGTTTAAGGGGCCTTATCAAGTTATAAAAAAATTAGCCCAATGATAGATACCTCTTAAAAATGTGACAGGGTTTCAGCTTACCCAAATTCCTTACGAGGGGGTATGGGAAGTGGCTAATATGAAACCATGGAGAATAAATAATAAACGTAAAATCGGGACGATTACGTGTCAGGATGGCCGAACTGTGGTAGAACCCAAAGAATAAAATAAATTGTAATGTGGCCTCACCACAAAGATTTAGTGTGTTAACACCATAAAGATGAAAGAAGAGGGCAGGTGTCAAAAATGGGTTCAGTTGAGTTTTGATTGTCAGAGAAGAAAGTAAAAAAAAAGTAAAAGCCGCTTCACGGAATTTGTGTAGTTTTGTATTATTAATATAATAAAATATAAATTGCAATAAACATTGTTTTTATAAGACCGCTTACACGTTTTTAAAATTTTTGTCTGTCTGTCTGTCTGCTCTGGCTAATCTCAAGAACGACTGCACCGATTTTGACGGGACTTTTACTGACGATAACTAATGTTGTAGCGGGTAAAATACACATTTTAATTACTCCCTAGGTGGCGCTCGAGTCGCTTTTTTAACATATAAGTATACGAGCGGGTAACATAGGCTATTTTAATTACTGTTAAGGTGGCGCTTGGGTCGTTTTTTTGCATGCACGTATACAGGGTGAGTCATGAGCAATGCGACAAAATGCTAGGGCATGTAGGTTGCGTTGAGACAAGAAAAAAATCGTATGGGAGGGGGGGTCTATTCCCCTCCGTTTAGCCGGGAGGGGCAATTTTCGAAAAAACTGACTTAAAATGGGAAAAAAATTATTTAAAATCAACGGCTTCATTCACAATGTTGTGCGATACGTTTCTGAAAAGCCAATAACTTTTTATTTCATTCTGTGTTTAAATAAATCTATTTTCAGAAATAGTTTTTGAAATATTAATTTTCAAAGTCAAAATTTTGAAAAAAAAAATTGAAAAAAAAATTTCAAATTCATTTTTTTCAAAATTTTACGTAATTAAGTGCTAATTTTAATTTCAAAATTCAATGCTGTTATTAATTTTAAGTCTTAATAAAAAAACCGGATGCAAAAAATATTTAAAAAAAAAATTCTTATGAAAGTTATTTTTCATGTTTTTTGAAAATTTAAAAAGGCAAAATTACTTCTGCATGATATTTTTTTTATAAATAGTTGGGCAATCGAAACTATTTGCTTCATTTGAATAATTGAAGCTGTTCTGAATTTCAATTTAAGTTATTTTAAATTGTGCTGTAAGCCAATTTAAATTCGACCAACTATTTCTACAAAATTTCAAATAAAAGATTTCTTAAATTTAAGAAATAGCAAAACTACTTTTAGATGATTTTTTTTAATAGTTGGTTGGATTTGAAATGGTTTACAGAATATGAGAATTCCAACTGGAATTAAAACAATCATTCAAAGATCCAAATGAAGCAATTAGTTTTCCAATGATCAGGTGGTTTAGCGGACGATTTCATAAGATTCCTTAACGTTGAAAGACTTTTTTTTTAAATTGGTAGGTTCTTATACCACAGTTTAATTCCAAAAGTAATACAAAGTTCACAAAAAACCACATCTTGTTTTATGAAAATTTAATTAAATTCAATTGCAGATGATTTTTTTAAGCTTCTTCAGACTTTGGAGGAAAAACCCAAGTGCAATCTGAAATGTTTTCATCTAAAAAAAATTCTTTGTTCAATATATTTAATTTTTATATATTTATATTAATATATTTGCTTACATTTGTCTCCTTTTGATCATTTTGTTGACAAAATAAAGGGTAAATATCAAATTTTACTCCAGATACCTACATCTTTATTGAAAAATTTTATGATAAAAGTCAGAAAAATCTGTCTTTTATTGTTTTATGATTTATAAAAGATTTCGTAACAGATTTTAACATGCTGAATACCAAGACTGCGATTCATACAAGATTTTTTGAGAGTTCGAATTTTTGACAGTTCATAACAGATTTAGCGGCCCGAATACCCAATCTGTTATTCATAAAATATTTTTTGACAACTCAAACTTTTGTATGGAAATTCATAACAGAATAACAGAATAAAATAAATCTCGCCGAATAGGCCCATATATTTTTCCGTTTTAGATCATCCCTTTCCTCTCCTATCAACGCATCTTTCGGGTGTTCTACAAGGCAGTCATCTAGGCCTATTGCTATTCGTTTTAGCAATAAATGATGTTGCTAACATTCTTGAATGTGATCTTTTAATTTATGCGGACGACATGAAAATATTTAAAAGTATATCAACAATAAATTACTGATTCCCGCTGTCTGCAAGACAACCTTGATAGATTTTCTCTTTGGTGCCATAAAAACCATCTAGAACTAAATGTAAGAAAGTGCCATACTTTGACTTTTTCAAGAAAACGCAAACCTGGGCCACTCTGACCCTATTTTATTCAAGGTTACCCTGTTCCATACGTAACTTCCTCTCATGACTTGGGGGTCATATGTGATCAAGAGCTTAAATTCCACACCCATATTGACAACATCATCAAGGCTAATTCTATGCTTGGGTTTATAAAACGTTGGTTCAAAGAATTTAAAGACCCATATGTCTCCAAAGCACTTTATATTACGTTTATCAGACCTGTTCTTGAATATGCTTCTCAAGTTTGGTCACCTCATCAAGTTACCAAAATTAAGAGAATTGAAACTATTCAGCCCAGTTTTCTTAGGTTTGCTCTGCGTAGCCTTCGGTTGGACGATAATTATCATCTTCCTCCATATGTTGATCGATTACAATTTATTATCGTTTTTATTCACGATTAACTGACTGGTTACATTGACTGCCCGGCATTACTGAATACTATTTGCTTTAACACCAACCCCCGTAATTTATGAACTGTTCCCCTTTTCCGCATCCCTTATCACCGTACAAACTATTCCGTTTTTAATCCTATGTCTCGAATGCTTCGGAATGCTAACATCTTTTCAAATATTTTTAATTTACATATATCTAAATCAGTCCTTCGCAATACCCTCCTGTCCAACCTACCCCAGTGATGTGTTTAAAATTTGAATAAAATTTTTCATTTTGTTTTTAATCTTTTTATATTGTACATATATATTATTAAAATTGTATTTATTTATTAACTAGTTTTTAAGCTTTGCTTGTACTAAGCGTTGAATAAACTAAGCTTAACTATACTAAACTTAATTGTTCTTACCTCTCTCAGATTTTTACATGAATTGCTTTGATCATAGTTCAGAATTGTAGAAACAATTGCACCAAACTTATTGATCTGTCAAAACTTCCTCGTATTCAAGCATTCCGTTAGTTTTTAAAAGATTGTGCAAATTTAAGTTTTTAATGGTATTTTTTTTTTAAATTAATATATCGATTGTAAAGTCAAATAAAAAAAAATTGACTTTGAGATACAGTGTTTTGCTCATACAGCATTTGGAAATGAAGAGTTTTGAGATACAGTATAACGAGATACATAATATTAACCATACAGTATTATGACCATAAAGCATTTTCAGATGCAGTAATTTGAAAAACAGAACATTAAACATACAGTATTATTTATTTGTTGGACGTCATCTGACAAGCCCACAAAGCTAGCACCGGGTGAAACGCAATGTTTTCTTATACTATAGGCCGCTAAACGCATTAATTTTGAATAATAATTCAGAAAAGTCCACTTAAAATAAACTGATGCTAAGTCTTCTACTGGGTTGAATAGTCTTAATATAAAAAATAAGCTTTTTAAATCAATTTTCATATAAGTATATAGAATTGGTATCATTATTTATTTTATTTCTTTGTTATATCTTAGCCTTGGCCACGAAGCAAAACAAAACCCCACCCCCAGTTGAAAGTTATTGCAACCGTGATCTTGCTGGTTCACATTAGCTTTTTGTCAAAAAAGTTATGTAAGCTGAGCTAGAAAAATCTTTAAATTGAGTAATGACAAGGTGCTTTTTGCTGGACGTCATCTGACGAGCCCACAAAGCTAGCACCGGGCGAAACGCAATGGCGCAAAATTATAGTGCATTTAACTCGAAGCTAAATCAAGTTTACTTTGACACCAGTCTAAAATTACATTTTTGGCAATTATAGACAAGTTAAATTACACTTTATCTTTAAAGACTTGCATCAAAATTAAAATCATGAAAACCCTATTTTAATTTTGATAGTGTCACACTTGCTTCTCTCTGACTCCTGTCAATTTGTCATTTTCTATAAGCCAAAAAAAAAATCTATAAAATATTTTCGAAGGACGAAGATTTTGAATTGTTTGACGACATGAAACTGAAATTGTATACATTTTATTTCGTAAAGCGGCATTACAGCATTCTTTGCCAAGATCAACTTTTTAACGATATATATTTCTAAGTTCTTAAAAAAATTAAATTAATTTTAATTTCAAAGAGGGAGAAAATTGCAATCAATCAAAAAAATATAATTTTATTGACACATTCCGGGCTGATGACATTTAACGACAAATAGAAAGGTGTGTTTGCTTTGTTTTTTGAGCGAACTGTCACTGTTTAAGGCGTGTTCAGCACAAATAAGTTAGAGAAATGTTTTAAACCCCACACTAGTTGTCAGTACTTCAGAAAGAGTCTATAATTACTTTAAAGTTAGAGAACTGTTTCAAAGTTATAACTAAGTTAAGAAGTGTGGCGTTAATTCCTTAAACTAAGGCTGACTATAATTTTGGGCAAATGTTTTCTTGGACTATAGGCCGCTAAACGCATTGGCGCAAAATTATAGTCCATTTAAATCGAAGCTAAATCAAATTTAGTTTGACACTAGTCTAAAATTACATTTTTGGCAATTGTAGACAAGTTAAACTACACTTTATCTTTAAAGACTTGCATCAAAATTAAAATCATGAAAACCCTATTTTAATTTTGATAGTGTCACACTTGCTTCTCTCTGACTCCTGTCAATTTGTCATTTTCTATAAGCCAAAAAAAAATCTGCAAAATATTTTCGAAGGACGAAGATTTTGAATTGTTTGACGACATGAAACTGAAATTGTATACTCTTTATTTCGTAAAGCGGCATTACAGCATTCTTTGCCAAGATCAACTTTTTAACGATATACAGGGTGAGTCATGAGCAATGCGACAAAATGCTAGGGGGTATAGGTTGCGTTGAGACAAGAAAAAAATCGTATGGGAGTGGGGGGTCTATTCCCCTCCGTTTAGCCGGGAGGGGCAATTTTCGAAAAAACTGACTTAAAATGGGAAAAAAATTATTTAAAATCAACGGCTTCATTCACAATGCTGTGCGATACGTTTTTGAAAAGCCAATAACTTTTTCTTTCATTCTGTGTTTAAATAAATCTATTCTAAGAAATAGTTTTTGAAATATTAATTTTCAAAGTCAAAATTTTGAAAAAAAAAATTGAAAAAAAAATTTCAAATTCATTTTTTTCAAAATTTTACATAATTAAGTGCTAATTTTAATTTCAAAATTCAATGTTGTTATTAATTTCGTTTAGTGTCGTTCTCAAGAAATTAAAAAAAAACCAAAACCACCTTTTTCTAAGAAAAACATTTATTTTTATTGTAACGAAGCAATTTAAGAAGCATTAATCTTAGTTTTTTTATTTTTTTTTATTCCTTTTATTTTTACTTTGTTTTTTATTGGAAGTACTTATAAAAAATTCTCGATATGATCTCCATTGTTTAGAAGGCATAGATTATATCTCCTTGTAATGGCTTCACATAAGTTTATGCTTGACAAATTTTCCTGCAATTTGACTCCAGCGACTTCAATTCGTTCCTTCAGTTGTTCCAATGATACTATTTCCACTTCGTAAACATAATTCTTCATAAATCCCCATGCATAGAAATCTAGGGGAGTTAAATCTGGTGACCTAGGCGGCCATTCCGTGGGGCCCCTTCTTCCGATCCAACGGTCACTAAAATGATCATCCAGCCAGTTTCTCACCTGTAAGCTGTAGTGTGCTGGAGCACCATCTTGTTGGTAGATTAAAGTATCTGCTATAACCAATGGAACGCTGTCTAATAAATCGGGTAAAAGGTCTCGTAGGAATTGCAGGTATGATTCTCCATTAATAATGGAATTCAAAAACCATGGCCCAATCACAGTGTGTCCAACAATACCAAGCCAAACATTACAACTAAAGCGGTGTTGTGATTTGTTTTGTTTTTTTTTTGTGTGGATTGGTGCTACTCCAATAATGTAAATTGTGGAAGTTAGTAACCTCATCCCTAGTAAACTGTGTTTCATCCGTCCAGAATATTCTTCTAAAATAGTTTTGTTCGGTTTCATTTCTAAGTAGTAATGTTCTGTATAAAATTGTGTAAATTTTCCGCCCGAAGTACTCGACATGCTCTAGATTGGGACACTCCAAGCATAGTGGATATCCTTCTTGTACTGACGGAGGGATTATTTCGGACTAAATCCAGAATTCTTTCATCTAAGATTCTTGACTCATCAGAAACTGGCCTTTCGCTTCTTCGATGCTCCAGCACTCCATGATCTGTTAGACGTCGGTGGATTCTTGGAAACGTGCTATGATGAGGACACCTCCTATCGGGATATCTTTCAGCGTAAAGTCTTTCGGCTTCACGACTTCGACCATTAGCTAAAAAGTAGCAGAAATGCATGTCCGTTAATTCTTCTCGGGTGTATGAGCTTGACATCGTTACGTGTTAATGAGTTAGTATTCAAATTGGAAATAATTACTTAGCAAAACTGCAATGCCTTTTATTTATCTTGCGTTGCAATTTTCTTTTTTTTTTTTTTCATTAAAAAAAATGCGGTTTTATTGTCCCTATTGTCCCCATAACAGGTAGAACCCATGGGCTGCGGGCAGGCCAAGGCAAAAATATTGACAGGTCAGTTTTCAGAAGTTATCAATGAAAATAATATTAATCCAGGGTTATTCCAATACTATTTAATTTTATTACGTTCTCATAAAACTCCAATTAAAAAAAAAGTAAAAAAACTAAGATTAATGCTAAATAAATAAATAATTTGCTTCGTTACAGTAAAAATAAATGTTTTTCTTAGAAAAAGGTGGTTTTGGTTTTTTTTTAATTTCTTGAGAACGACATAAAATTTTTGCATCCGGTTTTCTTATTTAGACTTAAAATTAATAACAGCATTGAATTTTGAAATTAAAATTAGCACTTAATTACGTAAAATTTTGAACAAAATGAATTTGAATTTTTTTTTTCAAAATTTTGACTTTGAAAATTAATATTTCAAAAACTATTTCTTAGAATAGATTTATTTAAACACAGAATGAAAGAAAAAGTTATTGGCTTTTTAAAAACGTATCGCACAGCATTGTGAATGAAGCCGTTGATTTTAAATAATTTTTTTCCGATTTTAAGTCAGTTTTTTTCGAAAATTGCCCTCCCGGCTAAACGGAATGGAAAAGACCCCCCCCCTCCCATACGATTTTTTTCTTGTCTCAACGCAACCTACACGCCCTAGCATTTTGTCGCATTGCTCATGACTCACCCTGTATATTTATGAACAGATCAGAAACTACTGGACGGATTTTAACGGGAGTTTGACTGACAGAAATCTGATAATGTAGCGGTTGTAGTGTAGCGGGTAACATGGGCAATTTAAATTACTCCCTTAGTGGCGCTTGGGTCGCTTTTTTCGCATATTAGTATACGAGCGGGTAACATAGGCTTTTTTAATTACTCTTTAGGTGGTGATTGGGTCGCTTTTTTTCATGCACGTATATATGAACCGGTCAGAAACTACTGTACCAATTTTAACGGGACTTTCACTGACAGATAGCTGATGTTGTAGAAAGTAACTTATGAAGTAAATTATCCCAAAGATAGCGCTCGGCAATCTTTTCCAACCGATTTTGACGGGTCTTTCACAGGTGGATAGCTCATGTTGTAAGAAACGACTAGATTTTTGATTAGATCAAAAGTAAATAAGCTGCAAAGGCTAGCATGCGTCTGTTTAACCGGAGTAATGAAAACAGCACCCACAGCAACACTAGAAACCCTGCTAAACATACCACCACATCATCTAGAGATAATGAAAGAAGCTATGACAAATGCCTATCTGCTCATTGCTGAAGATAAATCAAACTCCGAAATAATTTATGATGAAATCCTACGGGAACTGAACAAAAATGAACTGCTTGAAATTCTAATGACGGACAAATGTCTAAAGAAATTTAACTTCAAGCACAACTTAGATATCACATTTCCGGCCCGCCTAAATTGGGAACAAAATAAACCACCACCACTTCATCTAGAGATAATGAATGAAGCTATGACAAATGCCTATCTGCTCATTGCTAAAGATGAATCAAACTCCAAAATAATTCATGATGAAATCATACGGGAACTGAACAAAAATTAACTGCTTGGAATTCTAATGACGGACAAATGTCTAAAGAAATTTAACTTCAAGCACAACTTTGATATTTCATTTCCGGACCGCCTAAATTGGAAACAAAATAAACCAATATTTGAAGAAAACAGTCACATATGGTACACAGACGGTTCCAAAACAAATGAAGGAGTTGGTGCTGGAGTAAACTGAGCTTTCTCTGATACATCCATATTCACCAGTATGGACTTAAACAACATGCTGCTGCATTGCATGTTGAAATGCATGCAATTGAGCTCTGCGTTCGAGAAAATATTAATAATGAGAACATTTACATCCTGTGCGACAGCAGGGCTGCACTGCTTGCTTTGAAGTCTTTTGAAATTACATCAAAACTAGTCTGGGGCTGCTTTCAAATCCTAATTAAACTGGCTATGACAAACAGAGTTCACCTGATTTGTATTCAAGGCCACAGCGGACAGGAAGGTAATGAAAAAGCAGACGAACTAGCTTAAAAAGCTGCATCTCAATTTATGATGCCTAGACTATTCTACGGTATTCCCCTTACTACCATAAAAAGTAGTATAAAAACATGGCTTGTAGATGAAACGAACCATTACTGCAGAGAAACCGAAGGTAACAGGCAGCAAAACAATTCATGCCATATGCTTCTCACAAGCGAACAAAACAACTACAACAGCTTAACAGTAGTGCCCCGTGGCGTAGTGGTTAGTGTTTCGGACCATCACGCCGGAGGTCTGGGTTCAAGCTTAGTAGAACTGTGGATCGGCGACTCTTGTATGATCGAGACGTTGGATCTGGGAACAGAGCAGAGCTTCTGGGAACGGAGCAGAGCGTCTACTGAACAGTAGAGCTGTGCCCCTTCGGGACAGAAAGAACTTGGTTAAGCAAGTAAAACAATTCTAGTGGTTGGGGGCCAACCTACGTATTTTTTAGTATTATAGGTATATTTTATGTAGGACAGTGGTGGCACCAAAAAAAAATATAAAACACATAAATTGCATTTGGTGGTGTGTATGTGCATTTGGCACTGTTCAATATGTATATATATCAATATATACATATTTATAATCGTGTGTGCTTTAATGCATTGGCTGCTGCGCAAAAAAAAAAAAAAGGCTGCTGGTTGCTGTTCTAGTTATAAGTTATTTTAAGTATTTTAAGTAGTTTTAAGTTATTTAGGTATCATTATTACGTATATCTTACGTAGATTTTAGTTTTATTTAGGTAGAGGGAAGTTTTAAGTTTTTATATAAAATGTTATAGGAAAACAAGTTTTTAAGAATTTTCTCGTTTAGTTTTAAGAAATATGAAATATTGAATTTTAATTTAAGTTAGTATTTACGTCGAAAGGCATTTTTGATATATAGCTATAGTATAATTAAGAGCGCCCGTATGGGGTCAGTAAGTTAGTTAAGTTATTCTGTAAGCTAGGTTTTAAGGTTTTTGTCTAGCATTTAAGTAGTTATAAGATGAATTAAAAAAAAAATTGAATTACAAAAAAAAAAAAAACCGAAGGTAACAGGCAGCAAAACAATTCATGCCATATGCTTCTCACAAGCGAACAAAACAACTAAAACAGCTTAACAGTAGTGCCCCGTGGCGTAGTGGTTAGTGTTTCGGACCATCACAAAAAAAAAAAAAAAAAAAAAAAAGAGTTGCTGGTGGCTGTTCTAGTTTTTAAGTTAGTTTAAGTAGTTTAATTAGGTATAATTTAAGCTAGTTTTATTATATAATTTATATATAACGTAACTTATAGTACTTTTATTTAGTATAGTTTAGTATTAATTAGTTATAATTAGGTAGAGGGTAGCTTTAAGTTTTATAAAAAAGTGAAAAAAAATGATAATGAAAATGAGTTTTTTATAATAATTTTCTCGTTAGTGTAAGTGTTAAAGTTAAGTTAGTTAAATATAAATGATTTTAAGCCGAAAGGCATCGTTTCAATACGTTATAGGTTAATTTAGAGCGCCCGCATGGGGCCAGTAAGTTAATTAAGGTAATATGGAAGCTAGTTGTTTAAGATTTTTTGTCTAGCATTAAGATAGATATAAGAAAATGAAAAATAAAAAATGAATTAAAAAAAAAAAAAAAAAAAAAAAAAAAAGCGAACAAAACAACTACAACAGCTAAACAGTAGTGCCCCGTGGCGTAGTGGTTAGTGTTTCGGACCATCACACCGAAGGTGGGTTCAAGCTCAGCTTTCAACTCCGATAAAATCTAATGTTTTTTTTTAGGGGCACTGCCTCTTGCGAGGAAGTGACAAATCCTCCAAGAGTATAATTGTCATGAAAAGTGCTTCTCACCTTAGTCGTTCGGATTCGACGTAAAATTGTAGGTCCCCTCCAATCCCGTAGAACTAACTACACACACAAAAGGATTGGTTGAGAGTTGTAAGTCACTAGGCCGTGGTTCTTCGGAGCTGTCAGTGCCACTAAATTTATCTTTTATTTTTTAGCTTAACAGGAGGCATATTAGACTAGGCACATTTCCTCACGGGGTATTGTCGAGTGAAAAAAACATCTTATAGCTATGGGAATAGTATATCTGCAGAATGTGCTTTGAGGATGAAGAAACAGCAGAACACATCCTATGTGACTGCAACTGTCTCATCAAAATACGTGAACAGTATTTAGGTAAATTTTATCTTGAATCAGCTGATATTGTTGCTAGCTCACACATAGATATAGCTGCGTTCCTAACAAAATGCAGCATCGTGAATGAGCTCTAAATAAGAGGACATCAAAATAGGCCGATTGTGGCCGCAGTGATCTAGAGGAAAATTTATACCACCTCTGATCTGAAATCTATGATATTACTAAGGCTATTTCAGTTACCGAATAAATTGCACTGAAGTCGCTTTTCGAAAACTCTTATATATTAACTTAAAAGCTTTAGCAAAATGTTGGACCAATAGGATTATAATAAATCTTTCAAAATCAATGCGTTCTCCCTTATTTTTTCTGCGGCAGCAATGCGCCGAGTAACAGCTTGTATTAACTAAAATCTTTTATTATTAAAAAAATAAGGGAGAAAACATAGATTTTGAAGGAGTAATAATTATAATCCTATTGGCCCAAAATTTTCCATAAAAGCTTTTCAGCTCATATATAAGAGTTTTCGAAAGGCTACTACCCTAGCGCCATCTTTGGGATAGTTAACTTCATAAGTTACTTCTACAACATCAGCTTTTTGTCAGTGAAAGTCCCGTTAAAATCGGTACAGTAGTTTCTGATCGGTTCATTTATACGAAGAGGCGGAAAAAACGACCCGAGCGCCTCCTAGGGAGTAATTTAAAAAGCCTATTTTATCCGTTTCAGTATTAGCTATCGGTCAGTGAAAGTCCCGTGAAAATCGGTGAATCCGTTCTCGAGATTAGCCAGAACAAACAGACATATATAAAAATGAATTGTCTGTTTGTAATGTCAAAACAACGACTTTTTACAAGATGCATATGAAAGCATATAAGGCACTTATAACAAAATATAAATTTATAAAATTTTTGTATGTCTGTCTGTCAAGATTATGTCAATGGTTTGTATAAATTTTCAATGAAGTGTGAAGAGAAGATAAGAAGCTGAATGCATTAAAAAATCCTTCGTTTGTTTAGTTTTTTGTTTGTTTTTTTTGTGGATGTTAAAAGCCTTAAGGCGCTATAATTCGAGCGAATTTTAACGCCTTAAGGCTCCTAACATAATAAAAAAAAAACAAACAAACGATGGCGATAAAATTGAAATCGATTTACACAAAAACGAAATTATCGAAAATGGAAATAAAAGAATAACAAATCAAATTAACTGAAGACGAGACAATCAGAAAGGGTAAAATAAAATATCGAAGCAATAGTAAACCAAGCGAAAAAAAAATAAACAACAAAATGAAAAAAAGGCGAAACGACTTAAAAACAACAAAAAACGAGTTGGAAAACGAAACAAACCATACCGCAAAATAATAACTAAGAATTTAGTTTTTGTTATTATTTTAACTAGCTGAAACCCCGTGGAAAACGACGATTGAAATAAACTATTTTTGGTAAAGATTTTAAGGGGTTTTAATTTAAGTAAATTGTTTATTCTTGTTAAAAGAGAGGTATCTTTACATGGCCATGAATTGAAATAATACGGTAGACAACATTGTCTTTAGTTATAAACTATATTTTATACTTGAAAAAAGAGGTAGGTACCTGTGTACATTATATATCCTAAAATATCAACTTTCCGTTAAAGCTTTAAAATTAATATAACATGAATTCGAAATAACAAATATATGTTTCTTAACCTGAGTTTCAATGAAGTATACTCGTAGTATCAATTTGCCGTAAAGCTTTAATCTTTAAAATTTTACAGCTTTAAAATAAAAAAAACTTAGTAAAGTCCTAATAAATGGTCATCACAGTCACAATTCCTTTTAAGTAAAGTAAGTAAGTTATTCACCAAAATAATAACTTTTCCACTTTATTTTTCACCAAAACTTAGATTTCCACTTTAGTTTTTGATTAATATATTTCTGCACAATGTATTGTGTTCAATGTTAGAGAATAATAATGAAGTATGTCCGTCTTAACCACCAATGGTAAAAAAGCTTTAAGTTTTCTTTTCGTTAGATTAGTTTTTACTGATTCAGTTTCTTTCGCAATGGCAGTCACCTTGTTGTGGTGCGAAGGCTTAAGTTTCAAAGACTGATCTGAACTGCTTTTTCAGGGCAACCTAAATCTGCAGGGATTTTGAGGAGTTACGAACCAAGTACTGCCCCCCCTAATCCAGGGTGCTACGTGAACCGTGCCTATTGGAAGGTTTGCAGCCAGGGGGTATACCGGCTGTATTATAACGGAACCTCTTTAAAACCGGGTCACCTCAAAGAGTAATTTTGACCTCACCATACTATGCGGAGCTCTAGTATGGCGAACAACCCTTTCTCTAGCTACTCGTGGGATTTTATATGTACAAAAACAAAAACAAAAACAACAAAAACTACAAAAAATTCTTCATTCCGCGGGATGTAACCGCGAATGAGTATGCAGATCGCATGGAGAGAGACCTCCATGGAGAAGATCTGAGACCGGGATGCAGTAAGCAATTCCTTAAGGCACAAACGAACCGGGCAGTAAACCGAGAATCATCGTCCAAAAACCAGGGGAGAATACCTCCCGGGAAAAAGGAAGATGACACTCAAGGCGCATCATCCAGTAGTCAGGGGAGAATACCTCCCGGGCCTGGAAAAGATGTTTCCAAAAACAAAAAGGACGTCGGTGAAGAGAAAACACCTTCTTCAAAAGATGACGCTCCCAAAGCATCTCAAAGGGTTAATAATCCCGAGAGACCACCAAAAAGCCGGAACCGTAGACCGATTCCACTTTCTAGCCTAGGCAAACAAGGCGCGAGTTAAAGTACAGTTATACAAATACTTCAAAATATATACACATGTGTAACCAAAGGAAATGACTACGTGACTTCAACTATCAAACATCACACAGTCAATTCTATATTTAGATTTAAGATAAAAATGTATGTATATAAGAATAAGTATATAAGTAAGAAAGAATATAAATACGATGAACACATTCTCATCGTGGTTCATTCAATTTCAACAAATAATAAAGTAACACTTTGTCGTGCATTTTATACTCTAACTCCGTTTTTAATTTATTTGAAGATATTTTCAGTTGGAAGACAGTATTAGCGCACCAAGCTAATACTAAGTTGATATTTGTCGATCCATAACACACTCGTGTTATTAACTGGGGGCTCAACCGGGATCCTTTGAAAAAACAAGGATCTTGCCAAACAAAACTTAAAGAAATTTAAGTAACGTTGTACTAACTTGCGAAGGCGACAAGCAACTACAACTAGTGTATAAGTAAACTTATAAAGTCCTTTAAAAAGTAAAAAGGCAGTGGAAAATAAAGTATTTTTTATAAAGACCTACGAAGTGTAGGCAGTGATAAATTAAACTGAATTATATTAGACAATTAATGTCAAATAAAAGGATTTGTGGTGAAAACAACTACGAATCAAAAGAAATTAACACAATAAGTAACGCACAAGAATTAGCATCACTCAAGGCTGAAATCCAACAAATGATGCAGCAGCATCAACAGTTAATCCAGCAACAGCAGCATATGATGCAGCTACAGGAGCAAAAGGAAACCTACTGGACAGCTATAACAACCGCTCTGAACACAGAATTAGAAACATTAAAATTAAATCAAGGTGCTTTTCGTGCAGTAACTACATCTCAAGTGCTTAAACCATGTGTACCTAAATATAAGGACGCTAAGGACATCAGTTTAGGACCATTTAAAAACGCACCAATATTCACTGGAAACCCAGCAGAATACAGAGCATGGAGAAAATACATTACTGACATAATGACTCCACTAAAACCACTTGAAGACACAAATACCTACTACGAAGCATTGATGACAATTAAAACAAAAATTCAAGGCGAGGCAGCCAACGTTCTAGTAAACCAGAACACAATAAATAATTTCGAGGCCATAACCAACAGACTCGATTATACATATGCAGATAGTCGACCACTGTATGTATTGATGAACGATTTAAAAAAACATCAAACAAGGAAGATACACTCTCTTCGAGTTCTTTGATAAAATAAACTATGCACTGAACTTAGTGTTATCAAAAATAGGGATGATTTCATCAGACGAGGGCAAGCGGGTGCAAGAGCAAATGGCAAACGAGGAAGCAATTCGGACATTTACTACAAATATAAACTCTTCATTTACAAGAATAACCTTATATTCAAATCCACCAAGCACACTTGAACGAGCATATGCGATCGCTTTAACCATACAACACGACAACATGGCAGAAATAAATACAACTGGCCACTATGTGAAACAAACACATAACGTTCACCAGGATAAACCTAAAAATAACCAACAAATACAGACACACCACCATGTTCAGGAGAAACACAAATTTAAACCAAACGTGCAGGCACAGGTTCAACAGTACGTAAATCCAAATCACCCACGAGCAATGGAAACCAACAATTCGGCTTTCAACCATAGGAATCCATTTAAACAACAGAACAACTACTTCGATCCACCATCAGGCAGCGGACAGAAGAGAGAAAGAGAAGAATCTGGAAAAAATCATAAGTATCAGAGGGTAAATAAAATTGATACAAGTAAACCTGAAGACGAGTTAGTAAGTAACACACAACATTTAGAAATTAATTTTGAAACAGAGAGTACTTTTTTAGACGTATAAAAGGTTTACCTTGTCTAACTAGAAAATGTAGATTCTCAGGTAAATCTGTTGATATACTGGTAGATTCGGGTGCTACCAACAATTATATTAGTGATAAGTGTAATATCGGTGAAAGAATTTCTATAGAACCTTTAAAAACTAAAACTTTACACGGTATGTCTATAATAAAATATAAAAAAATTATTAATTTATTTGTTTATAAAATTTGTTTCTTTGAAATATCTGAACTCCAAGATTTCGATTAAATATTAGGTGAACAGGGACTCAGAAAAATAAAAGCAAAAATAGACTTATTCACGTATAAATTAGAATACGAAAAAAAATTAGAACACACAATTCATTATACGAATGATTCCGATCATTACAAAAATGAAATTGACAACTTAATGAAAAGAAATCAAAGTATTTCTGAAACTCTTCCATTTACAACCACTATCGAAGCAACTATACGTACTTCCGATAATGAACCCATATGGACAAAACAGTATCCATATCCATACGCAGACAATGAATTTGTCAATAAAGAAGTTGAAAAATTACTTCACGAAGGAATCATACAAAAAAGTAGATCCCCTTACAACTCACCAATTTGGACTGTTCCAAAGAAAGGTATCGGAGAAGATGAGAGGCCTAAACGGCGAATGGTAATTGATTTCCAGAAATTAAATTTTCAAACAATTACGGACCGATATCCTATTCCAGACGTGAACATGACTATCCAAAATTTGGGCAAAGCGAACATTTTCTCGACTATTGATTTAGAATCTGGTTTCCACCAAATTAAAATAAGGGAATCAGACAGAGAAAAACAGCATTTGCGGTGAACGGCGCAAAGTACGAATTCGTACGAATGCCATTCGGACTGAAAAACGCTCCGAGTATCTTTCAACGTTGTGTTGATGATATATTAAGAGATTATATAGGCAAGTTTGCATACATATACATTGACGATGTACTCATATATTCTTCCTCGCCCGAAGAACATATGAAGCATATACGTATTATTGTAGATGCATTGCATAATGCGAATATGAAAATATCGTATGAGAAATCACATTTCTTCAAAGATTCTGTTGAATATTTGCGACATGTAATTAAAAGTAATCGAGTTACGGTGGATCCCTCTAAAGTACTAACAATACAAGAATATCCTGTACCAACCACGCTCAAAGAATTACGATCATTTCTCGGTCTTGCAAGCTATTATAGGAAATTTATCGAGAATTTCGCTCAAATAGCAAAACCTCTAACAGTTTACTTGAAAGGAGATAATGGTATGGTTAAGAAAAATCAAAGTCAAAAGGTTAAATTAAATTTACAAAATGACGAACTAGAGTTGGACGCTATAAATAAATTAAAAAATAAATTAATGGAACAAGTTGAATTATTCCAACCGGATTTCAACAAACCATTTGAACTAACCACTGACGCAAGTAACTTTGCGATAGGAGCTGTACTTTCCCAAGACAGACATCCGATAACTTTCATATCAAGAACATTGAATGAAACTGAACAAACCTATTCCACAAACGAAAAGGAGTTGTTAGCAATAATTTGGTCATTGCAAAAACTCAGGAAATATTTATATGGTATAGCTGATTTAACGATCTATACTGATCATCAGTCTTTAATATTTGCGATCTCTGAAAAAAATCCAAATGCTAAATTAAAACGTTGGAAAAATATGATAGAAGAATATGGTGCAAAACTTCTATACAAACCTGGACATCAAAATGTTGTCGCTGACGCTTTATCCAGAACCCAACAATTAAATATGAATACACAAGTATTCATGATGATTCTCCAATCAAATCCTTAAAATGTGTATCCACACCAATAAATTCGTTTCACAACCAAATTATCTTGAAACCAGTGGAAAATTCCACAACAAGTACAGTCACCAAAAATATATTTAGGGATCACGTTCGACACGAAGTCACGTATAGTCAACATATCGCCAACGCGATAACAGAACTTAAAAAGATTCTAGACCCAAAAAGAAAAAATGCGATAAAAATTGACGAACAAAATCTCTTTTATATGGAAGACGAAATTATTGCTCACTTTGAGAATTATAAAATACTTATAGCAAGAAATTTACTCGAAGATATCACAGATATATGTAAATGAACAAATACATATATCTAAAGAAATACATAATAGAGCACATAGAAATTATTTAAACAATGCTCAAGAAATCTTGACCAAATTTTATTGGCCCAATATGAAAATAACTTGTAAAGCAATTACAAACACAAGCGAAATTTGGCACATAAGTAAATATGAACGCCATCCGACCAAACAAGTCATGAAACCAAGCCCAATACCACATTTCGCAGGCGAGACTGTACATTTCGATATTTTTCATATGAGTAACGAACTATTTATAACTTCAGTGGATAAATACTCGAAATACTGCCACATACATAAAATCGAAGATAAGAAAACCTTATATAGGCACTTGGAAGAAATCCTATCCAATACTTACCCATTCTGCACGAATATAATCACCGATAATGAAAACGTATTCATATCGCCATCTGTTCAAAGTATTTTGAACAAATCGAATTTTTCTCAATTTAAAACTCCAGTCAGTCATTCCACGACGAACGGTCAAGTCGAGAGAATCCATAGTATTTTAATAGAATTAACAAATGCGCTAGCTTTAGGAAACGGCACTAAACCAGTGATAGAAATATTTAACGCGGTAAAACAATATAATTTAACGATACACTCAGTGACGAGACAAAAACCTGTAGATTTGTTTTTTAATAAAGATAATTATAAAGATATACGTGAATTATTAGAAAAAGCGCAACAACGGACTATCACACAGCATAATAAAAACAGGATTAATAAACAAATTGCTAATAAGGACGTCGTTTACCTTAAAACAGACAGAAGAACTAAAGATTCACCCAAATATAGGAAACATATAGTGAAAGACAACAAAAGTCAAGTGATTGTAACACAAAAAAAATAAAATAATACATAAAGACAATGTCAAAAAGAAATGTATACCTCATGTGTATACTAGTGATGATAATAAAAAACTTAAACTTAAACAATTGCTACGACATCGTAGACCTCGAAAATAAAAAATATATAGCAACTCAAATAGAAGATGCATATTTATTTAAAGAAACCAAGTTTTTATATCATGTGACTTATTTAGAAAAATTATTCCAACCTTTTCATAATATAAAAAACTCGCCTTATAAACCTTCAGAAGAAGATAAAATTACAATAAATGAGATCGAAGCATTAGAAGAACAAGTTCTTAGCCACTCTCGATCTACACGATCAATTAATTTCCTAGGGAAAATAATTAAATTTTTAGCCGGAAACCCTGATCATGATGATTTGGTAGAAATCCACCAAGATATCAATGATTTAATTGATAATAATAACAAACAAAATAGAGTAAATTCACATTTCGAACAAATGTTTAATCAAATGGATAGCATAACCATTAGAGAATCACACATTTTAAAAAGAATCTATAGAGAATTAGAAATTACATTACAAACAATTAACTTAGCCAAACATAATAATTTCAATTCTAGAAGCATAAATTTAAAGGAAGTACAAGAAATTATACTTCAAGAAAGAATTAAAATACCTATTATTAATGTATTAGAATATTCAGACATATACCTTTGTAAAGTAAATAAAACTATAATAACAATATATAAATACCCAATTCCTTTAGAATTTACACACGGAAAATTACAATTAGATACAAGTATATCAAAATGTAATAATATATATATAAGAAATAAAAAATGTGCAAAATATGTAGATTTATTGATATGTAAGGAATTAAAAAATGACAATTGTACAATCCCCATATTTAACAAAAAAATTGCACAATGTAACATTAAACAAGAAAGTAACGCACCTCTCACTAGAGTTGACGAAAGCAATATAATTATGTCAAGAAAAAATGATTTAAACAACCAAACATTTAAAGGTACATTTTTAATACAATTTAATGAAACTATAAATATTAATAACGTAACCTATGTAAATTATAAAAATGAATTAAAAAATTATTTTATATCAGACAGAATGGAAGAATTCAAAATCTTAGAAATTTTAGAAACAAATTCGGATTACAAATTTGAAAACATAAAAATGTTAAGAAAATTTACAATACCTATGGAAGAACATCCATTTTTAACAATTTTGTATACATTAATAATTATATGCGTAATAACTTTTATATGTTATATTTTAAATAAACTTAATACAATTTATATGAATCGTAAAAAACTAAAAGAAAAAAGAGAATATAACAAACTTTATAAACAGGCATTAAAAGCCAAAGGATTATTAAACGAGGAGGTTTAATTTAAGGAGGGGGAGAGTTAAAGTACAGTTATATAAATACTTCAAAATATATACACAGGTGTAACCAAAGGAAATGACTACGTGACTTCAACTATCAAACATCACGCAGTCAATTCTATATTTAGATTTAAGATAAAAATGTATGTATATAAGAATAAGTATATAAGTAAGAAAGAATATAAATACGATGAACACATTCTCATCGTGGTTCATTCAATTTCAACAAATAATAAAGTAACACTTTGTCGTGCATTTTATAGTCTAACTCCGTCTTTAATTTATTTGAAGATATTTTCAGTTGGAAGACAGTATGAGCGCACCAAGCTAATACTAAGTTGATATTTGTCGATCCATAACACACTCGTGTTATTAACTCGCGCTTGATGACCCCTGGAGAAAAGGGCTAAGTGGAGCAGGCACGAAGTGGTATTTCCGATTCCTTGATGGCGGCATGACTCCACAGGAAGCAAGGAAGAAGGTGGATGAAAGAATCGTCACCTTACGAAATGAGCCCCAAACAACACCTAGACAGGGCAAGAGGAGCAGTAGCCAAATCATTCCTCCTGAAAGGCACGGGTCTAAAAAAACCAAAACTACAGCTGTGCCTACAGCAGCGGGCCCAAGCACCGCACCAGCAAGGTACGATTCCAAAAGACAGCATTCTTACGCCAGTGCTACCAAAATAGTAAGAGTTGCAGTATTGCCCAAGGAATACCCTCAAAAAACTCCTAGCACTTCCGAGCTAACACTCCTAGAGGAAGCATTGATAGAGGAGGTTTCCTTAGGGTGGGAGCATAAGCTCAAATTTGAAGGCATACACTTCAAAACGGACCTGCTCGTAGTTGATTGCGCTGACCAAAATACAGCAAATTGGTTGGAAGAAAAGGCAGCGAAATTAAGCGCTTGGAAGGGAATTGAGTTGACATCGTGCTTGGGAGATAAAATTCCAAGGATGCACACGATAACCATGTTCCTTCCAAGAAGCACTGGGCAAGAGGACCAGAAATCGCTAGCACTTATCAAAGCGCAAAATGAAGGCCTCAACATACCCGCTTGGAAAATTCTAAGTAGCAAAGTGGAAGGCAAAGGTCAGTTGCTAGTGGTTGGTATTGATGACCAGTCAGCAGAAGCCATTCGCAAAGCAGGTAACGAACTGCATTACAAGTTTGGCAAAGTAACTGTCGCAGGCTTAAGGAAGGTGACTGGAGCTGGGTCAAGTAACCAGACCAAGCCTACAGGAAATGCGAAAGCAATAGTCCCGAAAATCGCCATACCAACACCTTGTCATGAAGAGGTATGTAACGAAAAAGAACAGGTTTCCGAAACAGTTCCGCCTACCCCATCTTTGCTATCGGTAGAGCCCAATTTTCTTGAACTACCGAAATCTTCAAAAACTGGTTCGAAAACACCAGAACCAAATCCAGAGCCAGTAGCAAGTTATGTATATGAAGAAATAAAGGCCATGGACCTCTCTCCCAGCTTAGGTGACTTAGCTGACGAAACTCTTCCTACTGAGGAAGAAGAGTTACATCTTCTTGAAGATGAGGGGGCAGCGGCCCCCGAACAATAAAAACCATATGTCAACAAACGGGATCAGCACCAGGGCAGCCCAAATAAATCTACATCACGCTAAAGCGGCTTCGGCCGTAAAAGCAAGAAAATTCGTGAAGGATGACCTAGAGCTAGCGCTGATCCGAGAACCCTGGATAAACGGGGGAAAAGTAAGAGGTCTTTCATGTAAGGACTCGCAGGTATTATGGGACACGAGATAAGACTCGCCCAGAGCATGTATAATTATCAGAAACAGTATTAACTTTATTTGTCTTTCAGATTTTATGACGCGGTATCTGGTGCCAATACAGGCCCAAATCAACATCCAGGGCCATCCCCGTACGATGGTTATAGCATCCGCTTACTTCGATGGTGATGATGTAAACATACCACCTCCGGAAGTACAAAAATTGGCGGATTATTGTAACACCAAAGGACTACCGATGTTAGTTGGATGCGATGCGAACGCCCACCACACTACATGGGGTAGTAACGATTTGAATAAAAGGGGTGAGTACCTTTTAGATTTTATTATCGAGAAAAACCTAGATGTATATAAGGTAGGGAATGTCCCCACTTTTGTAACTAGGGTAAGAACAGAAGTCTTAGACATTACGTTTGGCACGCCAAGCATAACTAGTTTAATTAAGGATTGGAGAGTCTCCAATGAACCCTCAATGTCTGACCACAGAAATATTGTGTTTTCCATAAATGGCCTTTTAACAGAGTATGACTCTGGAAGGAATCCAAAGAAAACAAACTGGGCCCTATACAAAAACAATCCTCAATCAAAATTAGAAAGAATAGGTCCAGCTAGAACAACAAATAGTCACCTTGAGTTAGAGAATATATCAAATGAGCTAAGTGGTGCAATCCATGAGGCCTATGAACTCAGTTGCCCACTTAAAACCACAAAAAAACGGGCAGATGCACCGTTATGGAACTCAAATCTCTCGAAACTTAGGTCCAAAGTGAGAAAACTCTTCAACCAGTCCAAAAGAACTGGTGAGTGGCATAGATATTCCGAAGAGCTTAACAAATATAATGGGGAAATAAGAAGAGCCAAAAGAAACATCTTTGTAAAATTCTGTGAGATCATTGGCTCTACACCAGCAGCTGCAAGACTGCACAAAGCTCTAGCAACAGATACAACAATCAAATCTGTAGCACTTCGTTACCCAGATGGTAGTTAAACAGAAGATAACGAGCAGAGATTAAATTTGCTCCTAAATACACACTTTCCAGGCAGTTAACCAATGGAAAGTAATAGCGTTGAGAGAATTTCTCTGAAACCTAACAGAGTCGACTGGATGATAGCTAAAACTATCTGTTCAGGAAAAAGACTTAATTGGGCAATTAGCACCTTTCAACCTTTTAAGTCACCGGGAGTAGACGGGATCTTTCCAGCCCTACTACAAAATGGGAAAGAATTAATCATGCCATATCTAATCAGCATGCTTCGAAGCAGCATAGCACTTGGATACATACCAAGTCTATGGAGAAGAGCAAATGTTATCTTCATCCCTAAAACAGGAAAAAAAGATACCACAAGTCTTTCAGGCCAATAAGCTTAACATCTTTCATTCTGAAGACACTGGAAAAGGTAATTGATAACTTCATAAGATCAGAAGTATTAACAATTTTGCCACTGAATCATAGACAACATGCTTATAGAGCAGGCAGATCAACTGAGACTGCCCTATACGAACTCACCAATACCATAAAAGGAGCTCTAGAATCAAAAGAAACGGCAATATGTGCATTCCTAGATATAGAAGGTGCCTTTGATAACACCTCTCATGATGCCGTAAAAAATGCTCTCATGAGGAAGAATGTACCCAATACTATAACACGATGGATTTGTGAGATGCTATGTACAATAACGGTAGAAGCACATGCCGGGTCAAGCACCCAGAAAATAATCACGACAAGAGGTTGTCCTCAGGGAGGGGTATTGTCACCCTTGCTGTGGAGTCTTGTTAAAGATGAGTTGCTAGAATGCCTAACTACTAATGGCATACGATGTATAGGCTTTGCCGATAACATTGTTTTAATAGCCTATGGGAAATTTGAGGAAACTCTCTGTGACATAATTCAAAGAGGGTTGTCAATGACAAGAAAATGGTGCATATCAGTGGGCTTGAATATAAACCCAGCAAAAACTACAATAATACCATTTACGAATAAAAGACTTCTTAAACATATAAAACCTATCAGGTTCGATGATGAAGTAATAGAATTGAAGAAGGAGGTCAAATATCTAGGCATTACACTAGACAGCAAACTCCTTTACAACAAACACTTAGAGATTACTGTCGGGAAAGCCACAAAAGCCCTTTTGATATGCAAGAGACTTGCAGGTAAATCATGGAGGTGCAAACCAAACATCCTTAGATGGATGTATACCATGATGGTCAGACCCATAATCACTTATGGTGCGGTTGTGTGGCATAAAAAAACCGAACTTGAAAAGACTAAGAAAACACTAGAAAAAGTGCAAAGGCTCGCTTGCTTATGTATAACTGGAGCAATGAGAACATGCCCAACAGCAGCAATGGAGGTCATTCTTGACCTGACACCATTACACATAGCAATTGAAAGTTCTGCAAAGGGGGCAATCATGCGTTTAGCAAAAGAGGGAACTGGTGTAGGTAAGTGTATAGGATTGAAGGAATTAACTTCACTATCCAAATATGCACCCCTACTTGACATTCCTAGAGACAACATGATTAAGAAATACAACTTCGAGAAAAATTTTCGAACTGAGTTAAGCAACAAAAAAGAATGGGTAGGAGAAAATGAGAACTACCTTTTAAATACTAAAGCCATCAAGTGGTACACTGATGGATCAAATACTGCCGAAGGGACTGGCGCAGGGATTTTTGGGCCAAGAACCAAATGCTCTGTACCAATGGGTAAGTCCTCTAGCATATTCCAAGCGGAAGTAAACGCAATTAGAATATGTGCGCAGATAAACATTGAAAGAAACTACCGGAACCAGAATAAAGCCATAATGTCAGACTGTCAAGCTGCACTCAAAGCACTAAATTCCTGCGTGATCAGCTCGAAGCTGGTTTGGGAGAGTGTAAACGAACTCAACAAATTATGCAAAAACAACACTGTAACATTATACTGGGTCCCAGGACATGTTGGAGTTGAGGGAAATGAGAAAGCTGATGTTTTGGCTAAGGCAGGGGCAGTGGCACCCATGATTGGGCCGGAACCCTATTACGCGATAGGTGAAAATGTGATAAAAAATCAAATCAAAGCAGAAGAGGAGGCAAAAAGATCCAAAAACTGGAAAGAACTCCCAAAACTGAGACAAGCCAAAATGCTTCTTGGGAACTATAACCAAAAACGATATAAAGCTTGTATAAAACTGAGTAGAAACAAACTTAGAATCTTAACGGGTTTCCTCAGTGGTCACTGCAAACTTAAAAGACACCTAAACATCATAGGTATATCCAGTAGTGCAACCTGCAGATTCTGCGACGACCAAGAAGAAACGCCAAATCACCTTCTAGGAAAGTGTGGGGCGATAATGCACAAAAGAATAAAACATCTGGGAAGTTACCAGATAGAGGAGAGCGAATTACCCTCTCTACAAGTACTCCAGATACTATCATTCCTTAAAGATATTAAGATGGAGGAAGAGCTGTAGAATGAGTCAATCATCCAGCCCTAGTAAAGGGGGCACAATATATATTAAGGTCGCAGTGCACCACAACCCCTAAATTTAATCATTCATTCATTCATACCGATTCAAAGCTCATTCGATTCTTGTCTCTACTTATCCATTTCCAGAACCCAAAATTGATTTCAGATAAGTTTTAATAGTATAGATGCCGCTGCAATTGAGTTGGAGTAAAATATTCGTCTGTTAATTCTTGGTCGTACTGCTATGGGCAGAATCAAAGACGAATTCAAGTACTTTGCTGTGTTGGTGTCACCAAATATTAAAAATAATTATTTTAATTCCAATTTTTTCGAGTTGCGGAAGTGCAAGTTTTGTGTGAATTTCAGCCAAACTGTGGACATTTGTCTAAAAATATAGTTTTCATGACCTAGTTTGACATTTCCTCTATCTAACAGCATGTAAACTGTTTAAGTCGGTTCAGTGATTGCTGGAATACAGACGGATTAAGATTGGACCTTAAAAATGCTTAACTTCCGTTAATTTTTTTTTTTTAATTTAACCTTCCTGGTTTGGATTTCCAGTAAATTTAATTTGTTGTGGTGCTTGTCCCTGATAAGCATATTTTTCTTTAAACCATTAGCAACGCCATCTCTACATAATCATATTAAAAACTAAAAATAAGTTAAAAGTGAGCATAGTCCTTTTAGTTTGCTACGTTATCTTACCGGTTTTGATCGGTAATTTTTAATCGGTATTTTTAAAGCTCATTTCGATGCTTGCCTCTACGTTCTACTTATCCATGTTCAGTATCCAAAAACATTGAACCGAAAAGCATTTACCAACAATTATGAACCAAAAACATAGAACCAAAAGGCTTTCCCCAACAATAACGAACCATACTGGCTTCTATTATAGAGAGGATTTCTTTTTTTGTGCATGTTTTTTTAAATATGAAATACTGATTAGATTACTTAACGAAAAATGTTTAGCCAAGCCGTTTTCAAAATATTGACTTAACGAAAAACATAGTTAAAAAACTTATTAAATTAAAACTAGTCACAGTTATATAGGTCTTTCCAGAAAAAAATTAGGTCAAAATTGGTTAACCTGTTCACGAAATTGCTCAGCAAGAAAATAACGGTGCTATGGGAGGTACCATTAATGATGTAAATTTTTTTTTCAACTTCAACTTAATTAAGACAATCAGTCAAAAACTATCTCTATTTGTTTTTAAGATAATCGTTGGTGCGGTTTTCAAGAAAACTAAGCTTCTTTATAACGGTTATATGAAAAGTACCGTTGTTTTCTCCTCTAAGGAATGGTCTACAAACCACACATATCAAATTTGAGGCAAATCGGTATACCCGTTTTGTCTGTAAGTGCTGATACAAACAGACTGACATACATGCAAACAGAGTTTCCAGACCCACTTTTTTCAGCTTCGCTATCATCTTGTTTGAGTTAGCTGACAAGAATGATAGCGAATGATTAATCGCAAGTAAAAAGTATGGTTCTATGGCAGGTACCTTTAAAAGCATTTTTCGGAATAAAATTTTATTAAATTAATCGGATTTATTGCGAGAAAATAAAAGAATTGAAAAAAACACTTTTCAGAAAAAACTTTTCTCCAATTTTTTTGATTTTAGTATTAATATGGCTAAGCAGAACTCCGAGAATATTCAATTCCATTAAAATTCGTGCAGCCGTTTATAATTTAATCGGTATTAAATAAGTACGGTTACGTTTGATAAGCATCCTATATACAATTCTGGTGCCATGAAATAACGCCAAGTGAAAAAACGAATAAGGTCAACTATTGAAAGTTTGCATTATTTTGATTTGCAAAAGTGTAATAACGCCAATTTTTAATGGTTAGCTTTATTTTTACCTTAGAAAAGTGATATAAGGACAAGGACAATATTATTTGTGTAAGGACAAGTTGGTGCTATTACGCTTTTAATTGATAAATTCCGGTCTACTGGAATACGTACTTCAGTGCATTCAGGACATGTATCTATATAATATAAAATGATACATGTCCTGAATGCACTGAAATGTGCCTTCTTCCACAAGACTTAATACTTCGGTTGCGTATGAGCACCAAAGTACACAGAAAATACATCGTTTTGGATTTCGGCCTGATGTCATTTTCGAAAAGCTATAAATTTTAAATTTTTGTTTCTATTTTCAGAGAGTGAAATCTGCCCAATAAGGTAGTTTGTTTTTTCTATGTATAAAACCGATACGAACAAACTTGTTTTAATTAACCGAGTAGCTTATTGGTGGCAGGAAAAAGAGTGAAGGGCGGAGTGAACAAAATTTTAACCATAAAAGAATCAATTCAACCACCGCAATTGATCCTTTTTCCTGCCCACCAATAAGCTGCTCGCTTGATAAATGAAAAGAGACCACATTAAATTACTATTTATGCTTCCCATAATTCAGCGCCGAACGCAGCTCGACGTGGTTAAAACGATGGTGATACACTTTACCTTTAAAATGAAAAGTTGAACCTTACAAACAGTAATGCTATCAGTTAAACATAAGCTTACTCAATTTGTCTCTATTCTATTTAATTGACCATATAACTTAAATGTTTTCTTCTTGTAAGACATTCTTTTTGAAATAATCCTTATTTAATGTAAACTTATTGTGTTACAAACTGAAATAGTATGAACTAAGTCGGCTTTTTTCCCAAAAACAAATTGGCCTTATTGCAATTTGCTAAAGTAAAATAAGACCAACAATTGAAAATTGGCTTTATTTCACTTTTCAAAAGTAAAATAAGGCCAACTTTTGAAAGTTGTCCTTATTATACTTGGCATTTTTTCACAGCATCAAATTTTACCGAAATCGATCGAATTCTTTTCGAGACTAATTGAATTAAAAAAAACCTACTTGTCAGAAAAAAACTTTTTTTGATTGTTTTTTCTGTTTTATTACAGTATTAATCAGGCTTTGCAGAACTTAAAGAATATTAAATTGTGTCAAAATCGATGCAGCTTTTAAAAAGATCATCGTTTATAATTTTTTTTTAGGATTATATGGTATTCTTTTATGGCTTTATGACAACTTCTTCGAAAAAAATATTCCGTTCAAAACATCACAGTTAGCAGCAAATCACTTATATAACATTTTATAAAATTGATGATTCTTTTCGAGAAAAATGGAATTATTGGTAATGTTGATATGGCAGTGACCTTTATTTAAAAATCTAGGTTAAAAACAAAAGACAGAAAAAAAAAACAAACTCGTTCGTTCATTTTACGGTGACGTGAAATAACGCCAGACGAAATAAGACAAAATTTCAATTTTGGTCTTGTTTCGTCTACAAAAACGAAACACGCAAATCTGGCTTTATTTCGTAAATGAAATTATGCCAAAAATATTATGTTTAATTTTGAAAATAGAGCCAAATCATTTTATAATAAAAAGTAAGATTTGTATGGGGGGCATGATGCCCTCCCTGCAAACCCTCTTTCTGAGTCTTGGGATGGGTGCAAGGCTATTGAATAAACAACTCTGCATATACCCATACTTGCACCCACCACAAATCCTATCAGAAGCACAGGCAGGGGGGTTGCAAGGAGACAGAATGCCCCCCATACTTAACTCTTTGTTTATTGTATACACCGCAAGCCTGAAATACCTTGTACTTGTTGATTAGAATAAAAACTACGCTAAATGTTATGTTTTGGAAAACGCAATAAGGCCAAATTGGCGTTTTTTCAGTTTGACGCTATTTCACGTCACCATATAACACAAAGTAAATTTAGTACCAAATTTGAAGAAAATCGGGCTAACCATTTAGGCCGAAGAATTCAATACAGAAATACATAATTGGCAGACCCATTTTTCGTCTTGTTTTTGTATTGTATTATATTGTTACCTATTTCAAAAGCTTTTTATTACAAATGCATAACTTGCCTTATACTATAATAGAAAGTAAGAATGCAATGAAAAATCTAAGAGTTTAATTAACAAAAATATGAAATTAATATGTGAAAATAATGTTTTTTAATTTCATAAAATTTGGAACTTTTAAAATGCTCCCACGTAAAATTTCAACAAGCAATTTAAAACATTAAGCCAACTCATCGTTAACCATTAGGTTAACGCATAAGTTATTTATATTTAAGAATTCTCACACGGCCTTATAAAGATAAATAGGTCTTGACTATAAAGGTAAGCTATTGAGAGCACTAGCTCAGCATTCAACCGCAAGCAAATAAAAATATGCATATAGCTGGAGGTAGCAGCAAGACATAATAGTCCAACAGAAAACCATTAATCAGACAAAATAAAACAAAAAGGTATGGTTTTCTTTTTTCATCAGATGTACATTTTTCAAACAAAACTTCGTTACATCAAAACAAAAACAAACCGTAGAAATAAAATAAACTTCAATTAAATACTTTCAAAAAATTGTAGTTCTGTTTCTTCAGCAAGCCAAATATTATTATTTATAGGGGAAAAACTAATATTTTGTGGCATGACATAGTTATAGCATTGTATATAAATTTCTATAGCACAACCATGGAGCAGCGCCATCTAAAGAAAGTAGTGAACTGCTCATTTGGAGGTTCTTACATTTACTAAGTGTTGATTCTGTTACCCTAACAATAGTCGTCTACGAAACAAATTAATAATATATTATGTATTTTATTGGCTCTAAAATCCATATTTCCTTGACAAGAGTAGTAAACAAAACAAAAATCATATATGTTTACGACTGTTGTCAGGGTTACAGAATAGACAACTAGTAAATACACGAACCTAAAAATGTGTTATTCACAAGTTTCTTAAGATGGTCAGGCGGTGATTATTTAGCATGAAAATACTATAGAAATATATATAAAATGGTTATAGTTTCCATGATCGACTATTAGTAGTGCCTTCTATCGGCAATAGCTCTATGTTGATTTTTGTTTTTCTATTCCAAACTTCCGTTTTGATTTCAGCCCATAATATCCCAATAAAATTTAGATCCGGTAATTGCAGATGCCACTTTATAACTTATTTTGTTGTTTAAAAACCACTACAACCTATTCGGATGACAATTGATGACAACTGTAGTTTAATAATTCTAAATAACATTCATATGAATATATGTTTTTGATTTACTTATTTATTTATTTTTATCAATTGATTCAAGATCTGCTGAGTACAAAATTATCAAGATATAAACAAAAATAAGTTTTTTAATTATGTATTGTTAGGTTTTATCTAGGTTCGTTTCATTAAATAAAACTTATTTCCATTTTAATACCACTCACTTTACGTATTTTCACTTTTAATTCCACTTAATATTTCAAAACACTCTTTATTTCCTTTTACTTTCTTTATTTTAAATTCAAATTTTATCACTTTCAAATCAATTTCATACCGACTTTGACACGACTGATTTCAAATTCAAACTTCAAAAATTCTAAGTCTGCACCCGCATTTTATACAGAAATGCTTGGCTTATGGGGTGTTTTAACACTTTATGGAAAAGATGAAAACGTATAACACGCAACATTTCCCTCCTCTTAAGATTGTTCGCCCCGAACAATTCTATCACTGAACATCGATGTAGTCGATCACTGTGAACAACTTTGATCTTGCCTTTTGTACCTCGCGGAATTCGGTAAACCACATCGTTAATCCTTGCTAAAATTTGGTAGGGTCCTTCCCAGTTCTGGTGATAGTCCCTTCTGTTGATGGGGATTTTACAAACTCACAAGATCTCCCACTTGGAATCCCTTCGTTGTCGCATTTGCATCAAATGTTTTTATTCGGTCAATATCTACCTTAATTTTTGCCCTTGTCCTTTCATGAATGTCATCCACATATTCTTCTTCGCTTTGTTACTCGCTTGTAGGACATCGAAATTTTATTTCACTAGGCAGCCGGATGTTTGTACCAAACAATATTTCTGATGTAGTGTGTTCCGTAGTGCTGTGAACTGCGCTTCGGTATGATATTAGAAAAAGAGGAATGTGTTGGTCCCAGCATTTTTTATAGTCACCTACTACTTTGCACAAAAGTTTCTTGAAAGTCCTGTTGAAACGTTCAACCATTCATTCAGTCAGATTGTGGATGAAACGGTGTTGTTCTCGTTTCCTTGACGCCCAGGAGTGAATATCTTTGATTCGAATTTCCTTTCTTAATCCAAATGGAGATTAATTGGTACGCCAAACCAATTGACCAAATTGTACACAATCTGTTCCACAACAGTCTTAGTTTCTTGGTTTGTAATGGCAAACGCTTCAGGTTACTTAAGCTGAAGTAATCCATGACATCAAAAATTAGACTCAGGAAACGGACCTGCTACGTCGATGGTAATTCTTTCAGAAGGTGCTCCGATGTTGTACTGCTATATTTTAATAAAAAGTTTTCTACCTGGCCCCTTGATGGCTGCGCAAGTGTCACATTTTCTTCGCCATTTTTTCACATCTTCTTTTACATGCAGCCAGTAGAAACGTTCTAGAATATTCTCAAGAGTCTTGTTGATACCCAGATGGCCTCCAGAAGATACATTATGCATTTCTCTTGGAACTTCGTAAGCTTTTGTCCGAGGCACAACGAGTGGCATCACATAGGTTTTGCCATCTGCTCATTCCCATCTACGTTTAAGCACACCTTCTTGCACATGAAGAGAGTTCCATTGTGTCGAATGATCTGTCCGTAGAAGAAACCGCTGGCTGTCCATATGGAAGTGCTTCGTAGCCAAAACCAAAGCAAGGAGTTCCCTCCTGGTCACACAATAATATCTCTCTGGCTTTTAGAGTACTGTGCTGAAATAGGCTACCACCTTTTCTTGACCGTCATAGACTTGGGAAAGAACCGCCCCTATTCCCACGTTGCTTGCATCTGCATCGATTATAAACTGTTTTCCAGGTGTTGGATAGGTAAGCACTGCAGCATCACATAAGCGTCGTTTGAGGTCCTTAATGCTTTACTTGCACTCATTTGACTACTTGAATTATTGTTTTCCCTTTTCTGTGAGTTGTTGCAAGCTTTAGCGATTCCAGCAAAATATTTCACAAGCCGTCGGTTAAATATAGCTAACCCAAGAAAACTTCTAAGTTGATGCTTGTCTTGTTTATTTGACCAGTTCTTCACAGCTTCCACTTTCTCGGGATTAGTTCTTACCTCTTGGGACGAGATGATGTGTCCCAAATACTTAACTTCAGTCTTGATCAGCTTACATTTTTCTGGATTGAGCTTCAAATGAGCATCTCGAAGCCTCTGGAATACCCCTTTTAAGTTTTTATAATGCTCATCAAATGTTTTCCCAAACACGATGACATCATCCAAATAGACTAGGCAGGCTTCCCCAGTAAAGCCTTGCAGTACGCATTCCATTAAACGCTCAAATGTTGCATTAGCGTTACACAGGCCAAAAGGCATTACTTTGAACTGCCATAAGCCGTTACCTGTCGAGAATGCTGTTTTCTCTCGATATTCTGGGTGAATTTCCACTTACCAGTAACCACTCTTGAAGTCCAATGTTGAAAACCATTGAGCTCCAGCCATCACATCCAAAGTGTATATCAGTGGGCTTGAATATAAACCCAGCAAAAACTACAATAATACCATTTACGAATAAAAGACTGCTTAAACATATAAAACCTATCAGGTTAGATAATGAAGTAATAGAATTGAAGAAGGAGGTTACACATCTAGGCATTACACTAGGCAGCAAACTCCTTTTCAACAAACACTTAGAGATTACTGTCGGGAAAGCCACAAAAGCCCTTATGATATGCAAGGGACTTGCAGGTAAATCATGGGGGTGCAAACCAAACATCTTTAGATGGATGTATACCATGATGGTCAGACCCATAATCACTTATGGTGCGGTTATGTGGCACAAAAGAACCGAACTTGAAAAGACTAAGAAAACACTAGAAAAAGTGCAAAGGCTCGCTTGCTTATGTATAACTGGAGCAATGAGAACATGCCCAACAGCAGCAATGGAACTCATTCTTGACCTGACACCATTACACATGGCAATTGAAAGTTCTGTCAAGGAGGCAATCATGCGTTTCGCAAAAGAGGGAACTGGTGTAGGTTGTAACGAAGCGTTACAATTTGGTGCAACTTAGAACCTACCAGCCGCCCATCGAAAACCCTCTTTCTATTGGGATACCTACCTACCAACAACATGACACTAGGATACCTACCAACAAAGGAAATGGAAGCCACCCTTTAAATGAATACCTACATACATATTCAGTATTTATTTTAAATGAATACATACATACATATTCAGTGTTTGTTTTATGCTGTCCATATCATCCAACAACGATGTATACCCAACAACGATGTATACCTACCAACAACAATATACATTAAACGAAAATAAAAGCAGCAACCGCTATAGTCAGCTATACCACCCACCACCCATCGAGTCAGCAGTAGGCACACAGCGACCATGCATCTGCTAGCACACATCAGTGACAAACATGAGTAACTACGTCATCCCATATATTTATTTACTTACTAGGAGCCGAAGTGGTTATAGGGAACGCAGAGAGGCACAAAGAACGATACTTAGTACTCGTACATAGTACTCACTACGTTCGCTTTTTGGTTTTAAAGTTAGGAATACTGAGATTCACTCCTTCAGAGTGCACCTCAGTACCCTGGTAAAGGTTGTCCGTTTGAAACCGCAGTACTTACCTCGGCTTAACATTGCCATAAGTACTGAATAGTAGTAGCCGCGATTTGTTGAACCCAGATCCACTCCTTTAGAGTGTATCTCGGTTCGGGTTTGCTTTGTAACCCACCGTACTTAATTTTGGGAGTAGCATTGCCGCAAGAACGTCCGTAACTTCATTATTTAAGGCTGATTTTCCCACGACACTTAGCCGCGAGGCATTTATTGTAGACGATCTTCCCACGACACTTTTTGTCGCGAGGCATTTATTGTAGACGATCTTCCCACGACACTTATTGTCGCGAGGCATTTATTGTAGACGATCTTCCCACGACACTTATATTCGCGAGGCATTTATTGTAGACGATCTTCCCACGACACTTATTGTCGCGAGGCATTTATTGTAGCCGATCTTCCCACGACACTTATTGTCGTGAGGCATTTATTGTAGCCGATCTTCCCACGACACTTATTGTCGCGAGGCATTTATTGTAGCCGATCTTCCCACGACACTTTTTGCCGCGAGGCATTTATTGTAGACGATCTTCCCACGACACTTATTGTCGCGAGGCATTTATTGTAGCCGATCTTCCCACGACACTTTTTGTCGCGAGGCATTTATTGTAGACGATCTACCCACGACACTTATTGTCGCGAGGCATTTATTGTAGCCGTTCTTCCCACGACACTTTTTGTCGCGAGGCATTTATTGTAGACGATCTTCCCATGACACTTATTGTCGCGAGGCATTTATTGTAGGCGATCTTCCCACGACACTTAATGTCGTGAGGCATTTATTGATGCCGATCTTCCCACGACACTTATTGTCGCGAGGCATTTATTGTAGCCGATCTTCCCACGACACTTTTTGTCGCGAGGCATTTATTGTAGACGATCTTCCCACGACACTTATTGTCACGAGGCATTTATTGTAGACGATCTTCCCACGACACTTATTGTCGCGAGGTATTTATTGTAGCCGATCTTCCACCGACACTTATTGTCACGAGGCATTTATTGATGCCGATCTTCCCACGACACTTATTGTCGCGAGGCATTTATTGTAGCCGATCTTCCCACGACACATTTTGTCGCGAGGCATTTATTGTAGACGATCTTCCCACGACACTTATTGTCGCGAGGCATTTATTGTAGACGATCTTCCCACGACACTTTTTGTCGCGAGGCATTTATTGTAGCTGGATCTTCAAAGACATTCATTGGCTAAGCTCTGAGAGAGAAGTTTAAAAAACTCGGATTGCCTATGCGAGAATGTAACCGATCCGTCCATCTAGCTAATGGCAAACCCGTCATGTCATCCGAACATTTTTTGGTGACGTTTTACTTAGGTGGCAAAGAACTGACGGGAGAGATGACATATCTACCAAAGCTAGAGGTAGATGCCATTCTCGGCATGGACCTGTTGAGGCAGTCGAAGCTACAGCTTTTTATAGGAGGGGAGCCGGTAACAAGTAGCAATCCTGATACATACAAACTGCAGCTATCAAACCGACTGTGGACTCAAGCAGAAGAGTCCAACGCAAAAAACGAATTTGTTTTTCCCGTAGCCGCCGCCGTGATATCTTCAATTTGTAAAACTCACAAAGAATGTACGCGAAGTACCTCCTGCTTAGAGTTGAATAATTTTAAAATGAAGCACACGAAAGCACATACCAGCAGAGCTCTTACGACAGATCAAAATAGTCCGCGTCATACTAACGAACAACCATCAAGACTGTCATCTAAGCAGACCCACCCGCAACCTTCCCATCGCCTCTCAGCAAGAGAACTTCATCCCTCAAAACGAAACAGATGTGCGGCAATCGCCGACACTGAGAGACAAGCTCCCACCGTTAATCCTGGAGCTCCTAAATTGTCCGTCCCACACCGCAATCTTCCAAACGTAATAGCCAAAGGAAAGGCGAGACATTTATTGTAGACGATCTTCCCACGACACTTTTTGTCGCGAGGCATTTATTGTAGACGATCTTCCCACGACATTTATTGTCGAGAGGCATTTATTGTAGACGATCTTCCCACGACACTTACTGTCGCGAGGCATTTATTGTAGACGATCTTCCCACGACACATTTTGTCGCGAGGCATTTATTGTAGACGATCTTCCCACGACACTTATTGTCGCGAGGCATTTTTTGTAGACGATCTTCCCACGACACTTATTGTCGCGAGGCATTTATTGTAGAGGATCTTCCCACAACACTTTTTGTCGCGAGGCATTTATTGTAGACGATCTTCCCACGACACTTTGTCGCGAGGCATTTATTGTAGCCGATCTTCCCACGACACTTTTTGTCGCGAGGCATTTATTGTCGACGATCTTCCCACGACACTTATTGTCGCGAGGCATTTATTGTAGCCAATCTTCAAACGACACTTTTTGTCGCGAGGCATTTATTGTAATTTATCTTCCCACGACACTTACTGTCGCGAGGCATTTATTGTAGACGATCTTCCCACGACACATTTTGTCGCGAGGCATTTATTGTAGACGATCTTCCCACGACACTTATTGTCGCGAGGCATTTATTGTAGACGATCTTCCCACGACACTTATTGTCGCGAGGCATTTATTGTAGACGATCTTCCCACAACACTTTTTGTCGCGAGGCATTTATTGTAGACGATCTTCCCACGACACTTTGTCGCGAGGCATTTATTGTAGACGATCTTCCCACGACACTTTTTGTCGCGAGGCATTTATTGTAGCCGATTTTCCCACGACACCGTTAGTCGCGAGGCATTTATTGTAGATGATTTTCCCACGACATTTTTAGTCTTGAGGCATTATAATAGAGTAAATATTAACTTGTAAATATGAAGGGTGGGTCTTCCTCGTAAATGTAGGGTACTACGTGCACAAAACTTAATATATTTCCTACATTTGAAAAGATATTTTGATGAAATAAAATTTATTATTTAGTCCATGAACATATCTTAAAACATATGTCCTTAATTTTATGTTTTACAAAAGTTTGTGCTTTTAAGGGAAGGAATTACACATTTTGTCCCCTTTATTTTGGCTGATTTATGCATTCCCTCAAGGGGCTCTCGTGTGATTTGTTTTTTTATTTTGTTGTTAATGTTTTTTAACTGTCAATGAATGTATGCTTTTCGTAGGATAAAAAAAAAAAAAATTATTTGAGCTACAAAGTGGACGTAAGTTCACACTTATTTAAAGCTCGTTTATTGGCACAGTTTCTTAAATTTTCAACGGAGCCAAACAATATTTTTTTTTATAACAGAAAGTAGATACTTTATTTGAAACAAAACAAAAAATTATTTTTTTCCACTTTATACGTCTGAAAAACTTATATATACACAAACAATACTACTTTTTTCTTTTCCCCGTTGGGGCTGGCATGTTTTATTCTTAATATTTTTTGTTTTTAATTTATTCGAATCTCTTATTATTTTTGTAAATCCTGCTGTAATTTTTTTTGCAATTTTATATTGTTTAGACGTAAAAATTTACAATTCAAAGTATCTATACACATGGTAGTTTTCCCAGGTTGAAATGCCATGTACAACTTTATTATTATTTTTGTATTTTATTTCAATATTTTTTGCTAAAGTTCCAAGTGAAGAAAACAATATCAAACGCATAAACAATTTTATATTTAATTTTGAAAAAGCATCTTTTTAACGATTTTGTTAATCCAAATACGCACACAACGATATTTAGTTCACGAAACTTCCGTCGAAAGAGAATATTATATTTTCGCTGTTCGCACTCTCTTTAGAATCAACTTTTTTTTTTGTGGTGATACACAAAACACAAATGGTATGGTGAATGGTGTACATCAGCGTTGCCGCCGAGAAAAGAAAATGCCGTGTCACATTTTAAAAACTGCTTGCCATGAAAAAACTATAAATCTTCTGTTAAAAAAATAAAACTTTATTTCTGTAATTTATTATATAATTTTCCATCAATATTAAAGTAAGATATAGGCAATGATAAAGTGTGCGATATTGAAATGTTTCGTGCCACTGTGCCACAAGAAACAATTGTCGTGTCAAAAAAGCATGATTGGTTAACTTCGGCAACGCTGGTGTACATACGATTCGTAGGTATCGTCGTTGTCGCTGTCATCCAAGTAGGTATAAGATATTTTTGTTTCTTTTTCTACTTGGTTTTGTAAGGAAACTTATGGATGTGGGAATAATGCTGAAAAAGATTTTATTCGTTAATTATATAGAATTAGAGTCTCAGGGAATCGTCTATAAAATGAGTTAATCTTATCGAATCTTCAAGGTTGAGGTGTCAAAAGGAAGAAGAATTTGAGATCTATGTTTCTGTTTCAGAATAATTGACGTAGGCACTTAGGCTTGGGCACTTCAATTTTTGTTTGCGATTAAACCTAAATTGGAGATACCTCCTCTTCTCCTCCTCTTCCCAAGCAAGTCGGATAATTATTCAGCCGAGTTATCCGCGTACAAACAGACACCAATTAATTTGTATTTATACAGGGTGAGTCATGAGCAATGCGACAAAATGCTAGGGCGTGTAGGTTGCGTTGAGACAAGAAAAAAATCGTATAGGAGTGGGGGGTCTATTCCCCTCTGTTTAGTCGGGAGGGGCAATTTTCGAAAAAACTGACTTAAAATGGGAAACAAATTATTTAAAATCAACGGCTTCATTCACAATGCTGTGCGATACGTTTTTGAAAAGCCAATAACTTTTTCTTTCATTCTGTGTTTAAATAAATATTCTAAGAAATCGTTTTTGAAATATTAATTTTCAAAGTCAAAATTTTGAAAAAAAAAATTGAAAAAAAAGTTTCAAATTCATTTTTTTCAAAATTTTACGTAATTAACTAATATTTTTATTTTCAAAATTCAATGCTCTTATTAATTTTTAGTGAAAAACAGAAAACCGGATGCCGAAATGTATCTTAGTTTTTGAGAAATTAAAAAAAAATTAAAACTAAAACTAGCAAGTAAAGTAAAAAGTTAATTCTTTTTTTTTATTTTTTGATTCAAATCGGATGGTATGTAATAAAATATAAAAAAGGGATAATTCCCTAATTAATAATTGGCCTGAGCAGGTCAAATTTGGGAAAACCAGAAAAAAAGTGTTTTTCTTGGAAAAAAATACTTCTAGTTTTTCTTAATTTATCAAAAATTAAGATATATTTTGGCATCCGGTTTTCTGTTTTTGACTAAAAATTAATAAGAGCATTAAATTTTGAAAATAAAAATAATAGTTAATTACGTAAAATTTTGAAAAAAATTTATTTGAAATTTTTTTTTCAATTTTTTTTTTCAAAATTTTGACTTTGAAAATTAATATTTCAAAAACTATTTCTTAGAATAGATTTATTTAAACACAGAATGAAATAAAAAGTTATTGGCTTTTCAAAAACGTATCGCACAGTATTGTGAATGAAGCCGTTGATTTTAAATAATTTTTTTCCGATTTTAAGTCAGTTTTTTCGAAAATTGCCCCTCCCGGCTAAACGGAGGGGAACAGACCCCTCCCATACGATTTTTTTCTTGTCTCAACGCAACCTACACGCCCTAGCATTTTGTCGCATTGCTCATGACTCACCCTGTATAGGTACCTATCTACATAGGTATATAGATTAGGTTATATTACACCTAGAGGTAGGTACCTACATCCAAGATGATACAAGTTCTAAAAACTCAGAGTTGGGCGATTTCGCATGTTTATTAACATACCTATGCCTCCCTGATTCCAAAAATCAAAAAATGATCATAGGGCATACCTATATACATAGCTAGGAATGTAAATGCTGCACGACTTTTCTGTTTGGTCATTTTTATTTTTATTCTGAAAACAAAATGTACATAGGTAGGTAGGTTTTCCCACGTGACAATGAAGTGACACTATTTCAATTGCAAAACAAAAATATACAGTGTTGTGCTGTTGTTTGAAATCTGACAACAACAAAAATCGAAAGGAAATCTCAAATTTCGCACATTACAAATGAACAAGTTACCTTATTCTTCCAACATCCTTACTTGTAAACTCCAAAATTCACCCCTTTGCAATAAAACCTAAAGTAATTTTCAAACAGGTCAAATAGTTATATTGACCTACCTCACACTTATCTTACATAAAGCTTCCTAAAAAAAAACTATTTCAATGTACCTACCTACCTACATGTGTAACGTATATTTATGCATTTTCATTTGATGTGTCCTGACCTTCATCAAGATCTCGATCGAGTCACAAACGAGTTCACATTTTATTGTTACTGTTTTTCCAGTTCCAGCAACAGCAAGTGAAAGTGAAGAAAAAACAACTAAACGAAAAGAGAAAAAAATGACTCACATTTTAGCTATACCTACTCATGTGTTTTGAAAACAAAATTGAAAAATATCCCTTCACCCTTCCATAAACAGAAAGCATAGAACTCATCATTCCCATTCAAGTCGAAAGGATAACAAAACAACAAACCCATTTTGAAAAGAGAACAAGAGTAGTTGAGCGTATCAAAAACAATAATGAAGAGAAGAGAATATCGCACTACCACATTGAAATACGTTTACATGAATTTTAAATTCTATTGTCATGAAGACCCACCCTTCAGATCCGTATATGAAATAAATTGTTAGAAAATCTTCGTTATAAATAAAAAAACTGGTAATTGGTCAGAGTTCAAATCTTCAAAACCCGAGTTTTATTTGCTTTCTTTGGGTAAACTCACCCCCTATGAGTTGACCTTGTCGTGGTGGGGGTGCTTAATTGTGGGGTTCTCTAGCAATCCAGCTACAGAGCCACACAAACGAACATAACTCAAAAACAAAACCAAGTATGAAGACTTGTAACTAAATATGGAAAAAGTAAATAAAAAGAACAAAAATCGAACTGGGATATCGGTTCAAAAGTCGGTAGGAGTCACGACTGCCGGCGATGGCTTGGCCTCGAAAGAGGATAAGTCGCCAGTGACATATAACAACAAGGACATTAACAAAAAACAAACTTTGGCCATTTCAAATGATAAAGCTTTAAATAGCGGTAGGACAAGTGTGACGACCACAATTCCCGGAAAGGTTAACAAGCCACCCCGGGGTTGTGGAGCGTCCCACAGTCTAGACGCTAATACCTGCGGAGGAGACAACAATCTGCCCGCTGGTAACGTACCAACTCCGAACTCGGTAGGACTCAAAGAAGCTGACAAGGGTCTTGCCAACCTCTCTTCTGCTGTGAAAAACGCAGCCCTTAGTGGAACTTCCACACAAACCGCCCGTACAAAACCTCTCGTGTACTCGGGGGTTACTGCTCTGGCTCAAGGTTCGACCACGACTGTTGGTCCCACCACAAGACAAGGTAGATCTCTTCCGAACACAACGGAGGCTCCCCTCCTCGCCGGCAGTAGTAATACGTCATGTAGACCTACTCCCAACGAGAAGAGGAAGAAATTGACAATGAAAAAGGAATTTAGGAACGCTACGAGGATAGTGAAGGTGGTCGGTGCCTTGCCAACATCTGAACTAGACTCAAAGCAATCCCAAAAACTTGCCTGGGCCAAAAACACACTAGCCCAATTTCAGACCTGCAACGACTTAACGTCAAAGCGACTAAGGTCTTCCGAGGGAACCACTCCGGAACCCAAAAGGTCAAAGGCGAACACCGCTGGCGCTCCATCCTTCACCAGGAAAGATCTGTCCTTTAGTGCCGTGCTAAAAGACAAAACAATTCTAGCTGTCATCGACAGTAGTAATGCAGATGGCGCGATCTCTCCCGATCATTGGCAAATGGTTTTGAACAAACTCCAAGCCCCATACTGGACCCTCATGCTTGAAAATCCAGGGGAACCTGCAATTTTTGAGGATGCGGGATGGTATCAAGGTCGAGTCAAGCTAGTTGCCTTTGATAGTGAGAGATCGTGTGACCTGTATAAACTCGCTGTCAGCAGGTTAGAGGGCCTATGGCCAAATGCAAAACTCTAGCTTGTGGCAAGGGAGAATATCCCGTGCAGACCCAGAGCCCGCATTAATGTCCCGGCCGATCTCTCCAATAAAGAAATCATCCTCAAGATGCTTCAGTATGGTAATCCATCGTTGCCTACTCACGACTGGAAGGTTGCGAAGCTTGAAGATCCACGGGGTTCTTATAGATCAGCCATCGTGGTGATAAATAAGGACTCATTGGCTCCATTGGCTGAAACCCAAGGTGTGGTTAGGTTTGGATGGTCTACCATAACTCTAAAAGTATATAAAAAAGACGAGGAAAACGCATCGAACGCGATGCCATCAAAATCACAGGATGTACTTGCAGAGAAGGAACATGCCTCGGGTATCGACCTTCAGACGATGGAGGTAGATACTCAATGCACCTCCTCCACTGTGTCGTCCTCCATTTATATAAAACCGCCATCTGTTGAAGAGGCTCCTAACGTTGACAAACACTCCGACATGGATTTTGTTGACTCCGCAAATGAAACATCATGCAATGAAGACGACCTTCTTAAATCGGATTTCGATTCCGATGTAGATCTCGACCAAACTGTGGTGGGGGTTGATCCACCTAGCTGTAACCAAGATGGTGCAGTTAGTACAGATTAACACCCATCACTCCAAAGTGGCTTCGGCCTCCCTTCTTCTCCGTCTACAAAATAAAGGGGAAGACATTGTCCTGATCCAAGAACCTTGGATTGTCAATTCCACTGTTCAAGGACTCAGGACTCAAGGATACTACCTGCTATATGCATCAAATAAAGGTGACCCTAGATCTTGCATATTAGTAAAAAGTAGCATTAATGTATATTATTTACTCCCTGATTACAGCGATCGTGATGTAACCGTAGTTAGACTACAAACCAATAACGGGGCGTATTGGGTAGCATCAGCGTATCTCGGCCATGACCACCTTGGCCCTCTTCCTGGCGACAAGCTAGAGGAACTAATCAGGGAAGCAGAACGACAGAAAGTCTGCCTTATAATCGGGTGTGACGCTAATGCCCATCATACCGTCTGGGGAAGTACAGACATAAATGACAGAGGTGAGTCACTTTTTGATTTTATTCTCAGTACTAACCTTATAGTAAGTAACATTGGCAATGAACCAACATTCATTACCAAAAACCGACAAGAGGTTCTAGATATCACTCTTGTCTCCGACACGATTCATCACAAGATCAAAAACTGGAGAGTTTCTAAAGAACAATCGTTCTCTGATCACATTTACATCCAATTTTGTCTTGATGAAGAATCTAAAAAACAGCCAGCCTTCCGAAATTATCGGAAAACCAACTGGCAACTATATAGAGAAACTTTAGTAAGATTAGTTAAACCATCACTCTTAAGTATCCCTTCTAATGAAAATGATCTTGATGATAAAGTCAAAGATCTCACCCTAGCTCTCAATAAATCAATGGCCATTTCTTGTCCTCTTACTCAAATAAGAGGAAAACAGAAACCACGTTGGTGGAACTCGGGTCTAGAACTGCTCAGGAAAAAGGGCAGACAACTTTTTAACCGAGCTAAACATTCAAGAGATAGTCTGCACTGGGATTTTTATAAAGAATCCCTAAAAATTTATAAAAAAGAATCAAGGAATAATAAAAGAACCTCCTGGAGGAACTTCTGTGGAAAAATAGAAGAAACTTTAGAAGCCTCACGATTAAGAAAAATTCTATCAAAAAATCCTACAATACCTAGCTCCTTAAAGACAGCTAACGGCTCTTGGACCAATTCTTGCGAAGAATCGCTCACGTTGCTACTAGACACCCATTTTCCAGGTAGCTCACAAAATATAAATAGCATTGATTCACTATTATCAAGCAACACACATACAAATATTGTTGGTCTGATTTCTAAGGATAAACTGAAATGGGCTATCAACAGCTTTGATCCTTACAAATCTCCCGGACCCGACGGCATAATACCTGCCGAGCTTCAATTTGCCTCGGATTTCATAACACCCATCCTAGAGATCATCCTAATTGGTTGCGTAAAATTTACTTACATTCCCTCTTTATGGAGAGAGGTAAAAGTTGTCTTTATACCCAAAGCCGGTAAATGCTCCCAGGTTAACCCTAAAGATCTCAGACCTAGAGAGATTGATCGATATCCATCTGCGTAATGCTATAGATCCTAATCTGGTATCTACTGCAAAACACGCTTATTGTAAAGGAAAATCGGTAGAAACGGCTTAACATACACTGGTACACTACATCATAAAGAGTACACTCTAGTTTCATTTCTCGATATTGAAGGCGCCTTCAATAATGTCAGCTATCAAGCAATCACAGCATCACTGAAGTAACTAGATATAAATGGTTCACTGAATGAGCTAATTACTCTTATGTTAGAAAGTAGAATTATTAATTCATCTTTAGGTGGCACTCATGAAAGAAGATCTGTCAGCAGAGGTACACCTCAAGGCGGAGTCCTTTCCCCACTTCTATGGAACATAGTCGTAAATGAGGTGTTAGAAAGCCTAGAAAAAGAAGGTTTCAAAGTGATCGCGTATGCCGACGATGTTGCCATTGCAATATCGGGAAAACATGCTCAAATTCTCGTTGAATTAATGCAAAATGCTCTAAATATTATGCTCAAATGGGCAGAAAAATGCGGACTGGGTATAAACCCAAACAAAACTGAACTTGTCCTCTTCACAAGAAAATATAAAATTCCCCAAATAAGTCCCCCATAAATTATGGGAACTCCACTAAGATTTTCAGATGAAGCTAAATATCTAGGTCTTATCCTGGACAAAAAACTACATTGGAAAGCAAATATACAGGAAAGAGTTAGGAAGGCCACAGTAGCACTCTTCTCTTGCAAAAAAGCTATCGGAAATAAATGGGGCTTATCCCCATACATAACCCACTGGCTCTACACAGCGGTCATCAGACCGATACTAACTTGCGGGGTAGCAGTATGGTGGACTGCTCTTGACAAAGTTACATATCGTGACAAGTTAAGTAAAGTCCAACGGTCAGCCTGTATGTGTATTAGCGGAGCTCTCCGTTCGACACCTTCAGCTGCTCTTGACATTCTACTTTATCTCATACCCCTTGATATTTTTAGCAAACAAACGGCCGCAAGCACAGCCGTTCGTCTCAAAGCCATCTCTCAATGGACCGATAACTCAATTGGTCACTCCATTATTCTGAAAACTTTCGGACCAAAATTAGGTCACTCCGACTACTCTATACCCCAGCTAGTTTTTGACAAGAATTTTCAAGTCACCATCCCACCAAGATCCACTTGGGAAAATGAGAGTTTCTTGAAAGATGAATCAGTTCATTTTTACACTGATGGCTCAAAAACTAAAGATGGGGTTGGTGGTGGCGTGTACACAGACAGACTAAATTTAAGTCTCTCCTTCCATCTCCCTGACCATTGTAGTGTGTTCCAAGCGGAAATTCTGGCGATTAAAGAGGTATTATTCTGGTTAAGGGAAAACGTAATATCTGTATCGGATATCCGTATATTTTCAGACAGTCAGGCAGCCCTTAAATCAATCAGTGCTGTTTCCACAAACTCAATAATTGCCCGCGACTGTCGATCATCTCTCATGGAGATGGCAGAACAGTTCAATATTCACCTTTTCTGGGTGCCGGGACACAGAGACATTGAGGGAAACTGCAAAGCCGATGAACTCGCCAGAAATGGAACCCTATTGCCGGTTTTACCTAACAAGGTGAATATTGGTATACCTATCGCTACAAGCAAACTCATGCTAAAACTAAATGCCATAGAGAAAACAAATTCACGATAGACGCTACCTGCGTAGCGACAAAGCAAATCTGGCCAAAATTAGATCAGAAACGTACTAAATGTTTGTTATCTATGAGCAGATTACATCTTAACTCCGTAATTGGTGTCATAACCGGACACTGCCTCATAGGAAGACACGCCATAAGACTTGGCGTATTCTCTAATGATTTTTGCAGAAGCTGCATGGACGAGGAGGAGGAGGAGACTATCACCCATCTTCTCTGTTCATGCCCAGCTCTCTCCCAAAGACGTAAATTACACCTGGGTAATTTCTTTTTCGACGATCCAAGCGATATGTCGAACGTTGATATTCTATCTTTACATCGCTTCATAAGAAGCTCCAACTGGTTTAATTAAAGAAATACTCCCTCGCACATTTCGTGGTATCACAACGGACCTATCTGTGGTCTAAGTGTGTCAGTAGTCTTCCTGACAGCCACATAAACCTAACCTAACCTAACCTTGGGTAAAACCCTGGACACCCACGAGTCTACCTCAGCCTCGATAAAAAAAGCATCACAAGGTAAGTGTATAGGATTGAAGGAATTAACTTCACTATCCAAATATGCACCCCTACTTGACATTCCTAGAGGCAACATGATTAAGAAATACAACTTCGAGAAAAAATTTCGAACTGAGTTAAGCAATAAAAAAGAATGGGTAGGAGAAAATGAGAACTACCTTTTAAATACTAAAGCCATCAAATAGTACACTTATGGATCAAATACTGCCGAAGAGACTGGCGCAGGGATTTTTGGGCCAAGAACCAATGGGTTAGTCCTCTAGCATATTCCAAGCGGAAGTTTTTTTTTTTTTTTTTTTTTATAATGCACACGCGCTCAAGGGGTTTGTTATAGCCCTTTTAATGATAAGTCACAGCGCGAGCGATAGGAATTTAGGGAGGAAGGGAAAGGAGGTGTCGATGAACATTGATCTTGAATGTCTGCAGATCAAAATGGTAAGGAAAAATTGTGCCAGGCAATTCATTCCACATTCGTGTTGTACGGCTAAAGAAAGAATCCCTATATTTCACGGTACGACCGAAATTGGGCTCAAGTGTAAACTGATGAGCGTTCCTAGCAAGACGAGTGTAACGAAAGAAATGTTTAAGGGGTGGAACGCAGCTGGCTACCTCAAGCGAACATTTTTTGTAAAAGAACCTGTAAAATAAAGAAAGACATGAAACATTTCGACGATGTTCGAGTGATGGAAATGTTTCCTTAATATTTCTCTCTCCTATCAATTTTAACGCCTTTTTCTGAACTCTGTCGAGCAGGTGAAGAAAAGTTTGAGAAGCACCTGCCCAGAGATGGGAGTTATACTCAAGTTTAGGGCGTATAAACGCCTTGTAAATTGTAGCCAGATCAGAAGGGGTGAAAAACTTCTTGCATATATTAAGAAAGCATTAGCATCTTGCAGCATTCTTAGCAATCTCAAGTATATGATCATTCCAACGAAGGTTGTCACTGATACACATACCGAGAACTGAAAGCTTTTCGGCCTCCTCGATGCAAGTACCATTCATGGATAATGGCATAGGGGGTATGTTTATCTTTAACGACAAAAGACAGCATTGAGTTTTCGACGCATTAAACTCCGCACGATTTCTAATACCCCAATTAACAATGCTGTTTAAATCGGAGTTTAATGAGCTTATCATACGGTGTCGTTGTAATAACACGTCCGAAGGCGAAGTAAACGCAATTAGAATATGTGCGCAGATAAACATTGAAAGGAACTACCGGAACCAGAATATAGCCATAATGTCAGACAGTCAAGCTGCACTGAAAGCACTAAATTCCTGCGTAATCAGGTCGAAGCTGGTTTGGGAGAGTGTAAAAGAACTCAACAAATTATGCAAAAACAACACTTTAACATTATACTGGGTCCCAGGACATGTTGAAGTTGAGGGAAATGAGAAAGCTGATGTTATGGCTAAGGCAGGGACAGTGGCACCCATGATTGGGCCGGAACCCTTTTACGCGATAGGTGAAAATGTGATAAAAAATCAAATCAAAGCGGAAGAGGAGGCAAAAAGATCCAAAAACTGGTAAGAACTCCCTAAACTGAGACAAGCCAAAATGCTTCTTGGGAACTATAACCGAAAGCGATCTAAAGCTTGTATAAACCTGAGTAGAAACAAACTTAGAATCTTAACGGGTTTCCTCAGTGGTCACTGCAAACTTAAAAGACACCTAAACATCCTAGGAATATCCAGTACTGCAACCTGCAGATTCTGTGACGACCAAGAAGAAACGCCAAATCACCTTCTAGGAAAGTGTGGGGCGATAATGCACAAAAGAATAAAACATCTGGGAGGTGTCCAGATACTATCATTCCTTAAAGATATTAAGATAGACGAAGAGCTGTAGAATAAGTCAATCATTCAGCCCTAGTAAAGGGGGCACAATAGATCTAAAGGTCGCAGTGCACCACAACCACTAAATTTATTCATTCATTCATTCATCACATTCAAAGTTTCGCTAATCCTTAGTAGTGGATAACTGTTCTTCTTGGTGACATCATTCGGCCTTCGGTAGTCCACACATAATTGAGTGCTCCTGTCCTTTTTTTTTGACTAGGACAACTATCGATGCCGAAGGACTTTTTGAGCTCTCGACTATACCATCTTTCTACATAGCCGATATCATTTTTGTAACCTCCCCTTGTTTGGCTAGAGGGAGGCACCGGTTGACGCATCGGCCTTGCATCATCAGTATCGATTCTATGTTGTACAAGATGTGTTCGTCAATATTGCCCATCTTGTGAAGCGAAAACATCAGCGAACTCGTGTAGAAGATTTCCAGCAACTCTTAGCTGTTGTTGATCGAGATTGCAGCACTTAAGAAGTTTTCAATTCAAAGCAATGACTTTATCTGGATTCTTTGGTTTTTCGGTCTTCAGACAATAGTTGTTTGTGTTGTGTAGATATGCCATCTTGAAAAAGTCTCCGTGGCAGTGTCGATGGTAACCACGTATTGCTTGTTGTTTATAGCTGCTTCAAAAGTTAGACTTTTATTGTTTCGTTTAGTCTGCGAGACTTAGAAGATGTTTCTGGGGCCATAGATACCACGAACCAGCTTCTACCCCTAGAAGTTGATTCTTACTCCTTTTTATGGTAGGAAACTTGACGAAATGTGGCGTTGGCTATTAATTGCTAAATCGTCTGATGTGTTATTTCTGCTCCCACAATGTTGACATGCACTTTTTCTTTGTGGCATCCGGAACTGGAGCTGAAAATGTCTAACTGCCTCTTGTAGATTGGCCAGGAAGTTTGTTTATCAAAAGATGGCGGATGCATCCCTTTTCTCTTCAAAGAATCACCAGAACTTTCTCATACTTTTAGTTTTCTTATTTCATCAAATTCTTGAATTTATTTTCAACTTTGTCGATTTTCTCTTCGACCTTCTCAAAATTTCCTTCAAAGTTCTCGAATTTTCCTTCAAAGTTCTCGAACTTCCCATTAATCTTAGTCTCAACTGTAATGAGTTGTTTTTCGACGACTTTAAATTTTTTTCTTCAGCACATGAATTGTGGTTCTTAGTTCTTCGAAAACATACTTTCGCTCATTTCTTTGATTTTTGTAACGTTCGAGACGATTCGTTTATTTATTTCTTTGATCTTTAAAACGTTCGAGAAGCAAAGCCAACATTTGACAAATCTGTGTTGGATCTTACTTGTTCTTCTACAATTTCTTTTTCCAAGACGGATATGTGTGTAATTTTGCCACGTCTTCTCATGGCTTTTTGCAGACGAATAATGAGGTCGTTTTTTGTTCCAGCAGTAGGAAGACCCCATTTGTTTTTGCTTATAGTTCAACGGCATTTTAAGGTTACCCATTCTTACACAATCACTTTTCACTAAAGTTTTATTTAATCCCACTTCTAACATCAATGTTAGGTTTTATCTAGGTTTGTTTTATTAAATAAAACTTATTTCCGTTTTAATACAACTCACTTCAAGCCTTTTCAGTTTTAATTGCACTTAATATTTCAAAACACTCTTTATTTCCTTTTTATGTTTTTATTTTAAAATCAAACTTTATCACTTTCAAACTACCGACACGACAAGTTCAAGTTCAAACTGATTCTCAGTCGGCATCAACTTTCCCTTTTATACAGAAATGCTTGGCTTATGGAAGGTTCTTGAACCTGCTAGAAGCAATATCGTAACATCGTAAAATCGTAAAATCGTAAATCGTAAAAGCAGAGGTAATGCAGTATACTGTGGTAACATCATTGTATCTATATTCTATAGTAATTCAATGCAGAAAAATCTGCCTTGGCCACTTATCCCGCCGAGCCAACCCTAAAAAAAACATATTATTAAAAGGTTGTTTCTTTACATGATAAAAAAAAACTACTACAAAATGCAAGCAACAAATATCTAATACAATAACCTCAAATCTCATCTCTTTCTAACTGTTGTAAACATATTATTGGGTGGTGTGAATAAGAACTGAGTGCGCAAGTTTACTCTACTTTTTATAGCAAACACTTCGTTTGGTGTGAATAAAAAGATTCGACGAAACTTTTGAAGAAAACACTGTACTTGAAAATTGGAGTATTCCCAAATTATCAAGGGTGCTTACGGCTCATGAGAACCCTTGAAATTTTTTTAAGGCAGGTAAAAAGGATTGTTTGTAACAAATACAAGTTTTTATTTATTAGTGTTAAGAGTATTAGGTATACTTTTATCATAAACAACATATCTAACTTGAACAATGGCAAAACCCTTCTCTATCTTATTTAAAATGTATATATATGCATGGGTACTTTATTCAGCAGTCGTTTGTCGTTTCTCATTAGATTTCAAAAGCGAAATTTGTATGTTGACACCTATGTATATGATACATACAACATACACTTAGGGCCAGTTGTTCAATCCTGGTTCAAGTTGTTTAAAATTTTTAAACCACTGATTTCCATAGATAATCTGCCAAAATTGGTATGTTAAAAACTTGAACCACGATTGTACAACTGGTCCTTATACTTAGATCCTGAACTTAACCAGTTTGTATTCACATATTTATGTCAGCTGAGGTGTTCATAGTTTTCTACTAATTAAAAAAATATTTTTGGTGGGTGCGTATTTCCCAAACAATCTACTGTGTCTCAGTTTTTATTTAAAGAAATAAATACAATACACTCATAGGTATAGGTATAAAGATGTGCATAATGAAGGTACGGTAAATATCTACCTACGTGTAATGAACACCATTTCAACATAGGTATATGACGTATAAATTTATATATATCTAGATTCCTATGTATGTATATACTTATGCCTATATATACAACTTTATAGACCTAAATATTATACATGCCTGGCACAAAACCTCGTATCAAACCCTCCAAGTGGGTGCCGGGCGGGCAATGATCACTACAATTGTTTTGTGCGTTTTTGGCAATAACATATGATTAGCTAAAGTCAGGTTGCATCGCTGTAACGTTACTTAACTTCTCAATATCTAAACTATCAGAAATGTAAACTGACCATAGATACGAGGTTCCTGATTTTCAAGGTGGAGTGAGCGTACTTTGTACACAATCCGTGCTGAAGAAATGGAAGGCTGGGGGATAAGCCAGTCATTAATGAGCTCTTTCGGGTGCCCAGGCACAAGGCCCGAAATATTTTTTGCCTTACCCCGGTAATCGGCTCTACCGAGGCGGACCTCCTTTCCGACCTACTCATGGGAACCAAATTTGAAACCTTAAAAAAAATGAACACGGACAACGAACTTATTAATGAACCAACCAGCAGCTTATCTGAGGATGAACTGTTGGCATCTAGCCAGGAGACGGTTGTAGGTAGCTTAAGTACGGTAGCTCCAGTGCTACGGAACTGCCTACACCGTCAGGTAGCACAGGTAGTACACCTGTCCCACCAAAACCTTCAGGTAGTTCAGGTAGCACCAGTCATAGTGCATCTGTTCTACCTAAACCGAATACAAACACCTATTCCACAGATGGTAGTCACAAAAGATTCAAGAGGGCTATTTTTATCCTTAGCAAGACTGATAAGAATGAGAAAGCCGGAACCTTGAGTTGACAAAGATATCCACGACAGAACCATTTTTCAAAAAATTGTTGACGATTACAACAGTTTTCAACGTAACAATCCTACAAAAAGAAATAGGTCACAAGACGAAGTGTCTGCCCAGGCCCCGAAAAAAAGTAAGCCTTTTGGGCGTGGACCCAATCGTCCGCCTTTTCGTAAACCGGCGAAACCAATACCACCACAGAAAGCAGCGTCACCCGCACGTACATTCAGCGAAGTAGTCCATGACGACCTTCAGGTTGCGGTGGTAGATGAGCTCTCCAAAAGCAGCAAAGCGTTGCAGGCAGCATGGAACTCTATCAAAGCTAAACTTTCTGAGATGGTTTTCAATTACTCTCTAACAAAAAGTGTAGGCCCCTACCCCAGCTTTGACTCTGATGAGGTGCTCAGAGGACATAGAGTGATCAAATGCGACGATGGGTTCTCTAGGGATTTCCTTGGCTCGTGCATAGACAAAGTATGCTGCATTTGGGAAGGTTTGAAGCTCAAACTTATCCCAGCCAGGGACATCCCTACCAAAGCTCGCATATGGCTACCGGTCATGAGCATTAAACCCAGTAGCGAAGAGCTTTAAAAGGGGTCTACAACGCTTAAACCCGAAAGTTCCAATGCATGACTGGACAGTCATTAAAGCTAAGGAATCAGTAAACAACACTGCCACATTCCTGATGGCAGTAAGTGAGGACAGCTTATCTGCCCTAGAAACTGCCAATTTTAGGCTCCGTTTCGGCATCATGAGTGTCAAAGTAAAAGTCCTCCCTAACCTGGGCATGGATGTCGACCAAGTCAGAGACAAGGCCGACGTCGCCAGCCAGCCGCTGGCCCCCGAAGAAAACAGACCCTAAACCAGCCATGTTAAAGGTCATGCAGGTCAACCTGAAGGACTCGAAGTGTGCCTCAGACAATTTACGAGTTTTCCTTAGGGAGGAAAACCTCGATATCGGCTTCATTCAAGAGCCGTAGGTGAACGGCCTCAACATCAAAGGCCTCCAAGACAACCTGTATGACCTTTTCTACAAACCCGATTATCAAAACCAAGATAAGCCTCGAAGTTGTATCTTAGTTAAAAAACATATCAAAGCCTTTCTGTGTCCAAATTTTAGCTCTTCTGACTTGACAGTTGTCAAGATGGAGAACGTGGACGCAGTGAGTCTATATCTTGCATCCGCATATATGGCTCACGACAAACCGTCACCGCCAGACGAAATAGGACGACTCCAAACCGCACTCGGATCCAAAAGAGGTAACCTGCTGCTTGGTTGCGACGCCAATGTCCGACATGAAGTCTGGGGTAGCTCGGTAACCAATGAACGAGGTGAGTCACTTTTTGATGATATTATTGAAAACAATTTAACAATCTGTAACAAAGGTAATACCCCCACCTTTACATTTCCTAGTTCTGAAAATTTTGAGGGATGGGAGGATGTACTTGACACTACATTCGCTTCTACTAACGTTAACTCTATGGTGGAAAACTGGAGGGTATCCCCGTTAAGGTCCTTTTCAGACCACAAATGGATCCTCTTCAGTCTTAACTTTAATATTATAAAGCCACCACCCTATAGAAACCCAAAAAGAATTGACTGGCAAAAATTCAGTCAAATTATTAAATCCAAATTAAACACAATTCCAAACGTTAATCCAAATTCTATGGCCGAGCTTGAGAGAAAGGTAAATACTTTCGAAGCGGCTATGGGTGTCGCCTTCAAGATCTCGTGCCCAATAAAATTAAGCAAAAAAGCCTTACCTACATGGTGGAATGAAGATCTTTCAAATCTTAGAATATTGACGAGAGATGTCTTCAATATATGTTATAAGCATAAGTATTTCAAACCGTATAAAGACTGTCTTAAATTATACCAGCGTACTCTAGCATGAGCCAAGCAACAAGCATGGAGAGAGTATTGTCATTCGATAGAAAATATCAGAGACTCAGCAAGATTGGGGGAGATCTTGTCCAAAGAGCATTCAAACCCCTCCTTTCTAAAAAAGGAGGATGGTACGTACTGAGTCACCTGTTGAGTCTCTGGAGCTAATGATGGCAACACACTTTCCAGGTTGAACAGGTTAGAGTTGTTTTCATCCTAAAGGTGGGAAGACGGGGCCATGAATCGGCAAAAGATTTTCGCCCGATTAGTCTGACCACTTTTGTGTTAAAGAACCTAGAACGCATGCTAAATAATCGCATTAGGGAAATTCTAACTATTTCCCCTCTATCAAAATCACAACATGCATACCTCAAAGGCAAGTCTACTGAGACAGCTCTTCACGAGGTTGTGCGCACAGTTGAAAATACATTACATTATAAAGAATATATTTTGGCAACTTTCTTAGACGTAGAAGGAGGCTTTAATAACGTCCTAACTGAATCTATTCTACAATCCCTCATCGACTTTGGAGTTGATGCTTCTCTAAGAGAATTTATAGTATCCATGCTTAGTGACAGAGTTATTCAAGCTTAGTTAGCTAATACACAGTCGATCAAATACGTGAACAGAGGAACACCACAGAGAGGAGTTCTTTCTCCTTTACTATGGCTTCTTGTAACGAACAAAATCCTAGTGGAACTTGAGGAAGGAGGGGGTGAAGGTTGTGGCGTATGCCAACGATTTAGTTTTGCTAGCATCTGGTAAGTTCCTATCTGTGATTAGTGAAATCACTGAAAGGTCCCTGCGTAAAGTACACAGGTGCGCCATAAGCTGCGGTTTATGGATTAATCAAAGCAAGACAGAACTGTTGCTATTTACAAACAAATATAAGATACCTACCTTCACTCTTCATCGCCTCAACGGTCACACTCTCACACCACAGGAGCGCTGCGATCCTACCTTTCCGATGCCCTGAGCGTTATTTTACATCTTCTTCCTCTCGACCTACATATAAAATATTTCGTATCTTGCACTGCTCACAGACTTAAGGAAATTGGTTGTTGGACCGACAGACCCTTCGGTCACTGCAATATTACCAAATTGCTACCCCCGGGCTTCGTTTCGACTAATACCGCACTCCCTCTCTGAATCTGTGCAAATGTTTCAACGTCGCATTCCCTACCCGAAAGGAGTGGGAGGATAGAGATATAACGAAAAATTACGACACAATAATTTTTACGGACGGTTCAAAGATGGAGTGCGGTGTTGGAGCAGGGGTCTTCTCTGAAACACTAAATGTATCTAAGTCACTTCGACTGCCAGACCACGCTAGCGTTTTCCAAGCGGAATTGTTTGCAATCAAAGAAGCATGCAAAATACTAAAGCAAGATCCAAATCAAAACCGTAATACTGCTATATTTATAGATAGTCAGGCTGCCTCAATATCTTCTAAACTCGTTCAACAATGTCTAGATGAGATCGCAGGCTTTAATGATAGCCTGAAGGTCACTTTGATGTGGGTCCCAGGTCACAGTGGTTTTCAGGGAAATGAAAGGGCTGATGAGCTTGCCAAGCAAGGATCGGCCCTTCACAGCTCACATGCCGAAACAGTTAGTATTCCGCTGGGGACTGTGAAGGGCATTTTCTTGTCTCATTATCTATCTGTATCCAATCATAGATGGAAAGGTCTAACTAACTGTGCCACCTCAAGAAAGATGTGGCCCAGCTATGACAAGTCTCGCACAAATGAACTCTTATGAAGAACTCGGTCAGACATAGCCAGGATCATTGCAGTTAGCACGGGTCACTGGCCAATAGGAGAGCATGCAGTAAAAATGGGCATTTCGCATAATACTCATTGCCGTAGCTGTGGAGATGAAAGGGAAAAGGAAACAGTGACCCACTATCTCTGCTGCTGCCCTGCCTTGGCAAATCCAAGATGCCAATTCTTTGGTCAGTACTTTATTGACAACCTTAACGAACTTACTGTTGTGAGCATAAGTAACCTCATTGGCTTTTTGAATGCAACCAAATGGCTATAAACGTAACAAACCATATCAATATCTCACCTCTTCTATGGGTAGATAAGATGGATCAAGGGAACAACATGATATTTGCAGGAACCTTTTCTCTAGCCAGGCTAAGTCTACTGCGGGCATCATGTTTTTCCCTAAATCGAACTGATCTCAACGGAAATTCGGTCCTACCCTATGCCATCCAGCACCCTGCCTGTTAAGGTTTTTAGCGGAGACAGACATATCGGAGCTAACAGCCTGGCATAAAGCCTGGTGGGGGGAATGGGCCACTTCCCTTGAGTTAGGTATCCGAGGATCTCCTTGCCTTCCTATATGGAAGTTGATAACTAAGGGATTTACTCCCAATCAAAACAATTTTCAAACCTTATAACATAAATCTTCGTACCAATATCTCACCTTTTCCATGGACCAAAAACCGGATCAAGAGAGCTACATGATTTCCGCAGGAACCACGTCTTTAGCCGTGTAGGCGGGTTGTGTCTACGGCGGACATCATGTCTTTCCCTAAACCGAATCGATCTCACGAGGAAACTGGTTCTACCCTAAGCCACCCAATACTCTGTCTGTTTAGGCTTTTGGCGAAGACAGACATATCGGAGCTAACAGCCTGGCATAAAGCCTGGTGGGGGGTATGGGTCAGTTCCCTTAGCTGAGGTACTCGAGGATCTCTTATTTTAATATGGGAAATGGTAATAAAGGGATCAACTCCCAACGCAATTCCACACTTTAATACACCATAGTCACCAAAACGAAATCCCAACCTCCACATAATGATAGGTCTCACGAGTTTATAGTATCAAAACGGAGCACCTATTGCTAATTGGGTTTTTATTCTAGTTGAATAGCCGCCATTCCTACCTACTTACCTACCTAAATATTATACATAACATTTAGACATATTTACAAAAGAACCTACCAGTGACGTGGGGTGGATTATTTCAAATTGTTACTCGAAGGAAAATAATCATTTAAATTAATTTTATTATATACAGAATAAGGATCTCAACAAATGTTTTTTTTTTAATAAATTCATAAATATACTTTCATTATGTCTCCGTGCGTTGCTATGTAGGAACAAATACCCAAGTTTATAATTTTTCTCATTGAAGCCTCTCCCATAGGAAACATAAGTTTTCCGAGATATCAAGTGCCTCATCCATCTACCTAACATTCATTCACATTCTTTCTTGACGTCTTTGAAGCGTAAAAGATGCACAAAGAAACTCCATAAAATTTCACATCTCTCACAAGAACCGTTCATTTTTCGGAGACAAAAAGCAGAATATGGGCTATTTCAGACAATAAATTATCTTCCCAATTTCATCCAGATCCATTCAGCCGTTCGGGCGTGATTGAATAACAAACATGCAACCATACAAACTTTCACATTTAAATAATATTAGTAAGATTTGTAGGTATGTGAAGTAAAATTCTCAGCGAATATTATTATTATTATTAAATAAAACAAACTAAAAACTAATAAAATTGGCCTCACAAAAAATAATGTGAAAAGGTGTTTTAAAGTTGAATAGTGAGCTTTTGTCTGTTTGTAATCTACAATGTGTTTTTTTACGTGTATAAAACTTTTCAAAAAGGCCAGTTTTTCTGCCTTTTCGTGGAGCCCTTTATGGTATCTGTTTTTAAAAATTGGTTCAAATTTATATACGAATCTCAGAGCAAATCACAATAAATAATGTGAAAAGGTGTTTTAAAGTTAAACACTGAACTTTTGCATGTTTGTAATCTACAATGTTTTTTTTACGTATTATGATAAAACTCTTTCAAAAAATCTGGTTTTATTGCCTTTTCGTGGAGCCCTTGATGGTCTTCGTTTTCAAAAATTGATTCAAATTTATTAACGAATCTCAGAGCAAATCCAATACTCGATTTCGGCAAAGTGACGATTTTTGGACGATAGCTAAATAGGACGATAGCTAATAGGTTTTTCAATAACTTGTGTGTTTTAAGTGTTATGAATGCCTTGTGGCTGAGTGATTTTTTTAAATTTAACTCTTTTAAATTGTAGGAAAATACACCATACCTACCTCGACAGTAGGCAACATAAACTCTATAACATTAACATGATGATTGCATCTAAAAATCGGACCCATTTTAAAATTTTTGTTTTGCTCCTTTAATAATAATTCCTAATCTGCACTACCGACTAAAAAGGTGTTTGGATAAAATTCTTATTAAGCAAAGACAATGTATGTGGAAGTTAGTATAGACAACAACCCACCATTGACCTTCACTACTACCTCTCTCGGTATGAAAGCAAAAATAATAATATTCATCCATACGAAAATCAACACATTATTCGAGCGGTAAGCAAAAATGTCAATACAAGTAAAGGAATGGAGGCAAATGACAGTCGTTCAGCAACCGTAGAAGAGTGCACATCGTTGGCGACTTGCACTGTGTAACTTATATTAGAGATGCGAGTGTGTAAAGTAGTAATTGGTACCTACCATTTTCAAGTGGCAAGTAAGCCTAGGTGGTAGAGTGGCAGACGACAGAATTGAAGGTCGTGGGTTCGAGCCCCATCCCGGGAAAGGTTATTCTTTAAATAACTTTTGGCAAGAAGTTTCAAGGAGAAGAGGAAAACAAGATCAGATGGTCAATCCAATGGGGACATCGAAAGATGATCCCCCAACAACAACCAAACAAGATGTGAAATCAGGTGATGGAACAGCAGATCACAATGTACCGGGACCATCCAGAGTCCAAGCAACAACAGCTATAGCAGTGGTACCATCCAAAGCTGTAAAGACAACAACAACGACAATGTCAGCTTCATCGACACGTGCCGAAGCCAGCAGCAGTACAGCAGCAAAAACATGCCATGCAAAAGGCAAATTAGAACTCCAAGAAGAGCTCAAGAGAAGAAAACGGATAAAATACAAACCGAATCTGGTTAAGGTGCGCACACGGCCATCCGGTGGGCGCGGACGTTCTGCTAAGGCCTCAGCACAAGAAAAAATCCAGAAGCAGCTGGACAGCTCCTCCAACGACGACGAAGACAGCAACAACGACAATAACAAGGAAGACGACGACGAGGCTGAGGCTGATGTCGTAATCGTCAAAGAGGCTGAAGAAGAAGTCTCTAATAATCCAGAACCTATCAAAGATATCGCCAACGTAACAGGCAAAGTAAACGCAGCTGACGTAGATGCCGAAGAAAACATATCCCACATGTCAGAAGAAGGAGAAGGGCACTATGTCAGTGGTGATATATTGGATCTGACTGATGAAGAAGAGAACGAGCGGATCGAAACACTCACCGAGCAGATTTCTTCGCTCATCGAGTTAGTGGAAGCACTGAAGAAGAAGCAGGATGTAAGAAGGGAGAAGGAGCGTCAGGTGGCTCTTGAGCAGCGCACCCGTCAACAAGCGCTCCAAGAGGAACTAGAAGCTAGGCAACAGCAACAGCCTCCTAAACAACAACAACCACTCCCAGTCCAGCAGCAGCAACATTTGACTCAGAAGAGACACCAGCCGCCTCAGCAGCCACAGCATCAGCCTCAGCAGCCTTAACAGCCGCAAGCAAAAAAACAACAACAACAACTACAACAACAACGACAACAGCAACAACAACAACAGACACAGAAGCAGCACCAGCAACAACAACAACAACAACAACAGCAGAAGCAACAGCAGCAGCAGTCACAACAACAGAAACAACAGCAGCAGCCACAACAAAGCGAGGTAAGGTGCCACCCATTCATACTTTTAAAATGGAAATTAAAGATACCATAGAAATATGTAGGTCAGTTGTTGGCAACAACTTTACTATTATAAACGCTTAAATTCAGATAGGCATTCGATTCAGTGTTCGTCTTTGGAGCACTACAAAAAAGTAAAAGACCTTCTGTCACAAACAAAAACAGAATACTATAGTTTCACCTCAAAGGAAAACAAGCTTCAAACAGTCCTGCTGAAGGGTTTCGAATCCTCTACGGATCCGCAGGCGCTCTTAACTTAGCTCAGTCAACTGGCGAGCGACGATCTCGATTTTATCGGGGTCAGACCGTTTACCACAGTCGGCCAGACGGGAGAAACGGAATTTACCTTTCTTTCTAGTTCAACTCTCGCCCCAAAGCAAATTGAGTGGTCTAAGGAATATAACAGTCCTGGACCACCAAGTTGTACGATGGAAAAAATTAAATAAGCAGAAAGACATGCTTCAATGCATGAACTGCCAAGGGTTCGGACACGTTGCAGTTAACTGTGGTATGGACCCAGTCTGCGTTAAATGTGGAGATACCCACAAATCAGGGGAGTGTAAACTCGGGCAAGATAGGGTCACAGATATGACCCAGTTAAAATGTGAGCTATGCCGAGGCTCCGGACACCCCGCAAACTATCGGGGATGTCCGAAGTTTCAAGAGATAAAGAAAAACAAAGCCCAGAAGAAAATAGTAGAGGTGAGACGCCCTGAAGTACGCCAGACATCAACTTCCGTCAATCCCGCAATTCCTTACGCCCAAATGGCGTCTGGAAAAGGAAAAACGGTACAGCCTCAACCACAGGTAGCCAAACAGGTCCAAGTACCTACGGCTCTTGTGCCAGAGGCAGATCTGATGCAGGTGTTGCTGACCATTCATGGTCAGTTAACCGACGTGCAAAAACAGAGCAGGGAGCAGGCGGCTAGGGTGGATTGCCTCTACTCTATTCTGCCGGCAACGCGAAATGGTTAAAGGTGCGCTGCCTGAGCGACCCTTTGAGATCCTAGCTGTGAATGTGAATTCGCTGATTAGGACCGAACGTAGGGCAAACCTCTTTCATTTGCTGCAAGACCAAAGTCCTGATGTGTTTATGGCTAGCGAAACTAAGCTTAACCAGAAACACAAACTGACTAATAAAAATTACAATATAGTAAGAAGGGATCGGCCTAACTCCTCTCAAGGGGGTGGGGTCGCAATCTTCATACGAAAGGGCATTTAACATAAGGTTATATATAATAGTGAAGTTCGAAGATATGGGCTGCTAGAAGCTTGCATCGTTTGCATTCCTCTCCAGCAAGGGAAAAGAATGTACGCAATCGCGGTGTACGCACCTGACGTACCTTAGCCGGCTAATTTTATCACAGAGCTCGAAGAACTTTTTGAATCCTTAAGACTGAACTTGGATGAGAATTATTATCTCATGGCAGGGGACTTGAACGCCAAACATGTAGATTGGGGAAATCAAGTTCAAAATCCTAGAGGGAACCATCTTTTTAATTGGATTGGACGATACAGTGTTGAGTGAAGGATCGACCTTCTGGCTACAGAAAGACCGTCATTTCCGAGAAGTGGTAGTTTTCTGAATCTTTTACTGCTTGACTCACGACTAGTTATAACTGGCGCAACAAATCAACTGACAAGAAACTGCTTACGAACAATTGAATATGACAGTGATCACTGCGGACTCGCAACCGTAATACAGCTTCCGAGCGAAATTGTGGAATTGGATGAGTATGTGCCAGCGCACTCTTACAATTTCAGTAAGACGCGTTGGCCACGCTTCTCCAACTCCTTGGCAAGAGAAATACGTTCCGCTGACATTTCTCCACCAAATGACAGGAAACTGACGAACGTCGAGATCGACGGGTACCTGACTCAAATGGATACGACTATAAAACGAACAATGGACAGAACAATCCCAAAATATAAGGATAAAGACCCTACTGGTTTATACAAGAACGCGACTACACCGACAAAAAAGTGGACTGCTGACTAGGTTGAAACCTCTTTACAGACGTTTCACGGACACACGTGATCTGGAGATTAGGACATTGAAGTCGTGGATCAAAAACATTAATGTTCTGATTAAAAAAAAATCATTATAGATTGTCTATTAATTTATATTGGGATAACAGAATTCGGGCCGTTAATTCTAGCGACCCTAATATGTTTCCTCAAACAAACAAGATATTTAGAAGAAATGATCAAAACGAACTTCCATGTCTTAAACTCCAGAGGACAACAGATAACGAAGACGTACTTACGATTGCGGGAATAGATCCAAAGGGTGCCGTTTTCGATGATAACTTTTGTATGATAGAAGATCCACAGGAAAAGGTAGAAGCTGTAGGGGCTGCTTTCCAGCAAGTGTATAAGGTGAATGCTAGCATTTGTCCGAATCATGACCTGGAGAACAGAGCCTTGCTGCACAATTTCTATCTTCGAAATAACATAACGCACTGGCGATCTGAGAATACTGGTTCCACCGGGTTCAATGACGGAAACTTGGCAAACGCCACCATCGCCGAGCGAAATGGACCCAGTTCATTGTTAATTTCGAAGGTAGAACTTCAGCTAATTTTTCAAACATTAAAGAAAAAGAAATCTGCAGGGGTCGATGGTAAACCCGACGTTGTGTTACGAGATCTTCCTGAGGAAGCAATAGACATTTATACCACACTGTTCAACAACGAATTGAATAATGCATATTATCCAGTGAGTTGGAAGACAGCTGTGGTCCATCCTCTCCCCAAAAAGGGAAAGGACAGCTCCAATCCGGCAAATCTTCGGTCGATAAGTCTTCTTCCAAGTATCAGTAAGGTATTCGAGAAGATTCTCAATAGAGCTCTGGTCAAGTGTGCTGAGGACAAAACCATTATCCCAGACAATCAGTTTGGCTTTAAGGCGGGACATGACACTATTCATGCCGCGTCTAAGTTAGTTTCTGATATTCAATGGAACAAAGCGAAAGATCAATGCACGGGTGCCGTTCTGGTTGATTTAGAGAAGGCTTTGGACACCGTATGGTTAGAGGGTCTTTATCTGAAGTTAACTAGATTTGGCATAAGTAAACCACTGTTATATATGCTTCATAACATGCTAAATGGTAGAAAGTTTGTTGTCAAAAGTGGCAATGTAACTTCTACCACATCATTTGATATTAAAAACGGTCTACAGCAAGGAGCTGTGAACTCGCCGATTCTTTTTAGTATTTACACCAGCGATCTGATAGGTAGTCTTACTCATGCGATTGCGTATGCCGATGACCTTGTAGCGTACAGGACCGGTCCAAAAGTTGACGTCATCAAAAATCTCTTGCAGCGTGACTTCGACCAGATTCAGCGATATTGTGATGACTGGAAGTTAAAAATTAATTTTCAGAAATCAGAAACTATCCTGTTTAGAACCATTTTATCTAAGGCTTCTAGGGATACAAGAAAGAACTGGAGAAATCTAGTGATCGTCGGACCAAGTGGACATCCACTGGCGAGTAAGGATATAGTTAAGTACCTTGGTATCTGGCTAGATCAGTATCTATATTTCAATCGACATATAGATGCTGCTCTGGCCAGAGCTAGGGGAGCGTTTTCTCTGACAAGACGGTTGTTTTATAGCAGCCGCCTTGAAAACAGGGTGAAGGTGATTTGCTACATGGCCCTCATCCGGCCGATGATTGCCTATGGGTGCCCTGTGTGGTTTAACGTTGCCCCATCTCAAATGGAAAAGATTCGGGTGTTTGAGAGGCAGTGTCTTAGGACATGTCTTGGATTACACAGAACACCAGAGTCGGAGTACAAACATTATTATGCCAACGAGGTCTTATACAACGGGGCCAATATAAACAGGATAGATAACTTTTTAATTAAGCTGATTCGGGGTCACATTGCAAGAGCGATGACCTCAACCAATGGACTTATTTTCGGGGCTTACTATCCAAATGATGAATATAGTGAGAGCGTTCGTCTTAACGGTTTCATCCCGCCCGAAACATTCCTCTATTTAGACAGTCGGGGGCTGATACAGGATAGGTTGGCGGTTCCGTTAATCTACCACGTCGGCCGTAGAACTGTGGATCGGCGACTCCTTTATGGTTGAGACGTCGGCTCTGGGAACGAAGCAGAGCGTCTGCGGTTCAGTAGAGCTGTGCCCCTACGGGACAAAAAGGACTTGGATAAGCACGTTAGGAAATACTGGTGGTTGAGTGACCACCTTGATATTGATGCTTAGTCAAAGTTTTAGCCTTGGCCGACCTACGTATTTCAAAGGTATAACTAGGTAGATTAAGTAGGACAGTGACGGTGGCACCAAAAAAGATAAAAAATCCAAAAAATCGTTTGTTAATGGATATGGGCGTGAGCGCATATAGATGTATATGTCTAAATATATGCATATGTATGCGCGTTGTTGCATGTGCATAGGCTGATAGCAAAAAAAACAAGGCTGCTGGTGGCTGTTCTAGTTTTCAGTAATTTTAAGTAATTGGATAGTAATTCGACTTCCAACGAATTCGATGCGCTGTCCGACTCTATCCAGATAATTGTATCCCATTTTCCGCACAGTGAGATCGTTGTTACGGGCGATTCAATGTTCACAATTCTTTGTGGCTGCGCTATTCTGGTCAGACAACACCCGAAGGAAGGTATGTTAAGATTTTTGCTGAGTTAAACCACCTGACTCAGTCAGTTGTTGAGCCAACTCGGATTCCTGACGTTGCAGGTCAGTCCGCCAACACTCTAGACTTGTTTCTTACCTCTGATCCTAATAAATATACGATTAGTGTATTACCGCCTCTAGGCACATCAGACCATTGTGTCATATCTGCCAATTTCTCATGCGAAAAAAACCCAGTTAAAGAGAAAAACAATACGATAACCGTATGGCAATATGAGAAAGCCAACTGGAACGGTCTCAACGACTTCTTCAGGAACCTTAACTGGTCACTATGCTTCCTCGATAGTGACGTGGATTCCAGGACAGATATGGTTACAAACTTAATTCTTTTAGGAATGAGAAATTTTATCCCGAATAGGGTAAAATCTATAAAACCTAAATGAAACTCATGGTTTGATTCGAGCTGTAAAGAGGTTATTAGGATCAAAGATGTAAGTTTCCGGATTTATAAAGCCAACCCTACTGAGGAAATTTGGAATAAGTTCAAACAAGCTAGAAAGAATTATAACGGACATATTCGATGCATTAAATTTTTGCATGACCAGAAATTAAGGCAAACAATACTACAATGTCCCTGTTTAAAGTCTGGACTCTTTTGTCCACACTTGATTCGTAGGTACATAAACCTAGAACCTGATGTCGATTATATAAGGGATTCGTAGGTGCATAAACCTAGAACCTGCTGTCGTTGATACATGGGAATCGTAGGTACATAAACCTAGAACCTGCTGGTGCTTGCTAATATAGAACGATCCATGTATCGCTTATAATTGTGTAGTTGGTTTTCCAAGCAGACTCACTTGGAAGTAAAATTAAAAGTCTTGGTTGATGGTTTGAAATTAACTCATGATATTCTTTATTGATAGCAACATTTTATAGAAAAATATTGCTTATTAGACAATTATTACCAAACCAAAATTAATCACATTGATTGCTTATAAAAATGTATATTACAGTTGAGGCAAAAACGTCAAGCTCACATTTCATTGTCTTTTATGCTGAGATTCGTAAAATAATTAAAAGCATGACTTTGTTTACCATCAGTTTATCAACCCGAATACACAAAAAATGTGTATCGTTTATTTTGCATGAAAATAAATCAATTATGTGTATGGTTTTTTATTATTGAGTGAATGAACTGCTTATTGCATAAAAGATAATTGTTCGGGTTGGCTTTCATTGTCTTTTATGCAATAAGCAGTTCATTCACTCAATAATAAAAAACCATACACATAATTGATTTATTTTCATGCAAAATAAACGATACACATTTTTTGTGTATTCGGGTTGATAAACTGATGGTAAACAAAGTCATGCTTTAATTAATGAAATGTGAGCTTAACCTCTTTGCTTCAACTGTAATATATATTTTTATAAGCAATCAATGTTTAGTAATAATTGTCTAATAAGCAATATTTTGCTATAAAATGTTGCTATCAATAAAGAATTTTATGAGTTAATTTCAAACCATCAACCAAGACTTTGAATTTTTTACTTCCAAGTGAGTCTGCTTGGAAAACCAACCTACATATATATAAGCGATACACGAACATCGACATCAGGTTCTAGGTTTATGTACCTACGAAGCAAGTGTGGACAAAAGAGTCCAGACTTTAAACATTTGGCATGACGTTGGAACATGACGCCATTGATGTGGTAATGATAAAGATCGTATCTTCTTGACGCGGTTTGATATGAAGCTATGATATCTGCCTGCGTCAGCATTGATCAAAGCTAATACGATCTCTGAACCGGTATAATAATGAAGCCATAAGTGAAACGACAATACCACGCTTAGAACTGTGCGCAGCCAAATAAGCTACAGAACTAATGCAAAAGGTCACAAAGGATCTTAAACTTGGGGAATTGGAATCTCATTATTGGACCGATTCAGAGATCGTATTAGCTTGGATCAATGCTGACGCAGGCAGATATCATAGCTTCATATCAAACCGCGTCAAGAAGATACGATCTTTATCATTACCACATCAATGGCGTCATGTTCCAACTAAATCAAATCCAGCCGATATTGTATCAAGAGGGATGTCAGCCACAAAATTAAAAAACCACCACATTTGGTTTTATGGACCACTGTTTTTATACGGACCTGAAATAAAATGGCCAGCTGAATTCAAGGCTAAACCCACCAATTTATACATAAAAAATCGAAATTGGTAATGACAGCAACAATTGAAACAGACGTTATGTACAGTATAAATCACCGCAACTCATTTTCACGATTACAAAGGATTGTGGCATACATATATCGTTTCCTTCAAAATTGCGGAAACATTAAACCAAGGAAGGACGAATTAATGCCCCTCGAATTGGAACAATTCGAACCAAAGGAAGATGAATTATCACTTCTCGAACTGGAACAAGCACTACAGGTAATTGTAAGATTCATGCAAAGCCAAGCCTTTAAAGAAGAATTAAAACAATTGACTGAGGGGAAATGGATCCACGGCAATAGCCAATTGACTACTTTATCACCATTCATAGACTCAAAGGGTATCCTACGCGTGGGAGGACGATTAGAAGCTGCAGATTTGGATTACGACACTAAACACCCGATTTTGTTACCCTACAACCACGAATTCACTAAATTATTGATTACAGAAACTCATTTTCAAAATCGTTATAAAGGACCACAAGGCCTACTAGCTAAAATACGTCAAAAATTCTGGCCCATTAAAGGCAAAACTATGGTCAGAGCAGTAGTACACAGGTGTATACATTGTACAAGAACAAAACCGAATTTAATGACGCAAGCAATGGGAAATTTGCCTGCAACACGTGTCCAGCCAGCTCGACCTTTTGTTAACGCCGGAGTTGATTACTTTGGACCGGTGTGGATTCACTTCAATATTAAAGGAAAACGACCCCGGAAGGCATACGTTGCGGTATTCTGCTGCTTTGCAACAAAAGCAACACATTTCGAAGTCGTGAGTGATCTCACCACGGATGCATTTATCGCCGCCCTTAAACGATTCATCGGAAGAAGAGGAAATTGCCTTAATTTACATTGCGATAACGCCACAAACTTTGTTGGAGCAAAGAATCAACTGACGGAGCTGCAAGCGGTTCTTTATGATCAAGTAGCACAAGGGAAGATTACAACCTTTTGCAATAACAAGGGCATAGCGTTCCATTTCATTCCCCCACGATCTCCACACTTTGGTGGCCTTTGGGAGGCGGCAGTAAAATCTGCGAAATACTTTCTAAAACGGAATCTGGAACCAACAAAATTAACTTATGAAGAATTAGAAACACTTATGATTGAAATTGAAGCTATTATGAACTCTCGACCGATAACACCACTTTCATCAGATACGAATGACCTCGCTGCACTAACTCCTGGGCACTTTTTAATTGGTGAAGCGTTAACTAGCACTATTCAGCCTGCAGCCCAAGTTTTTGGCAAGGGTTTGGAAAAACGATGGAAGACAATAGTCGCGCTTAAACAACAATTTTGGGACCGATGGTCCAGCGAATACTTAAGCCAACTACAACATCGCCAAAAGTGAAAGCAGGAAAATCGCAGTATTCGAGAAGGAATGATGGTGATTTTAAAGGAAGACAACTTACCACCTCTTCAATGGCAACTGGGAAGAATAATCAAATGCATACCAGGAAACGACGGTTTAGTGCGCGTTGCGGAGGTTAAAACTAAAACAGGCATTTTCAAACGTGCCATACATAAACTTGCACCTCTGCCGACTGAAAGTGAAGAAGATTCGCACCCTACACCCGTAGCAAAAGCACACTTCAAACATTCGGAACCATTAGTTGATCCTGAAACAGTTGTTCATTCTAAACCAGTGATTCATTCAGAGCCAAAAGAAAAAACATTTAAGGAAATGCAATGTTCTAGTCGAAATTCCAACATTTCAAGCGTACAACCAGACATACCTAAGAAAAAAATAAAACACTCGCTGGGTTCTACAATAGAGATGGTCCTGATGACGCTTATGATCCTTCCGTTAAACAACGGATCACCTATACAGTTAACCCCTTTTACGTCACAGCCTGGAATTTACTTTGAAAACATTGCAAGGGAAAATATCATAGCAAGCGAATGGAACATTATAGCTTACTTTGATATGATAAATTACAGTCAAGAACTTGAGATGGTGAAAAAATCATGTTCTTCACTTGCAGATTTATGCAAAACAATGACGCATAAGGAACAGTGCAGGAAAATAACAAGCCAAATTGAACACTTGATGGATGAATTATCAAAGGGAAGTGAGCTATTATCACCACCCAGCAACAATCAAAGGCGAGTCAGAAGAGGAGCTCTTAACATAACATTGTAGGTGGAATCGCACATTCACTGTTTGGTGTCCTAGATTCCGAATATGCAGAAGATCTGTCTAAGACAATTGATGGGTTAAAGGACAATGAAAACATCCTACTTACTCACATCAAAAACCAGACATCCTTTCTTCAAACAACCGCCAACATCATGAGTCGAACTCAAGCACAGAATTTGCATCAATTTAGGACAGTTACATCCCAGATAGACGGCCTAACAAATCAAACCAACGCTATTTCGAAGGATCTTCATGAAGAAAATCTAGCCCAACTCTTCTTATCAAGGGCTGTCCAAACTTTAACTTCAATAACCAATTTTCAACGCGTTCAGGGGGCACTTTTAGATATCATAACTCATAGTCAACATGGAAGAATCAGTCCAATTCTTATGCCGTTAGCACAATTGCATCAAGAACTAAAATCAATACGAGAACATTTACCTCCTTCAATGAAACTTCCGGTGTCCAATGCTGGATTTTCAAAAATTTATAATATAATGTCAATTGAAGGAAAAATTCTGCAAAGGTATGCGATTTTCAAGATCAAGTTACCATTGATAACCCCCGAAGAATTCGAAGTCTATCGAACAATCCCTGTACCTGTATTGCAAGAGGACGGATTTGCTGGAATACAACCTTCTTCACCATTTCTATTGATCAACTTGCATCGAGACTTATACTACCCCCTATCGGAAGAAGAAATGAAGGCTTGCTCATCAAATCCTCTGGGAGGACTCCTATGCAAACAAAGAGGTCCTCTTCACCACAAAGGATCCATCGCTAATTCTTGTGAGCTAGCATTGTTCAATCACAAGTTTGAACCTAACAAATGCCGTGTCAAGAAGATGGATGAAGGTCCTCATTGGATTCAACTATACAGTGCAAATTCCTGGATATATGCACTTTCTGAAGAAACAACACTAAATTTAGTTTGTGACAAAAAGACTTCTCAAATAACAATCCACGGTACGGGCATTGCCAAGTTGCAGAGTGACTGCATAATAAAACAAAGGTTTTTAACCATCCGAGGTCATAACATCTACCCATCAGAAACCAGACTGTCATATGTACCACTCCTCAATCTTACAGATGTCAAAATCTCAACACAAGAACTTCTCACAAGAAAACAACCACATGCTTACGAAGAATATTCAACAGATCTTGAAGCATTAAAGAAAAATCTTGAAACATTTCGAGAAACTCTCCCAAATAAATTAGAACAGCATGAAATCCACCATACTATCGGACATGCTGGAATATTAATAGCGATTTCAATCGTCATATTTTTAATCGCCCAATATTACTGCAAGAAGAAAAGAAATAAGATAAGCCAACCAACACCTCAGCCGAGAAAACATAATGCAAACATCACCATCCCGAGAATGCAATCAACATCAAAAGGCATCCCATCAGAAGCTAGATTTAATGTAACTACTGAAGAATAAACATGATACTTATTTTATTTTCCTTTAATAAATAGTAAATTGTTTTCTTATTAAATTTTAAATCGTTATTTGTATTTATAGTTCTTTTTCTAAAAACATTATTTGTAATTTGTAAAACGAATCGTTTAACGTGGGGCAGAATGTTCGGGTTGCCTTTCATTGTCTTTTATGCAATAAGCAGTTCATTCACTCAATAATAAAAAACCATACACATAATTGATTTATTTTCATGCAAAATAAACGATACACATTTTTTGTGTATTCGGGTTGATAAACTGATGGTAAACAAAGTCATGCTTTTAATTATTTTACGAATCTCAGCATAAAATACAATGAAATGTGAGCTTGACCTTTTTGCTTCAACTGTAATATATATTTTTATAAGCAATCAATGTTTAGTAATAATTGTCTAATAAGCAATATTTTGCTACAAAATGTTGCTATCAATAAAGAATTTTATGAGTTAATTTCAAACCATCAACCAAGACTTTGAATTTTTTACTTCCAAGTAAGTCTGCTTGGAAAACCAACCTACATATATATAAGCGATACAAGAATCGTTCTATATTATTATTCGACATCAGGTTCTAGGTTTATGTACCTACGAATCAAGTGTGGACAAAAGAGTCCAGACTTTAAACAATAATGAAAGGCAACCCGAACATTCTGCCCCACGTTAAACGATTCGTTTTACAAATTACAAAAAATGTTTTTAGAAAAAGAACTATAAATACATATACAAATTTTGATTTAAAATTTAATAAGAAAACAATTAACTATTTATTAAAGGAAAATAAAATAAGTATCGTGTTCATTCTTCAGTAGTTACATTAAATCTAGCTTCTGATGGGATGCTTTTTGGTGTTGATTGCTTTATCGGGATGGTGATGTTTGCACTATATTTCCTCGGCTTATCTTATTTCTTTTCTTCTGGCAGTAATACTGGGCGATTAAAAAAATGACGATTGAAATCGCTATTAATATTCCAGCATGTCCGATAGTATGGTGGATTTCATGCTGTTCTAATTTATTTGGGAGAGTTTCTCGAAATGTTTCAAGATTTTTCTTTAATGCTTCAAGATCTGTTGAATATTCTTCGTGAGCATGTGGTTGTTTTCTTGTGAGAAGTTCTTGTGTTGAGATTTTGACATCTGTAAGATTGAGGAGTGGTACATATGACAGTCTGGTTTCTGATGGGTAGATGTTATGACCTCGGATGGTTAAAAACCTTTGTTTTATTATGCAGTCACTCTGCAACTTGGCAATGCCCGTACCGTGTATTGTTATTTGAGAAGTCTTTTTGTCACAAACTAAATTTAGTGTTGTTTCTTCAGAAAGTGCATATATCCAGGAATTGGCACGAGTACGATAACTTTGGCGCCAAGAATTGATAACTGTTTTTTGAAGAACAGATCAATACAAGCATTTTTTACTATGGGTGGGGGGGGTCTATCTCCCTCCGTTTGGGCGGGAGGGGCAATTTTATAAAAACAGGGCTAAAAATTTAAAACAAATATTAAAAAATAACGGTAATACTTACAACTAAGTTTTATATCTTTATTTTTAAGCCAATACTTTTTTCTATTAGATGTTTTTTTAAATCAAGTGAAACCTTTAAAAAGTATTGACTTTAAAAAAAAATATAAAACTTAGTTGTTAGTATTACTGTTATTTTTTAATATTGATTTTAAATTTTTAGCACTGTTTTTATAAAATTGCCCCTCCCGCCCAAACGGAGGGAGATAGGCCCCCCCACTCATAGTAAAAAATGCTTGTATTGATCTGTTCTACAAAAAACAGTTATCAATTCTTGGCGCCAAAGTTATCGTAGCCTCCCCCAGGAATTTGCACTGTATAGTTGAATCCAATGAGGACCTTCATCCATCTTCTTGACACGGCATTTGTTAGGTTCAAACTTGTGATTGAACAATGCTAGCTCACAAGCATTAGCGATGGATCCTTTGTGGTGAAGAGGACCTCTTTGTTTGCATAGGAGTCCTCCCAGAGGATTTGATGAGCAAGCCTTCATTTCTTCTTCCGATAGGACGTAGTATAAGTCTCGATGCAAGTTGATCAATAGAAATGGTGAAGAGGGTTGTATTATAGCAAATCCGTCTTCTTGCAATACAGGTACAGGGATTGTTCGATAGACTTCGAATTCTTCGGGGGTTATCAATGGTAACTTGATCTTGAAAATCGCATACCTTTGCAGAATTTTTCCTTCAATTGACATTATATTATAAATTTTTAAAAATTAAGCATTGGACACCGGAAGTTTCAATGAAGGAGGTAAATGTTCTCGTATTGATTGTAGTTCTTGATGCAATTGTGCTAACGGCATAAGAATTGGACTGATTCTTCCATGTTGACTATGAGTTATGATATCTAAAAATGCCCCCTGAACGCGTTGAAAATTGGTTATTGAAGTTAGTGTTTGGACAGCCCTTGATCAGAAGAGTTGGGCTAGATTTTCTTCATGAAGATCCTTCGAAATAGCGTTGGTTTGATTTGTTAGGCCGTCTATCTGGGATGTAACTGTTAAAAATTGATGCAAATTCTGTGCTTGAGTTCGACTCATGATGTTGGCGGTTGTTTGAAGAAAGGATGTCTGGTTTTTGATGTGAGTAAGTAGGATGTTTTCATTGTCCTTTAACCCATCAATTGTTTTAGACAGATCTTCTGCATATTCGGAATCTAGGACACCAAACAGTGAATGTGCGATTCCACCTACAATGTTCAGAGCTCCTCTTCTGACTCGCCTTTGATTGTTGCTGGGTGGTGATAATAGCTCACTTCCCTTTGATAAGTCATCCATCAAGTGTTCAATTGGGCTTGTTATTTTGCTGCACTATTCCTTATGGGCCATTGTTTTGCATAAATCTGCAAGTGAAGAACATGATTTTTTCACCATCTCAAGTTCTTGACTGTAATTTATCATATCAAAGTAAGCTATAATGTTCCATTCGCTTGCTATGATATTTGCCCTTGCAATGTTTTCAAAGTAAATTCCAGGCTGTGACGTAAAAGGGGTTAACTGTATAGGTGATCCGTTGTTTAACGGAAGGATCATAAGCTTCATCAGGACCATCGCTATTGTAGAACCCAGCGAGTGTTTTATTTTTTTCTTAGGTATGTCTGGTTGTACCCTTGAAATGTTGGAATTTCGACTAGAACCTTGCATTTCCTTAAATGTTTTTTCTTTTGGCTCTGCATGAATCACTGGTTTAGAATGAACAACTGTTTCAGGATCAACTAATGGTTCCGAATGTTTGAAGTGTGCTTTTGCTACGGGTGTAGGGTGCGAATCTTCTTCACTTTCAGTCGGCAGAGGTGCAAGTTTATGTATGGCACGTTTGAAAATGCCTGTTTTAGTTTTAACTTCCGCAACGCGCACTAAACCGTCGTTTCCTGGTATGCATTTGGTTATTCTTCCCAGTTGCCATTGAAGAGGTGGTCAGTTGTCTCCCTTTAAAATCACCATCATTCCTTCTCGAATACTGCGATTTTCCTGCTTCCACTTTTGGCGATGTTGTAGTTGGCTTAAGTATTCGCTGGACCATCGGTCCAAAAATTGTTGTTTAAGCGCAACTTGTCTTCCATCGTTTTTCCAAACCCTTGCCAAAAACTTGGGCTACAGGGTGAATAGTGCTAGTTAACGCTTCACCAATTAAAAAGTGTCCAGGAGTTAGTGCAACGAGGTCATTCGGATCTGATGAAAGTCCTGTCACGGTCGCCAAATGTTTAAAGTCTGGACTCTTTTGTCCACACTTGATTCGTAGGTACATAAACCTGATGTCGATGATATAAGGGAATCGTAGGTGCATAAACCTAGAACCTGCTGTCATTGATATATGGGATTCGTAGGTACATAAACCTAGAACCTGCTGGTGCTTGCTATTATAGAACGATTCATGTATCGCTTATAATTGTGTAGTTGGTTTTCCAAGCAGACTCACTTGGAAGTAAAATTAAAAGTCTTGGTTGATGGTTTGAAATTAACTCATGATATTCTTTATTGATAGCAACATTTTATAGAAAAATATTGCTTATTAGACAATTATTACCAAACCAAAATTAATCACATTGATTGCTTATAAAAATGTATATTACAGTTGAGGCAAAAAGGTCAAGCTCACATTTCATTGTCTTTTATGCTGAGATTCGTAAAATAATTAAAAGCATGACTTTGTTTACCATCAGTTTATCAACCCGAATACACAAAAAATATGTATCGTTTATTTTGCATGAAAATAAATCAATTATGTGTATGGTTTTTTATTATTGAGTGAATGAACTGCTTATTGCATAAAAGATAATGAAAGGCAACCCGAACAGTCCCGAAGGTAGTAAAAATTTCTGGTCATTTGTAAAAAATGTGCGCAACACTACGTCATCGTCAGTTCCTACGCTCGTTTCCAATGACACTCATTTTCTAAGCTCGATTGATAAAGCCAATCTGCTTGCAGCACAGTTTGCTGTTAATTCGATGCTGCCAATGAGTGACATGACTCCTCCTGTACTTCAAAGCGTAAACGATTCTATGGGACGAATCTTCTTTCGCACTCGTTCAGTTGCTAGAGTCCTAAAAGATCTTGTATAGTATCCCCACTATTGTTCTGAAGAAATGTTCTTCATCGCTGGCAAAACCACTGCGTAAGCTTTTCCATCTGTCCTATTCTACTGGTCTCTTTCCGAGTGGATGGAAAACTGCATTTGTCCAGCCTGTCCCTAAAAAAGGTGAGTCCTCCTCCCCCTCTAACTATCGTCCAATTGCACTTACGTCCCTTCTTTCCAAGGTCATGGAAACGCTGATCAATTTTCAGCTAAAGAAATATCTTGAAGAACGGAAGCTTCTTAATGACGGGCAGTATGGCTTTCGTTGCAATAGGTCCACTGGTGGTCTCATGGTTTATCTCACCGAACAGTGGAATAAATCTTTACATCGTTTTGGAGAAAGTAAGATTATTGCACTTGATATTTCAAAGGCATTTGATAGAGTTTGGCATCAAGCTCTCTTATCGAAAATGCGTGCTTTTGGTATTGATGAATCTCTTCTTTGTTGGGTTAGAAATTACGTTTCGGACCATTCAATTCAAGTAGTATTGGACGGGTCCAAATCTGATATCCACAAAATAAACGCTGGTGTGCCCCAGGGCTCCGTTTTGTCTCCGACGATCTTCCTTCTTTTTATAAATGATCTTTTGTCTGAAACTTCTAACCCACTACATTGTTTCGCTGATGACAGTACTCTCTGCTTTTCATATTCGTTTTTAGATTCTCATCCTTGTTCTTCGGATGTGGCCTTCCAACGGCAGCGTATGATAAGCTCATTAAATTCTGATCTTGACAGCATTGTTCAATGGGGATTTAAAAACCGTGTAGAATTTAATGCTTCGAAAACTCAATGCTGCCTACTGTCGCAAAAGCGTAACCCTCCCCCAATGCCACTATCCATGGGTGGTACTTGCATCGAGGAGATTGAACAACTATCGGTCCTAGGTAAGTGCATCACAAACCACTTGCTGTGGAGTGATCATATATTTGACATCGCCAAAAGTGTTTAGGATTTCTCCGACGATACAAGAAGTTTTTTACCCCTTCTGATCTGGCTACAATTTGCAAAGCTTTTATTCGTCCCAAACTTGAGTATAACTCAATAACGTACTTGAGTCTTCTGGATAGAATTGAAAAAAGAGCTCTAAAAATGATAGGAGATCGTTCTCTTACCGAGACATTTGCTTTTCTTGAACACCGCCGCAAGGTCTCATGCCTGTCATTGTTTTATCGTTATTTTTATAAACAATGCTCTAGTGAAATAGCCAGTTGCATTCCTCCCCTTAAACAATTCAACCGTAATACCCGTACTGCTAGGAATTCCCATCAGTTTACCCTTGAGCCCAATTTCGGACGTACTGTTAAGTACAGAGATTCTTTCTTTAGCCGCACTACGCGAATGTGGAATGCTTTACCAGACACAGTATTTCCCACTCATTACAGTGTGCAGACATTCAAAACCAATGTGCATCGGTTTCTCCTTTCTTATCCTATCCTCCTTTCCTAATTGCTCGCACTGTGTTTAATCATTACAAGGGTATTCATAACCCCTTTAGTGCGCGAATTAAAACACTTGTTTCTTACTTTTAAAATTAAACAATATTTATTTGGAACTATGTCCTTTATTATTGAAATACTTTTTACTAATTCTAAAAGGAGCTTAAGGCTACTATGTAGTTACAATAAGACTATTGATAAATTCATCATACAGTCGTATTTATATACTTTTCTTATCTATCTACAAGGAGACCCAAGCGTACAATCGTCTTGCTTGATAATGAAGAAGAGATAATATTCCAACATTGTATACAAACGATATTATCTCTTGTACATATGTTATCATTGTAGCGTTGTGTGCAAGACTGTACTAGAGACTAAAGATATCATTGAATACAAATAATGTTATCTTTTTTCTCAATATGTTTTGCTATGGATACTTAACTCCCCCCCTTGTTAAACGAAATCGTCCCGATTTTTCGACGCTATTTTTAACATTTCTCTTTCATAAGTTTTGTTATATGCGTCAATCTTTTTTTGTTTTTGACGATCTGTTATACATTGTATAGTTTTTATCATTACGTACGTAAATGCTAGAATAACAATCAGTGTTACAATTGTGTATATAGTTGATAATATCGGTTTTTCTTCAAAAGGAATAATTAGTTTTTTTAAAGTATCTATGTTATCGAATTTGTACATTGTATCTTCTTTAATTATTTGGTCGATGTAAGACTCTGAATTATGATTTCTTAATATAACTTCTTTAATTTGCTTATGCATGTTTTTGTATATTTTATCGTCTAGATTTATAGTATTTTCATAAGTAACTAAGTTTATACCATTAATTGTTTGATTATTTAACTTATGCTTACCGCTTAATAACATAACACCGGATTCAATTTCTAAGTCGTAATCGTATTCTTGTTTAATGTTGCATTTTGAAGTTATATTCTTTAAAAGTGGAATAAGACAATTTTCTTCTTCAAAGTTAATTTCACAAATGTTTTTACTTAGATGATTTTGACAATTTTTTGTTCTTAAATAAGTTTGGTTACATAAGGCAATTGTTTTATCTGTAATGATTTTTCCATGTTTTGAATTTAAAGGTGTTACTTTATACAATTTACATGATTTAATTAGAACTGGATATTTATATATTGTGATGAAGAATTCATCAGTTCTAGCTAATAATATTTTAGAGTACTCAAGTATATTTATTATGGGTACTTGAATTATTTCATGTTGAATAATATTTTTAATGTCATCTAAGTCTAGGCTTTCTGATAAATATTCATTATTTTTTGCTGCATTAATTGTTCTGGTCAATAATAATAATTGTTCGTACACTTGTTCTATTACTAAATGTTCTTTAAGGCTCTGACCTTCGAATTGTTGCAAAATTTGTTCAAATCTAGAATTTATAGTTTTTTGTTTATTATTGTTTTCTATGAGATTATTTATACTCGTTTCTATGTTAACTAAGTCATAATGGTCAGGATTACCAAACACATATTTGAAAGCTGTTCCTAAAAAGTTAATTGATCTAGTATGCCTAGTATGTTCTTGTAATTGGTCTGCTAAATTCTTAATTTTACTTAACCAAATTTTTTCTTCTTGTGTAGGTTGATATTTACTAGTTACGATATTTACGTAAGGTTGAAATATCGAAGTCAGGTTGGTTGCATGTAACAAATAAGTTTGTTCTTTGAATAAATACACGTCATCTGTTTGCGTAAGTATAAACTTCTTGTTTAGTAACTCAGTTATTTGAACGTTTCCTTGCCCTTCTTGACTCTGTACAATTCCTAGTAATGTTAGGAATATTAATATTTTCGTCATCTGAAAAATGATAATTCTTTATGTTATCCTTGTGAATTTTTATTCCTTCTTTAGAGATTACAGTGTCTCCTTTATCTTCTTCTACTATTCTTGTTATGTATCTGGCGTTAGATTTCTTTCTAAGACCTGTGATTCTTACCATTATCTTATCTCCTTTTTTATACTCTCTGTGTCGAGTTCCTTTATTTAGACGTTCGATCACTTTTTTGGATGCTGAGTTTAGTTTATTTATTATAATTTCACTATTGCTATATTTATTTTGATTAAAGAAAATGTCTCTAGGTTTCAAACCGGTAACTGAGTGTATAGAATTATTTAATTCACGCACTGTTCTAAATATTTCGTCGATAAGTCTTGTTTTATTCTGAATTGTGAATATTCTAGACAGTTCAGTTATTGTACCGTTTACACGTTCTACTTGACCGTTCGCTGTCGATCTGTATACTGGAGTTTCTACTTTAGTTATGTTGTATTTCAAACACATTTGGTTCACCATTTCTGTTTTGAATCCCTTCTCATTATCTGTCATGAGTCGTTCACATTTTGGGAAATAATTAGATAAGACCTCTTCCATAACGTCGTACAGTCTGTTTCGAGTTTCGATTTCCCGAAGGATTGTATATTTAGAATACTTATCTACTGTTACAAGGAAAGTATACTTGTCGTTGAAGTATATGTCCATATGAATGTGTGTTCCCACATGTGTTGGTATTTCTGAATTATTCAGAGGTTCTCTGATAGGTTTTCTTTCATATTTTCCAAATAGACATGCTATGCATTTTTTGTTGAAACTCTTTGCTTGTTTATTTAGATCGGGCCAGTAATATTTCTCTGAGATTTCTTGTATATTGTTACGTAACCCTCGGTGTGCTCTTTCGTGAGTTACCCTTACAAGTTTTAGTTGTTCCTCCAAATTTGTCACGTCTTGAAGTTTTCTTGGTGTGAATATAAATCTTACTAGTGGGAATTCTTTTTTTATGTTTTCACCATATTTGTATATGTTTTCAAATTTCGTATGCAAAGCTACAATCTTTTGGGGTTGTATAACTTCTTTCATCTGCCTTAGTAAAGAGTCTTTGTCCTTAAACTTTATTATGAGTCTTATTTTGTTACTAAAATAGATTTGTGTTTCGATATTATTTGTTATATCTTCAATAAGTTCGAACTGTGCAGCGTATGCATTAAAAGGCTGATTCACAGTTTTTATTATATCATTAGAAGAACTTTCAGCTGAATGTGCTGTTTCTATGGTAGAAGTATTTATGCGTTGACGTGATAATGCGTCAGCTACAAGATTTAGGTTTCCTGGTTTATATACTAATTTTGCTCCAAAGTCTTCAATGATTCCCTTCCAACGTTTCAGCTTTGTGTTGGGATTTTTTTCTGATACAGAATATATAAGGCTCTGGTGATCGGTATATATGGTTAAGTCTGCTATACCATATATGTAGTTTCTGAGTTTTTGTAAGGACCATATGATCGCTAATAGCTCTTTCTCGTTTGTGCTATAGTTCTCTTCTGTCTTACTCAGTGTTCTTGACAAGAAGTGTATAGGTTGCTTATTCTGACTTAGTACGGCTCCAATAGCTATGTTGGATGCATCAGTAGTAAGCTCGAATGGTTTACTATAATCCGGTTGAAAAAGTTCGACTTGTTCTTTCAAATAATTTTTTAAAATTCTAATCGCTTCTAATGCTGAATCATTCAGATTTAACTTAATATTTTTACTTTGTTTTTTGTTTACTTTACCGTTATCTCCTCGTAAATATAATGTCAGGGGCTTGGCTATGCTTGCGTATCCTTTTATAAACTTACGATAGTAACCTGTAAGACCTAAAAATCCTCTCAAATCCTTTACCGTTTGTGGGACTGGAAAATTTTCTATAGCTGCTATTTTCTCAGGGTTCGTAGTGATTCTACCATGTCTGATTATGTGACCTAAGTATTCTACTTCTTCTTGAAAAAACTTACTTTTCTCATCAGATATTTTTAATGTGGCTTTATTGAGTACGTCGAATACTTGACTTATGTGCTGTATATGTTCTTCCTCAGATGAAGAATATATCAATACGTCATCAATGTAAACGTGTACGAATTTACCTACAAAGTCTCTCAAAATGTCGTCCACGCATCTCTGAAATATGCTTGGTGCATTTTTGAGCCCGAAAGGCATTCGTTTAAAATGATATTTTGCGCCATTTATAGCAAAAGCTGTTTTTTCTTTATCATCTGCTTTGATTTTAATTTGGTGGAAACCTGACTCCAAATCTAACGTTGTAAAGTACTTGGCTTTACCTAAATTTTGAATTGTCATGTTGACATCCGGAATGGGGTATCTGTCTGTTACAGTGTGAGCGTTAAGTTTTTGGAAATCAACAACCATGCGCCGTTTTGGTTTTCCTTTTTCGTCCAAACCTTTTTTAGGTACTGTCCATATGGGACTGTTATAAGGACTATGGCTTTTTTCTATTATATCGTCATGTAAGAGTTTCTGTATTTCTTTGTTTACGAATTCGTTATCTGCTATGGGATATGGATATTGTTTAACATAAACCGGATTATCATTGGTCGTCCTAATGCTTGCTTCTATAGTATCTGTAAAGGGTAACGGTCCTATGCTGTTATTAATCTTCATCAGTCTATCTATGTCTGCTTTATAAATATTATTTTCCCCAATTATGTAATTAATTTTCTGAATAGATTCGACACTGCTTATGGTAGTTAGAGTCATATTACTGAAATTTATTTCCGCGTTTAAAACTTTAAGTCCTTCATATCCTAATATCATATCAAAAGACTGAATATCCTCTAATTCAAAAAATGTTATATTTTTCTTTAATATCTTAACTACTTTCTTTGTATCTACCATAGAATAACCATGCATTGTTTTTATTTTTATAGGTTTAATTTTAATTTTTTCGCTAGAATCGCATTTTCTATTAATGTAATTATGGGTTGCACCAGTATCAATAAGAATTTTATAAATTTTCTTAGAAATAATACTAGTTAAATTTAAGCAGGGCAACCCGTCTACTAGTTTAAATGATCTATTCTTATGTTATTATTTACCATACATTCCGTTTCATCTGCTTCTGCATATGTACTGCTGACATCGTCTCTGCGTTGTTGTCGGGAGTTATTTACTCTCTGCTGCTTGAAGTTCTGCTGATAAGATCGTTGCGGTCTGTTGTGTGTGTTGAAACTCCCGCTGTGTTCACGTTTCGCTGGTGGATTATATACATCGGGTTTGTATTGATTCCAATTTTGTCGCTGTGCATGTACAATTTGTCTCGAGTTTATCTCCATGGGCTGTGGTCCGTCATTTCTCTTGAAAGGGTTTAGGCGTGGTCCTTGATTGTGTTGCTGCATATTATCGTATTGCTTCTGGGGTTGATAATTCGTTGTTTGGCTCGAATAATTTGGTCTTCTTTCGTTTCTGCGTTCATGTGGCATATTTTTGTGGTGCTTATCTTGAGTGAGATGTAAATGCCTGTGCACATTATCATGTTCTATTCTGCGAGCAATTGCGAATGCGTGTTCTAGATCATTTATTGTAGCTGAATATAATGATCCTCTTGTAAAGTTGTCACTCATACCATCAATGAATATACGAACTGCGTCGTCGTTAGCATTTTTAATTAGTCTGTCGATTATATTCGGCGGATCACCTGACATAGTGATTTTTGATATTATTAAATTGAGATTTTTATTTATCTCGTCGTGGTATTCAGACAGTGTGCTTCTTTTTTGCGTGATGGCTTTCATCATGTCTTGTAGCACGTATAGAGGTTCTTGATTAGAGTACGTATAATCTAATCTGTTACGTATCGCCTCAAAATTAAAAATTGTGTTATAATTAGTTAACACATTCGCGGCTGCACCCTGTATTTTACTTTTCACTATAGTCAATGCTGCTGCGTACTTACTGTGTGTTTTGAAGTTTTTAATGCTGTCCATTAATCTGGATGCTTCTTCGCGCCACGACCGATAATTTGATTGATCGCCGTTGAAAATAGGTAGGCTTTTAAATGCGTCTAACTGTATTTCACTACCATCTGTATATGTGGTTCTTATTTCCTCTAGCACAGGTATGTTTGGTACTATGCCTAATCCAGATTTTACTTCATTTAGTTTTGTTTCTAAATTAGTGTTTATTTGATTTTGGTTAGTTATTATTGCTGCTAACCTTGCATTCTCTGTGCGTGTGTGCTCTAGGGTTTGTGTTACTGTGTTGCACCTGGTTTCTAAAGCTTCTAATCTTGCCATTAATACTGCGAGTTGTTCCATTTTGAACTCGTGTCTGTTGTCGTCGAATTTGTGTGTTTTTTTTCTCCACATATACACTTTCACTGAATTGCTTTGCTGCTTCGTACGAAGAAGCTATATTTGTACCTGCTATGCTAGGTAATTCTTGTAACCGGTAACGCGAGTGTTCTGTTTATACTAGATTTCACTACTTGTTCCCGAGGTCCGCTCGATTGAAGTTAAAAAGTATATTTAACCTCCTGGCAGGATCGCCAATTAAAACACTTGTTTCTTACTTTTAAAATTAAACAATATTTATTTGGAACTATGTCCTTTATTATTGAAATACTTTTTACTAATTCTAAAAGGAGCTTAAGGCTACTATGTAGTTACAATAAGACTATTGATAAATTCATCATACAGTCGTATTTATATACTTTTCTTATCTATCTACAAGGAGACCCAAGCGTACAATCGTCTTGCTTGATAATGAAGAAGAGATAATATTCCAACATTGTATACAAACGATATTATCTCTTTTACATATGTTATCATTGTAGCGTTGTGTGCAAGACTGTACTAGAGACTAAAGATATCATTGAATACAAATAATGTTATCTTTTTTCTCAATATGTTTTGCTATGGATACTTAACTCGCGCTCAATATAAAAAAAAAGTATTTTTAAGTAGTTTTAAGGTATTCACGTATATTTACGTATATTTTAGTTTTATTTAGGTTAATTTAGTTTTATTTAGGTAAAGGGTAGTTTTAAGTTTTTAAATAAAAAATAAAGTCATGAAAAACAAGTTTTTAAAGAATTTTCTTGTTTAGTTTTAAGTAATATTGAATTTTAAATTTAGACTAGTCTTTTTTTCCCCTTTTATTTCTTCTTTTCTTAGCTTAGGTTCAACAGATAATTTGTTAGAAGTTTTTTCCTCTGGCCATCAGAAGATATATTTATTAGTTCTCTGGGTACTTGGTTGAAGATCTGCGGTATAATAACACAAAGTTGTTGTCGCCCGTACGAGTTTTTAAACCTTGATGTTTGTAAGAAGCCTTGAGCTCTTCTTCTTGTGTTTAATTGATGTTCTATTGGTCGCTGATAGAGCTGATTATCATAGTATTCTTCGAGAATGTTAAGTTCAAAGAGTTGTTTTATGTTAAATAGTCCAAGTTTTTTGTAATTTTCTTGTTGACTTGTATAAGGTTCCGTGGTTATTCGGGTTTTGAATTTTATTAAAATTTTTAAGATCCGATTTTGTATTTTTTGTAGTTCTAGCAAGTAACTCGGTGTGGTATTTCCCCACGCCAGTATTCCATACCTTAATATTGATTCCATTAATGAAAAGTAGACCTGTTTCAAGATATTGTAATTGGTGTACATACTTAAGTGATGAAGAGCATATACTGCTTTTCGAAGCCTTTTACCGAGTTGAGTAGTGTGAAGATCCCATTTGAAAAAACAGTCTAGTTCAACAAATAAATACTTAAAATGTTGTACATTTTCAATTAACTCCATGCAATTGTCATCATTACTTAGGGTCTCTTCATTGGCGTTTAGGTGTATGCAGTTTGTGTTGTGGAATTTAATTTTAATTTTTATTTTTATTTTAACAACATGAGTAGGTCTGATGTGCATTAGTTTTGTTTTTTTAGTATTTATTATGAGTCCAAAATCTTGACACCATCTTAGCACTGCATCGAATTCTCCTTGCATTATCCTGGTTGCTACTGACAGGTCTCTATGGCTGACAACGATCGCTGTGTCATCCGCAAAAGCAAATCCCGTGCTGTTCTGTAAAACGCTGAGAATTTGGTTTGCATATATTATGTAAAGCAAAGGCCCCAGAATTGATCCTTGCGGAACTCCATAATGTAGATTTTGTTCATTGCTTACTGTATTGGATATTTTCACTGTAATTTTTCTATTTGTAAGGTAGCTTTTGAACCAATCCAGATTGTACCCGCGTATCCCAATTCTTTCGAGCATTTCGAAGAGTTTTTCAAACCTTAATGTATCAAAAGCCTTTTTAAAAGCAATAAAGATAACAATGTTATGGTAGCTTTTAATTAGATTTGTGTTGATAAGATTTGAGAATTGTGCGAGAAGCTTGCTAGTGTTTTTGTTTTTGTGAATCCGTACTGATTTTTGTTTATAATATTATTTTTGTCAATATAGCTTTGAAGTTGTTGCGCCATTATCTGCTCTAAGATTTTGTCAACTACAGGAAGTGTTGAAATGGGTCTATAGTTCAGGACATCAGTTTTTATACCAGCCTTATAAATTGGTCGAACTATTGCCACTTTAAGTTCATCTGGTACATGAGATTGCTCCAGACTCAGGTTAGCTATGCGTTCTACTATTGGGGTTAGAGTTTCTGCATTTGATTGAATATCCTTTGCTCATATACCGTCTATTCCTGGTGATTTATTTAGTTTCATTAAAGTCTTAAAAATATCTTCTCTTGTGACTGGGGATATATAAATTGATTGTATGGAACTTGTTACTTCGGTGTGGTAAGTTTTAATATAACAGTTGTGCACAACAGTTTTAACTTCATTTATGAAACTTGTCGCAAAATTGTTCGCGAGCAAATTTGAACTGACTTCACTACCGAAATTTCTTTCGATCACTCCATCTAAGTTCTGTTTTCGTCTTCCAAGTATATCATTTATTAAGTTCCAGGTTTTTTTTGTCGAATGAGGCATTTCAAGTTCCTCAATGAAGTTTGGTATATTGAATCCCGGTTGGCGATATAGAGCAATAATAGAAAATTCATCTTCTTTGGTTTTTATTTCAAGCTGCACGTTTTCGTAAAAATTGGTTCTTACAAAAGTTCTTTCTATGGAATATCCGTTTTTTATGAACACTGCTACTCCACCTCCTCTTAACATTTGTATTTTTAGAAACTCAGACTCAAATCCACTAATTTCGTAAAAAATATTTTCATATTCTTTTATGTTTATTTCCACCAAAATAATAATTGCAAGATCATTAATTATATAATTAAGTTATGATATAAATAAATTCCAGTTTTTTCTAAAAGATCTTATATTGATATAGAGGCACGAAAATATTATTTTTTGGATAATTCATAATTTTTCAATTCCTGCAAACTATCAATCACCCTGTGCTCCATATTCAATATTCGATCTATTACATTTTCATTATTTTCGTTCATTTGTGCCGTCATTTTGTAAGAAAATAATTAACTAAAGTAAATTAATCAATTTTTGAGACGTCATTGACAGTGTCAATGCGGATGATGCTACTTTTCTCATTCTTTCTCGCAAGAATTTTTCCATCTTTTGACGAAACAAACTTCCACCCATTCACTCTTGCTTGATTTTTTGACAACCACATGATATGTCTGTTTGTATCTGTGAGTTGGTTATTAACAAAAATAAATGCATTTTGGTTATAATTTTTGCCGGGTAATTTCTTATTTAAATCATTTAAGTAAACTGGCCCGTGTGAGTGTAGTTTTTGTAGAAAGTTTTGTTTGCAAAATTTGTTTGTAAATGAGATTATTATTTTTGAATCTTTTTGTTTGCTTTTGGTGTTTGTGCGATATATATATTATAAATATCTGTTCCTTTTATTGTAAAGTCGGCTTATTTGGCCAGACTTTTAACAATTTTGGTTGTGTTTTCAGTTGTTTCAAATGGAATATTTTTAATTTCAATGTTCTTTTCAATTACCTGTTGCTCGAAGAAATAGTTGATTTTATTTTCCATGCCAATGATAATTGAATCCTCAGTTTCAATCTGATGTTTCAGTTCAGTTATTTCCTCAGTTAAATTTCTTAGGAGTTTGTCGTTTGTCTCTAGTGTAGAATTATAATTGTCGTAGTTCTTAGATACAAATTCTACACTTGTAGAATATTCTTTAAGCATCCTTTTAATTTCTTTCCCTTTGACTTGCTAGAACCTCGACCAGCTTCATCTCCGTTAGCCGTTGCCGAATCAGTTTGCCCTTGGCTGTCCATGGGAATTCGGCAGTCCTTTTGTCCTAGACCATCTTTAGATTTTCGACAAAATTGGCACTTACAAGTCTCCTTTTGTATAGAGTTCATACCTTTAAAAGTCCGTGCAGATATGGTGGTGCAATCAAAGTGAAGTTTCCTGTTGCAAGCCTTACACTTGACGTATTCGCCCTCCATTGGAAGGTCTTCTTCACAGTGACCACATCGCGCCATTTGGTTTTTTTTTTTTTTTAATTTTGTAATTTTAAAAAAAGGCGTTTAATCAATAAAAAAACACTATATTTTACTTTGTTTTATTGAAGTGAAAGCTTCGTGGCTTTATAAGTATAAAAACTTTAGCAAAAAAAAAAAAAAAAAAAGAAAAATAATAAATAGGAAAAAATTGAGGATTGAAACACTTTCAAGAATGTTAAAATTTGGTATTCAAATGAAGAAAAACCCATTTAGAGGCAGGCGACATCATAAGAGTAAACCGAGACAGCACTATAAGCCAAGACTGAACGAAATGGTGGTCACGGATAGTGATGGGCCATTAAGAAAATGTACTACGAAGTAATGGGCAGTAATCGAGTCGTCCCCGAGGACGTGGTAAAGTTTGTATGTCTGGCGGAACCTTAGAAGTTTTCATAAATGTATGTCGAGCTATGCGTAAGAAACTGAGGGTAAGATAGAAAATGATAAATAGAATTTTTAAAGGCAAAAATTAAAAGATTTTTTTTCGTTTAGCCATAATATAAGATAGACAATTAGCTGAAACAGTATAGCAATATTCTCCTAGTAAATATTAAGAGTAGAATAGGCTAAAAGAGTTAAGTAAAACCGAAAAACAAAATGAAATTAGGAAGTAAATAGTTCTTTTTGGATACGTATAATCTGAAAGGTTATGGATACGTATAATCCGAAAGGTTCGGTTATCTACTTACTTCCATCTTAAAAACCTCTATGTCAAAAACTTATAGTACTTACTTATTGTTTAACTCCTAACACCAACCAGACTCACACTTAAAGAGAATATAAGAAATTATCGCTAAAAGTTTTTTTTTGTACAAAAGAATAAGAATAATACTTACCTATGAAAAACTTACTGTCAATACGAGATTTAAATAAAGGTACGTACCAAAAAAAGAAAAAAATTAAATAACAACAACAACTATTGCTAGTTGTTAATTTGTATTTTAGTTTAGTGGAGTAATTGAATGAAATTCAAAGAAAAAGGTTAAGTATAAGTAGTCTATACTCCGATGTGTTTCGCCTAAGTGTGAACGGTAGGCATCATCAGTAAGCCGTCCACACTCTCCTAAGACACATATTTTATTTTAGTCGATGTAAGTGACTATATAAAATGCAAGGCAAAAAAGCGTTGCGAATTTTATAATATGAAAGGAAAACTTTGGTTAAAGTCCAACCTCTATGAAAATTATACCCGTGGCTAGGTTGTTTACAAAAAAAGAAAAAAATAAATAACAACAACAACTATTGCTAGCTGTTAATTTTTATTTTAGTTTAGTGGAGTAATTGAATGAAATTCAAAGAAATAGGTTAAGTAGCCTATACTCCGATGTGTTTCGCCTGAGTATGAACGGTAGGCATCATCAGTTAGGCCGTCCACACTCTCCTAAGATACATATTTTATTTTAGTCGATGTAAGTGACTATATAAAATGCAAGGCAAAAAAGCGTTGCGAATTTTATAATATTAAAGGAAAACTTTGGTTAAAGTCCAACCTTTATGAAAATTATACCCGTGGCTAGGTTGTTTACATAAAAAAAAAAAAAATTAAATAACAACAACAACTATTGGTAGTTGTTAATTTTTATTTTAGTTAGTGGAGTAATTGAATGAAATTCAAAGAAAAAGGTTAAGTAGTCTATACTCCCGATGTGTTTCGCCTGAGTGTGAACGGTGGGCATCATCAGTTAGGCCGTCCACACTCTCTATAATAATAATATAATAAAATTCGCAACGCTTTTTTGTCTTGTTTTTTATATAGTCACTTACATCGACTTAAATAAAATATGTGTCTTAGGAGAGTGTAAACGGCCTAACTGATGATGTCTACCGTTCACACTCAGGCGAAACACATCGGGAGTATAGACTACTTAACCTTTTTCTTTGAATTTCATTCAATTACTCCACTAACTAAAATAAAAATTAACAACTAGCAATAGTTGTTGTTGTTATTTAATTTTTTTTTTTTTTTTTTGTAAACAACCTAGCCACGGGTATAATTTTCATAAAGGTTGGACTTTAACCAAAGTTTTCCTTTAATATTATAAAATTCGCAACGCTTTTTTGCCTTGCATTTTATATAGTCACTTACATCGACTAAAATAAAATATGTATCTTAGGAGAGTGTGGACGGCCTAACTGATGATGCCTACCGTTCATACTCAGGCGAAACTCATCGGAGTATAGGCTACTTAACCTATTTCTTTGAATTTCATTCAATTACTCCACTAAACTAAAATAAAAATTAACAGCTAGCAATAGTTGTTGTTGTTATTTAATTTTTTCTTTTTTTGTAAACAACCTAGCCACGGGTATAATTTTCATAAAGGTTGGACTTTAACCAAAGTTTTCCTTTAATATAATAAAATTCGCAACGCTTTTTTGCCTTGCATTTTATAAAGTCATTTACATCGACTAAAATATAATATGTGTCTCAGGAGAGTTTGGACGGCCTAACTGATGATGCCTACCGTTCACACTCAGGTGAAACACATCGGAGTATAGGATACTAAACCTTTTTCTTTGTAATATTGTTACGGTAAAAGGTCATTTTCCCAACTGTGCACCGCCTCGAAAAACCGCTCCAAACCATTTTTTTTTAAAATGCAGAGTTGAGAAGTAATTTTATTCCTACGGATTATGATATCGTAATTCACCACTGCAATAGATAAAAGTCAGCAATACAAATAAATGAAAGTGGGGTGTCTGTTTTTAATGTCAAAATAAAAGTATTTTACTACGCACATATAAAAGCATTCAAAGCCCTTATAACAAAACACACATTTCTTAAAATATTTGTCTGTCTGTCTGTCTGTTTGTCCTGCTAATCTCGAGAACGGCTAACCCGGTTTTGACGGGACTTTCACTGGCAGATAGATAATGATGTAGCGCGGATCTTTTTCATTTACTCTCTAGGTGGCGATTAGGTCGCCTTAATCGTTTTTAAGTCCGGTTAGAAACTATGCTTGACATATCTTAAGTTATTTTAATTACTTTCAAGTTGGCGCTGGGGTCGCTCATTTCAAGAATATTCTAATTTATGGACCAATCTGACTCAAAGTCACACCATGTAATAATGTAGGTAAATAATAATAACAAAAATATTACAAATAAGGCCTTTGAATTTTTTTTACTTTTTTTACAATATATTTACTTAAATCTAGCTTTCCCTACACATAAATTTTAACCATATCTATACACATAAATAAAAATGTAGTGTCTCTTTGTAATATTAAAATAACGGCATTTTACAAGATGCATATGAAAGCATATACGGCACTTATAACGAAACCAGTATTGTGCCATGTAGACTATATATGTAGACTACACGATTGTCTACCTGTAGATAATTCAATGTAGACAATTGCCTATTTTCTACATATCAATGTCGACAACGTAGACAATGTAAACAATCTTTTTTTTTCATATTGCTCCTTAATAAACCAATAGAAAGAATAATAAAAAGGCATTTAAATTTAATGCATTTATATTCACTCTATGGTACTCGTAAGATAACAAAGCTACAAGAGCCGTTAAAGTAGTAGCCAGAGGTCTCCATTCGTCATGTTCTGCTAAAGAAATAGTCTAAGATCTTGTTGAGATTCCTCTGGGGAAAACCTACGACATGAAGAAGATCACTTCCTTTATTCATGCTCACTTTTGACAATAAAGAAAGTCTTGAAAAGATCTATAATATTCGATCGATCATGGGCATAATTATTAAATTGAACCGCTGCGAAAACCGAAGATTGTTCCACTACGTAAACGTTGCCAAGCATTCGGCCATACTCAAAAGTACTGCAACCGCGAGTTTGCTTGTGTAAAGTGTGAAAACATTCAACGAATAACTGTACAGTAATGCCCTGTTGGTAAGAAGTTCCAAGAATCCAAAGGCAAAAATATAACAAAAACCACGTCTGCTAGAAAAAAACGTTAGGAACCCAGCAAAAGCAAAACAAGCTGTGGAAAATAAACCTAATAAAGAACCGCCTAAAGAAGTTGCTCAGAGCAAAACCGATGAAAAATTCTATTCAAATGTAGCCAAAAATACACGGAAGAATAAAGAAACTTCCATAAAAGAAATGCGGCTCCATGTAATAGCTCCTAACGTATTAAGTCCTAAAGTTATAAGTCATTATGAAGAAATTCCTAAAAATTAATGAAATAAACACTAACAATTCTTAATGCAATAAGCCGTAACAAAGATGCAATATTTTTTTAATCAAAAGATGAAATAAACCCCAACAATAAGAGTTAATAATGAATCAAAAAAACAAAAAAAAACATGAAAAAACTTCTAATGTGCAAAACAAAATTTTATTAATTTACATGATTGTAAAGGAACAAATCAATTTTATAAAGAACGACTCGAAATTGGAGCGGTTACCCGCGCCGTGATTTCGCGTCTCTATCGCACCTCCACAGCACTCGTGCCACCCCCGCCGCCCGCGTTACCCGCACCACCCACGCCACCCGGCCCACCGCTAGTTCAAGGGTTAATTAAAAAAAATCGTACAAAAGCAATATTTTGTTAAAATTAGACGTATTCTACAGGGCGATTGGTATAAGGTGCACCAAAAAGCCTTGTTATATCTTTTTGGAAAGCCAGAAAACTATTCTTTTATTTTATTTTTAAATTAAGTTGTTTAAGTGAACAGTTTTAAAAAAATAAATTTTCAAACTCAAAATTTTGAAAAAAAAAACTATAAAAAAAATGTTTAAACTAATTTTTTTCAAAATTTTATTTAATTAACTATTATTTTTATTTTCAAAATTCAATGCTCTTATTAATTTTTAGTCAAAAACAGAAAACCGGAAATTTTTTAACAAAATTTTTTAACATGTGGAAAAATGCTGCCGAAAGAGCAGAATAATGATAAAACCGGAAAAGTCAGCCATCTTTTTCTTTATGTCATAAAATGACAAATTAAAGGGTGCGTTCCGAAAGCGAGGCAAAATTATAGTGAGCTATAATTGTGCTCACAGATGGCATAGACATCATCGCCCCCTTGACGCACTGCGTCAAGAAATAATAAAGATTTATAAATACTTATGGTAACTTTATATCTACAGGAATCATAAATACAGTGCTTAAATGAAAATTCAAAATATTTTATTAAGATAAAAAAAAATTTGTTTTATTTAGGATACATATATTCAAAATGCGAGTTTATATTATCTTTTATACTGAAAAGCAACTATCGAAAAAATGTAAGGCAGTAATAATAATAAAGGGGACAAAGTTACTCTGGTGGTGCGATATTTGAATTTTTTTCATAAATTGATTAAGTATTTGGCAAGACGTAGAGTTTGACTACAGGTCGAGTGATTTCGACCTGATGAGTTTTTATTGTCGGAACTCTTACCATTCCATCTGTCGCCAAGCACACCTTAATTACTCTACCGATTCGCCATTAATTGCAGGGCAAATTATCTTGTTGGACGACAACAAGATCAATAACATCAATATTTTCTTCAGGGAATCGCCATTCGAAACTATTATGTAACTGTTTTGAATATTCTTCTTTCCAGTGCTGACAAAATTGTTGCTGAAAGCATTGTAGCTTTTCCCATCGATTTATAAGGGAAAGTGAATTTTCATCATTGTATGGTTCAGGGAAGATCAGTAAAGAGCTACTACGAAGAAAATGTCCCGGAGTCAAAGCTAAGGGATCTAGTGCGTCTTTAGACATTGGTGAAATTGGGCGCGAGTTAAGACATGCCTCGATACGAGCGGGGACAGTCCAAAATTCCTCAAAAGTAAATTTACCTGTCCAACATTTTGCTAAAAGCTTTTAATATTAAAGGTTTTGTGGCCTTTACTCCAAGCATTGCGTTTCGCCCTAGTTTGATGGTGGGCTCATCAGCTAGATGACATCAAACCCAATCTAGTACGCAATAATTGTCGATGATTACTGACTGCTTTATGAAATTTACAGAGAAAACTCCCTGTGAATTATATTATTCTAAAGAACTTTGATTAAAGTTAGACATCAGAAATTATGATGTTATGCTCGTGGCCAAGTGAAGTTATAAGAAAATAAAAACAATAAAAAGACTAAAAATAGTCGAATTAGATTTTATTAAGTGGAGTATTTATAAATGAAATTCAATATTAAAGGTTTTGTGGCCTTTACTCCAAGCATTGCGTTTCGCCCTAGTTTGATGGTGGGCTCATCAGCTAGATGACATCAAACCCAATCTAGTACGCAATAATTGTCGATGATTACCGACTGCTTTAAAAAATTTATAGAAAAAAATCCCTGTGAATTATATTATTCTAAAGAACTTTAATTAAAGTTAGACATTAGAAATTATGATGTTATGCTCGTGCCCAAGCGTAGTTATAAGAAAATAAAAACAATAAAAAGACTAAAAATAGTCGAATTAGATTTTATTAAGTGGAGCATTTATGAATGAAATTCAATATTAAAAACCTTTAATATTGGATTTCATTTATAAATACTCCACATAATAAAATCTAATTCGACTATTTTTAGTCTTTTTATTGTTTTTATTTTCTTAGAACTTCGCTTGGCCACGCGCATAACATCATAATTTCTAATGTCTAACTTTAATCAAAGTTCTTTAGAATAATATAATTCACAGGGAGTTTTCTCTGTAAATTTTATAAAGCAGTCAGTAATCATCGACAATTATTGCGTACTAGATTGGGTTTGATGTCAGCTAGCTGATGAGCCCACCATCAAACTAGGGCGAAACGCAATGCTTGGAGTAAAGGCCACAAAACCTTTAATATTAAAAGCTTTTAGCAAAATGTTGGACCAATAGGATTATAATAAAGTTTTAAAAATCAATGCTTTCTCCCTTATTTTTTCTGCGGCAGCAACGCGTCAAGTAAAAGCTAGTTTTAAATACAATCTATTATTATTATATTATATTTCTAGCTGTTACCCGGTGCGTTGCTGCCGCAGAAAAATAAGGGAGAAAACATAGATTTTGAAGGAGTAATTATTGTAATCCTACTGGCCCAAAATTTTCCCAAACGCTTTTAAGCTCATATATAAGAGTTTTCGAAAGGCTACCACCCCAGTGCCATCTTTGGGATAATTTACTTCATAAGTTACTTCCTATAAAGTCAGAGTCGATATTCGATAGCTACCAGTCACTTTCAGCTTACGCTCTTGCTTTTATAATTAATATTCGATAGCTCACAGTCGCTTTCTGCTTACGCTCTTGCTTTTATAATTAATATACGTTAAATTCTAATTATTTAAAAAACATGTCTCTTAAATGTGTTAAATGCCAAGAACCTATTCGGCGATCGCAAACTCGTGTTACTTGTGGTTCGTTCTGTGGCTTGTCGTACCACAAACAATGCGCTCACGTAAATGACATTGATTACAACACCTTATCAAATCCGAATATGTCCTGGAATTGTAACAATTGTTCAGATCCATCTTTTTCTAATTTTGTTCAACAGTTTACCGAACTATCGACATTGGTTATTAGTTTAAAAAATGATCTTTCTCTTATCAAAAATGTTTTAATCACCAGTAACAATAATTTACCTAAAAAACAATCAAATCAAATAAACCTACACAATGCAACAGTAAAAATTCCAACAAATACATCACCCACGATCTTAATTTCACCCCAGCAAAACCTTGTGACAAGTGAATTAAGTGTGCCCCCCTCCTCTGATGCTTCGACCTCTTCATCAGCATCATTGTCTAATAATATCCCGAATAACAATAACAATGTATTAAATAGTGCTATTACCAACAACAACTTCACACAGTTAAACGTTCTGAGAAACCCTAAAAGAGTTTATGGTACAAATAATTCTGTTTGCCTAAACTCCCTGGCGGTCAGCCATCAGACGAATAGGGGGAATAACATGTAGCATACGAAAACATGCACGTGCCGTAACTATTCGGGAATGATGGAAGTGTGATCATAGCCTCTTCGCGGCGGCCGCTAGTAACAAGCCTTTTAAAAAAAGGTTTGGCTAATATGATCAGGCTAGTTCCTCAGGTTGGCAACAGGTCAATTCCCTGTTCCGTAAAAATTCGAATTACGAGACCGACAACAAGCCTCGGAAACGGACTGATCTCACGACGACAACCTACGCAACGAAAACGGCAAAACGATTTACGAATTTTCTTATGGAACGTAAGAACGCTCTATAGAGCTCGAGCTGCTCAGCAGCTAGCTGATGCCCTGTCAAAATATAAAGCTGACATAACAGCACTTTAAGAAATCAGATGGACAGGGAATGGTGTTTTACAGAAGAAAGAATATGAGGTATACTACAGCTGTCATACAAAACATCATGTGCTCGGGGTAGGCTTCCTAGTCAGCGAAAAAATGAAGTCTACCATCATCGGCTTTAACGCTATAAGCGAAAGGCTATGCACCCTTTGCGTGCGAGGCAAATTTACGAACATCAGCCTCATTAACGTTCACGGACCTACGGAGGAGTCCTCAGACGAAGAAAAAGAGACTTACTACGAACAAGTCGAGAGGACCCTCAATGCCTGTCCAAGGTATGACGTAAAAATCATCCTCGGGGATTTGAACGCAAAAATAGGTCGGGAGCCGGTATTCAGGCATTACGCAGGCACCCATAGTTTGCATGAGAACACTAATGACAATGGACTTCGAGTCTTAGAATTGGCAGCATCGAAAAACATGGTCGTTGCGAGTACCAGGTTCCCGCGTAAAGATATCTACAAAGCCACATGGGTATCACCTGATGGAGTCACTCGTAACCAAATAGACCACGTGTTGATAGACCGTCGCCACTACTCGAACTTGAGGCGCCAATATCGACTCGGATCACTATCTTGTTGGTATGGTCTTCCGAGGGCGGATTGCCTTGCGAAGACGTATTGCATCCGCCGATCAGGTTCGAATCAACACGGCCGCCCTGCGCAATGAAAATGCCAGTAACACCTTTGGTAATGCGTTAGGACTCGTCCTAGAATCACTTGATTTAGGGAGAGTAAGTCCTGGAGCCAGTATGCTGGGCGTAGATGAAAAGTGGACACGCCTTAAGAATACTGTCATTAGTACTGCCAACTCCATCTTAGGCAGCAGTCGTAGAAATCGGAACGACTGGTTTGATGATGAATGCAAGCTAGCGACTGAACGTAAGGATGTTGCGTACCGAGCAATGCAACAATCTCATAGAACGCGGGCACGCGAAGAAGAATATAAAGAGCTCAGAAGAATAGAAAAACGGCTTCACAGACAGAAAAAATCAGCCTGGGAGAAGAACTTAATCTGTGAAATAGAAAAAAGCCGAGAGCGAGGTCCGCACCAGGCGCGGAAGTTCTACCAATCCGTCCGAAACTTGACGCAGTACACACCACGCTGCACATACTGCAAGGACGGAGAGGGAAATCTGATCACCGATCCACAGAGCATACTGGAGCGATGGGACGTGTACTTTAATGAATTGCTAAATGGTCAACTCACTGCAGAAGTGGAGGCTCCACTGCTTCAAGACGAATACCCTATGTTGCCGTCACCAAGCATAGAAGAGGTTGAGAAGGCTATAGACCGGCTAAAGAAAAACAAAGCCCCGGGAGCTGATGGTATACCAGCCGAATTATTTCAACACGGTGGGCCAGCTCTACGTCAGGCAATTCATGGTATTATAGTGCACGTGTGGGAGCATGAAGAAATGCCAGAAGACTGGCGAAAAGGTATAATATGCCCCATACATAAGAAAGGAGGCGGTACTCACGTTGTTGAGTACCGCCTATAAGATACTCTCCTCTATCCTACAAGACCGGATAACCCCATACGCTAAAACCATCATCGGACAATATCAGTGTGGTTTCATTCCAGGCAAATCAGCAACTGATCACAACTGATCAGATCTTTACCCTTAGGCAGGCGATGGAAAAATGTCTAGAATTTAACATCCCAACATACCATATGTTTATAGACTTTAAGGCCGCCTATGATAGCATAGCCAGGGTAGAACTTTACAAAGCCATGAGAGAATTCGGCATCCCAAATAAATTGACACGACTATGTAGGTTGACCATGACCAACGTAACAAGCCAAGTAAAAATAGCCGGATTGCTATCCAGACCAATCAACATCTTTAATGGACTCCGACAAGGGGATGGTTTGGCATGCCTCCTCTTCAACCTGGCGTTGGAGAAAGCAATCCGTGACTCTGGCACGGCAACAAGAGGGACCATTGTCAACAGGTCCAGCCAGATACTGGCTTACGCAGACGACATCGACATCATCGGAAGAACCGAGCAAGCTGTACACGATTCCTTCATCCAGATCGAGCAGGCGGCACAAAATCTGGGGCTGCACATTAGTGAAGGTAAAACAAAGTACATGGTGGTGTCGAATGCGAGAGGAACAGTTGGTCAAACAATCAAGGTAGCGGAGCACGAATTTGAAGTGGTGCAATCCTTTAAATACCTTGGATCAATAGTAGCAGCCGATAACAATATAGAAGAAGAAATACGCGGGCGGCTTCTCAAATCCAACAGAGCCTTCTACAGTCTGTCCAAGCTCTTCAAATCCAGAAATCTCACCATAACTTCAAAACTACTGCTGTACAGGACCATGGTCCTGCCAGTACTCACATATGGATCCGAGACTTGGGTGCTTAGCAAAAGGCACTCTGACCTCTTAGCCGCGTTCGAGAGAAAAGTCTTAAGGAGAATTGTTGGCCACATATGTGAGGAAGGACGATTCCGGAGACGGTACAATCATTAATTGTACGCAATCTACCTAGAAGCAGATATCGTGACAAAAATTAGGCTCGGTAGACTTCGGTGGGCAGGGCACCTAGCTCGCATGAGCGAAGAGGAACCTGCTCGGAAAGTTCTTTGTGGTACATTCTATGGCAGACGATAGCGTGGTAGACCATGCTTGCGCTGGAGAGATGGCGTAGACCAGGACGCCCGGAGCCTTGGGGTGCGCAACTGAATGGCGTCGGCTCGAGACCGGGATAGGTGGAGAGACTTGTTGAAGGAGGCCAGGACCGGACCCCGGTTGTCGAGCCGATGATGATGATGAAAATCCCTGCCTAATTATAAATTGTTGTATCTATCTAGATTCGATATAGGTGTTAATACTGATGACATTATTAATCATATCTCCGAAAATACTTATATTCCTAAAGACTATAATCTACTAAAAAAATATGTGCAAACCGTGCTGTTCATCAACCTCAAAGTCAGCGTTCCTGAAAATATGCTTAGTATTGCTATGAATCCAAATATATGGCCCTCCACAATTTAAATAAAAAAAATCGTCTCTATTGCAAAAAAACGAAGATGCTATATCAACCCAACCAACAACATAAACTATGCACCGCCGCCAATACCTCTGCAACTTCCTCGCCACCGTATATCAACACCCTCACCCAATAACCAGTTTTTACTATATTACCAAAACACAGGGGGACTACGTACAAAAACAAACCAATTGTTTCTCCACTCATCTGCCTCTCAATATGACGTTATCACTTTTACCGAGACTTGGCTTACCGATGATCATCACAATTCTGAATTATTTAATGATAATCAGTACAATGTTTTTCGGAAGGATAGATGTTTGGTGAAAACTAATTTAACTATAGGTGGAGGGGTGGTAATTGCTGTTCGATCTCATTTTTCTTCTGCTGAAGTTGAGTTGCCGTCGTCTGCTATAAGCTCTCAATATGATATCGATCAATTTGCCGTTCGAGTGCCTAAGGGTTCTTTATTGGATTTATTGATTATTTTAAGTTAATGTACCACCAGGTAGTTCAATAGATCTATATAAAATCCATATCAATAACTGTCGTATACTTTTTTCTGAATTAAATTCAAATCAACATTTGGTAATATTAGGTGATTTTAATCTCTGCAATATTAAATGGACTTTTGATCCAGATGAAAAATGTTTATTACCTTTTAATATAAATTCTGAACTGGAAAGTGAAGTTATAGACTCTTTTTGTGAGTTTGACATCATTCAAATAAATAATTTTTTTAATGATATGAATCGAATTTTAGATTTAATTTATGTTGACAAAGAACTTTCTGTAAATATTAGTAAGAGTATCGATCCAATATTCAGTAATTCTCTTCACCATCTGGCACTTAGCGTTGAATTTAGTTTTTTGGTTATTTAAAACCAACATGTGATAATTCCACCTACTATAATTATGCCAAAGGTAACTACAATGCCATAAATTAATTTTTAAATTTAATTCCTTGGCATCAAGTATTAAATAATATTAATCTTTATGTTTCGTATAATGTCTTCATTGAGTCATTAAAGGCGGCAATTGATAGTTTTGTTCCAAAAAAAATTAATAATATAAAGTCGAAGCCCCAGTAGTAATAGTCTGTAAGCCGATTTTACGGGTTAAGAATAAAAATGCATTTATTTTGTATTTAATTTAAGATCTTTATTCTTGCAGTATCATGAATAGACTGAATTGTTAAACGAAAATTATAAAATATTTTTCTATTGTCTTATCTTATCTTTTCTTATCGGCAAATAATCAACGTGTGCAAAATGAGTAGGAGAGGGTATTGCTCTTTGCATTCAGCAAAGCTTGGCTCGACTTTCAAATGCTAGTCATTGCTCTTAAAACTCCTGGCTATACCTAGTAGCAGAGAGTTCTTTCTATCGTGGCTTGGGTTGGTAATGTAATGACATTGCATTGCAAACTTGTGCCGGTTTTTGTGATAACATTGACTCGTGTTTGGTTGAGCTTGGCTTGGGTTGGTGTTTAAGCTGCATCCGAGCTTAGCAACAGAGAATGCATCACGTTTGTAAATATGATGGTATATGGCATAGAATGTGTGCCAGATGTCTTCATGTTACTCCTCCCCCTCTTGTATAAACAGAACGCGTTCCTATGTGTTCAAATGCTGCTGTTTTTTGCGCAATCTCTTTTGTTGTTGACTTGTAGAAACCGATCATTATAAATTTAAATACATATGTACCTACATACGAAAATTAATATTTAACAATAATTGAATACAACCAAACTTATAAGCTACTAATTTAACATTTGAAATAAATTGTAGAAGGTTATTTTCTGTTAATATGTTTAATATTTATTTTCATATTCAAAAAAAATTTTTTTTTTTGCTTTTTAAATAGGTACTTGAATTTTTATTTTTTTTTTTTTGTATGTATTTAAGATTGAAATGAAATTAATAACATATTAATATTTTTGATAAGTTTTTGTATACTATAATATAATGTACTATAAATATTATATTATAAAATATATGTAATATATCTGAAAGTCAAAATGAAAAACGAGCTCCGGTCTGAATTATAAAAACTAAACAACAGTGCTAATGAACTACCTTCTTGGTTTTTTTTTCTATTTTTGTAATCTCTTCCAGTAAGCTTTCTATCAAATTTAACATTTTCTATAGAACTTTGATATATATAGTTTCTCTTAATTATTTGTCTATCCCTCTTAACTCCAGATTGATCTGTAAAATAAGATTTTCCTTTTTCTTTTATGTCTTTTAAATATATCTTGGCAAGTGTTTTATGTTGTGAAATCCTAAATTTTGTATACTATATATAATGTACTATAAATTTTATATTATAAAATATATGTAATATGATGAGTATGTACGACCAACATCAACATGTACCTTAAGCCAGAATACAACTATGAAACAATTGTTCTGTTATAAAATCTGTTATTAGATTTATAAGAGTTCAGTTATAAGAATGCAGTTTGCTTTCAGTCCTCATCTAATAATGTTGCCTTTGTTCATGTCATACAATAGTATACTTATATTATTAATGTAGTTAGAATTAATTTAAACTTATATATAGATTAAAATGAAGTGTTAATTAAAACGAAATAGTTTTATTCTTAAAAACACAACAATTGGCGACGAGAAATTTAACAAAGTCCCAGCGTTGCATGTGCTTGTAGTAAATCTAGTGCATTCTTATAATTATATATACACACTACACTAAAAAAAAAAGGTAAATGCTTGATGTACATAAGTAATCATTAATTTTAAAATGAGTGAAGAATTAAGTAGAGCAATTAGTTCGTTAATAGCCAGCCAAAATACTTTTCTGGAAGATTTAGTAAAAAAAAATAAATATTAAATCTGAGCCAAATAATACAGATAATATTCGTCATATTCCGCCATTTAATGCTTTCGATAAAGAGAAATGTTCATTAGTTACATATCAACAGCAATTGGAACAGCATTTTACAGCTTACGGTGTTGTATGCCAACTAAGAAAACGTGCTTATTTTCTTTCATGGATTGGATCCGAAACTTATGAGCTATTAGGAAAATTGTATGGATCCTCCATTTTGGCATCAGAAACCTATGATAATTTAATTGAAAAATTATCAAATTATTTTAAATCGAAAGTACATGTATGTACGTCACGTTACAATTTTTTTAAATGCCGCATGCAAAAAGAACAGTCATACTCCGAATGGATTGCGGAGCTACGAGGTCTTGCTAGGAATTGTCAGTTTGTATGTGTGACAGAGAATTGTAAAAAAGAATATGTGGATGAAATGATAAGGGATTCCATAATTCTCCATACGCCGCACGATGCCGTGCGTTCAGCATCTTTGCAAAAAACTAACCCAACTCTAGATGAGGTCAAGGCTATTGCAGAAGCCTATGAGGCTACACAAAAATCTATTCAGTTATTAAAAAGCGAACGAACTGATCCAATTATTGAAATAAACCAGTTATCTTCTCCATCAAATTACAATAACCGAAAATACGGATCAAGGGGGCGAAGCAAAACCCGAAGTTATAGCAGTAGTCGACATCACCAGCAGCAACACAAGAGTAGTACTCCACCCAAATCTTGTTCTGGCTGTTTTGATCATCATCCGAAAGCGAATTGCAAATTTTTAAATGCCATTTGTAATAAATGTGGAAAGAAAGGCCACATAGCGCCAGTATGCCTTTCATTTGTAAGCAATCGTGGTTCTTCTTTTAATCGTCAAAGAAAATGGCCCGTTAGAAACGAACATGTTAACAGTTTATCGGAAGATAACATCCTCTCCGTTAATGATTCAATGCAAGTAATCGGCAACAAATTATTTCTAACATTAAACATAAATAACCATGAGGTTAAATTCCTGTTGGATACAGGCGCAAGCATATCAATGGTAGGTTTACCTGGCTATAATGAGATCAACTCTCCAGTTTATTCAGAGTCGACACGTAAAATTAAATCTTATGGTGGGGTTGATGTTCCTTTGCTTGGAGAAGTTGATGTCGATGTAAAGTTTAAAGGATTTACAAAAAAATTGCCTTTGCTAATCACTAACATGGAGCACGGTGATAATATTTTTGGGTGGAATTGGGCAGAAGCTTTTGGATTACAGGTCAATTTTGATGGTGGTACTGGCATGGACATTTTGGAGAGTGTTTCACCAGCTGATGTAGATGCATTATGTTCTAAATATCCAGATTTATTTTCATCTTCGCTAGGTCATTGTAATTCTGTCAAAGCAAAGCTATATTTAAAATCCTGTGCAAATCCGAAATATTTTAAAGCGAGACAAATTCCTTATGCTCAGCTGGAAGAATTTAAGTTGGAAGCTAACCGTTTGGAAGCACATTCGGTTCAGCGAATGGGCTGCGCCAATCGTGATTGTTCCAAAGCGTAATCAAAAGCTGCGCATTTGTGGTGATTTTAAGGTTACGATTAACCCTCAGCTTGAAGTGGATCAATATCCAATTCCTCGACCCGAAGAATTATTTCATAAGCTATCCAAAGGTCAATATTTTAGCAAGCTGGATATGTCTGACGCATATATACAAATTGAGTTGGAAGAAGATTCAAAAAAATTTGCTGTTGTGAATACGCCGTTGGGTTTATATCAATACCAACGTCTGCCGTTTGGCATTGCTAGTGCTCCTGCAATATTTCAGCGGACATTAGAAGCAGTCCTAGCAGATATAAAATGTGCTGTATACTTAGATGACATCTTAGTTACAAGCAAAAATATGCAAGAGCACCTACACAATTTAGAAGCCGTTTTTAAGCGTTTATCTGATAATGGTCTGCGAGTAAACCTACAAAAATGTGATTTCATGAAAACTGAAGTTGAGTACTTGGGTCATATTGTCAGCTCAAAAGGGTTACGTCCAGCTGAAAGCAAAGTGGAAGCCATTAAAAATCTATCTCGTCCAACAAATCTCAAAGAGCTTCAGTCATTCATGGGTAAGATAAACTATTATAACAATTTCATTAAAAGTTTCTCTCAAACAGCAGCCCCTCTGAATGAACTTAGAAAACAAGACGTTTTGTTTCAATGGCGGACTCCACAAGAAACTGCTTTTCAAATCCTGAAGCAACAAGTTGAGGACGCAACATACCTCGCTCATTTCAGACCTGAACTGCCTATCATCTTAGCAACAGATGCATCATACTATGGGATAGGTGCAGTGATCTCTCACCTCAATCCAGATGGAACAGAACAGCCGATAGCTCATGCATCAAAGACTCTTAACGATTCGCAACGCAATTATAGCCAGATTGAGAAAGAGGCTTTTTCGATTATTTTTGGCGTAACCAAATTTCGCCAGTATTTATGTGGCCGCCGCTTTATTTTATACACCGACCACAAGCCGTTAATTTCGTTATTTCATCCAAACAAAAAGCTACCAACGATTACAATTGGCCGTTTAACACGGTGGGCATTAACTCTAATGAGTTTTTCATATGAAATCCGTTATAAACCTTCGAACAAACATGGTAATGCAGATGCTCTTTCGCAATTACCAGTTGGCCCAGATAAAGAGTTTGACGATTTAGATGAATTTTGCCAGGAAATAACTTCTGAAATCGACAATCAAATTAACGATTTTCCTGTAAACGCCAAAGAGGTTTCTAAAGAAACACTCAAAGATGCAGTTTTATTCAAAATTAAACAATATATCCAAAATGGATGGCCTGAAACTCTGCCTCCATGTGAAAAAAATTTGGGGCCTTACTTCAACCGAAAATTTTCGCTCACGACGCAACAAGGAGTTATTTTACTGCAAACTGAATATACTCGCGTAGTGATTCCTCAAAAACATCGAGCTAAGATTCTAAAAATGCTGCATGAAGGTCACTGGGGAATTGTTCGCACGAAGCAACTCGCTCGTCGTTACTGTTGGTGGCCTAAAATTGACGAAAGCATAGAGTCAAATATAAAAAACTGCACTATTTGCCAAGCATCAGCAGTCGATCCTCCTAAAGAATTTCATAGCTGGCCGCAACCAAAAAAGCCATGGGAGCGTATCCACATCGACTTCGCCGGTCCATTTTTAAATCAAATGTGGTTAATTTGCGTAGATGCTCTTTCCAAATTCCCGTTTGTGATACCACTTAAAAATATAACATCATCTAATACAATCAATGCACTTTAAAAAATTTTTGCCCTGGAAGGATTGCCGGAAGTAATTGTAAGTGACAACGGCACACAATTTTCATCGAGGGAGTTCGAAAATTATTGTACTTCCAATGGAATACAACATTTAAGAACCGCACCGTTTCATCCATCATCCAACGGAGAGGCTGAACGTTTTGTTCGCACATTTAAAACGAACTTGCGTAAAGTCTGTGAGGAGGAGAAGTGCATGGACACCGCCGTTTCAAAATATTTGATGACATACAGGACAACGCCTTATCATTTGACAGGGAAAAGTCCCGCCGAAATTCTTCATGGAAGACCTCATCGAACAATTTTATCACAGATTTCACCGAGCACCAAAGCCTACAGTCCTAGTTCATCATGTTCAAAGTTTTCAATAAATCAACAAGTTTACGTTCGCAATTTCGCCAAGGGTCCCAAATGGTACGAAGGAACTGTAAATTCACAACTTGGTTCAATAACATACTTAGTTCGCACTGCCAAAGGTCTTTGGAAACGCCACCAAAACCAACTAAGAGCCAGACAAGATGAACTCAGCACAGAATGTTTTAATGCAGCTAAAGTCTTTGCCCAAGACCAAAACTCAAATGGTCAAATAGGTAACTCTGAATTATAAACGAATAATTTTGTATTTTCCAGAGATAGTCAAAGTCAAGAACTCATCTCACCCAGCACAGCTCAAAGCTCTGAAGCTGCAGCCTGTATGTTGTCGCAAGTTGGCGGCAGCAGAAACTTTTTTGTTAACTCAAACACGTTCTTTGTAGTTGCAATGAGTTACAAATTCCTTTATTAAATAAAATTCATTTTAACAAAAGATATAATAGATTTTATAGTTTTAATGACTTACATTAGTTTCTCTTTGTAAATTCAAATAGTTTTAAGTATTTTTAGCAGATAATCCAATTTATTAATTTTAGAAAGCAATTTAGTACGTAGGTTATAATTCAAAAAGCACGTTTTTAGTCAATTGACAAAGGATCGAATTAAAGAAAGGGCGCGCTATATATAGTTTGCGAAACAGATGCAATCAATGACAATTATATAAGTTAAGTAAATACAGGTTAATAAGAAGCTTGGCAAAGAAGTTTTAAACTTTAGTTAAGGGTGAAATTACACTAGAGCATATAAGTGTTTACACTTGAAATGGCTCAAGGAGCAATTAACACTCCCCCCTTGTATTTTCACCCGGTGTTAGAGTTGTTTGATCAGGACATCTAGAACTGCTAGCTTACGAGCTGGTCTCTCATACACGCCAGTCTGGGTTTGCACAAGTGCACTCCGCACTTGACCATCTTTTGAAGGTTTGGTTTGAACTACCTTTCCTTTCGCCCAACAATTTCTTGGACTATCTGGATCTACTATGAGTACGATGTCGTTTACTTCAATAGGTTTTGCTTGCTTGAACCATTTTGCGCACCTAGTTAACGTAGGAAGATACTCACCTATCTACCGTCTCCAGAAATGATCCGCATACTGCTGTGAAGCAAGCCAATTTTGTTTTACCACTGTCACGTTATCGTCGAACACAGCAAGCGGTTTTGATCCATTCGAAGAACCCAAGAGGAAGTGATTTGGTGTTAAAGCTTTATCACTTTCGTTATCCAGCGGAATGTATGTTAACGGACGAGAGTTGACAATATTTTCTGCTTCTAGGAGCATACTTCTAAGAAGCTCATCAGAAGGGTTGCGAGTAGGCATTATTTTATACAAAATTGTTTTGATGGAGCGCACTAGTCGCTCCCAGCTACCACCCATATGCGGGGATGCAGGTGGTATAAAGGTCCACTTTGTCCTTGTTGATGTGAAGGCTGTCATCAGTTTTTCTTTTTCAACACTTTCCAGAGCTTCTCTCAATTCTCTTTCTGCACCCACAAAATTTGTGCCGTTGTCACTGAAAAATTCTTGAGGTGTTCCACGCCTCGCAATGAAGTTTCGCAGTGCCATGATGCAAGAGTCCGCCGATAGAGTATACGCCATCTCAATATGGACTGCTCTCGTTGTCAAACACGTCAGTAAAACTCCCAAACGCTTTGCAAGTCTTCTGTTTACAATTACTTTAATTGGGCCAAAATAGTCAACACCTACAAATGAGAAGGGCCGTGAAAATGAAGCAATTATTCTTACAATCTTGACAGTGACGTCTCACGGAACGTAGAGCGGCTCGCATTCGAGGAATCAAGAATTTCTGTTTTAGCTCATTAATGACAGTTTCGTGATTTTGGTGATTGTATCGGCGATGAAGATCCATGATAATCAGATATGTGATCCGATGTTTTATGGGAATAATAATAGGTTGGGAATAATAATAGGTTGTTTTCTTCTTTTGCTCTAGTATAAGCATTTATTCTGCCATTGGCACGAACAACGTTGTTGGCATCTAGGAAGGGGCAAAGATGAAAAATTGAACTAGTATTCTCAACTGATCGATTAGCTGATAAGTCTGCAATTTCATCTTCGTAAGCGCTGAACTGAGCTTCTTTGATTAATGCAATTTCAGCAGAGAGAAGTTCGTGTTGTTTGAGAATTCCAACGACCTTATTTTTGTTTTGCTGCTTCAAATTAATGTTGTTAATAAATCGCAGAGCGTACGCTGAACTTCGTAGCAAGAAATTCCAATGAGAGTTTTCGTCGAATCGAAAAACGTTCCTAAAAATCTTCATGGTGTGAACATTTATGAACACCGTCTTCATTTCTTCGATAGTTGAGTGTTGAGATTTTGTTTCTTGAGGCCAGTATTCTGAAGTTAGTTTGAGAAAATCGGGGCCGTTGTACCATCGACTATTGCTATCGAGATCTGGAAGTTTTTGCCATTTAGTTCCTTCGTCGGCTACGTTAAATTTTGTTGGAACCTAATTCCATTCGGAAGCTTGTGTGAGATCTAAAATCTCACTGATACGAAACGCAACAAACTGCCTGTACTTTCTATGGTCTGACTGGATCCAGCTTAATACGTTTTTTGAATCCGACAAGAAAATCTGCTGAGAGAATTTAAATGAGTGTGAATTCGAAATAGACTTTGCCAGTCTAGCCCCGAGAACGGCAGCTTGTAGCTCCAGCCTTGGAATGGACAGATTTTTTAGGGGAGCGACTCTTGTTTTGGAACCAATAAGAGCACAGTCAATAGTGCTACCGTAAGATGTTCTCACATACGCAACAGCTGCAAACCCGTTCTCACTTCCGTCGACAAATATATGAAGTTGTCGTTCTATGGTCTTGGAAAAGGCATTTGAGCTGACGTAGCACCTAGGAATGTTAATGTTTTCAACTTCTGGAAGGAGACGAATCCATTTTACCCAATATCGAGCTGACGTAGCACCTAGGAATGTTAATGTTTTCAACTTCTGGAAGGAGACGAATCCATTTTACCCATTTATCGTACTCTCCATCTCTTATTTGAGTGTCCCATTCAATCAATGAGCGCCAGATATCCTGTAAAAGTATTTTAACATACACTAAGGACTGACCCAAGAGACCTAGAGGATCGAAGATGGTCATGAGAATTCTCAGCACTTCGCGTTTTGTAGGGCGACGAGTACCTCTCAAAATCTCCGCTTGCTTCAGATTGGAATTAAGCTTAAATACTAAGCAATCTGTAGAGGTATTCCACCACATTCCTAAAACTTTTTCAGTACCCAGTTCTACCTCCATATTTAAGTTAATTTGTTCGATGGGCTCGGAACTCAATGCCTGTAGTACACGGGAGGAATTGGAAATCCAATTGCGAATGTGGAAACCTCCTTCTCGATGAACATGTCGATTGTCTTTCGCAAGCTTGATAGCTTCGTCGGCTGTCTCCACACTATCCATTAAATCATCTACGTAATGGTTTTTACGAATAGAACGAACAGCTCTTGGGTATTCCTCTGCAAATTCATCAGCATTTCTGTTTTTAATGTACTGCGCACAGCAAGGAGAGCACGATGCGCCAAAGGTTCTGCTCCACAGAAATCTTTGGTAATTCTGGTCTTTTTCTCGAATGTGAATCTGGTGGAACATCTCCTGAATATCTCCACAAATAGCCACAAGATTTTCTCTGAACTTATAAATTACTGATATAAGTGAAGTTAATTGATCGGGGCCTTTCAATAACATCGAGTTGAGTGAGACTCCTTGGACTTTGGCTGCCGCATCCCAAACATTCTTAGCTTACCAGGTTTATTTGGGTTTGTAACGGGAAATATAGGAAGATACCAGGATCGGTTGTGTCCTTCAGATATTTCCTTTTGTGAGAGCTTGCGAGCATAGCCCTTAAGTACATACTCCTGGATTTTAGCATCAATTTTTTCTAATAAACCTGGTTCTCTTAGCATCCGTTTATGAAGGCATAACAGGCGGTTTTTGGCCATGGTGAAGCTGTTTGGAAGTTGAGGTTCATTAAGCTTCCAAAGCAATGCAGTTTCAAAATGTCCATTTTTGCGTACCGAATGAGTTTCCAGAATGTCCAAGGCTCTTTGGTCATCACTTGACGTAATTATATTTTTCGAATTTGAAACTCCAAAGTTTTCTGTATCTATGAATTCTTTAACTAATTCCTGAAGCTCATCATTGTTGCATTCGCAAATGTGGGTACTTTGGTGTCCATTAACAGCTCTGGTTGTTTGAAGATTATTAGGAAGGTTGCCGTGCACGATCCACCCAAGACGCGTTTTAGTTGCTACGGGTTCGGAAACACTTCCTTCTTTGCTTTTCAAAGGAAATCCGAGCTGGGTATTATTAAGACCTATAAGTAAGCGAGGAACTGCATTTTCGAAGTCTTTAATATCCACCCCTCTTAGATGTTGAAACCTTTCTTTTAATATCCTTGGCTCTATTGTTTGCAGTGGAAGTTGAAGATTTTCAACGGTATGGACATCAGTCAGAGCATACCTTTTAGCTTCAGGTGTTGTGCTTGATATCTGCAGAGCAAGAACCTCCGATGTTTTCTCGTATCTTCTTGTGTTTCCCGTCCATTTTAAACACAATGGTTCTGGTTGTCCCCTTACATTCAGTTGTCTAGCAATTTCTCGGTCTAGAAGAGTAATAGAAGAACCATCATCTAAGAACGCGAATGTTTGCAGTTGGTTATTATTGCCGTAAAGTGTAACGGGAACGACTCGAAACAGTGCAGAGTTGGAATTATGACGGTGTACATTTGAGTGATGTTGTTTTGATACGCTTTCTTGGTTATATTCATGGTTGTGAAGAAGCTTATGATGTTTGAATTTGCAGTTATTTACTCCGCAGACAGATCTCGACAGGCACTTATTGTAGTCGTGCTTAGACAAACAAAGTCTACATAGCTTATTCTCTCGAACAGCTGTCCATTTTGCGGTACGGCTCAGTTGTTGAAAGCTTTCACAGTCGGTGACAGAAATACAGCTACCATTGCAAATACAGCATTTGGGTTTGTAAAGAGAGACCCTGTTATCATTCTGGCTCTCATGATGTACATTCAGGTATCCTCTGTCTCTTGAACTCTTGGCATTTCGTTTGCTTGAATCAGTTGATGTTGATGCAATAGGAGCAGTAAGACCATTGACGGCATCGGCGATTCTAAACATCCATTCGCTAAAGTTCATAAGTGTACAATTAACTATTGTTTGTTTATAGATAGCCCAATTGAGACGAAGCTCATGGGGCAATTTATTTTCGAGTTCCTGTAGAAGAGTCGGATTATTCATATAGGCAATCAATCCAGAGGACTCTATAGTAGCACAATAGTTTTGGACATCTAGAGCGAAATTTATAATAGTATCGAACTTGTCTGCCTTTGGTGCTGGAGTCAGCTGGATCTTTTTTTGAACTGCTTGAATAATCATAACTGGTTTGCCATAAAGGGCATTTAGTGTAGATATAACACGAGAGACACAGGTAGGTTGAGTAAGTAAACTTTTAACAGCATCAAAAGCTTTTCCTTTCAATGTCTTTTGTAACCGCATCATATTCTCTTCATCACTAAATCCACATAATTTTGTAGTCCGATTATAGTTTGATATAAATATTGGCCATTCTCCGGGATTCCCTCCAAAGTGCTGAAGATCGCGGGACATCACATGGCGAGCTGCGATATGACTTCGAGATAGAATTATGTTTTCGTTATCTTGAATCTGAAGTAAATCTTCTTGTAACTGCGGCACATCGGAGGGCAAATGCTGATGACGAGCGTTAGCGTTGAGTGTTGGATGTGAGCACGTTGGCATGAAATTCATAGACGATGGTAGAGCATTTGTCGTTAGTCTTTGATGTTGTTGTTGCATTAACAGATGGTGCTGATCGGTTGTTTCTATACAAGTGTTGTGGATTAGTTGATGAGGAAAACTGGTGTTTTTTGATGGAGGAATGTGAGGATTAGGTTCCTTATTCGTGGATGGTACGCAGTGATGATCTGAGTTCTTCTCTAGCCAATTGTTTACTTTCGCCCTAGATATAGAAGAATCTCCGTCTTCACCATCCGATGAGGCCTCAGCTATTTGTGACAGAAGTTGGTATTTCCTTGATAGGTAATCAGCATCCTCTTTTTGTCTAAGTTCTCGTATTTTGTTGATGCGTTTCTCCTTAAGAGCCATCTCCTCCTCTAACCTTTGTAACTCGATTTGGAGAAACTTTTTAGAACTAGCCTTTGACAGTTTAGAGCTAATGGACATGTTTGAGCCCTTTTTTCGTCTTTCTAGGATAAGTGGCCCAGCTCTAGAGGTAAAAGTACTAGAAAAAACCGGTAGTGAAGAAAGTGCGCTTGTAAGAGTGTATTTCGGGGGGGCCACAGCAGTTGCAGTTGAATGTTTAGTAACTGCTGCCTGTACGGTGGAGTGGACAGTATTCAAATTTATTGGAGCACCTGTGGTGGATATTTTATGTGCACCACCTAAATTAGAATAAGCCGAATTCGATGCAGCACCTGGTGTAGTAGGTACAAAGGGTGTCGCGTATAGGTTATATTGAGTAGTAGTGGGAGTGGTAAGACTCGTGGTAACAATCGAATTTTTGGCGGTGGTATTGGCAAGCTTAGCAGCAGGTGCGGAGGACAATTCTGAAAACCAAGGATACTGAATATTCTTACCTGCGCAACAAGTTTTACAGATGAACTCCTCTTCGTTGATGAAACTTTCAACGCCAGCACATGAATAATGGTTCCAGCCCTCGCAAAGATCGCATTGGACCATATTCTCTTTAGAATCTGGGGCTGTGCAGGAACGACAATTGAATTCTTCTGGTGGTGGCGAATTGTTTTCCTTGGATGACATATTTAGCGGGAATACAAATTATAATGAATTTGTAAATTGTTGTCGCAAGTTGGCTGCAGCAGAAACTTTTTTGTTAACTCAAACACGTTCTTTGTAGTTGCAATGAGTTACAAATTCCTTTATTAAATAAAATTCATTTTAACAAAAGATATAATAGATTTTATAGTTTTAATGACTTACATTAGTTTCTCTTTGTAAATTCAAATAGTTTTAAGTATTTTTAGCAGATAATCCAATTTATTAATTTTAGAAAGCAATTTAGTACGTAGGTTATAATTCAAAAAGCACGTTTTTAGTCAATTGACAAAGGATCGAATTAAAGAAAGGGCGCGCTATATATAGTTTGCGAAACAGATGCAATCAATGACAATTATATAAGTTAAGTAAATACAGGTTAATAAGAAGCTTGGCAAAGAAGTTTTAAACTTTAGTTAAGGGTGAAATTACACTAGAGCATATAAGTGTTTACACTTGAAATGGCTCAAGGAGCAATTAACACTGTACGACTCACAACCCGATCCCAGCACCAATCACACCGAGACGTTCTACTCGTGTTCGAAATCCTGTTGTACGTTTCCAATGTTGAGACTGATTCCGTCTAAAGCTAGTGGGGAGGAATGATGAGTATGTACGACCAACATCAACATGTACCTTAAGCCAGAATACAACTATGAAACAATTGTTCTGTTATAAAATCTGTTATTAGATTTATAAGAGTTCAGTTATAAGAATGCAGTTTGCTTTCAGACCTCATCTAATAATGTTGCCTTTGCTCATGTCATACAATAGTATACTTATATTATTAATGTAGTTAGAATTTATTTAAACTTATATATAAATTAAAATGAAGTGTTAATTAAAACGAAATAGTTTTATTCTTAAAAACACAACATAATATATCTGAAAGGCAAAATGAAAAACGAGCTCCGGTCTGAATTATAAAAACTAAACAACATTGCTAATGAACTACCTTCTTGGTTTTTTTTTCTATTTTTGTAATCTCTTCCAGTAACTTTCTATCAAATTTAACATTTTCTTTAGAACTTTGATATTTATAGTTTCTCTTAATTATTTGTCTATCCCTCTTAACTCCAGATTGATCTTTTAAATAATCCTTTTTCTTTTACGTCTTTTACAATATATCTTGGCAAGTATTTTATGTTGTGAAATCCTAAATTTTTTACTAACTCTCTATTTTTATAATCACTTGCTTCTTCACGCGTCTCATCTCATTCATCTTATTGATTTGTTTTTCTTTGGTTTTACAACCCGCGCTCTAAGTTCTTTCCATTCTGTCTCATTTAACGTACTATGCAAAAGATCATTTGGCTTATACCTTGTTATTGAATGTGAAGTATCGTTATATAACTGAACTCCCTTGTAAACCAAAAGTCTATCTTCTATGTCCTTATTTTCTTTATTTAATTTGAAAAGTCGCATGTGTTCGTTGATCGTGTATGCGTATTTGGAGAGGTGAAGTGGTACAGTATGCTTTCGCTAGTAAGATAGTTTTTTATATAGGCGGTGTTGAATTCGTTATCAGCCACGATCTTCAGTGGTTTTCCTAAATTTGCGAATCTGTTTCTTAAAACCTCAACTATAGTGATAGAGTTCCTATCTGATAACGAGTGAATTGAAACATGTTTAGTCAAATTGTCGATACAAATTAGAAACATGTTATTTTTATTTAAAAACCAAATATCAATATGGACAATTTGGTTGGGACTGTCAGGTGTTTCAGATATCATGAGTTTTGGTTTTATCGGGTTTCTATCGTATTTACACATGTTACAGATAATACAATTTTTTTATATATTTGTGGATTTCAAGTCTAAGATTCGGAAAATAAAGTTCTTTTTTCATATCCAAATAGGTTTCCTCGATTCCCCTATGATTTTTTTCTAGATGAAATTTTTCTATTGTTTCTAACAAAGTGTCATGGTTTGTTATATCCTTTAGAAACTTTGTACATTTAAGAAGTTTCATGTTAGAGGAATTTGAGAAATATTTGACTATTGTCGCTTGAAATTTCACAAATATGTTATCATCATTGCAAAAGATACCGAATGTGCCTTTGATAGGGATAAGCTCTTTCAAAATATTTAAAACATATTCTCCTTCGTATTCCAATAATTTTATAATGGATCTTCTTTTTTTTCGAAACAAAAATTTGTTAGTATATTCTTTGGCACTACTTTTTCGATTATTAACTGGTTTTTATAAATGTTGACAGGGTTTTCGGTTATGAATCTATGGTCATTTTGGTTTTCTATAAAGCTATGGATAGTTGCAATGTCTGATCTAACCTCATGGTCATCTTCTTCTTCTTCTACAAAATTGGTTTGTAAACGGCTGAGAAAATCGGCAACATTATTTTCCTTGCCTTTTATGTATTCAATACTGAAATCATATTCGTTCAGTCGAATTTTCCAGCGTTGTAGCTTAGAATTAGGTTCTTTCAATGAGTTCAACCATATAAGCGGTCGATGGTCAGTCAGAATTTTAAATTTTCTTCCGAACAAATAGGGTCGAAAGTACTTGGTGGCCCAAACTATGGCTAAAAGTTCTTTCTCAATCGTGCTATAATTAGTCTCGTGGCGATTTAAAGTCCGAGATGCAAAAGGGTAGGCCAAAATAGGACAACTACATAGAAGTGCTTTAAGCTTGTTAAAGGACTCAATGTAGTAAGGGTTTTTGACGTTTATTTTTAACCTTTTTTGAAACAATTTGTCATTGGTAGGGCTACTTTGGAGTAGTCCTTAACGAACTTCCGGTAAAATCCAGTAATTCCAAGAAAAGATTTTATAAGCTTTGATGACGAAGGTAGCTCTATTTTCTTAATAACTTCGATTTTATTAGGATTAGGACTAATACCATCACATGATATGATGTGACCCAAATACTCAGTTTCACGTTTGAAAAAGTTGAATTTATTGATTTGCACTTTAAGGTTGAAGTTCAAAAGACGTTTGAATATTTTGTTAAGAGAATCTATATGTTCCTGCAGTGATGTTGAAAAAATTAAAATGTCGTCTAAGTACACCACGCATATTTTATTAATATAGTCAGACAGCACTTCATTCATCATTCGCTGGAATGATGCAGGAGCATTTTTCAAACCGAACGGCATCCGAGTGAACTCGTAGTGTCCGTTTGCGGTAGAAAATGCTGTTTTGTGCCTGTCTTCTACGTCAAGTGGAATCTGGTGAAAACCCTTCGCAAGGTCGAGGGTTGAAAAATACTGTGCGTTGCCCAATTTGAAAAAAATGTCATCAATATTGGGTATAGGAAATCTATCCTCTGTTGTTACTTCATTTAATTTCCTATAGTCCACTACTATGCGCCACTTTTTTTGACCGGAATTGTCGAGTTTTTTATCGACTACCCAAATTGGTGCATTGTATGGTCTCCTTGATTTAACAACTATTCCCGATTTAAGCATTTCCGAAATTTGGTTTTCAACCTCGTCCTTGTGAGCCTCCGGATATCTATATGTTATTGAAAACATTGGGATATCATTTTTCGTTGGTATTTTATGTGTGTATGCAAGAACACAAGACAAGTTGTCACCTTCTAGATAAAATACCTTCTTATACTTTCGGATCGTAGAGGTTAACAAATCAATTTCTTCGTTATCAAAATTATCAATTTTAAGTTTACTCGTAATTTCGTCAATATCTATTTCTATAAAATGTTTGTCTATAATATCTTTACATAATGTATTTAATTCTTGCTCTGTGCATTTATTAGTATAATTTTAAATTTTGCATCTTTTGTTATAAGACTTGAGCTTTTGAAATCAATTTTAGCTTGTAATGGTCTTAAAATATTACAGCCAATAATTCCGTCAAAATCGCCATTCAATTTCGTTTTGAGCAGTTCCATTGTAGCAGATGACCTGTTAAACTCTTTGAATAAAGGAATAGTGATTTTTGAGCTTACACAAATTTTACCGTTCACAGACTAAAGTGTGACAGGTTTGTGCAATTCTGCTTTGAAGGACTTATCATAAGTGGATAAGTGAAGTGCTCGCTCCGGAATCAATGAGTAATTTAAGAGGGAAAGGGTTATGGCTAACAATTATACAGGGAAGTGTTCTAAGGTATCTGACGGAAAATTCTGATATGGTGAACCGTTATCTTGGTATGTATTAGTATGATTGGACACATTTTCTGCTTCAACATAATCAATATCCATATCGCTATTGTTATTAACTCTCGTTTGTGCCGAATTCAGCTTGATTTGTTGTGAATCATTATTATTCGTGTTTCTTGAATATCCTGAACTGTTCGCATTTACCCTATTATTTTGCGAATACAAATAATTGCGTGAATTTGAGCTTTGAGGTTGATTGTTATTTTGACGAGAATGACCAAAATTACCTCTGAAATTTTCTGAATTATTTCCCTGTCTATTACCTGTAGCATTTTTCCGATTAGATCGAATGAAATTTCCTGTATAAACATTTTGATTTTGTCCTGAGTATCTGTTTGAATTTACAAAACTACGATTTACTGGGTTAGATTCGAAATGTTGAGATAATGAATGAGTACGATTATAGCTATTATGAGAAACCGTTGAATTAAAGTTATCTGTATCCAATAAGATATCTTTAGCATCACTGAGAGAATTCGGATTTCTAGCCTGAAGAATAAGTTTCGGGTAGCTTGGAAGCTTGCTAATGAATAACTTTAGAGTCATTTTCTCATTTTGTTCTTTATTAAACCAGGAAGGAGTTTCAATAGACAAATCAGCTTTAATGTTTAATTTGGTAAGAAGACATAAGCACTGATCAAAAAGTAATGAGACTGAACCTCGAAATTCTAACAATTTAATTTGATTTACTATATTTTCTACACTTTCATTTACTGAACAATTTGATAATAATATATTTTTTATTTCTAGCCAACTTGTCGGATTATTATTATTAATAAGTATTAATAAGTATTATATATTTGCGGTTTCTTTTATTTTTTGTCTTATTTTTAGTTCAAGTAACTCTTTTGAGGGTTCATTTAAGTTGACCACATGTCTGTATATACAACCTACGTGTTTAATAAATAAGCTTAGTTCTTCGGGTAATCCTGTGAATGCCTGAATATCTTTGATCAAAGTAAAGAGTTCCATATTCGCCATACCTTGTCCTTTTTCGTTGTTTTTCTCTGTTGAAAGTCTTTCGTGTTATTTATCAGATTTTTTTTCTGAACTATGTATGTTGGGCAAATGCATTCGAGAATTGTAAGCTCTTAAAAAAAATTAAACTTGTTTCAGACACACAATTTATGTACATACATATGTATACAGGTAAAACTGTTTTTTTTTTTTTTTTGTTTTTTTTCTCAATGAACACTTATAGTTTTGTAATGCTAGTAAAGTAGTAAATTATTTTATCATATGTACATATTTTCCAAAATCAGTAGGGATGATTCATATTATAATTTTTAATTTTTTGTAACAATTTTTTCAAAGCAATAGTTTTTTGTTTGCTTGCTCGAAACTTTTATAATTTATCACGTTTTTTTTTCAGAACTGAAAGAAAGACAATTTATTTGATTTTTTTTTTTCCCGACTGCGCCAGTAATAGTCTGCAAGCCGATTTTACGGGTTAAGAATAAAAATGCATTTATTTTGTATTTAATTTAAGATCTTTATTCTTGCAGTGTCATGAATAGACTGAATTGTTAAACGAAAATTATAAAATACTTTTCTATTGTCTTATCTTATCTTCTCTTATCGGCAAATAATCAACGTGTGCAAAATGAGTAGGAGAGGGTATTGCTTTTTGCATTTAGCAAAGCTTGGCTCGACTTTCAAATGCTAGTCATTGCTCTTAAAACTCCTGGCTATACCTAGTAGCAGAGAGTTCTTTCTATCGTGGCTTGGGTTGGTAATGTAATGACATTGCATTGCAAACTTGTGCTGGTTTTTGTGATAACCTTGACTCGTGTTTGGTTGAGCTTGGCTTGGGTTTGTGTTTAGGCTGCATCCGAGCTTAGCAACAGAGAATGTATCACGTTGGTAAATATGATGGTATATGGCATAGAATGTGTGCCAGATGTCTTCATGTTACTCAGTGGTTCAATAAAATACTAATTAATTTAAATAATCAGAAAAATAAGGCATACAAGCTATTTCGTTGTTCCAATAACGATACTACCCTATTATGTAATTATAGGCGTATTCGAAAGAATTCGAAGTTCTTAATAAATTCTTGTACAAAGATTATCTGATTCGTACTGAGTCGAATTTGAAGCTTAATAGCAAAGGCTTTTGGAGCTATATAAATGGTAAAAGAAATTCAAATGGTATTCCAAATCAAATTTTTTACAATCATGAAAGTTCCACTGATTTTCGTACGATATGCAATTACTTTGCCGACTTTTTTCAGTCGGTATGTATGACATGCGACAGTCCAGTTTCTTCTGTTCATGACTGCATGAATAGTTCTTTAAATATAGGAAACTTAAATACAGGGTGAGTCATGAGCAATGCGACAAAATGCTAGGGCGTGTAGGTTGCGTTGAGACAAGAAAAAAATCGTATGGGAGGGGGGGTCTATTCCCCTCCGTTTAGCCGGGAGGGGCAATTTTCAAAAAAACTGACTTAAAATGGGAAACAAAATTATTTAAAATCAACGGCTTCATTCACAAAGCTGTGCGATACGTTTTTGAAAAGCCAATAACTTTTTCTTTCATTCTGTTTTTAAATAAATCTATTCTAAGAAATAGTTTTTGAAATATTAATTTTCAAAGTCAAAATTTTGAAAAAAAAAATTGAAAAAAAAATTTCAGATTCATTTTTTTCAAAATTTTACATAATTAAGTGCTAATTTTAATTTCAAAATTTAATGCTGTTATTATTTTAAGTCTAAATAAGAAAACCGGATGCAAAAATTTTATGTCGTTCTCAAGAAATTAAAAAAAAAACAAAACCACCTTTTTCTAAGAAAAACATTTATTTTTATTGTAACGAAGCAATTTATTTATTTATTTAGCATTAATCTTAGTTTTTTTACTTTTTTTTTTAATTGGAGTTTTATGAGAACGTAATAAAATTAAATAGTATTGGAATAACCCTGGATTAATATTATTTTCATTGATAACTTCTGAAAACTGACCTGTCAATATTTTTGCCTAGGCCTTCCCGCAGCCCATGGGTTCTACCTGTTATGGGGACCTGTTATAGACAGCGTTCCATTGGTTATAGCAGATACTTTAATCTACCAACAAGATGGTGCTCCAGCACACTACAGCTTACAGGTGAGAAACTGGCTGGATGATCATTTTAGTGACCGTTGGATCGAAAGAAGGGGCCCCACGGAATGGCCGCCTAGGTCACCAGATTTAACTCCCCTAGATTTCTATGCATGGGGATTTATGAAGAATTATGTTTACGAAGACCCCCCTCCCATACGATTTTTTTCTTGTCTCAACGCAACCTACACGCCCTAGCATTTTTTCGCATTGCTCATGACTCACCCTGTATAAGTGATTCAGAAGTATTTGATGCATTGTGTGGTCTGAGTCTTGAAAAAACACGGTCCTGACAAATTATCCCCTTATGTTTTAAAACAGTGTGCAAGTGCGTTCTGTGTACCATTAGCACTTTTATTTAACGCTTCACTCAATAAAGGTGAATTTTTAAACGATTGGGAAATTTCTTACATAATTCCTATTCGCAAAGCTGGATCAAAACAGGATGTTTCAAACTACCGTCCGATTTGTAAGCTCTCAGTTAACCCAAAATTATTTGAAAAAATCGTATATAAGAAACTGTCCTTTTTTCTTAAAGAAATAATTTCACCATACCAACATGGATTTGTCGCTGGAAAATCAACTTCGACAAATCTTATGATTTTCAGTAATCACGTTGTTAGTTGTTTTGAAAGTGGATCTCAATGCGATGTCAGTTACACCAATTTCGCCAAAGCCTTCGATCGAGTAAATCACACAATTTTGATGCAAAAGTTGGAAATTAGGTTTTCATTCTAATCTATTGAATTGGTTTCAATCTTATTTATGTGATCGTATTCAATAAGTTTTTATAAATAATTTTAAGTCTCACCAAATTCATGTTTCCTCTGGTGTTCCCCAAAGAAGCCACCTGGGTCCGCTTCTGGTTTTAATTTTAATAAATGATATTCCAATTCATATCCGGTTTTCCCATAAATTGTTGTTTGCTGATGACTTAAAAATATTCTGTTGCATAAAATCTCTTTCAGATAGTATTCTCCTCCAAGAAGACCTTAATAGACTTGGTGAGTGGTGTAAGATAAATCATTTATTTTTGAATATCTCTAAATGCCAAATTATGTCATTTTTTCGTAACCAGTCTCCTATCTTTTATTCGTATAAAATTAATGACATACCTCTTTGCAGAATAGAAGAAAAGAAATATCTTGGTGTTTTATTCGATCATAAACTTAATTTCAATCTGCACATTGACTACATAGTAGCTAAAGCTAATTCTATGCTAGGATTCATTTCTAGAAACTCCAAGGAGTTTACTGACCCTTCTTAAATCTCTCTTCATTGCCTTTGTACGATCAGTTTTACAATATTGTTCTGTTATATGGAGCCCTTTCTACAAAACAATTTCTCAAAGGATTAAGAATATTCAAAAACGTTTCACAAGATTCGTAGTTACTCGTTTACATTGGAATATCCGAATTCAATATGCCAACTTATTGGTTTAATTAAGCTTTCAGAACGCCGAAAATATTTTTCTATCATCTTTGTTAGAGACATACTATGTTATCACATCGATTGCCCCCTTTTGTTATCTTTAATTGAATTCTATGCTCCTTCGAGATATTTGCGAACCAGAAGTTTATTTTGTGAACCGTTTCATAGAACAAATTATGGGCACGATGTTTAAGAGAAGCCAATTCTGTGTGTAATCAAGTAGATTTCTTTAATTGCACCGGTAGAGATTTATTTAAAAAACATCTATTATCTATTCTAGGTAACTTGAGTGGTACTTAATTAAGTAATGTATTTAGTAATCTTAAGAAATTTACATGTATTTGTAACTTCCGTTTGATGAAACAAATAAATAAATAAACGGTTCAACAAAATCAGCTTTTTGTCAGTGAAAGTCCCGTTAAAATCGGTATAGTGGTTTCTGATCGTTTCATTTATACGAAGATGCGAAAAAAAATGACCCGAGCGCCACCTAGGGAGTAATTTAAAAAGCCTATTTTATCCGTTTCAACATTAGCTATCGGTCAGTGAAAGTCCCGTCAAAATCGGTGCAGCCGTTCTCGAGATTATCCAGAACAAACAGACATATTATATAAAAATGAATTGTCTGTTTGTAATGTCAAAACAACGGCTTTTTACAAGATGCATATGAAAGCATATACGGCACTTATAACAAAACATAAATTTTTAAAATTTTTGTCTGTCTGTCTGTCAAGATTATGTCAATGGTTTGTATCAATTTTCAATGAAGTGTGAAGAGAAGATAAGAAGCTGAATGCATTAAAAAAATCTCTCGTTTGTTTAGTTTTTTGTTTGTTTTTTTTTTGTGGATGTTAAAAGCCTTAAGGCGCTATAATTCGAGCAAATTTTAATGCCTTAAGGCTCCTAACATAACAAAAAAAAAACAAACGATGGCGATATAATTGAAATCGATTTAAACAAAAACGAATTTATCGAAAAAGGAAACAATTAAAATGGAAATAAAAGAAAAACAAAAGAATAACAAATGAAATTAACTGAAGATGAAACAATCAGAAAGGGTAAAATAAAATATCGAAACAAAAGTAAACCAAGCGAACAAAAAATTAAACAACAAAATGAAAAAAAAAGGCGAAACGACTTAAAAACAACAAAAAATGAGTTGGAAAACGAAACAAACCATACCGAAAAATAATACCTAAAAATAGTTTTTTTTTATTATTAGATTAGATAAGATTAGATACATCTTTATTTTGACTTACAAAAAATAATAAACTTACATACAATTTTTATAAAGAGAATTAAAGCATGGCATATTAGCCGTCTGCCGATTATCTTAATTAATTACTGTGAGAGAATACAAAAAATAGATGCAAATTTAAATAAATACAATTTAAATAATTATGGCTTTAAACAAATGTAATAACAATGTAATAAGTATTTGAAATTTAAAACATTCGTGTACAAAAAATTATATATTATATTGAATTAATTTTAGATTAATTAAATTAAATAATAATAGAAACAAAAACAACTGAAACAATATAGGCTTTTAGTTTAGCTAAAACGGAAATTAAATATTTTTGACTTAGACGTTTAAAATAAGAGCTTTTAGTTTAGCTAAAACAAAAAAAAATAAATAGATAAAAAAGGATGTGGGCTTTTAGTTTAGCTAAAACAAAATATTGAATTAATGAAATTAAATAATAATAGAACAAAAATTATGGAAACAATATAGGCTTTTAGTTTGGCTAAAACGGAAATTAAATATATTTGAACTTGGGAGTTTAAAGAGAACTGCAATATTTTAAATACGAGATTTTAGTGGGCTTTTAGCTTAGCTAAAACAAAAAGAATATCAAAAAGGATAGAAGAACAAAAATGGTATTGGCTTTTAGTTAAGCTAAAACAAAATTGTACTATATATGTGTATTACTCAGGACAGGTCCAAATATGTCTTTCTATAGTTGTTTGCAAGAGAAATATAACGAACCAGCAACTTCCATTTACTATCTCCGTTCAGAGCACTGACACATTCCTCAAAAGTAAGAAAACTTTTGTTGAAAACAAGTCTACGTATTTCCTGCAGAATAGGGCAAATAGCGATAAAATGCAGGACGTCTTCATTTTCGTTTAAATTGCACAGAGAACAATTAGGGTTTATGTCTGTTCGATAAGGTCTGAAATTAAGTTCTAGAATTTCTGTTCTGATTTTAAAGATAAGTCTCATGTCGAAGACAGAAAGGTTGTTCTCACCAAGATTCAAATTTAGGCTTCTGTAAGAAATCCTAGAAGTTGACTCTCTAGCCCTATTAATATGTTTTTGAAAAAAAGGAGAATACCCGCAACGAAGAGAAACAAGCATTATTCTTTTATGAAAGCTGTTATCCGACCTTTTTATAACTTTGGTTATGAAATCTGCATTGGTCTTCAAATTCTTTATATAAATTTGTGTTAACCTTGTCTCAACATAAATAGCATAATTTGGAGTATTGAAAGGTAATCTAAATATTCGTTTAAAAAAGTATCTTTGAATTGATTCAATTTCTTCAAACCATTGATATCCGTACACTTCGCTTCCATAGCAGAAGCAGCTGTTTATTGTGGCGTTAAATACTTTGAACTTTGAAGTTGGGTCCACAAAGTTTTTTGAAAAAAATTGGGACCACATTGAATTAATTGCTATTTTCGCTGCGGACAATTTGTTTTTTATATGCGCCCTGATACTCAGGTTATGTGAAATAACAAACCTAAGATATTTGAACTCAGTCACAACTTCTAAATTGATACCACCCAAAGTCCAATTCCCTGCGGATCTATTAGAACGGTTATGAGATCTAAATATCATGATCTTAGATTTAGTTGTGTTAATTTTAAGATCCCATGCGTCGCAAAAAGCTTTAAGTTTGTTTATTTGGAGCTGAAGTGTCGTTGGGTTATCAGCAAAAATTACGAGATCATCTGCATACAAAAGGAGTTTTACAAAAATATCCCCAAAGGAAACACCTCCTGGAAGATAGTTCTCAATATCGTTGATATATAAAGCAAACATAAGCGGACTCAAAACACATCCTTGTGGAAAACCAGAACCTGATCTAAAAGAACTTGATTGATTTTTACCACTACATACCATAGCAGACATATTTAATAGAAGTTGTTCATAAACACGAATGAATTTAGTTGAAACCCCAATTGCTGCAAGTTTATAAAACAATGAACTTCTATTAACAGCATCAAATGCTGCTTTAAAATCTACAAACAATGCATATAAAGGCTTTTTTTTATCAATAAATCGTCTTGCTATGGTAGTTAGTGCAAAAATTTGAAAAATTGTTGAAAGATTAGCCTGAAACCCAGCTTGAAAACAGCTGATTAGGTTATTACTTTGCACCCATCCCGACAATCTTTGGTATAGAATTTGAGTGAATAGTTTTCTCAAAGAACTTAGCACTGAGATGCCTCTATAATTTTCAGGTTGATTTGGATTTCTTTTTTAAATATTGCAGTTATATTTGCTAAGCGAAAACAGTTCGGAAAGGTCTCCTCATCAAGCATTTTGTTTAAAAGTACTAAAATATATTCTAAGAATACAGGGGGCGCGTTCTTGAAGAATTCTATGGGAATGCCATCTGACCCTGAAGCCTTGTTGTTTTTCATTTTATTTAGTGAAGCTAATATTTCAAACATTGTAATGCGGAGTCTTAATCTAAAACTAAGACGTTCGGAAGAGCGAAACTCAATGAATTTTTGTTTGGGTCTGGCATCAACAGATTTTCAAAGTATCTAGCAAGTTAATTAACGTCGATGGCAGTGACACTGATTTGCTGCATCCTCCCAAGATCCGCACATTGCACCAAAATGATTTAGAATCATTACACTGAATAAGATTTTCAACCACTTTCTTTAGATATTGTTGTTTTTTATAACAGCAAAGATCCTTATAAATTTTATTTTGTTGCAGATATAGTTGTTTAAAAGATTCGTTATTTGAATCTCTTAATAGTTTTAAGAATTTAAAAGACTTTTTCCTGTTTAGTCTGCATTCCTCATCATACCCATTCGAATTTGACCTCGATGAGTTAAAACGAGAGCTACAAGCAGTTGCAGATTGCCGTATCAACTGAAAGGCGGAATGCGAAGCATCTTCTACTGAGTCTAATAAATCAAAGTTGACAGATATCATACGCTGACTTAAATTTTGCTTATAAACCATGGCCTTTCTTTCGACCTACCTTAGCTTGTTATTATTTGGAATTTCAAGAGTATTGTTTTGGGTACTTTGGGAAGAAACTAATATTGGTAAATGAGATGAATAGTTGGCAGGGTATACTTCGAAATTGCTAACCATATCTAGCCAATGACCCCTTACCAAACAATTATCAATTAAAGAGCATCCTAGAGAAGATATAAAAGTGAAATTCCCCTTAACATCACCAGTTGAGACCCCGTTCAATACAAACAAATCGAAATATTCAACCATCTCTATCAACATCTTCCCATTTGAGTTCAAATTTTCGTCCAATAAATTTCTTTCGAAAGAAAATTGGCCATTGTTCAATGTAGAAGAGTTTTGAAAGTTGCTGATACTTCCATTTAAGTCACCGATTATCATTATATTTTCGTTGTTACTGTTCAAAAGAAAATTCTGCAAATCTTCGAAATCTGAGATCAACCCGTTGTAATTTAGATATATAGGAACAATTTGAAAACGTTTTGAGTCACACACGATATCTATAATAACTTTGTTTAAGGTTGTTTTAAAATTGATACTATAATTCGGCCTTATGCTGTTTTTAAAGCCCAACAGCATACCACCACTTGCCCTTCCAACTCTATTATTCCTTACATCATCATCATCATCAGCTCGACAACCGGGGTCTGGTCCTGGCCTCCTTCAACAAGTCTCTCCACCTATCCCGGTCTCGAGCCGACGCCATCCAGTTGCGCACCCCAAGGCTCCGGGCGTCCTGGTCTACGCCATCTCTCCAGCGCAAGCATGGTCTACCACGCTGTCGTCTGCCATAGAATGTACCACAAAGAACTTTCCGAGCAGGTTCCTCTTCGCTCATGCGAGCTAGGTGCCCTGCCCACCGAAGTCTACCGAGCCTAATTTTTGTCACGATATCTGCTTCAAGGTAGATTGTGTACAATTAATGATTGTACCGTCTCCGGAATCGTCCTTCCTCACATATGTGGCCAACAATTCTCCTTAAGACTTTTCTCTCGAACGCGGCTAAGAGGTCAGAGTGCCTTTTGCTAAGCACCCAAGTCTCGGATCCATATGTGAGTACTGGCAGGAGCATGGATTTGATGAGCTTTGACAGACTGTAGTAGGCTCTGTTGGATTTGAGAAGCCGCCCGCGTATTTCTTCTTCTATATTGTTATCGGCTGCTACTATTGACCCAAGGTATTTAAAGGATTGCAACACTTCAAATTCGTGCTCCGCTACCTTGATTGTTTGACCAACTGTTCCTCTCGCATTCGACGCCACCATGTACTTTGTTTTACCTTCACTCATGTGCAGCCCCAGATTTTGTGCCGCCTGCTCGATCTGGATGAAGGAATCGTGTACAGCTTGCTCGGTTCTTCCGATGATGTCGATGTCGTCTGCGTTAGCCAGTATCTGGCTGGACCTGTTGACGATGGTCCCTCTTGTTGCCGTGCCAGAGTCACGGATTGCTTTCTCCAACGCCAGGTTGAAGAGGAGGCAGGCCAAACCATCCCCTTGTCGGAGTCCATTAAAGATGTTGATTGGTCTGGATAGCAATCCGGCTATTTTTACTTGGCTTGTTACGTTGGTCATGGTCAACCTACATAGTCGTGTCAATTTATTTGGGATGCCGAATTCTCTCATGGCTTTGTAAAGTTCTACACTGGCTATGCTATCATAGGCGGCCTTAAAGTCTATAAACATATGGTATGTTGGGATGTTAAATTCTAGACATTTTTCCATCGCCTGCCTAAGGGTAAAGATCTGATCAGTTGTGATCAGTTGCTGATTTGCCTGGAATGAAACCACACTGATATTGTCCGATGATGGTTTTAGCGTATGGGGTTATCCGGTCTTGTAGGATAGAGGAGAGTATCTTATAGGCGGTACTCAACAACGTGAGTACCGCCTCCTTTCTTATGTATGGGGCATATTATACCTTTTCGCCAGTCTTCTGGCATTTCTTCATGCTCCCACACGTGCACTATAATACCATGAATTGCCTGACGTAGAGCTGGCCCACCGTGTTGAAATAATTCGGCTGGTATACCATCAGCTCCCGGGGCTTTGTTTTTCTTTAGCCGGTCTATAGCCTTCTCAACCTCTTCTATGCTTGGTGACGGCAACATAGGGTATTCGTCTTGAAGCAGTGGAGCCTCCACTTCTGCAGTGAGTTGACCATTTAGCAATTCATTAAAGTACACGTCCCATCGCTCCAGTATGCTTTGTGGATCGGTGATCAGATTTCCCTCTCCGTCCTTGTAGTATGTGCAGCGTGGTGTGTACTGCGTCATGTTTCGGATGGATTGGTAGAACTTCCGCGCCTGGTACGGACCTCGCTCTCGGCTTTTTTCTATTTCACAGATTAAGTTCTTCTCCCAGGCTGATTTTTTTTGTCTGTGAAGCCGTTTTTCTATTCTTCTGAGCTCTTTATACTCTTCTTCGCGTGCCCGCGTTCAATGAGATTGTTGCATTGCTCGGTACGCAACATTCTTACCTTCAGTCACTAGCTTGCATTCATCATCAAACCAGTCGTTCCGATTTCTACGATTGCTGCCTAAGATGGAGTTGGCAGTACTAATGACAGTATTCTTAAGGCGTGTCCACTTCTCATCTACGCCCAGCATACTGGCTCCAGGACTTACTCTCCCTAAATCAAGTGATTCTAGGGCGAGTCCTAACGCATTACCAAAGGTGTTCCTGGCATTTTCATTGCGCAGGGCGGCCGTGTTGATTCGAACCTAATCGGCGGATGCAATACGTCTTCGCAAGGCAATCCGCCCTCGGAAGACCATACCAACAAGATAGTGATCCGAGTCGATATTGGCGCCTCGGTACGTTCGTACCGTCATCAAGTTCAAGTAGTGGCGACGGTCTATCAACACGTGGTCTATTTGGTTACGAGTGACTCCATCAAGTGATACCCAGGTGGCTTTGTAGATATCTTTTCGCGGGAACCTGGTACTCGCAACGACCATGTTTTTCGATGCTGCCAATTCTAAGACTCGAAAGTCCATTGTCATTAGTGTACTCATGCAAACTATGGGTGCCTGCGTAATGCCTGAATACCGGCTCCCGACCTATTTTTGCGTTCAAATCCCCAAGGATGATTTTTACGTCATACCTTGGACAGGCATTGAGGGTCCTCTCGACTTGTTCGTAGTAAGTCTCTTTTTCTTCGTCTGAGGACTCCTCCGTAGGTCCGTGAACGTTAATGAGGCTGATGTTCGTAAATTTGTCTCGCACGAGTTACATACCTAACCCCAAGATGCACTCACATCGACTCAGGTCATTGTCCAGTTCATTTCAATGCCATCATCAATTCTCTAATTTCAATTTCATAATTATTTCTTTTTGTCATTTCAATGCCATCAGCAATTCTCTAAATTCAATTTCATAATTATTTCTTTTTGTCACTTTAATGCCATCAGCAATTTCCATAAAACGAATTCATTTTCATTCTCATGACTAAGCAATAAATAACATATAAAGTATTTGATAAGGTAGAATTAAGTTTGAGTTATGAATAAAACGTAGCACAGAGGTGCACAAAAAAAATAATAGTTGTCTTTTTTTAAAACCTCCGGGAGTCCTGACCTTATTTGGCGCAGTCGTTCGTAGGAGTATCTTTGCACACATTTTTCGAGTGTAAAAATTTTGTATCGGTTTATGTCAACGGATTATTGAAAAAATAAATCGATTTATATCAACGGATTATTGAAAAAAAATATAAATAAAAAAAAAAAAACCCTCGGAAAAGTGTTGTGGATAAAGAACTAAAACACAAGAAATTATCTCACGTTACAAAACCTCGACGGGATATCGGGACAAAAAATTGTAAGCCAACGGCTAATTGGCGGAGTGAAATAATTATTTGGTGTGTTTCAACACTTTAGTTTAGAACCTTAATAAAAAAAAAAATTCGTGTGATTACGTACAGGAAATAACTTTACATAACAACAATCAGTGAAGTGAAGATAGAGAATCCTTACAACAATCAGTGAAGTTAAAGAATAATTTATTTGCGGTGAAAAATGAGCACTACCTGCCCAATTTATAGTTGCATGTAAGTCAAAAAGTAAAACTAATTCCTTTCCTGTATCCTAATCCATGTATAGGTCAAGGAGACTCCCGAATTATTTTGACATACACTCCAATAGTATAGATATAAGTAGTTCAGACGAAGAAAATAGTTGCTTTAACAGTAACATAACTTTAGGAGAACAATTAAAAATCGATCAAGAAAAAATACAAGTAACATTAGAAGAAATAAATAATAGCTTAAGCAACCTTACAATAGAAATACAAAATACTGAAAAAAATAGTGATTTAAGTAGCAAAACAATAAAAATAAAAAATATGCCTAACAACGAAGATCATAGTGAAAACGATTCAGATGTTTTTCAAACACTAAGGGTACCTGACGCAATTAAAGATTTACCTAAATTCGACGGTAACCCTAGACTTCTTTTCGAATTTATTCAAAATGTAGAAGAAATTCTAACATTAATCACTGGATCGGATGGCACTATCCAAGGGAAAATACTCCTCCGAGCCATCCGGAACAAAATCATTGGCCCTGCTAATGAAATATTAAACATGTATGGCACTCCACTCTCCTGGACAGCAATACGTAGTAACCTAGTGTTGCACTATAGCGATAAAAGAAATGAAACTTCTCTCATTCGTGATCTTCACAACCTTAAACAATATAACAGCACTATAGAACAATTCTATAGCAAAATCATCGAAATCTTCGCTGCTATCAGCAACCATATCAAAGTACATGACACAGATTTAAATGTCATAAGAGCAAAAAATGTTTTGTATGAAGAAATGTGCCTCAACACATTTCTAGTTGGTTTAAAAGAACCTCTTGGTTCCACCATCCGAGCAATGAAACCAATTTCATTACCGGAAGCTTTTTCATTTTGCGTTAAAGAGCAGAACATTTCATATGCACAAGAAAGACAAAGATACAATACAGTTCAACCCTCTAAAAATTACCATACACAAAATACATATTATACACCCCATTCACAAAAAAATTCATTTTATCAAAACCAGGTAAATAGGCAAAATTTCCCTCATCAACAATTCTCTAAACAACAATTCTTTCCGCCACAACAACCAACATCTTACCAACAACGCTACCCTCACCAAACATTTCAACAACAACCTATCCAACAACAATTTCAACAACAAGCCTTTATTCAACCACAACCCCAACAACACCAACCTTTTCAACGTTATAATCAGCAACCCCAGCAATCAAATCAACAAAGACCCTCAGAACCAATGGAACTCGGTTCTACTAGGCTAACTCGTCTAACCCAGCCATCCTCATCTAATTTCGTTAAACCAAACCAATTTCAAAACTTTAAACAAAGACAGGAACTGCATAATGTGGTTATTCCAGACAACCCTTCTTACGAAGACCCCCCTATCGTAGCAAGCAACTTTCAAGAACTAGACTCTTATTATGATTATAACCACTTTCCTGATCAACAAGATCTTGACTTATTGGACACAATGCATGAACTAGATGACGAAAATTTTCACATACCTGCCCCGGCAGACCAATTGGATACATAGATATAAATAAACACGGTACAACTCTTCCTTATATAAATATTTCCTCACCATTTGGCCGACCACTAAAATTCCTAATAGACACAGGAGCCACCACTTCATTTATTAACCCTGAGTTCATAAATCCTGACGATCTTATTTCTATTGAACCCACTACTATAAAAACCATACTTAATACACACAAAATACACAAAGAGGTTCGTCTCCCTAATTTTTTAGAATTCAACCAACCTGGAGAGACCAGATTTCTGGCATTCCGATTTCATGGATACTTTGATGGTCTACTAGGACTTGACACTCTCACTACATTAGGAGCAAACATCGATCTAGTAAATAAACTTTTAATCACTCAAAATTCAAAATTACCTCTCGAACTCAAGCCTAATTTTATATCCCAAAAATATATCCTTTCGGGAAATTCAAAAACGATTGTTAATTTACCAGTCGATATTGAAGATGGAGAAATTTTTATTAACAGAACACATATTTAACCTCAATTATACATTCCAGAAGGTATTTATACTACAATTAAATGGTACGCAAACGTAATAGTTATCAATAAATCATATTCAAACAAAACACTCTTTTTAGAACAACCCCTCAAAGTCACAAAATTCATTAATCAAGATTTCTACGAACTGAACAACTTAGAGATTGATCACAACAATCCAATTTCAAAACCTATATCTTCCGACGACATTACAGACCTTATTCGAACTTCTCACTTAAATACCGAAGAAAAGAAAACAATTTACAAGCTATGTCGATCTTACGAGGACATTTTCTTCAAAGATGGACAAAAACTAACTTTCACTAATAAATTAAAACATAATATCACTACCAACGATGATATTCCAATATACTCAAAGACATATAGATACCCCCATATTCATAAACAAGAAGTCCAAACCCAAATAAAACAAATGCTTGAACAAGGTGTAATAAGACCAAGCTATTCGCCTTGGAGCTCTCCAATATGGATAGTCCCAAAGAAAAAGGACGCCAGTGGAAAAATTAAATGGCGACTCGTAATTGACTATCGTAAACTGAATGAAAAAACAGTGAACGATAAATATCCTTTACCAAATATTACAGATGTTTTAGATAAACTTGGCAAAAGTATGTATTTTACAACACTTGATCTTGCTAGCGGATTTCACCAGATCGAGATGAATCCAAAAGACGTTGGAAAAACTGCGTTCACTGTAGAGAGCGGGCACTACGAGTATTTGAGAATGCCCTTTGGCTTGAAGAATGCCCCTTCGACCTTTCAAAGAGTCATGGACAACCTTCTTAGAGATCTGCAAGGAAAAATCTGCCTTGTTTACTTGGATGATATTATCATCTTTTCGACGTCACTGCAAGAACACACGGAAAATCTAAAGAAAGTTTTCGACAGGCTAAGAGAAGCTAATTTTAAAATCCAACTAGACAAATCTGAATTTCTCCGTAAAGAAGTAGCTTTTCTAGGTCATATTGTGACAAGCGAAGGTGTTAAACCAAATCCTGACAAAATCTCGGCAATTCAAAACTTCCCAATACCTCGAACCCAAAAAGAAATTAAATCCTTTTTAGGCCTCCTTGGCTATTACCGAAAGTTCATACGAGATTTTGCAAAACTTACAAAACCAATAACAGAATGCCTCAAAAAAGGTAAGACTATCGACTTAAACGAAAAATACGTCAAAGCATTTGAAATGTGTAAAGATCTTTTAATTAATGACCCAATTCTGCAATATCCTGATTTTTCCAAACCATTCGTACTGACCACTGATGCAAGTAACTTTGCACTAGGTGCGGTTTTATCTCAAGGCAATATAGGTAGTGATAAACCTATCTGTTACGCAAGTCGGACATTAACCGACACAGAGACCAATTATTCCACTATCGAAAAGGAATTATTGGCTATTGTTTGGGCAACCAAATACTTTCGACCTTACCTTTTCGGACAGAAATTCAAAATTGTTACCGACCATAAACCCTTGCAATGGCTTATGAGTCTTAAAGACCCAAACTCCAAATTAATCAGATGGCGTTTAAAATTAGAAGAGTTCGATTATGAAATAATATACAAAAAGGGTAAACTAAATTTGAACGCAGACGCTCTAAGTCGAATTCGAACAGAACCACCAAACAATAAAGTCGAAGTAAATTTGAACGAAAGTTTAGCTGATACCATTCACTCAGCAGAGGAAAATTTAAATGACCATATATATATTTCTGAAAAACCATTGAATGAATTTAACATACAACTAATTTTAAAAAAAAATGATAGAGACAAGTCGCCGAAAATCGAGATGTTATTCAAAAACAAACTTAGAAAAACAGTCTACAAACAAACATTTTCGGAAAATAACATTACGGAAATTCTTAAACAACAATTACCTCCAAATAAATGCTGTGGAATATTCACAGATGATGAAACATTCAAAATTGTTCAAGACGTTTACAAAAAATTTTTCTCTAACAGCACAACATTCAAACTAATCCGGTGTACCGACATACTAACGGACATAATAGACAACGACGAACAAGACAAAATCATAATCGACTACCATAACAACAATAACCACAGAGGAATAAACGAATCATTCCTCCATTTAAAAAGAAAATATTTTTTCCCCTATATGAAAATGAAAATTACAAAAATAATAAACAATTGCGAAACCTGTCAACTCTTAAAATATGACCGAAACCCCCCAAAAATTAAACATGAGATTCCACCAACTCCCAAGAAACCATTAGAAATAATTCACGTTGATGTATATAGCATAAACAACAAGAAAATTTTAACAATAATCGACAAATTCTCAAAATTTGCAGCAGCATATACACTCGCAGTTCAGAATAGCCTTAACATAATCAGGTCTATTAAGCATTTCATCAGCCTTCACGGCATACCTAACCACCTTATATCAGATCAAGGATCTGAATTCACTGCAATAATTTTTAAAGACTTTTGTGCTCAGTATAACATTAACTTGCACATAACATCTTTTCAACAATCTAGTAGCAATAGCCCAGTTGAACGATTACATTCAACACTTACTGAAATATACAGGATAATCTACAACAAAAGAAAAGAAAGAGATCATAGCTCTATTTTAAACGAAACTTTAATAACATACAATAATTCCATACACTCCGCTACGAATTATACTCCATATGAGATTTTTTACGGTAGGACTTATAAGTTTGACAAAGAAATAGCGTTTAATAACGAACATGAGTATTTACAAAAACTTAACGAATTTCAAGAAAAACTATTCCCTACTATAAAAGAAAGATTAGAAAAAATAGTATCTAAAAACATTGAACATATTAATCAAAATAGGAAGGATGCAGTAGATCTTAAAGAAAATTCAATTATATATAGAAAAGAATTCCGAAGAAATAAACTCACACCAAGATTTAGTAAACATAAAATTAAATCAAACAATAAAGTTACAGTTATTACTAGTGATGATAAAAAACTTCATAAATCAAAAATAAAACATAAACGTAAATTTCAGATTCATAGCAACAACAATAATGATGACGACCATATCCCACGGACAGAAAATGGAGATACAGGACCTTAATAACAACATAGGAATACTTCCCATGAAACTAGGTATAGGCAAATCTATAAGGGATTATGACAACTTTGTACATGTAGTTAAATTAGAATCATACCAAACCAACATAGAAAAAATAACAAATGCACTAGCAGCATTCAAAAATTTAGATGAATTCAAAGATTCTTTAACAGTCTTAAACGTCAAAATTCAAGAAGTAAAAATTAAACTTAAGACATTAATGCCAAAATTCAGACCAAAAAGAGGCATTATAAACGGGCTAGGCTCTGTAATTAAAAGCATAACGGGAAATATGGATGCGGATGATGCCCTTCATCTAAATGAACAGATCGAACAGTTATCAAGAAATCAAGCAACAGTAGTAGACAAGGTAAATAGAGTAACAAAGGCTAACAACCAAATGACTGAGAGATTTAATAACATTACCGACCATATAAATAAGCAGCAAGAAATTATTGAAGGTTACTTAAGATATTCGCGAAATCAAATAAACACAAAATTTAAAATACAAGAAAATGCTATTAGATACACACAATACTTGAATCAAATCAATTACAATATAGATCTGCTAAACAGTCATCTTACAAATATAGCTGAAGCTATTATTCTCGCTAGACTTAACGTTATTTCAAAGCAAATATTGAACTCTGAAGAACTTGACTTTATCTACAAGATTTTCGAAAATAAATCCATACAGATAAATTCAGATGAACAAATTTACGAGCTCCTAGATCTACAAGCCTACTATAACCACACTAACGTAATATTTAATATAAAAATTCCCCAAATATCTACCGAAACATTTTCCTTTTTTCACATTATTCCTCTTCCCATAAATAATACTAAAACAATAATTACAAAACCTTACGCCCTATCCAACCCTAAACAAATATTTTACTTTGACGAAAAATGCCAAAAAATTGAAGGGACATACTTGTGCAAGGAAGCAAAGAAATACCAGCCAAACCCAAATGATACCTGCATCGCTAATCTTCTCAAAAACTTACCAGCCAACTGTGACCTCAAAGAAGAACCATACAAAGCTGACATCGTGCAACCAGAACATAACTACATATTAGTAATCAACATTCCCGAAACATCCATTACAACAACCTGTGAACCAAACAACCAAAAACTCAGAGGAACGCAACTCATACATTTTGAAAACTGTACAATCGAAATTAACCAAATTATTTACGACAGCAACTCACAAATATACTGGGAGGATGTCCACATTTTTCCATCACAATTAAACCTTATAAATTCATCATCAATCATACAAACTCCGAATCTACAAAAACTTCAGTCTTTCCATTTTCAAAATATGGAACTGATTAAAACTTTACACACCAGAACCTCACAAACAAACATACTGATGCTCAACACAATTATAATATTCGGTCTGATTGTACTTATCTTATCAATCTACCTAATCAAACTTCATAGATCATCAAAAACATCATTCAATATTCCTATTATAAAACAACCTACAGAATCCATACCCATAAAAATCATCGCTCCGGACACATCAGCAAATACCCCAATTACACCTGTAAAAATCATCGCTCCTGGCACCGGAACTACAAAACAGTTCCTCTGGCCGTCGCTCCATTCTTAGAGGGGAGGAGTTACATACCTAACCCCAAGATGCACTCACATCGACTCAGGTCATTGTCCAGTTCATTTCAATGCCATCATCAATTCTCTAATTTCAATTTCATAATTATTTCTTTTTGTCATTTCAATGCCATCAGCAATTCTCTAAATTCAATTTCATAATTATTTCTTTTTGTCACTTTAATGCCATCAGCAATTTCCATAAAACGAATTCATTTTCATTCTCATGACTAAGCAATAAATAACATATAAAGTATTTGATAAGGTAGAATTAAGTTTGAGTTATGAATAAAACGTAGCACAGAGGTGCACAAAAAAAATAATAGTTGTCTTTTTTTAAAACCTCCGGGAGTCCTGACCTTATTTCACGCGAAGGGTGCATAGCCTTTCGCTTATAGCGTTAAGGCCGATGATGGTAGACTTCATTTTTTCGCTGACTAGGACGCCTACCCCGAGCACATGGTGTTTTGTATGACTGCTGTAGTATACGTCATATTCTTTCTTCTATAAACACCATTCCCTGTCCATCTGATTTCTTGAAGTGCTGTTATGTCAGCTCTATATTTTGACAGGGCATCGGCTAGCTGCTGAGCAGCTCGAGCTCCAAGAGCGATCGTACGTAGGTTGTCGTCGTGAGATCAGTCCGTTTCCGAGGCTTGTTGTCGGTCTCGTACTTTGAAGTTTTACGGAACAGGGAATTAACCTGTTGCCAACCTGAGAAACCAGCCTGATCATATTAGCCAAACCTTTTTTTAAAAGGCTTGTTACTAGCGGCCGCCGCGAAGAGGCTATGATCACACTTCCATCAGTCCCGAATAGTTACGGCACGTGCATGTTTTCGTATGCTACATGTTATTCCCCCTATTCGTCTGATGGCTGACCGCCATCCTTACAGCGGGTATAAATTGTACTTTAAAATTTTCTAAATATTTAAGATATTGCATTTCCTTCCCCTCCTCTACAAAAGTTTCTAATAAAATAATTGTATCATATTTTGGAATTAACTTAAAAAAATCTGGCATTAATAGCTTATTTTTAAGGCCTGTAATATTGTAACATAAAATTTTGAATTGAAAAACAAAATTTTGGCAGACGGCAACTCTATCCTACATGATATTTCGTTGATTATAGCTCGTTCCTGCACCATTTATGTTGTAAAAGTTCTGGCGTATAGGTGGCGCTGCTGCAGCTTGATTGTTTATATTTATGCTGTCAAAAAAGCACATTATATCATCTCCTTCTCCAAATGTAGCTTTGACAAATGAAAGTTCCTCACTTGTTTTTATTTGTAAACCACGAAGTGAATCGAAGTAAAAAATAAAATTATCTATTTGCAATTTTACTCCTTTAATAAACATTTTAACTGCCGGATTAAGTGCAAAAAGCTTGTTTATGATTTCAATTAGTGTCTTCCTTTTTTTCCGATGAAGTAGAGATTGTTCTCTGTGAATGAAAGTTCCAGTTCCCTTTAGCTTTGGCGCGGATGCAATTATTTTACTCGCTGTATCCTCATTTTGCAAATTAAGAACCATTGTTGTTTTATTATTGTGCCGCAATATTTTGTGGCAATATTTTTTAAGTTTTCACTTAAGCAATCATTAATTATTGTTTTTACGTCGTCGGCTTTTAATGGTGATGAAGCCATTATTTGTAGATTGCTTTCACACACAGATTTCTTCGTTGTAGGTGAATTTATCGGAGAAATTTCAGCTGCTTTCCTCTTAGATTGCATAGAGTCTTAACCGTAAGCGCAATCTTTTAGGTATCGGAATTAAATAATGAAAATTATCCTACCTTCTCAAAAGGAATTCAGTGTAATTTAATAAATCTGTGATTCAACTCTTATAATACACAATTAAAAACCAAGAAAAATTTAACTGTAGACTTTTATAAAAGTAATAAATAAAAAAAATTTTAGCACTTGAAATGTATCAACTTTTTGTTTTCCTCTCTCTCAATTTTTTTTTATTCTTTAAACTAGCTGAAACTCCGTCGAAAACGACGGTTGAAATAAACTATTTTTGGTAAAGATTTAAAGGGGTTTTAATTTAAGTAAATTTTGTATTCTTGTTAAAAGAGAGGTATCTTTACATGGCCATGAATTGAAATAATACGGTAAATAACATTGTCTTTAGTTACAAACTCCATTTTATACTTGAAAAAAAAAAGAGGTAGGTATCTATGTACATAAAATATCCTAAAATACCAACTTGCCGTTAAAGCTTTAAAATTAATATAACATGAATTCGAAATAATAAATATATGTTTATTAACCTGAGTTTCAATGAAGTATAGTATCAATTTGCCATAAAGCTTTAATCTTTAAATGTTACAGCTTTAAAATAAAAAAAACTTAGTAAAGTCCTAATAAATGGTTTATTAACCCGAGTTAACAAAATTATTTTAACACAGTCACAATTCCTTTTAAGTAAAGTAAGTAAGTTATTCACTAAAATAACAACTTTTCCACTTTATTTTTCACCAAAACTGAGATTTCCACTATAGTTTTCACAAAAACTTTGATTAATATATTTCTGCACAATGTATTGTGTACAATGCTAGAGAATAATAATTAAGTGAGGTGTTCATAGTATATATAAATTTAAAAAAATACTATACGTAGGTAGTGACCAAACACTCATCTTAGTTTTTATTTAAATAAATAAATAAGTAGCACTCATATACCTTCCTAAGGTAACTGCGTAATGTAGGTACATACCTATATCTATACCAACCTGTAAAACGAAAACATGACCGATAAATTTACCTACATATCTCTTTATATACCTACATACCTATATATTCTATTTATATATGAATATACACATATAATATGTACATAAAATAACATATAGGTATACATATTTACATAAGTAGGTATCTACCTACCTATACATGTAATGAAAACCATTTCAACATCTATGATTGATAAATTTCTTCGCATTTAAGTTTTGATGATTGAAATTTAATTTTTGTGTTTCTGTGAATTTAATCTTGTTGCAGTATCTACCACTCACAGTACACATATTAAAGGAAATATACTGCGCAGGTTGTCAAAATTCGAATGACATATGAAAAAAAAAAAAAAACTATTTGGTGACCCTAGATTCGATTCTACTTACAAAAACTCTAGAACCCAAATGTCATATTCTTATTATCAATTTGAATTGCCGAATCACTTATAGCAATTCAATTCATAGAATTTCTGAGGGTTTATTGAAACCCTACCAAACAATTGTTAAATATTGTATCTAACTTATATCGCAGATCGTTGTTTCTCATCCCGTAAATCCACCATACTATGTCCCACTTGTTAAAATTGTACCTGCTCCATGGACTAACCCAGACGTAAACATAAAAATGGAAGAAATTGGTCAAAAGCCAGTCAAATCGAAGGATTTGCACTTAATCGTATACAATATGCTATCTTAAATGAAACATATTGTCTTGTTCAATCTGGCATTCTAAATGTAAAGGACGTCGACAGTGTTATGTCTGATGGTCTGGGTATGCGATATGCATTATTGGGACCTTTGGAGACAGCGCATTTAAATGCTTAAGGAATGGCCAATTACTTTGAACGTAATTCACTGACGATGTATGCTGTTAGTGAAACAATGGGACCGCCACCTAAAATGGAAGGTCAAACAGCTGCAGACATTTCCAAACAACTAGAAGTTATGGTTCCATTAGATAAATTGGCCCAAAGACGCGTCTACCGTGATAGTTGTCTCACTAAATTGAGTATGCTTATAAATGATATCAAAAAAGGATTTTAATAAATGTTTTTAAAAATTCGTATTTTATTTACAAAAAAGGAAACAAAACTTATATTTGTAAAGAAACAAAAAAACAATATAGCAAATATAAACATATTCATTAATTGGATACGTGCTTTTTTTTCTTTCTAACAACAGGTTTTATTCCATCATAACTTAAGTGCTACTTATATTATAATAACTTGTAAATATTAATCTTAAGCTAAAGATTATTTAAAATTTAAAAGGAAAGAAGATCTTAGGTCAATAAGTTTATGTAGGATTTAAATTTTAATAATTAATACATTTTACGTTTCAGTCGATGATTTTTTGTTAATCATAAACCTCGAAACCACTTGGTTGCGAAGATGTAAAATGTGGCAGTTGGGAGTTTTTTTGTCAGATACTGAATTTGACTGCACTTGGTTTTGCACTTGTTGTGGTGACTTTTTAAGTGATTGTTGTTTTACATCTTCAGTAAGGGCGGATGAAGTAACTTCAGTTTCATGCTTTATCGAATATTTGTCCTCAAACACAAATCTAAAAATAAGAGAAAAAAAACTTTGTTAAAATCTTTTCAAAATAACAAACTAACGATTCTCAACCACTTTTTTGTGTGTGCTGCTAGTTCTACACGACTGAAGGGGATCCACAGTTTACCGCCGAATCTATCAGACTCAGATGCATTCTAGCAACACTCCTTTTAAAATTAACCCCAAATAAGTATGATATGTAGTTAAAAACTTTTCCTTCCAACTTCATCTACTCGCGATGGTCTTTCCAGTTCAATTTTCTTCATAAGGGCAGGTGTCAGTATTTGCATGAAAATGAATATCAATACGTGTTGCATGTCCAATTCCTCGGCAACCATTTACTGGACACGGCATAAGTGGCCTAAGTTGTTCAAAGTCTGTAAAGAAACTTCATCTTATTGAAATTTTTCAATTTATACAATAATTTTAATACATTACCTGCATTGTTTTTTTCAATCCGATTCTTTATTATGGATTAATAACATAAATTTGATCACAGTTGCTTTTAATTAATTCTTTACGCGAAATCCTTTGATAACAAAAATTTATTAATTTTTTCTGGATACGCACAAATCGAGAAAAATTTAATAAGTGTCACTTTTCGTTAGTGACAGCGCATTCCCAGTGACAGCGGGTTTCCATTTTTGACACATGCGCGATTTTGAACAAAAATGGAAACTCGGAGTATATTACCTTTAATATGTGTACTGTGCCTACCACTATAATAAAAAAAAAACTTATCGCTCTGTGCCGCCAGCAGGAATCACTTTCAGAGCTGCAGTACAATTCCATGTAATTTTCCCGTCCGACTCGCGGACACGAACAAATTAAGTTGGCCATATTGGTGTTTTCTCTGCTTTGGAGTGTTTTGAATAACCAACAATTGAACGAAACTTTATTCACACCGAATTGAGTGTTCACTCCAAAGAACGTACTGTACTTAAGGGGCACACTTTGAGTGTTCCCTCAGTTTTTATTCACACCACCCAATATTATGTGGAAATTCTTTAATAACCAAAATAAAATAAAAATATATCTATCAATCTATCCATCTATAACAATGTTTATCTTTTTAAATTAATGGTAAAACAATTTATTGTTAAATGAATTAAATAAAGTAATAAATACAATACACTATAAAACAATGATCTTATTCAATTCGTAAATCAATAGGAACTTATAAATTAAATATTTTTTAATTCAAAGTCCTTAACTGAATTGGGAATAAAAAGAGGTCTTAAGCTAACAAAAAGCTTAAGCTTTTGCAACCCTGTTCTGAAGACTGTTTAACTGATTGAACCATCCTCTATTTTGACCAGTTGGAAGTTTAAGAAGAGAAAAAAAATTGGAAACAAGCTTTTTAAATATCCTTAATGAATGTTCAATTGATTTCTATTATTAGAATTACTATAAACTAATTTTAATTATATTGTATTATAATAATATTAACGTTTTGCAATACATATTATATATATATTTTCTACAATGTTCTATATAAATATGTATATATATATATATATCATGTATTCGAATATAAATATAATAATTGATGTTATTTTAAATCTAAATTGTTTTCTTTTTCTACATAATTTTAAAATAAATTAATATCATGAATTTATTTTTAATAAAAATAATTGTTCAATTTATTATTAAAATATATATATATGTCTCAAATTTTTCGAAAAAAAATGTTCATGCTTTTTTAAACCATTTCTTCTTTATTCTATTTTTTACTGTGCTCTTCTACTAAAACAATACGTATTACTTTCTTCAAAATAAATCATTGTATATAACCAAAAAAAACAACAACAAAACACTAAACCCAACTTATAGAATGCTATTCGTACAAATTTATCATTGCATAAATGTTTCGTGCGCTATGAAGATGACTTTGGATCGTTTTGGATGGTCGATGATAACGAGTTTGTAAAACGACGTCATTTGTCCAGAGGGAAACCCCGAAAATATGAGCCGTCATCGTCGCCGAATTCACAAAATGGTGCAACAGGACTGGCAGCAGTTCCGTTGGTGGCGGTGTTGGCACTAAAATTACAACCAATTTTCAAAACATGGCTGAATTTAATACTGAAAGCATCTACCATTCGCACACAATGATAAACGATATTGGCGGAAGCGTCAGCAGCAGCAGATATGTTGATGTCAGATCTCCCTCTACAGCAAGTGACCGGGATAGGAACTACTTGTGCCGAAATAAATTTAGCGGTGAAATCGATGGGACAAGAAGTAGATTCCATATAGATGGTGGTGGATTTTTGACTTGCAGCTTTCAGTCGCAGTAAGAATGCTTTGTTATCTGTAATTTTTAATTTGTTTCGTTGTTTTGTACTCTAAGGACAAAACATATCTTGGTGTTGTTCCAACACAATAGGCTAAGAGGGTTAAGTCAAAATTAGTTAAAAACAAAGTCGATCTAAAATTTATATAAAATCTGTGGTCAGGTGGCTACTTGTCATAATACACGTTTTAAAATTTAACGTGGGAGCATTTTCAAAATAGACAAAGGGCACAATTGAATCGCACGAACTTGATCTTGTCGGCAGTTATATTCGTGTTAACGACAAGGAAAATCGTCGAATTTTCACAGTCGATTTTTCACCGTCGAAAGCAAAGCACTCTTATTATTTTACACATTTTTTTAATACAATAATAAAAATAAAGCCTTTTCAAAAATGTTGACCCGATAGAAGGTGGTGGTGGTGGATAATATATTTACTTAAATGTAGCTTTAACTACATATAAAATTTAACGATATTATTATTACCTATACACATATATAAAAATGAAGTGTCTGTTTTTAATGTCAAAATAACGGCTTTTCACAAGAACCATATGAAAGCATATACGGCACTTACGAGTATAACAAAACATACGTTTTTAAAATTTTTGTCTGTCTGTCTGTTTGCTCTGGCTAATCTCAAGAACGACTGCACCGATTTTGACGGGACTTTCACTGACGATAACTAATAATGTAGCGGGTAAAATAGACATTTTAGTTACTCCCTAGTTGGCACTCGGGTCGCTTTTTTCACATATTAGTATACGAGCGGGTAACATAGGCTATTTTAATTACTCTTTAGGTAGCGCTTGGGTCGCTTTTTTTCATACACGTATATATGAACCGGTCAGAAACTACTGATTTTAACGGGACTTTCACTGACAGATAGCTGATGTTGTAGAAAGTAACTTATGAAGTAAATTATCCCAAAGATAGCGCTCGGCAATCTTTTCCAACCGATTTTGACGGGTCTTTCACTAGTGGATAGCTCATGTTGTAAGAAATGACTAGATTTTAGATTAGATTAAAAGTAAATAAGCTGCAAAGGCTAGCATGCGTCTGTTTAACCGGAGCAATGAAAACAGCACCCACAGCAACACTAAAAACCTTGCTATTATCTAGAGATAATGAAAGAAGCTATGACAAATGCCTATCTGCTCATTGCTGAAGATGAATCAAACTCCAAAATAGTTCATGATGAAATCCTACGGGAACTGAAGAAAAATTAACTGCTTGGAATTCTAATGACGGATAAATGTCTAAAGAAATTTAACTTCAAGCACAACTTTCATATCTCATTTCCGGACCGCCTAAATTGGAAACAAAATAAACCAATATTTGAAGAAAACAGTCACATATGGTACAAAGACGGTTCCAAAACAAATGAAGGAGTTGGTGCTGGAGTAAACGGAGCTTTCTCTGATACATCCATATTCATCAGTATGGACTTAAACAACATGCTGCTGCATTGCATGCTGAAATACATGCAATTGAACTCTGCGTTCGAGAAAATCTAAACAGATCTCTAAATAATGAGAACATTTACATTCTGTCCGACAGCAGGGCTGCACTGCTTGCATTGAAGTCTTTTGAAATTACATCAAAACTAGTCTGGGACTGCTTTCAAATCCTAATTAAACTGGCTATGACAAACAGAGTTCACCTGATTTGGATTCCAGGCCACAGCGGACAGGAAGGTAATGAACTAGCTTAAAAAGCTGCATCTCACTTTATGATGCCTAGACTATTCTACGGTATTCCCCTTACTACCATAAAAAGTAGTATAAAATAACATTCGAGGTCCGCCTGCGGAGTGATACACATCTCATTTCCTGTTTTTCAATTTTGTTCTCATTTGTTTATTTTATAAAAGAAAAAAAAAGAAAAAGAAAATAAAAAATAAACACATAATATCTTAAACTTGTGTTTAATGCAACGAAAAGTTAAATAGATCATACTGCATTGTATGTGGTTTGTTATGTGGACAAAGTTTTCATAAAAATTGTGCGAACATCAAAAATGAAGAATTTAGTGTCATAAAAAATTCTAATAATTTCTTTTGGAAATGTAACAGTTGTTCTTAATTTAAAATTTTAAATTTTATTCACCGCTTAACTGATTTATCTGAGTGTGTTAATGATCTTAAAAGAGAAATATGTGACTTGCAAAAAGTAATTGTCTCTATTTCGAGTGCACCGGAAAACGTTCTCTTAAATAAAGCAAAAATCATAACCCCCAGTCTCAGTGCGGTTATTCCATCTCTTGATAATAATTTAAATAATAAAGTCAATGTTGCTGTTTCGCCTCTCGTCGCCAGTGAAGCTACTGACATATCATTTGTTAATTTTAAACTCAGTGTTACTTTAGATAAGTTCGACCGTGTAATGGACCCTGCCGATTGGCCTAGATTTTTAAAAGTAAAAATGTTTAAATCGTTTCCAAAAAACGAAGTAAACCAAAGACATTCAATATTAAAAACACAATCAACAATAATCATCCTGCTCTTTCACCTGCACAACGACTTTCATCCAATGCTAATCAATTTGCCTTGTTCTACCACAATGTGGGTGGCTTAAGAACGAAAATGGAATCAATTCTTCTCTTTTCCTCATCACAACAATATGACATAATTGCGCTCACTGAAACATGGCTTACTGAGAATCATTACAATGCAGAAATGTTTGATAACAACTTGTTCAATGTGTTTCGCAAAGATAGATGCCGTCATACAACAGGTTTGAGCCGTGGTGGAGGTGTGTTACTTTCTGTTGGTTCATCATTTACGAGCTCGCAAAAAAACTCTTTGTCATCAGAACCGAATTCTCTATTAGATGTTGACCAGCTGATAGTACGCATAAACATAGATAATTCTCATGATGTCTTTATTATTCTTAGCTATATTCTACCTAACAGTTGCCTTGAATTATATAAATTACATATTTTTAATTGCTCTGAAATACTCAAAAATCTAAATCATGATCAAAATGTTATAATTTTAGGTGATTTTAATGTTTCTTTTATAAAATGGATACTTGATTGTGAAGAAAATTGTTTGATTCCGTTTAATGTAAATAATGAGTGTGAGAGTGTGGTTGTTGATGCTTTAGCTGAATTTGACCTTATTCAGATAAATAGCTGTTTTAATAGTTTAGATCGAGTTCTTGATTTGGTATTTGTGGATAAAGAATTTAGTGTGAGTATTAACAGCCCCACCCCACCACCATTACCAAACTCTGATAATCATAAAGTTCTTTGCCTATATATTAAATTTTATGGTTATTTAAAACAAAATTCCGAAAATGATTATATTTACAATTTCAATAAATGCAATTTCAATGGAATATCTGAATTGAATTTAACTGATTGGGTGCCTGTTTTAAGCAGCGTTAACTTAGAGGATGCATTTTGTAAATTTACTAGTTCATTAAAAGCAGCGGTCGATTTATTTTCACCAAAGTTCTTATTTAAAACTTCATATAAGCCAATCTGGTTTAATGAAAGACTGATTAATATTAATAATAAAAAAAAACAAAGCTTTCAAATTGCTCCAGATGTCTAACAACGATGTTGATCTTTATGTAAATATTGTCGATTACAAAGGGAGTTTGATTTTTTAAACAAGTTTCTTTACCAGCAATATATTCTTAGTATCGAATCAAAGTTAAAAAAATAGCAGCAAATGTTTCTGGAAATTTCTAAATGACAAAAAACGATCAACTGGTATTCCTAATTCTATTAATTATTTAGGTGAAACATCAAGCGACCCTTTAAGGATATGTAATATCTTTGCTTGTTTCTTTCGTTCAGTATACAAACCTTCGAGTTTTGTAAATATTTCTAAGGTAGATGTTTCCAATGATCTTATAAATATAAGTAAATTACAGGTTAATTAAACTGAAATTGAATCTGAATTAAATAAATTAAATGATGATAAGCAGCCAGGTTTTGATGGCCTTGCTCCATTCTTTTAAAGAGGTGTGCTAAAGCTGTAGCAGTTCCGCTTGAATATATTTTTAACCGCTCACTTCGAGAAGGTGTTTTCTTGGATTCCTGGAAATATTCTTTTCTAACACCAGTTTTCAAGTCAGGTTCGAAAAATGAAGCTACTAATTACCGCCCAATTTGTAAGATTTCTTCATTACCTAAACATTTTGAAAAATTGGTATATAACAAATTAGTTTTTTTATTATATTAAAAGAGAATATTTCTCCTCTACAGCATGGTTTTATTAGTGGGATATCTACTACAACAAACCTTGCCATTTTCAGTAACTATGTTGTTGGGGCTCTCGAGAAGTGTCTTCAGTATGACGTAATTTATACAGATTTTTCAAATGCGTTTGATCGGGTAAATCACGTAATTCTTCTTGCTAAACCTGAAAATCTTGGTTTTCACTCAAACTTGTTAAAATGGTTAGGTTCTTACCTTACTGGTAGAGTTCAATTTGTTCGAATTAACAACCTGTTATCTGACCCCGTGTTTGTTACTTCCGGTGTTCCTCAAGGGAGTCACTAAGGACCCCTCCTATTTCTAATCTTTATCAATGATATCCCTAATTATTTCAAATATTGTAAGTGCTTAATGTATGCCGATGACCTCAAACTATATCTTAGCATAAAATCAATTTCCGATTGTTTTCTTCTTCAGAATGATTTATCTAGCTTATTTGATTGGTGTACTGAAAACGAGCTTCATCTTAACATCTCTAAATGTCAAAGCATATCATTTAGCCGAAAAATCAGCCCAATCTCATACGAATATAGCTAATGTTAATCGTTCCATATTAACCAGAGTAATGGAAAAAAAGGTCTTGGTGTAATATTCGACACAAAACTAACCTTTACTTATCACATCGACTATATTATAGCCAAAGCCAATTCTATGCTTGGATTTATTTATAGAAATTCGAAAGACTTTACAGATCCTTTCACACTTAGATCTCTTTATTTCAGTTATGTAAGATCTATTTTAGAATACTGTTGTATCATATGGAACCCATTTTATCAAGTTCACTTGCTTATAATTGAACGAGTAAAGAAACGTTTTACAAGATTTGCGATAAGGATATTACGTTGAAATATCGATATGCCCTCTTATAAAACGCGATGTTTGTTATAAGGGATTCAGCATCTGGATGTTCGGAGGTCATATTTTAATATTTGTTAGAGATTTAATTAATTATAAAATTAACTGTCCCTTTTTGCTTTCACTAGTAAATTTCTATGTACCTGTGTGAGAATTTCGTTCTTGTAATCTTTTTTATGTTCCCTTCCAGGGTGAATTACAGTAATAATGAACCAATGATGCGCTGTTTGAGGCAGGCAAACTCAGTTTGTAACGTTCTTGAATTCAATATGTTCTTAAGTAGAGATTGTTTTAAGAAAAAATTGTTTACTTTTTTGAACATTATTTCAGTATAAAAATTAAACAATTGTTTTGTTATCGTAGTAGTCTGTAAGAGATTTATACTCTGTTTGATGAATAAATAAACAAATAAATAAATAAATAAAAAAAAAAAACATGGCTTGTAGATGAAACGAACCATTACTGCAGAGAAACCGAAGGTAACAGACGGCAAAACAATTCATGCCATATGCTTCTCACAAGCGAACAAAATAACTACAACAGCTTAACAGTAGTGCCCCGTGGCGTAGTGGTTAGTGTTTCGGAAAACGGTACAGCCTCAAACACAGGTAGCCAAACAGGTCCAAGTACCTACGGCTCCTGTGCCAGAGGCAGATCTGATGCAGGTGTTGCTGACCATTCATGGTCAGTTAACCGACGTGCAAAAACAGATCAGGGAGCAGGCGGCTAGGGTGGATTGCCTCTACTCTATTCTGCCGGCAACGCGAAATGGTTAAAGGCGCGCTGCCTGAGCGACCATTTAAGATCCTAGCTGTGAATGTGAATTCGCTGATTAGGACCAAACGTAGAGCAAACCTCTTTAATTTGCTGCAAGACCAAAGTCCTGATGTGTTTATGGCAAGCGAAACTAAGCTAAACCAGAAACACAAACTGACTAATAAAAATTACAATATCGTAAGAAGGGATCGGCCCAACTCCTCTCAAGGGGGTGGGGTCGCAATCTTCATACGAAAGGGCATTAAACATAAAGTTATATATAATAGTGAAGTGCGAAGATTTGGGCTGCTAGAAGCTTGCATCGTTTGCATTCCTCTCCAGCAAGGGAAAAGAATGTACGCAATCGTGGTGTATGCACCTGACGCACCTCAGCCGGCTAATTTTATCACAGAGCTCGAAAAACTTTTTGAATCCTTAAGACTGAACTTGGATGAGAATTATTATCTCATGGCAGGGGACTTGAACGCCAAACATGTAGATTGGAGAAATCAAGTACAAAACCCTAGAGGGAACCATCTTTTTAATTGGATGGGTCGATATAGTGTTGAGTGTAGGATCGACTTTCTGGTTACAGATAGACCGTCTTTTCCGAGAAGTGGTAGTTTTCTGGATCTACTCCTACTTGACTCAAGACTGATAATAACTGACACTGTAGGTCAACATACAAAAAACTGTTTACGAACGATTGAATACGCCAGTGACCACTGCGGACTTGCCGCCGTAATATAGCTCCCGAGCGAAATTTTGGAGTTTGATGAGTATGTGCCTGCGCACTCTTACAATTTCAGTAAGACGCGTTGGCCACGCTTCTCCAACTTCTTGGCAAGAGAAATACGTTCCGATGACATTTCTCCACCAAATGACAGGAACCTGACGAACGTTGAGTTCGACGGGTACCTGAATCAAATGGACACGACTATAAAACGAACAATGGACTGAACAATCCCAAAATATAAGGAACACGACCCTACTGGTATATACAAGAACGCGACAATTGACGCACTACACCGACAAAAAAGTGGACTTCTGACTAGGTTGAAACTTCTGTACAGACGTTTCACGGACACACGAGATATGGAGATTAGGACATTGAAGTCGTCGATCAAAAATCTTAATAATCTGATCAGACAAAATTACAGGTTATCTATTAATTCATACTGGGATAACAGAATTCGGGCCGTTAATTCTAGCGACCCTAGTATGTTTCCCCAAATAAATAAGATATTTAGAAGAAATGATCAAAACGAACTTCCATGTCTTAAACTTCAGAGGACAACAGATAACGAAGACGTTCTCGATAATAATTTTTTTATAATAGAAGATCCTCAGGATCAAAGTCGTCGATCAAAAATCTTAATAATCTGATCAGACAAAATTACAGGTTATCTATTAATTCATACTGGGATAACAGAATTCGGGCCGTTAATTCTAGCGACCCTAGTATGTTTCCCCAAATAAATAAGATATTTAGAAGAAATGATCAAAACGAACTTCCATGTCTTAAACTTCAGAGGACAACAGATAACGAAGACGTTCTCGATAATAATTTTTTTATAATAGAAGATCCTCAGGAAAAAGTAGAGGCTGTAGGTGCTGCTTTCCAGCAAGTGTATAAGGTGAATGCTAGCATTCGTCCGAATCATGACCTGAAGAACAGAGCATTACTGCACAACTTATACCTTGGAAATAGCATTACGCAATGGCGATCCGAGAATACCGGTTTCACCGGGTTCAATGACGGAAACTTGGCAAACGCCACCATCGCCGAGCGAAACGGATCCAGTTCATTGTTAATTTCGAAGGTAGAACTTCAGTTAATTTTTCAAACATTAAAGAAAAAGAAATCTGCGGGGGTCGATGGTATACCCAACATTGTGTTACGACATCTCCCTGAGGAAGCCATAGACATTTATACCATACTGTTCAACAACGCATTGAATAATGCATATTATCCAGTGAGTTGGAAGACAGCTGTGGTCCATCCTCTCTCAAAAAACAGAAAGGATAGCTCCAACCCGGCAAATCTTCGGTCGATAAGTCTTCTTCCAAGTATCAGTAAGGTATTCGAGAAGATTCTCAATAGAGCTCTGTTCAAGTGGGCTGAGGACAAACATATTATTCCAGATAATCAGTTTGGGTTTAAGGCGGGACATGACACTATTCATGCCACGTCTAAGTTAGTTTCTGATGTTCAATGGAACAAAACGAAAAATCAATGCACGGGTGCCGTTCTGGTTGATTAAGAGAAGGCTTTGACACCGTATGGTTAGAGGGTCTTTATCTGAAGTTAACTAGATTAGAAGTAAACCACTGTTATATATGCTTCATGACATGCTAAATGGTAGAAAGTTTGTTGTCAAAAGTGGCAATGTAACTTCTACCACATCATTTGATATTAAAAACGGTCTACAGCAAGGAGCTGTGAACTCGCCGATTCTTTTTAGTATTTACACCAGCGATCTGATAGGTAGTCTCACTCATGCGATTGCGTATGCCGATGACCTTGTAGCGTACAGGACCGGTCCAAAAGTTGAAGTCATTAGAATTCTCTTGCAGCGTGACTTCGACAAGATTCAGCGATATTGTGATGACTGGAAGTTAAAAATTAACTTCCAAAAGTCAGAAACTATCCAACCCCTTTGTCTAAGGCTTCTAGGGATACAAGAACTGGAGAAATCTAGTGATCGTTGGACCAAGTGGACATCCACTGGCGAGTAAAGATGTGGTAAAGTACCTTGGCGGTCAGCCACCAGACGAATAGGGGAAATAACATGTAGCATACAAAAACATGCACGTGCCGTAACTATTCGGGACTGATGGAAGTGTGATCATAGCCTCTTCGCGGCGGCCGCTAATAACAAGCCTTTTAAAAAAAGGTTTGGCTAATATGATCAGGCTGGTTCCTCAGGTTGGCAACAGGTTAATTCCCTGTTCCGTAAAACTTCGAATTACGAGACCGACAACAAGCCTCGGAAACGGACTGATTACTTGACGACAACCTACGCAACGAAAACGGCAAAACGATTTACGAATTTTCTTATGGAACGTACAATCGCTCTATAGAGCTCGAGCTGCTCAGCAGCTAGCTGATGCCCTGTCAAAATATAAAGCTGACATAACAGCACTACAAGAAATCAGATGGACAGGGAATGGTGTTTTACAGAAGAAAGAATATGACGTATACTACAGCTGTCATACAAAACACCATGTGCTCGGGGTAGGCTTCCTAGTCAGCGAAAAAATGAAGTCTACCATCATCGGCCTTAACGCTATAAGCGAAAGGCTATGCACCCTTCGCGTGCGAGACAAATTTACGAACATCAGCCTCATTAACGTTCACGGACCTACGGAGGAGTCCTCAGACGAAGAAAAAGAGACTTACTACGAACAAGTCGAGAGGGCCCTCAATGCCTGTCCAAGGTATGACGTAAAAATCATCCTTGGGGATTTGAACGCAAAAATAGGTCGGGAGCCGGTATTCAGGCATTACGCAGGCACCCATAGTTTGCATGAGAACACTAATGACAATGGACTTCGAGTCTTAGAATTGGCAGCATCGAAAAACATGGACGTTGCGAGTAACAGGTTCCCGCGAAAAGATATCTACAAAGCCACCTGGGTATCACCTGATGGAGTCACTCGTAACCAAATAGACCACGTGTTGATAGACCGTCGCCACTACTCGAACTTGATGACGGTACGAACGTACCGAGGCGCCAATATCGACTCGGATCACTATCTTGTTGGTATGGTCATCCAAGGGCGGATTGCCTTGCGAAGACGTATTGCATCCGCCGATCAGGTTCGAATCAACACGGCCACCCTGCGCAATGAAAATGCCAGTAACACCTTTGGTAATGCGTTAGGACTCGCCCTAGAATCACTTGATTTAGGGAGAGTAAGTCCTGGAGCCAGTATGCTGGGCGTAGATGAGAAGTGGACACGCCTTAAGAATACTGTCATTAGTACTGCCAACTCCATCTTAGGCAGCAGTCGTAGAAATCGGAACGACTGGTTTGATGATGAATGCAAGCTAGCGACTGAACGTAAGAATGTTGCGTACCGAGCAATGCAACAATCTCATAGAACGCGGGCACGCGAAGAAGAATATAAAGAGCTCAGGAGAAAAGAAAAACGGCTTCACAGACAGAAAAAATCAGCCTGGAAGAAGAACTTAATCTGTGAAATAGAAAAAAGCCAAGAGCGAGGTCCGCACCAGGCGCGGAAGTTCTACCAATCCGTCCGAAACATGACGCAGTACACACCACGCTGCACATACTGCAAGGACGGAGAGGGAAATCTGATCACCGATCCACAAAGCATACTGGAGCGATGGGAAGTGTACTTTAATGAATTGCTAAATGGTCAACTCACTGCAGAAGTGGAGGCTCCACTGCTTCAAGACGAATACCCTATAATGCCGTCACCAAGCATAGAAGAGGTTGAGAAGGCTATAGACCGGCTTAAAAAAAACAAATCCCCGGGAGCTGATGGTATACCAGCCGAATTATTTCAAGACGGTGGGCCAGCTCTACGTCAGGCAATTCATGATATTATAGTGCAAGTGTGGGAGCTCTACTCTCCTCTATCCTACAAGACCGGATAACCCCATACGCTAAAACCATCATAGGACAATATCAGTGTGGTTTCATTCCAGGCAAATCAACAACTGATCAGATCTTTACCCTTAGGCAGGCGATGGAAAAATGTCTAGAATTTAACATCCCAACATACCACCTGTTTATAGACTTTAAGGCCGCCTATGATAGCATAGCCAGGGTAGAACTTTACAAAGCCATGAGAGAATTCGGCATCCCAAATAAATTGACACGACTATGTAGGTTGACCATGACCAACGTAACAAGCCAAGTAAAAATAGCCGGATTGCTATCCAGACCAATCAACATCTTTAATAGACTCCGACAAGGGGATGGTTTGGCCTGCCTCCTCTTCAACCTGGCGTTGGAGAAAGCAATCCGTGACTCTGGCACGGCAACAAGAGGGACCATCGTCAACAGGTCCAGCCAGATACTGGCTTACGCAGACGACATCAACATCATCGGAAGAACCGAGCAAGCTGTACACGATTCCTTCATCCAGATCGAGCAGGCTGCACAAAATCTGGGGCTGCACATTAGTGAAGGTAAAACAAAGTATATGGTGGCGTCGAATGCGAGAGGAACAGTTGGTCAAAAAATCAAGGTAGCGGAGCACGAATTTGAAGTGTTGCAATCCTTTAAATACCTTGGGTCAATAGTAGCAGCCGATAACAATATAGAAGAAGAAATAAGCGGGCGGCTTCTCAAATCCAACAGTCTGTCAAAGCTCTTCAAATCCAGAAATCTCACCATAACTTCAAAACTACTGCTGTACAGGACCATGGTCCTGCCAGTACTCACATATGGATCCGAGACTTGGGTGCTTAGTAAAAGGCACTCTGACCTCTGAGACGCGTTCGAGAGAAAAGTCTTAAGGAGAATTGTTGGCCCCATATGTGAGGAAGGACGATTCCGGAGACGGTACAATCATGAATTGTACGCAATCTACCTTGAAGCAGATATAGTGACAAAAATTAGGCTCGGTAGACTTCGGTGGGCAGGGCACCTAGCTCGCATGAGCGAAGAGGAACCTGCTCGGAAAATTCTTTGTGGTACATTCTATGGCAGACGACAGCGTGGTAGACCATGCTTGCGCTGGAGAGATGGCGTAGACCAGGACCCCGGAGCCTTGGGGTGCGCAACTGGATGGCGTCGGCTCGAGACCGGGATAGGTGGAGAGACTTGTTGAAGGAGGCCAGGACCGGACCCCGGTTGTCGAGCCGATGATGATGATGATGATTTGTGTGAATTTAATCTTGTTGCAGTACCTACCACTCACAGTACACATATTAAAGGTAATATACTGCGCAGGTTGTCAAAAAATCGAATGACATACGAAAAAAAATACTATTTGGTGACCCTAGATTCGATGCTACTTATAAAAACTCTAGAACCCAAATGTCATATTCTTATTATCAATTTGAATTGCCGAATCTCTTATAGCAATTCAATTCATAGAATTTCTTAGGGTTTATTGAAACCCTACCAAACAATTGTTAAATATTGTATCTAACTTATATCGCAGATCGTTGTTTCTCATCCCGTAAATCCACCATACTATGTCCCACTTGTTAAAATTGTACCTGCTCCATGGACTAACCCAGACGTAAACATAAAAATGGAAGAAATTGGTCAAAAGCCAGTCAAATCGAAGGATTTGCACTTAATCGTATACAATATGCTATTTTAAATGAAACATATTGTCTTGTTCAATCTGGCATTCTAAATGTAAAGGTCTGATGGTCTGGGTATGCGATATGCATTATTGGGACCTTTGGAGACAGCGCATTTAAATGCTTAAGGAATGGCCAATTACTTTGAACGTAATTCACTGACGATGTATGCTGTTAGTGAAACAATAGGACCGCCACCTAAAATGGAAGGTCAAACAGCTGGATACATTTCCAAACTAGAAGTTATGGTTACATTAGATAAATTGGCCCAAAGACGCGTCTACCGTGATAGTTGTCTCACTAAATTGAGTATGCTTATAAATGATATCAAAAAAGGATTTTAATAAATGTTTTTAAAAATTCGTATTTTATTTACAAAAAAGGAAACAAAACTTATATTTGTAAAGAAAAAAAAACAATATAGCAAATATAAACATAACCATTAATTGGATACGTGCTTTTTTTCTTTCTAACAACAGGTTTTATTCCATCATAACTTAAGTGCTACTTATATTATAATAACTTGTAAATATTAATCTTAAGCTAAAGATTATTTATAATTTAAAAGGGAAGAAGATCTTAGGTCAATAAGTTTATGTAGGATTAAAATTTTAATAATTAATACATTTTACGTATCAGTCGATGATTTTTTGTTAATCATAAACCTCGAAACCACTTGGTTGCGAAGATGTAAAATGTGGCAGTTGGTAGTTTTTTTGTCAGATACTGAATTTGACTGCACTTGGTTTTGCACTTGTTGTGGTGACTTTTTGATTGATTGTTGTTTTACATCTTCAGTAAGGGCGGATGAAGTAACTTCAGTTTCATGCTTTATCGAATATTTGTCCTCAAACACAAATCTAAAAATAAGAGAAAAAAAACTTTGTTAAAATCTTTTAAAAATAACAAACTAACGATTCTCAACCACTTTTTTGTGTGTGCTGCTAGTTCTACACGACTGAAGGGGATCCACAGTTTACCGCCGAATCTATCAGACTCAGATGCATTCTAGCAACACTCCTTTTAAAATTAACCCCAAATAAGTATGATATGTAGTTAAAAACTTTTCCTTCCAACTTCATCTACTCGCGATGGTCTTTCCAGTTCAATTTTCTTCATAAGGGCAGGTGTCGGTATTTGCATGAAAATGAATATCAATACGTGTTGCATGTCCAATTCCTCGGCAACCATTTACTGGACACGGCATAAGTGGCCTTAGTTGTTCAAAGTCTGTAAAGAAACTTCATCTTATTGAAATTTTTCAATTTAAACAATAATTTTAATACATTACCTGCATTGTTTTTTTCAATCCGATTCTTTATTATGGATTAATAACATAAATTTGATCACAGTTGCTTTTAATTAATTCTTTACGCGAAATCCTTTGATAACAAAAATTTATTGATATTTTCTGGATACGCACAAATCGAGAAAAATTTAATAAGTGTCACTTTTCGTTAGTGACAGCGCATTCCCAGTGACAGCGGGTTTCCATTTTTGACACATGCGCGAATTTGAACAAAAATGGAAACTCGGAGTATATTACCTTTAATATGTGTACTGTGCCTACCACTATAATAAAAAAAAAACTTATCGCGCTGTGCCGCCAGCAGAAATCACTTTCAGAGCTGCAGTACAATTCCATGTAATTTTCCCGTCCGACTCGCTACACATTGTAACACGGACACGAACAAATTAAGTTGGCCATATTGGTGTTTTCTCTGCTTTGGAGTGTTTTGAATAACCAACAATTGAACGAAACTTTATTCACACCGAATTGAGTGTTCACTCCAAAGAACGTACTGAACTTAAGGGGCACACTTTGAGTGTTCCCTCAGTTTTTATTCACACAACCCAATATCATGTGGAAATTCTTTAATAACCATAATAAAATATATCTATCAATATATCTATCTATAACAATGTTTATCTTTTTAAATTAATGGTAAAACAATTTATTGTTAAATGAATTAAATAAAGTAATAAATACAATACACTATAAAACAATGATTTAATTCAATTCGTAAATCAATAGGAACTTATAAATTAAATATTTTTTAATTCAAAGTCCTTAACTGAATTGGGAATAAAAAGAGGTCTTAAGCTAACAAAAAGCTTAAGCTTTTGCAACCCTGTTCTGAAGACTGTTTAACTGATTGAACCATCCTTTATTTTGACCAGTTGGAAGTTTAAGAAGAGAAAAAAAAATTGGAAATAAGCTTTTTTAATATACTTAATGAACGTTTAATTGATTTCTATTATTAGAATTACTATAAACTAATTTTAATTATATTGTATTATAATAATATTAACGTTTTCCAATACATTTTATATATATATGTTCTATATAAATTTGTATATATATATATATATCATGTATTCGAATATAAATATAATAATTGATGTTATTTTAAATCTAAATTGTTTTCTTTTTCTACATAATTTTAAAATATATTAATATCATGAATTTATTTTTAATAAAAATAATTGTTCAATTTATTACTAATATATATATATATGTCTCAAATTTTTCGAAAAAAAATGTTCATGCTTTTTTAAACCATTTCTTTTTTATTCTATTTTTTACTGTGCAACAGGACTGGCAGCAGTTCCGTTGGTGGCGGTGTTGGCACTAAAATTACAACCAATTTTCAAAACATGGCTGGATTTAATACTGAAAGCATCTACCATTCGCACACAATGATTAACGAAATGATTGATATTGGCGGAAGCGTCAGCAGCAGCAGATATGTTGATGTCAGATCTCCCTCTACAGCAAGTGACCGGGATAGGAACTACTTGTGCCGAAATAAATTTAGCGGTGGAATCGATGGGACAGGAAGTAGATTCAATATAGATGGTGGTGGATTTTTGACTTGCAGCTTTCAGTCGCAGTAAGAATGCTTTGTTATCTGTAATTTTTAATTTGTTTCGTTGTTTTGTACTCTAAGGACAAAACATATGTATCTTGGTGTTGTTCCAACACAATAGGCTGAGAGGGTTAAGTCAAAATTAGTTAAAAACAAAGTCGATCTAAAACTTATATAAAATCTGTGGTCAGGTGGCTACTTGTCATAATAGTCATAATACACGTTTTAAAATTTAACGTGGGAGCATTTTCAATAGACAAAGGGCACAATTGCATCGCACGAACTTGATCTTGTCGGCAGTTATATTCGTGTTAACGACAAGGAAAATCGTCGAATTTTCACAGTCGATCTTTCACCGTCGAAAGCAAAGCACTCTTATTATTTTACACATTTTTTTTAATACAATAATAAAAATAAAGCCTTTTCAAAAATGTTGACCCGATAGAAGGTGGTGGTGGTGGATAATATATTTACTTAAATGTAGCTTTAACTACATATAAAATTTAACGATATAATTATTACCTATACACAAAGAACCATATGAAAGCATATACGGCACTTACGAGTATAACAAAACATACGTTTTTAAAATTTTTGTCTGTCTGTCTGTTTGCTCTGGCTAATCTCAAGAACGACTGCACCGATTTTGACGGGACTTTTACTGACGAAAACTAATAATGTAGCGGGTAAAATAGACATTTAAATTACTCCCTAGGTGGCACTCGGGTCGCTTTTTTCACATATTAGTATACGAGCGGGTAACATAGGCTATTTTAATTACTCTTAAGGTAGCGCTTGGGTCGCTTTTTTTCATACACGTATATATGAACCGGTCAGAAACTACTGATTTTAACGGGACTTTCACTGACAGATAGCTGATGTTGTAGAAAGTAACTTATGAAGTAAATTATCCCAAAGATAGCGCTCGGCAATCTTTTCCAACCGATTTTGACGGGTCTTTCACTAGTGGATAGCTCATGTTGTAAGAAATTACTAGATTTTAGATTAGATTAAAAGTAAATAAGCTGCAAAGGCTAGCATGCGTCTGTTTAACTGGAGCAATGAAAACAGCACCCATAGCAACACTAGAAACCTTGCTATTATCTAGAGAGAATGAAGGAAGCTATGACAAATGCCTATCTGCTCATTGCTGAAGTTGAATCAAACTCCAAAATAATTCATGATGAAATCCTACGGGAACTGAAGAAAAATTAACTGCTTGGAATTCTAATGACGGACAAATGTCTAAAGAAATTTAACTTCAAGCACAACTTTCATATCTCATTTCCGGACCGCCTAAATTGGAAACAAAATAAACCAATATTTGAAGAAAACAGTCACATATGGTACACAGACGGTTCCAAAACAAATGAAGGAGTTGGTGCTGGAGTAAACGGAGCTTTCTCTGATACATCCATATTCACCAGTATGGACTTAAACAACATGCTGCTGCATTGCATGCTGAAATACATGCAATTGAGCTCTGCGTTCAAGAAAATCTAAACAGATCTCTAAATAATGAGAACATTTACATTCTGTCCGACAGCAGGGCTGCACTGCTTGCATTGAAGTCTTTTGAAATTACATCAAAACTAGTCTGGGACTGCTTTCAAATCTCAATTAAACTGGCTATGACAAACAGAGTTCACCTGATTTGGATTCCAGGCCACAGCGGACAGGAAGGTAATGAACTAGCTTAAAAAGCTGCATCTCACTTTATGATGCCTAGACTATTCTACGGTATTCCCCTTACTACCATAAAAAGTAGTATAAAATAACATTTGAGGTCCGCCTGCGGAGTGATACACATCTCATTTCCTGTTTTTCAATTTTGTTCTCATTTGTTTATTTTATAAAAGAAAAAAAAAAGAAAAAGAAAATAAAAAATAAACACATAATATCTTAAACTTGTGTTTAATGCAACGAAAAGTTAAATAGATCATACTGCATTGTATGTGGTTTGTTATGTGGACAAAGTTTTCATAAAAATTGTGCGAACATCAAAAATGAAGAATTTAGTGTCATAAAAAATTCTAATAATTTCTTTTGGAAATGTAACAGTTGTTCTTAATTTAAAATTTTAAATTTTATTCACCGCTTAACTGATTTATCTGAGTGTGTTAATGATCTTAAAAGAGAAATATGTGACTTGCAAAAAGTAATTGTCTCTATTTCGAGTGCACCGGAAAACGTTCTCTTAAATAAAGCAAAAATCATAACCCCCAGTCTCAGTGCGGTTATTCCATCTCTTGATAATAATTTAAATAATAATGTCAATGTTGCTGTTTCGCCTCTCGTCGCCAGTGAAGCTACTGACATATCATTTGTTAATTTTAAACTCAGTGTTACTTTAGATAAGTTGGACCGTGTAATGAACCCTGCCGATTGGCCTAGATTTTTAAAAGTAAAAATGTTTAAATCGTTTCCAAAAAACGAAGTAAACCAAAGACATTCAATATTAAAAACATAATCAACAATAATCATCCTGCTCTTTCACCTGCACAACGACTTTCATCCAATGCTAATCAATTTGCCTTGTTCTACCACAATGTGGGTGGCTTAAGAACGAAAATGGAATCAATTCTTCTCTTTTCCTCATCACAACAATATGACATAATTGCGCTCACTGAAACATGGCTTACTGAGAATCATTACAATGCAGAAATGTTTGATAACAACTTGTTCAATGTGTTTCGCAAAGATAGATGCCGTCATACAACAGGTTTGAGCCGTGGTGGAGGTGTGTTACTTTCTGTTGGTTCATCATTTACGAGCTCGCAAAAAAACTCTTTGTCATCAGAACCGAATTCTCTATTAGATGTTGACCAGCTGATAGTACGCATAAACATAGATAATTCTCATGATGTCTTTATTATTCTTAGCTATATTCCACCTAACAGTTGCCTTGAATTATATAAATTACATATTTTTAATTGCTCTGAAATACTCAAAAATCTAAATCATGATCAAAATGTTATAATTTTAGGTGATTTTAATGTTTCTTTTATAAAATGGATACTTGATTGTGAAGAAAATTGTTTGATTCCGTTTAATGTAAATAATGAGTGTGAGAGTGTGGTTGTTGATGCTTTAGCTGAATTTGACCTTATTCAGATAAATAGCTGTTTTAATAGTTTAGATCGAGTTCTTGATTTGGTATTTGTGGATAAAGAATTTAGTGTGAGTATTAACAGCCCCACCCCACCACCATTACCAAACTCTGATAATCATAAAGTTCTTTGCCTATATATTAAATTTTATGGTTATTTAAAACAAAATTCCGAAAATGATTATATTTACAATTTCAATAAATGCAATTTCAATGGAATATCTGAATTGAATTTAACTGATTGGGTGCCTGTTTTAAGCAGCGTTAACTTAGAGGATGCATTTTGTAAATTTACTAGTTCATTAAAAGCAGCGGTCGATTTATTTTCACCAAAGTTCTTATTTAAAACTTCATATAAGCCAATCTGGTTTAATGAAAGACTGATTAATATTAATAATAAAAAAAAACAAAGCTTTCAAATTGCTCCAGATGTCTAACAACGATGTTGATCTTTATGTAAAATATTGTCGATTACAAAGGGAGTTTGATTTTTTAAACAAGTTTCTTTACCAGCAATATATTCTTAGTATCGAATCAAAGTTAAAAAAATAGCAGCAAATGTTTCTGGAAATTTCTAAATGACAAAAAACGATCAACTGGTATTCCTAATTCTATTAATTATTTAGGTGAAACATCAAGCGACCCTTTAAGGATATGTAATATCTTTGCTTGTTTCTTTCGTTCAGTATACAAACCTTCGAGTTTTGTAAATATTTCTAAGGTAGATGTTTCCAATGATCTTATAAATATAAGTAATTTACAGGTTAATTAAACTGAAATTGAATCTGAATTAAATAAATTAAATGATGATAAGCAGCCAGGTTTTGATGGCCTTGCTCCATTCTTTTAAAGAGGTGTGCTAAAGCTGTAGCAGTTCCGCTTGAATATATTTTTAACCGCTCACTTCGAGAAGGTGTTTTCTTGGATTCCTGGAAATATTCTTTTCTAACACCAGTTTTCAAGTCAGGTTCGAAAAATGAAGCTACTAATTACCGCCCAATTTGTAAGATTTCTTCATTACCTAAACATTTTGAAAAATTGGTATATAACAAATTAGTTTTTTTATTATATTAAAAGAGAATATTTCTCCTCTACAGCATGGTTTTATTAGTGGGATATCTACTACAACAAACCTTGCCATTTTCAGTTACTATGTTGTTGGGGCTCTCGAGAAGTGTCTTCAGTATGACGTAATTTATACAGATTTTTCAAATGCGTTTGATCGGGTAAATCACGTAATTCTTCTTGCTAAACCTGAAAATCTTGGTTTTCACTCAAACTTGTTAAAATGGTTAGGTTCTTACCTTACTGGTAAAGTTCAATTTGTTCGAATTAACAACCTGTTATCTGACCCCGTGTTTGTTACTTCCGGTGTTCCTCAAGGGAGTCACTAAGGACCCCTCCTATTTCTAATCTTTATCAATGATATCCCTGATTATTTCAAATATTGTAAGTGCTTAATGTATGCCGATGACCTCAAACTATATCTTAGCATAAAATCAATTTCCGATTGTTTTCTTCTTCAGAATGATTTATCTAGCTTATTTGATTGGTGTACTGAAAACGAGCTTCATCTTAACATCTCTAAATGTCAAAGCATATCATTTAGCCGAAAAATCAGCCCAATCTCATACGAATATAGCTAATGTTAATCGTTCCATATTAACCAGAGTAATGGAAAAAAAGGTCTTGGTGTAATATTCGACACAAAACTAACCTTTACTTATCACATCGACTATATTATAGCCAAAGTCAATTCTATGCTTGGATTTATTTAAAGAAATTCGAAAGACTTTATAGATCCTTTCACACTTAGATCTCTTTATTTCAGTTATGTAAGATCTATTTTAGAATACTGTTGTATCATATGGAACCCATTTTATCAAGTTCACTTGCTTAGAATTGAACGAGTAAAGAAACGTTTTACAAGATTCGCGATAAGGATATTACGTTGAAATATCGATATGCCCTCTTATAAAACGCGATATTTGTTATAAGGGATTCAGCATCTGGATGTTCGGAGGTCATATTTTAATATTTGTTAGAGATTTAATTAATTATAAAATTAACTGTCCCTTTTTGCTTTCACTAGTAAATTTCTATGTACCTGTGTGAGAATTTCGTTCTTGTAATCTTTTTATGTTCCCTTCCAGGGTGAATTACAGTAATAATGAACCAATGATGCGCTGTTTAAGACAGGCAAACTCAGTTTGTAACGTTCTTGAATTCAATATGTTCTTAAGTAGAGATTGTTTTAACAAAAAAATGTTTACTTTTTTGAACATTAATTCAGTATAAAAATTAAACAATTGTTTTGTTATCGTAGTAGTCTGTAAGAGATTTATACTCTGTTTGATGAATAAATAAACAAATAAATAAATAAATAAAAAAAAAAAAAACATGGCTTGTAGATGAAACGAACCATTACTGCAGAGAAACCGAAGGTAACAAACGGCAAAACAATTCATGCCATATGCTTCTCACAAGCGAACAAAATAACTACAACAGCTTAACAGTAGTGCCCCGTGGCGTAGTGGTTAGTGTTTCGGAAAACGGTACAGCCTCAAACACAGGTAGCCAAACAGGTCCAAGTACCTACGGCTCCTGTGCCAGAGGCAGATCTGATGCAGGTGTTGCTGACCAGTGGCGTATTCAGAAAAAGTTTTGGGGGGGGGGGGCAAAACACCAAAACCCATTTTCTATACCTATTTTTTTTTTTTTTTTTTTTGATGTGAACGTGAATAATAATTGTGAAAACCAAAAACAAAACAAAGGTGAGCATTGCGAATATGTGTATGTATGTACATATGCGTGTATTTTAAGCATAGAGAAATAAGAATAGAGAGTGTATTGTAGGTAGAAAAACTCAGTTTGACTACAAGCTAAATTCTTCATTAAGTGCGGAAGTGTGTGTAAAAATCACGCATACCTTCATTACCTAATGAGACTTCTCACCATTGTTTTTTTCTTGGTTTTCACAATTATTGTTCACAGACACGAAATTAAAAAAAAATAGCAAATGGGTTTGGAGGGTGAGACGTACGAAACATTTCTCTCTTTATAGTAATTTCTCTATGATTTTAAGTACACTTTCGCACCTACTTGCAATTTTAAGCCTTTTTTTGGCAACATTTATTTTTGCCCCTCACTCTCCTTATTCCTCCACAAAGCACACGCATACATACATACATACATACACTTAATCACTATTATCCCCTTTGTTTTGCTTTTGGTTTTTACAATTGCTTTTCACGTTAACGAAATCAAATAAAAAATATATATAAAACGGGTTTTGGAGGGTAGAACGTAGAAGTACGATACATTTTGCTCTCCTTATACCTCAATGATCGAGAGTGGAGCGCAGTGCTGCGGTGTTGTGGTTTGTGGAAAGTACTATTATAGTAGCATTTCACTATTCTCGACAACTTCGTACTACCGCATACTCTCAATTTGACATTCGTACTGCTATTATTTTCAAAGTTCTCGTATCCAAAAGATTTTACGCAAACGGCAAGGTCACAGTAATGGGCCCCCCTCAATACGCCACTGTTGCTGACCATTCATGGTCAGTTAACCGACGTGCAAAAACAGATCAGGGAGCAGGCAGCTAGGGTGGATTGCCTCTACTCTATTCTGCGGCAACGCGAAATGGTAAAAGGCGCGCTGCCTGAGCGGCCCTTTAAGATCCTAGCTGTGAATGTGAATTCGCTGATTAGGACCGAACGTAGAGCAAACCTCTTTAATTTGCTGCAAGACCAAAGTCCTGATGTGTTTATGGCTAGCGAAACTAAGCTAAACCAGAAACACAAACTGACTAATAAAAATTACAATATCGTAAGAAGGGATCGACCCAACTCCTCTCAAGGGGGTGGGGTCGCAATCTTCATACGAAAGGGCATTAAACATAAAGTTATATATAATAGTGAAGTGCGAAGATTTGTGCTGCTAGAAGCTTGCATCGTTTGCATTCCTCTACAGCAAGGGAAAAGAATGTACGCAATCGCGGTGTACGTACCTGACGCACCTCAGCCGGCTAATTTTATCGCAGAACTCGAAAAACTTTTTGAATGCTTAAGACTGAACTTGGATGAGAATTATTATCTCATGGCAGGGGACTTGAACGCCAAACATGTAGATTGGGGAAATCAAGTACAAAACCCTAGAGGGAACCATCTTTTTAATTGGATGGGTCGATATAGTGTTGAGTGTAGTATCGATCTTCTGGCTACAGATAGACCGTCTTTTCCGAGAATTGGTAGTTTTCTGGATCTACTCCTACTTTACTCAAGACTGATAATAACTGACACTGTAGGTCAACATACAAAAAACTGTTTACGAACGATTGAATACGACAGTGACCACTGCGGACTTGCCGCCGTAATACAGCTCCCGAGCGAAATTTTGGAGTTTGATGAGTATGTGCCTGCGCACTCTTACAATTTTAGTAAGACGCGTTTGCCACGCTTCTCCAACTCCTTGGCAAGAGAAATACGTTCCGATGACATTTCTCCACCAAATGAGAGGAACCTGACGAACGTTGAGTTCGACGGGTACCTGAATCAAATGGACACGACTATAAAACGAACAATGGACAGAACAATCCCAAAATATAAGGAACACGACCCTACTGGTATATACAAGAACGCGACAATTGACGCACTACACCAACAAAAAAGTGGACTTCTGACTAGGTTAAAACTTCTGTACAGACGTTTCACGGACACACGAGATATGGAGATTAGGACATTGAAGTCGTCAATCAAAAATCTTAATAATCTGATCAGGCAAAATTACAGGTTATCTATTAATTCATACTGGGATAACAGAATTCGGGCCGTTAATTCTATCAACCCTAGTATGTTTCCCCAAATAAATAAGATATTTAGAAGAAATGATCAAAACGAACTTCCATGTCTTAAACTTCAGAGGACAACAGATTGCGGGAATTGATCCGGAGGCTGCCGTTCTCGATAATAATTTTTTTATAATAGAAGATCCTCAGGAAAAAGTAGAAGCTGTAGGTGCTGCTTTCCAGCAAGTGTATAAGGTGAATGCTAGCATTCGTCCGAATCATGACCTGGAGAACAGAGCCTTACTGCACAACTTCTCTCTTGGAAATAGCATTACGCAATGGCGATCCGAGAATACCGGTTTCACGGAGTTCAATGACGGAAACTTGGCAAACGCCACCATCGCCGAGCAAAATGGACCCAGTTCATTGTTAATTTTGAAGGTAGAACTTCAGTTAATTTTTCAAACATTAAAGAAAAAGAAATCTGCGGGGGTCGATGGTATACCCAACTTTGTGTTACGACATATACCACACTGTTCAACAACGCATTGAATAATGCATATTATCCAGTGAGTTGGAAGACAGCTGTGGTCCATCCTCTAACCAAAAAGGGAAAGGGCAGTTCCAATCCAGCAAATCTTCGGTCGATAAGTCTTCTTCCAAGTATCAGTAAGGTATTCGAGAAGATTCTCAATAGAGCTCTGTTCAAGTGGGCTGAGGACAAACATATTATTCCAGAAAATCAGTTTGGGTTTAAGGCGGGGCATGACACTATTCATGCCGCGTCTAATTTAGTTTCTGATGTTTAATGGAACAAAACGAAAAATCAATGCACGGATGCCGTTCTTGTTGATTTAGAGAAGGCTTTCGACACCGTATGGTTAGAGGGTCTTTATCTGAAATTAACTAGATTTGGCATAAGTAAACCACTGTTATATATGCTTCATGACATGCTCAATGGTAGAAAGTTTGTTGTCAAAAGTGGCAATGTAACTTCTACCAAAACATTTGATATTAAAAACGGTCTACAGCAAGGAGCTGTGAACTCGCCGATTCTTTTTAGTATTTACACCAGCGATCTGATAGGTAGTCTCACTCATGCAATTGCGTATGCCGATGACCTTGTAGCGTACAGGACCGGTCCAAAAGTTGAAGTCATTAGAATTCTCTTGCAGCGTGACTTCGACAAGATTCAGCGATATTGTGATGACTGGAAGTTAAAAATTAACTTCCAGAAGTCAGAAACTATTCTGTTTAGAACCCCGTTGTCTAGGGTTTCTAGGAATACAAGAAAGAACTGGAGAAATCTAGTGATCGTTGGACCAAGTGGACATCCACTGGCAAGTAAAGATGTGGTAAAGTACCTTGGCATCTGGCTAGATCAGTATCTATATTTTAATCGACATTTAGATGCTGCTCTGACCAGAGCTAGGGTAGCCTTTGGGTTGACAAGACGGTTGTTCTATAGCAGCCGCCTTGACAGCAAAGTAAAGGTGATTTGCTACATGGCCCTTATCGGGCCAATGATTGCCTATGGGTGCCCTGTGTGGTTCAACGTTGCCCCATCTCAAATGGAAAAGATTCGGGTGTTTGAGAGGCAGTGTCTTAGACGCTGCCTTGGATTGCACAGAACACCAGAGTCGGAGTACACACATTACTATGCCAACGAGGTTCTATACAACAGGGCCAATATAATTAGTATAACTTTTTAATCAAGCTGATTCGGGGTCACATTGCAAGAGCGATGACCTCGACCAATGGACTTATTTTTGGGGCTTACTGCCCCAATGATGAGTAAAGTGAAAGTGTGCGTCTTAACGGTTTCATCCCGCCCGAGACATTCCTCTTTTTAGACAGTCGTGGGCTGATACAAGATAGATTGGCGGTTCCGTTAATCTACCCCGTCAGCCGTAGGACTGTGGATCGGCGACTTCCTTACGATCGGGACGTCAGCTCAGGGAACGGAGCAGAGCGTCTGCGGTTCAGTAGAGCTGTGTCCCTTCGGGACAGAAAGGACTTAGTTAAGCAAGTCAAAAAATTCTGGTGGTTGGGTGACCACCGTGATATTGAAAGTTGACCACATTGTTGCTTTGGCCGACTTACATAGTTCTAAGGTTAAGATAGGTAGAGTAGGTAGAACAGTGACGGTGGCACAAAAAAAAAAAATTGCAGGTGGCTGTTCTAGTTTTTAAGTTATTTTAAGTAGTTTTAATTAGATATAATGTAGTTTAAGTTAGTTTTATTAAGTAGCTAAAAGGTAGTTTTATTAAGTTTAATTTTAATTAGTTTTATTTAGGTAAAGGGTAGCTTTAAGTTTTATAAAAAATTACAAAAAAAAAGATATAGAAAATGAGTTTTTTTTAATAATTTTCTCGTTAGTTTTAAGTAATCATGAATTTTAAATATAAGTTATTTTACATTGAAAGCATTGTTTAAATATAGTCATAGTTTAATTTAGAGCGCCCGCATGGGGCCAGTAAGTTAGTTAAGTTAATATGTAAGCTAGTTGTTTTAGATTTTTTGTCTAGCATTAAGATAGATATAAGGAAATGAAAAAATAAAAAATGAATTAAAATGTAAAATGTAAAATGTAGTGTTTCGGACCATCACACCGAAGGTCTGGGTTCAAGCCCAGCTTTCAACTCCGATAAAATCTTATGTTTTTTTTAGGGGCACTGCCTCTTGCGAGGAAGTGACAAATCCTCCAAGAGTATTATTGTCATGAAAAGTGCTTCTCACCTTAGTCGCTCGGATTTGTAAGTCACTAGGCCGTGGTTCTTCGGAGCTGTCAGTGCCACTAAATTTATCTTTTTTTCTTAGCTTAACAGGAGGCATATTAGACTAGGCACAGTTTCCTCACGGGGTATTGTCGAGTGAAAAAACATCTTATGGCTATGGGAATAGTATGTCTGCAGAATGTGCTTTGAAGATGAAAAACAGCAGAACACATCCTATGTGACTGCAACTGGCCCATCAAAATACGTGAACAATTTTTAGGTAAATTTTATCTTGAATCAGCTGATATTGCTGCTAGCTCACTCATAGATATAGCTGCGTTCCTAACAAAATGCAGCATCATGAATGAACTTTAAATAAGAGCACATCAAAATAGGCCCAATGTGACAGCAGTGATCTTGAGGATAATTTATACCACCTCTTATCTGAAATCTATGATATTACTAAGGCTATTTTAGTTACCAAATAAATTGCACTGGAGTCGCTTTTTCTAAAACTCTTATTTATTAACTTAAAAGCTTTTAGCAAAATGTTGGACCAATAGGATTATAATAAATTTTTCAAAATCAATGCTTTCTCCCTTATTTTTTCTGCGGCAGCAACGCGCCAAGTAACAGCGTGTTTTAAATACAATCTATTATTATTATATTATATTTCTAGCTGTTACCCGGTGCGTTGCTGCCGCAGAAAAATAAGGGAGAAAACATAGATTTTGAAGGAGTAATTATTGTAATCCTATTAGCCCAAAATTTTCCCAAAAGCTTTTAAGCTCATATATAAAAGTTTTCGAAAGGCTACTACCCCAGCGCCATCTTTGGGATAATTTACTTCATAAGTTACTTCCTACAAAATCACCTTTTTGTCTGTGAAAGTCCCGTTAAAATCGGTAGTTTCTGATCGGTTCATTTATACGAAGATGCGAAAAAAAACGACTCGAGCGCCACCTAGGGAGTAATTTAAAAAGCCTATTTTATCCGTTTCAACATTAGCTATCGGTCAGTGAAAGTCCCGTCAAAATCTATAAAAATGAATTGTCTGTTTGTAATGTCAAAACAACGGCTTTTTACAAGATGCATATGAAAGCATATACGGCACTTATAACAAAACATAAATTTTTAAAATTTTTGTCTGTCTGTCTGTCAAGATTATGTCAATGGTTTGTATCAATTTTTAATGAAGTGTGAAGAGAAGATAAAAAGCTGAAAGCATTAAAAAAATCTCTCGTTTGTTTAGTTTTTTGTTTGTTTTTTTGTGGATGTTAAAAGCCTTAAGGCGCTATAATTCGAGCGAATTTTAACGCCTTAAGGCTCCTAACATCAAAAAAAAAAAAAAAAAAAAAAACAAACGATGGCGATATAATTGAAATCGATTTACACAAAAACGAATTTATCGAAAAAGGAAACAATTAAAATGGAAATAAAAGAAAAACAAAAGAATAACATATGAAATTAACTGAAGACGAGACAATCAGAAAGGATAAAATAAAATATCGAAACAAAAGTAAACCAAGCGAACAAAAAATTAACCAACAAAATGAAAAAAAAAGCCAAACGACTTAAAAACAACAAAAAACGAGTTGGAAAACGAAACAAACCATACCGAAAAATAATAACTAAAAATATTTTTTTTTATTATTCAAACTAGCTGAAACTCCGTCGAAAACGACGGTTGAAATAAACTATTTTTGGTAAAGATTTAAAGGGGTTTTAATTTAAGTAAATTTTGTATTCTTGTTAAAAGAGAGGTATCTTTACATGGCCATGAATTGAAATAATACGGTAGATAACATTGTCTATAGTTATAAACTCCATTAGTAGGAAGAAGTGCGGTTGGGCCTGTGAACCAAATTATGTAAATTTTAATCTGATAAGAAGTAAAGAGAATGAAACGGTGTGTTAGTGGTGATGGTTTTATGAATTAATTAGTTTTATTACACTGATTAGAAGGTGACCCTTCTGTGAGTGGGAAATCAAAGTGTTTTTATTTTTTATTGATTTTTTTATTTTAAGGATGTTGTGTGTGAATGGATTTTTGGTGGTTGCTGCTCAGGTAGGTTGAATAGAAAAGATAAAATTTTCGATTTTTACCTTAAGGATGTTGTGTGTGAATGAATTTTTCTTGCGTGGTTGCTGTTTAGGTAGGTCAAATAGAAAAGATAAAATTTTCAATTTTTATTTAAGAATGTTGTGGGTTTTATGAATTAATTTTATTACACTGACGAGTAGGTGACCCTTTATGTGTGGGAAAGACGAATTCCACACCAAAGTGTTTTTCTTTTTTATTGATTTTTTTTTTGTTTTAAGGATGTTGTGTGTGTGAATGGATTTTTAGTGGTTGCTGCACAGGTAGGTCAAATAGAAAAGATACAATTTTCGATTTTTACCTTAATGTTTTCGAACTCTGAAGAAGATGATTGAAATGGCGATCTTGTTAAAAATGTGTTTGTCTTGGAGATAATGATAATGAATTTCATTTCTCGTAGACAGGCTGGCGTCCCTTGTAAGTGTGAATATTATGAAAATGATGTGAGGAAAGCAGAAGAAGAATTCCAATCCAAACAGTTTTTTTATTGATTTTTTGTCTTAAGGACGTAAATTACGTTTTAGGTTCTTAACCCAAACCTTAAATTACGTTTTACGTTCTTAACCCAAAACGTAAATCACGTTTTACGTTCTTTACCCAAAACGTAAATTACGTTTTACGTTCTTAACCCAAAACGTAAATCAGGTTTTTAAACCCAAAACGTCAATTATATTTTATTCAGAAATTTGTATACAATGTTTGAGAGAGAAGGAAGTCTTTTATAAAAAGGAAGATATGTGTTTATGATGAGCACAGTTGGTTTCAAGAAGTTATCAAGAGAAAACATTATTCTTCATCGTCTTCATCATGCATTTCGAGGAAGTGGAATATTCAATCTTTACCCTGGATGATTTTGCTGTGAGAGAGGCAAACTCAATAAACGAGAACACCGGTTTCAAGCCAACGAAAAAACTGTCTGATTTGCAAATGAATTTTAGATATAATATTTTTTTCATTACAAGAAGTAAGAACACGGTGGGGCGATCGGATTGTAGCAGATCTTGGAGAATATAAGGTAAGTTTTTTATTATTATTTATTTTTATTATTAATTAAATTATTTACAGGTTTTTTTACCGGCCAGATATTCAAATCTTTCAACAAGCAGCATAGCAGCAATTGGTGGAGGAGGATATATCTTTGAAATAACTAGACAAGTTGGAGCGACGTATGAACTTAAATTTATGAAAATAAAATAACGTGTAATGTTTTTGTGTATAATAACAAACTTAGAAAAATGTGAACATGTCATAAAAATAAAATTACAAATTCCAATGTTTTAAAAAATCAAATTTATTTTTTATTTTACAGAATTTCGTTTTTATTGATCCAAGAGTTATGTTCTGGAGAGAATCACAACCATTTCACTAAAACTTTATTTCCGCTCGCTTGTAAAACTTTTTCAACTAGGAATACATCTGCGCATCTAGTTTTCATCAGTTCAGGTTCGTAAAAACCACCTTGAACTGGTTTCCCTTGGTAGTCTTCAAGAAGATATGTGACTGGTTTTGTTAATTGGACTTTTCTTATTTTAAAAACCTCAGTAGTCCAATTGGGTGTATAACCTTTTTCGAATGCATTTTTGTACTTGCTGATTCTTACTTTGTCACCAACTTTAAATTTTTGTTTGCTTAGTTTTTCTTTCTTGGTTTTGAAAATTGTAAATAGCGACTTTGAATTTTGTTTGTTAACATCTGCAGGTTTACATTTAATGGTTCGATGGAAAGAGTGATTGTATTCATGCAGTATTTCTTTGTAAATATTTATCCACTTATAACTGCCATTGAAACTAAATTCTTTCCACATTTTATCTTTGAAAGTTCTATTAAATCTCTTAACAATTGAAGCCTTTAATGAACTAAATGTAGAGTAATGGTTAATTTCATATTTTTCCATCAAGGTTTTGAAGTTTGAATTGAAAAATTCTTTTCCATCGTCCGTTTGTAAATTTTTAGGAATCCTAGAAGAATGGAGAAATATTTCTTCCATTCCTTTTGAAATTGTTATACCTTTTTTGTTTTTCATTGGTATAACCCACGCAAATTTGGAAAAGGCATCAATGACTGTCATTAAATAATTGAAACCTTTGTTTTGTTCACTATAAGGTATCATTTCAACCAAATCACGTGAAATTTATCGACTCAATAAACTACTTTCCTATGACTTTATCGAAACTCCCAAAAGCATTCGACTTGCCGCCGGTTTTAAAGAAAGGTTACTTTCCATATCTCTTCAACATAAAAGAAAATGAAAATTACAAAGGAACACTACCGGCAATAGAATATTACAGTGCAAATACTATGAGGACAGAAGAACGAGTTATTTTCTTAAAATGGCATTCAGAACATCAAAATGATTATTTTGATATGAAGCATGAGCTTGTAGAATACTGCAAGAGTGATGTTAAAATTTTGACGGGGGCTTGCTTGCAATTTAGAAAATTGTTTCTTACGCAATGTAACGTTGAACCATTTTTAGAATCGGTAACGATTGCTTCAGCATGCAATCTTTTATATAGGCGCAACTTTCTTAAGCCAAACACCATCGGGTTAATACCCAAAAAAGGATACAGATGCATTGACAACCAGTCACCAGAAGCAATCAAGTGGATGATTTGGGAAGAACAGCAAAGGAACATAAATATCAAACATTCGTATAAAGGCAAAAAGGTAGTTATCAACGGAGTAAAAGTTGATGGTTTACCATGGTCACCACCTCTTATCTGAAATCTATGATATTACTAAGGCTATTTTAGTTACCAAATAAATTGCACTGGAGTCGCTTTTTCTAAAACTCTTATTTATTAACTTTAAAGCTTTTAGCAAAATGTTGGACCAATAGGATTATAATAAATTTTTCAAAATCAATGCTTTCTCCCTTATTTTTTCTGCGGCAGCAACGCGCCAAGTAACAGCGTGTTTTAAATACAATCTATTATTATTATATTATATTTCTAGCTGTTACCCGGTGCGTTGCTGCCGCAGAAAAATAAGGGAGAAAACATAGATTTTGAAGGAGTAATTATTGTAATCCTATTAGCCCAAAATTTTCCCAAAAGCTTTTAAGCTCATATATAAAAGTTTTCGAAAGGCTACTACCCCAGCGCCATCTTTGGGATAATTTACTTCATAAGTTACTTCCTACAAAATCACCTTTTTGTCTGTGAAAGTCCCGTTAAAATCGGTAGTTTCTGATCGGTTCATTTATACGAAGATGCGAAAAAAAACGACCCGAGCGCCACCTAGGGAGTAATTTAAAAAGCCTATTTTATCCGTTTCAACATTAGCTATCGGTCAGTGAAAGTCCCGTCAAAATCTATAAAAATGAATTGTCTGTTTGTAATGTCAAAACAACGGCTTTTTACAAGATGCATATGAAAGCATATACGGCACTTATAACAAAACATAAATTTTTAAAATTTTTGTCTGTCTGTCTGTCAAGATTATGTCAATGGTTTGTATCAATTTTTAATGAAGTGTGAAGAGAAGATAAAAAGCTGAAAGCATTAAAAAAATCTCTCGTTTGTTTAGTTTTTTGTTTGTTTTTTTGTGGATGTTAAAAGCCTTAAGGCGCTATAATTCGAGCGAATTTTAACGCCTTAAGGCTCCTAACATCAAAAAAAAAAAAAAAAAAAACAAACAAACGATGGCGATATAATTGAAATCGATTTACACAAAAACGAATTTATCGAAAAAGGAAACAATTAAAATGGAAATAAAAGAAAAACAAAAGAATAACATATGAAATTAACTGAAGACGAGACAATCAGAAAGGATAAAATAAAATATCGAAGCAAAAGTAAACCAAGCGAACAAAAAATTAACCAACAAAATGAAAAAAAAGGCGAAACGACTTAAAAACAACAAAAAACGAGTTGGAAAACGAAACAAACCATACCGAAAAATAATAACTAAAAATATTTTTTTTTATTATTCAAACTAGCTGAAACTCCGTCGAAAACGACGGTTGAAATAAACTATTTTTGGTAAAGATTTAAAGGGGTTTTAATTTAAGTAAATTTTGTATTCTTGTTAAAAGAGAGGTATCTTTACATGGCCATGAATTGAAATAATACGGTAGATAACATTGTCTATAGTTATAAACTCCATTAGTAGGAAGAAGTGCGGTTGGGCCTGTGAACCAAATTATGTAAATTTTAATCTGATAAGAAGTAAAGAGAATGAAACGGTGTGTTAGTGGTGATGGTTTTATGAATTAATTAGTTTTATTACACTGATTAGAAGGTGACCCTTCTGTGAGTGGGAAATCAAAGTGTTTTTATTTTTTATTGATTTTTTTATTTTAAGGATGTTGTGTGTGAATGGATTTTTGGTGGTTGCTGCTCAGGTAGGTTGAATAGAAAAGATAAAATTTTCGATTTTTACCTTAAGGATGTTGTGTGTGAATGAATTTTTTTTTGCGTGGTTGCTGTTTAGGTAGGTCAAATAGAAAAGATAAAATTTTCAATTTTTATTTAAGAATGTTGTGGGTTTTATGAATTAATTTTATTACACTGACGAGTAGGTGACCCTTTATGTGTGGGAAAGACGAATTCCACACCAAAGTGTTTTTCTTTTTTATTGATTTTTTTTTTGTTTTAAGGATGTTGTGTGTGTGAATGGATTTTTAGTGGTTGCTGCACAGGTAGGTCAAATAGAAAAGATACAATTTTCGATTTTTACCTTAATGTTTTCGAACTCTGAAGAAGATAATTGAAATGGCGATCTTGTTAAAAATGTGTTTGTCTTGGAGATAATGATAATGAATTTCATTTCTCGTAGACAGGCTGGCGTCCCTTGTAAGTGTGAATATTATGAAAATGATGTGAGGAAAGCAGAAGACGAATTCCAATCCAAACAGTTTTTTTATTGATTTTTTGTCTTAAGGACGTAAATTACGTTTTAGGTTCTTAACCCAAAACTTAAATTACGTTTTACGTTCTTAACCCAAAACGTAAATCACGTTTTACGTTCTTAACCCAAAACGTAAATTACGTTTTACGTTCTTAACCCAAAACGTTAATAAGGTTTTTAAACCCAAAACGTCAATTATATTTTATTCAGAAATTTGTATACAATGTTTGAGAGAGAAGGAAGTCTTCTATAAAAAGGAAGATATGTGTTTATGATGAGCACAGTTGGTTTCAAGAAGTTATCAAGAGAAAACATTATTCTTCATCGTCTTCATCATGCATTTCGAGGAAGTGGAATATTCAATCTTTACCCTGGATGATTTTGCTGTGATAGAGGCAAACTCAATAAACGAGAACACCGGTTTCAAGCCAACGAAAAAACTGTCTGATTTGCAAATGAATTTTAGATATAATATTTTTTCATTACAAGAAGTAAGAACACGGTGGGGCGATCGGATTGTAGCAGATCTTGGAGAATATAAGGTAAGTTTTTTATTATTATTTATTTTTATTATTAATTAAATTATTTACAGGTTTTTTTACCGGCCAGATATTCAAATCTTTCAACAAGCAGCATAGCAGCAATTGGTGGAGGAGGATATATCTTTGAAATAACTAGACAAGTTGGAGCGACGTATGAACTTAAATTTATGAAAATAAAATAACGTGTAATGTTTTTGTGTATAATAACAAACTTAGAAAAATGTGAACATGTCATAAAAATAAAATTACAAATTCCAATGTTTTAAAAAATCAAATTTATTTTTTATTTTACAGAATTTCGTTTTTATTGATCCAAGAGTTATGTTCTGGAGAGAATCACAACCATTTCACTAAAACTTTATTTCCGCTCGCTTGTAAAACTTTTTCAACTAGGAATACATCTGCGCATCTAGTTTTCATCAGTTCAGGTTCGTAAAAACCACCTTGAACTGGTTTCCCTTGGTAGTCTTCAAGAAGATATGTGACTGGTTTTGTTAATTGGAATTTTCTTATTTTAAAAACCTCAGTAGTCCAATTGGGTGTATAACCTTTTTCGAATGCATTTTTGTACTTGCTGATTCTTACTTTGTCACCAACTTTAAATTTTTGTTTGCTTAGTTTTTCTTTCTTGGTTTTGAAAATTGTAAATAGCGACTTTGAATTTTGTTTGTTAACATCTGCAGGTTTACATTTAATGGTTCGATGAAAAGAGTGATTGTATTCATGCAGTATTTCTTTGTAAATATTTATCCACTTATAACTGCCATTGAAACTAAATTCTTTCCACATTTTATCTTTGAAAGTTTTATTAAATCTCTTAACAATTGAAGCCTTTAATGAACTAAATGTAGAGTAATGGTTAATTTCATATTTTTCCATCAAGGTTTTGAAGTTTGAATTGAAAAATTCTTTTCCATCGTCCGTTTGTAAATTTCTAGGAATCCTAGAAGAATGGAGAAATATTTCTTCCATTCCTTTTGAAATTGTCATACCTTTTTTGTTTTTCATTGGTATAACCCACGCAAATTTGGAAAAGGCATCAATGACTGTCATTAAATAATTGAAACCTTTGTTTTGTTCACTATAAGGTATCATTTCAACCAAATCACGTGAAATTTATCGACTCAATAAACTACTTTTCTATGACTTTATCGAAACTCCCAAAAGCATTCGACTTGCCGCCGGTTTTAAAGAAAGGTTACTTTCCATATCTCTTCAACATAAAAGAAAATGAAAATTACAAAGGAACACTACCGGCAATAGAATATTACAGTGCAAATACTATGAGGACAGAAGAACGAGTTATTTTCTTAAAATGGCATTCAGAACATCAAAATGATTATTTTGATATGAAGCATGAGCTTGTAGAATACTGCAAGAGTGATGTTAAAATTTTGACGGGGGCTTGCTTGCAATTTAGAAAATTGTTTCTTACGCAATGTAACGTTGAACCATTTTTAGAATCGGTAACGATTGTTTCAGCATGCAATCTTTTATATAGGCGCAACTTTCTTAAGCCAAACACCATCGGGTTAATAACCAAAAAAGGATACAGATGCATTGACAACCAGTCACCAGAAGCAATCAAGTGGATGATTTGGGAAGAACAGCAAAGGAACATAAATATCAAATATTCGTATAAAGGCAAAAAGGTAGTAAAAGTTGATGGTTTTGGTGAAGAAACTAAACAGATATTTGAATTTCATGGATGCTATTACCATGGTCACCCTCTCTGTTTGAAGCACAAACGCGATGACCCTCTACACGAAAACGAAAATGATACATTAAATCAGAGGTATGAAAGAACTGTTGCTAAAACTGACAGATTGAAAAATTTCAACTACGAGGTCATTGAAATGTGGTCTTGTATTTTTCAAGCTCATCTTAAATCATTTGATAAAGAACAACTAAATTTCTTAAACACCCATCAACTGATTCAAAGTTCCCCACTGATTCCCCGCGACGCTTTTTATGGTGGACGAACCGGTAACACTGTAAGTTTATACAAATGTAAGAAAGGCGAACAAATAAAATACATAGATGTATGTTCTCTATACTCTTGGGTTTGCAAGAACGGAAAATTCCCAATTGCTGATCCTAAAATTCAATTACTGGCGATGCAATCTGTTCAACAACGAAATTTGACGGGGTAAATGGACTCGTCAAGTGCAAAATTTTACCTCCTGAAAACCTGCTGCATCCGGTATTGCCAATGAAACAAAATGACAAGCTCATGTTTTCATTGTGTAGATGCTGTAGTGATGAAAAAAACAACGAGCGATTGTGTACTTATACTGATGAGCAAAGAGCAATGGTCGGGACTTGGGTAATTGACGAGGTCCTAAAAGCTGTTGAAAAAGGCTACATCATACTTACCATTTTTGAAATATGGGAATATAATGTAGTCCAATACAACCCAGACAGAAATTCTGATCACGGACTGTTTACATCTATGATGAACAAGTTCTTAAAAATCAAGCAAGAAGCATCTTGATGACCAGCTGAATGTTCCTCTCAACAAGAAAAAGAGAAATATATTTCTGATTTTCTTGAAAAAGAAAATATTCAGATGGAATTTGCAGAAATATGTGTCAATCCAGGAAAGAGGTCACTTGCAAAGCTGATATTGAACTCATTTTGGGGAAAATTTGGACAACGTGAAAATCAACTTCAAACCGTCGTTCTGAATAACCCTTCAACTTTATTTCATCTGCTTACGCATCCACCGATTGAAGTACTTCATATTCTCCCCATAAATGAAGAAAACGTTGTCACTAACTTCGAGATGAAAGAAGAAGCAATCGATTCTTTATCGACAGTAAATGTTTGTGTTGCTGCTTACACGACTGCTTTAGCTCGACTTAAACTGTATAGCTACCTGGAGAGGTAAGAGGAAAGAGTTCTTTATTAAGATACTGATTCGGTGATATATGTAAGTCGACAGGGGGAATTCGATCCTCCTACTGGACAATTCATCGGTGATATGACTAACGAATTAGAAATGTATGGCAGTGGAAGTTATATAACAGAATTCGTCAGTGGAGGGCCTAAAAACTATGCCTTTAAAGTGCTCAGTACAAAAGACAAGATAGAACACGTTGTCTGCAAAGTGAAAGGAATTTTTCTCAATCACGAATCATCGCAAATAATCAACTTTGATTCCATTAAAAACGCTGTTTTAAATTCGTCTTCTTCCTCAGATAGTGAAAGCATTATTATTAAATCTAATAATATTCGGCGGACAAAAGACCATCAAGTGCTTACCATACCAGAAGAGAAAACCTACAAAGTCAAATCGGAAAAACGCCGTTTTCTTGAAGATCATAGCTCTTTACCGTATAGATTTAAAAGACAACGTTGTCTTTCAACAACTTCTATTTAAAATTATGAAATAAAAAAAATTATTTAAAATTGTTGTACTTTTTTTTTATTTGAAAAAAAATTTTTTTTTCTTCACTTGTTTTTAGGAAAATTGTTGGGTCTTTTAAATTTTCTGTTAAGCTTTTCCAAACTTTAAACAATTCTGGTGACTCCTTGATCAAGTGGATTATATTCAATTATACGATCATGTAGCATAAGACAGTAAGCTGAAGTGTTTACAGGAATGTTTTGTGATGTTTTCATCTCCTAACGTATATCGATGGGGCCTCTTTTCATAGTTTCGTTTTGATGTCTGCAGTCAATAACGAAAATTGGAGCGCGTGATTTAAATAGATCCCAAGAAAGCAGAGGCTCAGTGATGGTTTTATTGTAGTAAGTTTTTTGAAAATCAGTGTACATTTTGTAAAACAAACTATATCTATTTTTATCAAAAGAAACATTGAGATCTTCATGTGGATAAATATCAGAGTTAAGATATACTTTCAAGTCTGTTAGATTACAATGATGAAACGTTGTAGGATCAGCGGATAGTTTTTTTATTTTTCTCAGTTTGCAGCGCAAAGACAATATATCTAGGTTTTTCAATTTGTGTTGTTGTCTTTACATTCCATATGTGATGGTCAGAGGTTGGCAGCATAGGGTATTCATAAAGATCCCAGTTTCGGAAAGCAATTTTCATAGCATTGTTTTTATTTATAGATTTGTATAAATTCAATTTCATAGAGTCTGATAATGTCACGTGTGGTACTTTCCATTGTACCTTATGAAGTTGTACTTGTACTTTATCATCTGTTTGTGAGATTAGAGCGTTTTCATCCATTCTGGCTCGAGTTAAAATAAGATCATGTCAAGCGTTCGGAATAATTTTTTTATAATCTTCAGCGAACCCCAAAAGGTTATTTAATGGTATACAATAATTAAAATAATATGGCTTTTAAATATTAATAGGAGAATCAGGAGACCAGGATGCATTTAAAAGCATGTCACTCTCATTTTTAGTTAAAGATAAATAGTTTTTGAGCGTTGAAGTAATTCCAACATTTCGATTGCAGTCAGTTTCCTTCCCGTTGAGTTCATAATGTATTTCATCAAACGGAAAAGACATTGCATTGTTTGTTAGTTTTGTGTTAACTATTTCTCTTACGTCGTCTTTTCCAGCTGTCGTCGATAATGATCCTTCAAAATTTAAAAACTTTCTGAAGAAAGGACATTAAGATTTTGATGTTGTATACAAATCTGTATGATGTCATTTCTCTCAAAATTGTTTTGATATGATGAAAAATTATGATATTGATATTTAGAAATGCTTTCCTTGATTTCAGGTTCTTGAAAAATGTTTAACATATTTTGGTTTTAATGTTTTAGGGTATATCCTAATGATAATAAATAGTCCTGATTATGTTTTGTAAGATGATGACGATGACGTGTTACCACATCTGAGTTTGAAGCATGATTGAGCAAACTAGTATTTTTAACACTGCTTTTATAAAAAGTTGGGTCAGTTATATTTCCATACACAATCATTATTCTGGTTGCAAAAGTATTCGAACCGTTATTTTTTCTCCTCTGAAATTAATGTCTTTACCGTCTTGAACGACGAACCTTAAGCACAACGATGTTATTCGTTTGACGTTCATAGGTAAATAAATAACATTCCTTGGAACTTCTATGATTTTATAGCCAGGACTTACTTTAACTGCAAATTCATGTAAAATGTGTGCGGATTGATTATTTACATACGCTCCATCTATTATATTACATTCAACGCGAATGGCATTAACTCTATTTATGTCAACGTAAAGATCCAATTCATGTAATAAGTTTGACTTCAACAATTTCTTACTAAACCCTTAAAGAGACCCAATAGAATTTAGTTTAGAGAAGTCAATGTCTTCCGAGCTGTAAATTTCACATTTCAGAGTGTTGTTATTTGCCTTTATTTTAATTTCACTTTTTCTTATTGCACTTTTCTTTTTTTTGTTAATTTCAACAAGTCTTCTATCTCATATCAACCTATAGGAAACGAAATAACGCTATAACCTATATGCAGCAAGTTATTAAACTCATCCACATTTGGTATAGAGTTATATGTTTGGAAATCTATGAGTCCGCACACATAATTGGATTTCAATTCAATTGGAGGGAAATACTCAGCATTAAGAATAGATTCATTTCCACTTAAAGTTAGTGTTAACGACATGTTGATTAAAAGACGAATGGCACAATTTAGACTTTTCCACATCATTTTATTCATTTCTTATTTTCAGTTTTGAAAACATTTTTTACATTGTTCTAATAAAAACCTTAAGCATAAATGTCCGCATATAAATGTATCAAAGTCTTGTTCTTGAATATAATTATAATTTATTTTATATTACCAAGATAGCTAATTACTTCAGTTGGCGGTCTTAAATTTCCAAAACTATGAAAATATTTTACAATACTATTTTTATTATTTCTTATATATGCCACCCAATGAGTTCCAGTGCCAGCTTCACGATCCGAATTTATAACACCACATTCCCTACCCATTGGTGCTTTTGGTAATGAGTCTCTCATAAAAACTCCTCTAAAATATTGTAAATGTTTCTTTACAAATCGTTCAATGTCGAAATTGTTTAAGGGTCGATTGGGTAGCAGTTCAATTAGTTTTTTGGGTTACATGTGTTTAGGAAAAGACCAAGGCCATTTTTATATGGTTGTAAATATAACCCATTTCCTTGAATAGCAACTGCTTCCATAGACTTATTATGCCGTTTGTTTTCTTCAAGCTGTATTTTAGCAGCTCGTACATCATTCAGAACATTTGCGACACCAGCTGCTCCACCCGTTAAAGATCCAATAGCCGATAAACCAGCTAGAATTGGAGCTAGAAATGGTAGAAAACCACCACTTTTCGGAAGTGGAATTATTCTCGGCGTTTGAATATGTTGTTTTTTCTTGTTTTTGAAAACATTTTTTGCAGCCTTCACAGCAATATTTGCTATAGATGTTCTACCACAACAATTGATATTGTTTTTAATTGCGTTCCTTGCTTCGCTTATGGCCTTCTTGAACAAATTTTTCTTGCAAACCTTTTTTGTCTTTGTTTTATTAGTTCTTTTAGTTTCATTTTTAGTTCTTTTACTACCCATCCCAAACTTCGTTTTTGCTTTCATCATGTTGGTGACTTCCGCTTAGGTTTTCAGAGGCTGTTGAGTCACTTGCTTTGAATCTTTTCCACGCCTTATCGGTAAGAACTTTATCGGCAGAGTGTCAATCCGACAGAGAGCTACTTTTAGAATATGCAATATCGTGTAGGCGACAAGCCTCGTCCAGCTGATTGATCCCTTTATCACCCCTTCTTAAACGTTTTTCTAATTTCGTTCCTGGACCACAGTAATTATAGGAGGGAATATGTAGTTCAAACGGTAGTTTGTCAATAACTTTTAGCATTCTCCTTGATCCTATCGGATTGAAGTTTGAAAATATTTATATTTATTCCAAATCCTTACATCAACCCAAATATCAGTATCTGAAAAAGCTGATTACATCCATCAAAGGAATGGAATACAATGAGTTTTCAAATAATTGTGAGATAATGTCTCCATCGGAGGCTAAAAATAACTCAATATTTATATTTGATGATGTAGCATGTCAGAAACAAAATAACATAAGAGATTATTTTTGCATGGGTCGACACAATGGGGTTGACAGTTTTTATTTATGTCAGTCCTATACCCATATACCGAAACATTTAATTAGAGACAATGCTAATTTTATCATTCTTTTCAAACAAGATGAATTGAATTTGAAGCATGTTTACAAAGATCATATAAACTCGGATATGACATTTAATCAATTTAAAGAGTTGTGTTCACACTGTTGGGCAGATAATTTTGGTTTTCTGGTTATAGACAAGGAAAGCAGTATTGAAAAAGGACGTTACAAAAACAGTTGCAATAAAATTGCAATACTATAAATATACATTTATTATTTAAAAACAATACATTCTGACAACAAAACTGTTTGGGGGAGCTTGTTCTTCATTATAATCGAACAAAAAAAAAAAAAAAAAAAAAACGTAATTTACTTTTTTCCACTTCTGTCTCAAATTTTGTAAGCACAAAAATAAAATAAAAATGAATGAAACGGTTTTAACTGAACTAGTTAAAACCAAAAATGTTCTTCGAAAAAAATATTTACAACTAAAAACTGGAAACATGATGAGGGGGGCTGTGTTGGAAAATACTTTCAAGCCCATTGTTGAGCCCTTGAAAAAATTGGTTGAAATGGTTGATAAAGTAAAACCATAAAATAAGGACTATTCGCCTGGAATTGTTTACAAGGAAGACCCGCAGCAGAAGTATGATATTAAAACGCCTAAGCGTTCTAAGCTACAATTCAAATCTTTTGATGAAAACGATGAAGAAGAAAAAGATAACGATGGAATAGGATCACCAACACTAGAAATGAATAGTGTAGATAATTCTTTTTTGTTCCGTACACCAAAAAACTTAGAAACCCCAAATAAAACATCTTCTTTCGATCAAAGAATATTGTCAGAGTCTAATCGTGATACAACATATGGTCCATATTTTGATGCAAATACACATTCCATAAAAATGGGGAGATGCAGTTTTGCAATGAATGATCATGATATTATAATTGGCGACGAAACTTTTACTCGAACTCCGGGCCTCATTGAATTAATGCTTAAGAAAAATCCACGTATACAAAAATATACTAATGATGACTTAGAACAATATGGGAAAATCTTACATAAAACTAATGCACATAGAATTAATCACGACAGTTCTTCTCGAATCAAGGCCAATAGAGGTGTAAAATATACCCACATAATTAAGAAACTTAAAAATGAAAACGGAAAAATAGGCAAATCCTATTCTGATATTACTGAGATGAAATGTACAAACAAAAATATTGGATATGTGTACTGGAATGATCCTAAAGAACTTGTTAGTCGACTTTGACTTTTAATGGCATCAAAAAACGTTGGAAACAACAACCATCAGAATGAAATCAATTCTATTATTGAAGAACTAAAGGAGTCCAATATTATATATTAGCATTATTTAAAAGCCTAATCCTTTACATATAAGCAATGAACGTTGACAAGTTCGGTAGGAACTCCAACACTTTTTTAAAAACCAGAAGCCTTGTTGGTCCTCCAGGAATAGGATTTAAACTTCTACCGTCTGGTGATTTTAACATGGATGGTAAATATATAAACAATATTGGTAAGAAACCCGAGTACTCACACCATGCCAACCCCCAAAGGATATGTTGATGGACAAATAACCCTAAAGGAAGCAAGTGTTAGAAAGCACATCGATTCCTCTTTGGAAGAAATCTTAAGAACTATAAATAATGAAATTAGAATACTTAGAAACCACATAGACTCTTCTTTAAAGGAAGCACTAACAACTATGAAGCAGGAAAATATAAACTTCCAATCACTTTCGAGAGAACCTTTAGATTTTACGAATGATGCTACTAAAAAGTATGTTAACGAACAAATTAAAAATAAGATTGAAAAGTTCATTGAGCGTCGTATTTTATATCCGACACCGACAGCAACAGCATTGGTAGATCGCAAGTAAAGTCTTACTAATTAGTAACCAAACAAAACTGAAACCGAAAAGATCTTTAAAATGGACTCCGGACTAATATTAAAAAACATTCGTGATTTTTTAAAATTGAAAGGCCATTCAATATTAGAAGAACACTACGAAGAGTTTTTAAATTGTATTACTTGCTTAAACAATTTGAAAATACAACCTACATTGAAACAATTCATGGACATCACTACTCTAATTGTTGCTGGTCATCCAACCATTGTAAACAAGGACCAGACACTTGTGCCTGTTACATTATAGAAAAACGTTTAGTTAGAATTAAGAAACTGATGTTATTATTATTATTGCAAAAAAAAATAAAAAAAACATATAAGTCTTCATTTTTTATTAAGCTGAATTCACTCTTTGTAAATATGAGTAAGCGAAAGGTGGTCGAAGAGTTGCATAAGACTGCACGTAGAAATTTTAAACGTCGTCATGTTATTATCAAGGGGTATGATGATTTATGGCAAGCTGATTTGGTTGAAATGATACCTTATAGTGAACAAAACAAAGGTTTCAATTATTTAATGACAGTCATTGATGCCTTTTCCAAATTTGCGTGGGTTATACCAATGAAAAACAAAAAAGGTATAACTATTTCAAAAGGAATGGAAGAAATATTTCTCCATTCTTCTAGGATTCCTAAAAATTTACAAACGGACGATGGAAAAGAATTTTTCAATTCAAACTTCAAAACCTTGATGGAAAAATATGAAATTAACCATTACTCTACATTTAGTTCATTAAAGGCTTCAATTGTTAAGAGATTTAATAGAACTTTCAAAGATAAAATGTGGAAAGAATTTAGTTTCAATGGCAGTTATAAGTGGATAAATATTTACAAAGAAATACTGCATGAATACAATCACTCTTTTCATCGAACCATTAAATGTAAACCTGCAGATGTTAACAAACAAAATTCAAAGTCGCTATTTACAATTTTCAAAACCAAGAAAGAAAAACTAAGCAAACAAAAATTTAAAGTTGGTGACAAAGTAAGAATCAGCAAGTACAAAAATGCATTCGAAAAAGGTTATACACCCAATTGGACTACTGAGGTTTTTAAAATAAGAAAAGTCCAATTAACAAAACCAGTCACATATCTTCTTGAAGACTACCAAGGGAAACCAGTTCAAGGTGGTTTTTACGAACCTGAACTGATGAAAACTAGATGCGCAGATGTATTCCTAGTTGAAAAAGTTTTACAAGCGAGCGGAAATAAAGTTTTAGTGAAATGGTTGTGATTCTCTCCAGAACATAACTCTTGGATCAATAAAAACGAAATTCTGTAAAATAAAAAATAAATTTGATTTTTTATAACATTGGAATTTGTAATTTTATTTTTATGACATGTTCACATTTTTCTAAGTTTGTTATTATACACAAAAACATTACACGTTATTTTATTTTCATAAATTTAAGTTCATACGTCGCTCCAACTTGTCTAGTTATTTCAAAGACATATCCTCCTCCACCAATTGCTGCTATGCTGCTTGTTGAAAGATTTGAATATCTGGCCGGTAAAAAAACCTGTAAATAATTTAATTAATAATAAAAATAAATAATAATAAAAAACTTACCTTATATTCTCCAAGATCTGCTACAATCCGATCGCCCCACCATGTTCTTACTTCTTGTAATGAAAAAATATTATATCTAAAATTCATTTGCAAATCAGACAGTTTTTTCGTTGGCTTGAAACCGGTGTTCTCGTTTATTGAGTTTGCCTCTCTCACAGCAAAATCATCCAGGGTAAAGATTGAATATTCCACTTCCTCGAAATGCATGATGAAGACGATGAAGAATAATGTTTTCTCTTGATAACTTCTTGAAACCAACTGTGCTCATAATAAACACATATCTTCCTTTTTATAGAAGACTTCCTTCTCCCTCAAACCTTTTCTTATCTATTTATTGGAGACTGTTAAATACTAACGTTACAAATTGAAATTTATTAAATCTAATTAAATCTAATTTTCTGTTGCTCTAAAAAATATAATCTTAAAATTTATACTTTTTAAATTGTCATTTACTGAAGATAACAGAAAGAGAAATTTATTAAATATTACAATTAATTGATTCAAAGGACTATTTGCACCATAGTTTGATCTGCTGAAAATTTGACGTAAAGGCTGCCGTAATCTTATGCTAGCTTGGCTAAAGTTAAAATTTAGCCTACAAAGGATTGACGAAGATGAAATATTTCCATTTATAATACCAGCAATGAAACAGAATTGGATATATTTTCGATGGCTTTCAAGTGATGAAAGATTTATCAAAACCAACCTATGTAAATATAATGGAAGTGGTGACTCATGAGACCAAGGAAGGAAACGGAAACAAAATCGCGTATGTATACGAATTTCTGAATAAAATATAATTGACGTTTTGGGGTTAAAAACCTGATTTACGTTTTGGGTTAAGAACGTAAATCGTAATTTACGTTTTGGGTTAAGAACGTAAAACGTAATTTAAGTTTTGGGTTAAGAACCTAAAACGTAATTTACGTCCTTAAGACAAAAAATCAATAAAAAAACTGTTTGGATTGGAATTCGTCTTCTGCTTTCCTCACATCATTTTCATGATATTCACACATACAAGGGACGCCAGCCTGTCAACGAGAAATGAAATTCATTATCATTATCTCCAAGACAAACACATTTTTAACAAGATCGCCATTTCAATCATCTTCTTCAGAGTTCGAAAACATTAAGGTAAAAATCGAAAATTGTATCTTTTCTATTTGACCTACCTGTGCAGCAACCACTAAAAATCCATTCACACACACAACATCCTTAAAACAAAAAAAAAAATCAATAAAAAAGAAAAACACTTTGGTGTGGAATTCGTCTTTCCCACACATAAAGGGTCACCTACTCGTCAGTGTAATAAAATTAATTCATAAAACCCACAACATTCTTAAATAAAAATTGAAAATTTTATCTTTTCTATTTGACCTACCCAAACAGCAACCACGCAAGAAAAATTCATTCACACACAACATCCTTAAGGTAAAAATCGAAAATTGTATCTTTTCTATTCAACCTACCTGTGCAGCAACCACCAAAAATCCATTCACACACAACATCCTTAAAATAAAAAAATCAATAAAAAATAAAAACACTTTGATTTCCCACTCACAGAAGGGTCACCTTCTAATCAGTGTAATAAAACTAATTAATTCATAAAACCATCACCACTAACACACCGTTTCATTATCTTTACTTCTTATCAGATTAAAATTTACATATGTAATTTATTTTTTTTGTTTGTGTGAATTTAATCTTGTTGCAGTATCTACCACTCACAGAACACATATTAAAGGTAATATACTGCGCAGGTTGTCAAAAAATCGAATGACATATGAAAAAAAAAAAAATATTTGGTGACCCTAGATTCGATTCTACTTATAAAAACTCTAGAACCCAAATGTCATATTCTTATTATCAATTTGAATTGCCGAATCACTTATAGCAATTCAATTCATAGAATTTCTGAGGGTTTATTGAAACCCTACCAAACAATTGTTAAATATTGTATCTAACTTATATCGCAGATCGTTTTTTCTCATCCCGTAAATCCACCATACTATGTCCCACTTGTTAAAATTGTACCTGCTCCATGGACTAACCCAGACGTAAACATAAAAATGGAAGAAAATAGTCAAAAGCCAGTCAAATCGAAGGATTTGCACTTAATCGTATACAATATGCTATTTTAAATGAAACATATTGTCTTGTTCAATCCGGCATTCTAAATGTAAAGGACGTCGACAGTGTTATGTCTGATGGTCTGGGTATGCGATATGCATTATTGGGACCTTTGGAGACAGCGCATTTAAATGCTTAAGGAATGGCCAATTACTTTGAACGTAATTCACTGACGATGTATGCTGTTAGTGAAACAATGGGACAATGGGACCTTCCGCTCTTGTGGGACAATGGGACCTTCCGCTCTTGTGGGTACTCTTGCAAAGTCTGTTACTTCAGACTATATCCAGAGTCAATGCAATAAACCGGTTTTAGATTCTGATGCAAGTACAACTCTCGATGCTATCAATGCCGACAGCAACGACGATGTTCTTACTCCAACTAATGAATCTAATGAAGGAAATGCTGATGGAGATAATGCTGGTCAATGCACTAAAACAACAACAGTGGAGAATAGTAAAGAACGTTGCGATATGAGTGAGGGTGATTTACCTTGTTCTATAAAAATCACCAACGAAGAAATCTACGAACCTGTTTTAAGCTTCAACGCCACTAAGGAAGACAATATTATCGGTGCTTTGAATCATGAAACGCCTCACGAAACAATTACACAAATAAACAACAACAACAATGTAAACAAAAATAGCTGGGAAATGGTAAAGAGGAAAACAAATTCTCAAAATCGTAATTATGAAATCACGGGTACAGGAACAAGTACATTAAATGCACTCACTCCCACAGTGTGGTTGCACATTTCCAAATTTAATATAAATACCAAACCCGAAGATCTTATTAATCATATATTGGCCATGACTGATATACCTGCTGACTCTTTAAAATGTTACAAGCTAATCAAAAAGGGAATGGCACCATCTGATATTACTCATGTTAATTTTAAACTGAGCGTTCCCTTAAACAAGTTTGAGCAATTGATGAGTGATTCCTCAATATGGCCTATGTTCGTCAAGGTCAAAAAATTCACAAATCGCTCAAAAAACGACAACACTCAACCAATGAAGGAACTGACTTAACATCTATTCGTTATGCTGCCGATCAAATTGAAAACCATCTCGAATCCAATGCTGCTGCGTCATCTGTGTATCCTGAAACTTCAAGTACTTTAACATTATATTATCAAAATGTAGGAGGCATTAGAACCAAATTAGATTATTTATATCTTACTTTTTCATCTTCTATCTATGATATAATTTTACTAACTGAAACTTGGTTAACTGAAAACCAACTAACATCTGAAATTTTTAACTCTAATTATACAGTCTTTAGAAAAGATAGATGTAAATTGTTGACTGGTATGGAAAAAGGAGGGGGGGTTTTGATTGCGATTAGGTCCTCCTTGTCTTGTAGAGAGATAGCGTTGAAGTCAAAGACTCCCACTCCAACATCTTCTTTTGATATCGATCAGATAATTGTTTCATTATCTTTAAAAAATAAAATCGAAATTTTTATAATGCTTAGCTACATTCCACCAAGAAGTTCTCTTGAATTATATAACATTCATCTTGAAAATTGTAGAAATATTTTAGAAAATCTGAATGCTTCACAACATGTTATATGCGTTGGTGATTTTAATCAAGGAAATATCAAGTGGATATTAGACGTAGATGATAAATACTTAACTCCTTATGATGTTACATCGGATATTGAAGAAAATTTGATTGATTTTTTCAGTCTGTTTGACTTAATACAAATTAATTCCTACTCTAATTGTCTAAACCGTATTCTTGATCTTATTTTTGTTGATAAAGATTTTAATATTAATGTTGAAAAATCTAATATCCCCTTGATCAATAACTCTATGCATCACATTGCACTTGAAGGATCTTTTAGTTTTTATAGTTACATGAAAAATGAAAATTTAAATAATGTTTTTGTACCAAACTTTAAGAAAGCAAACTTTGATGCAATGAATGAATATTTATCCTCTGTTTCGTGGGATGCTTATATTTCAAGCAACGACTTAGATAACTTAAATGAAACGTTTTTATCCATTATCAATGAAGTTGTACGTAGATTTGTGCCATGCAAAAAATTAAAGTCAAATTCAAATCCTCCCTGGTTTAATAAGAGATTGGTTAATCTTAAAAATAAAAAAAATAAATCTTTTAAATCATATAAGAAAAATCGGGAAAATGATGAACTACGTTCCATTTATTTAAACTCTCAACATGATTTTGATACGCTTAATAAGTTTTTGTACCAATCATACATGTTCTCTATTGAATCTAATATAAAAGAAAATAGTAAATGTTTTTGGAACTTCATCAACTCCACACGTAAATCAAACGGGCTTCCAATCTGTATGAAGTATTTAAATACCTCAACCAGTGATGTCAATGAGATTTGTAATCTTTTTGCTAGTTATTTTCAGTCTGTTTATTCTTCAAATTCAACCTTCAGTCTTGATTTACCAGAAATTTCAGAGTGCATTAATATTGGATCGATGGTTTTACTGGATTCAGAGGTCAAAGCAGCCTTGCTTGATTTAGACCCAACTAAAAATTCGGGTCCTGATGGGATTCCTCCAATTTTATTGCTTAAGTGCGCCACCTCTTTAGCAAAGCCTTTGACGACTATTTTTAACTTGTCTCTGTCAAAGGGGCAGTTTTTAGACAGCTGGAAATTGTCTTTTTTAACACCAGTCTTCAAATCCGGATCGAAACAAGAAATAACGAACTATAGACCGATCTGTAAGATTTCTGCTTTGCCTAAGCTATTTGAAAAAATTGTCTACGCAAAGCTTTCTTTTCAGATCAATGACTATGTATCAGTCTACCAACACGGGTTTATATCTGGAAGATCTACGACCACCAATCTGTCATTGGTGGTAAATCAAATAATAAATAATTTCGAAAAGTGTTTACAAACTGATATCATTTTTACTGATTTCGCAAAGGCATTTGACCGCGTCAACCACAAAGTTCTTTTGCACAAATTACTTAAATTTGGTTTCCATTCCAACTTATTACATTGGTTGGAATCTTACTTGACTCTTACTCTTTTTTCTCGGAGAGGATCCTAGTGCCATCTGGCGTCCCACAGGGCAGTCATTTAGGTCCGTTATTGTTTTTATTGTTCATAAATGATATTCCTCAAATATTCATGAATTCAATGTGTCTTCTTTTTGCAGATGACCTTAAACTGTATCGCATGATTAGTTGTATTGATGATTATATTATGTTAAATGAAGACTTAAGGAATTTGGCTGAGTGGTGCAACTTGAATGATCTTCATTTAAATGTCTCTAAGTGCCAAGTTTTGTCTTGTGTTCGTCATACTTCCCCCATTCAATTTCAATATGATATTGACGGTTCAAACCTAGAACGTGTGGTACAGAAAAAGGATCTAGGAGTAATCCTCGATACAAAACTTACGTTTCTGCCACATATCGATTATATCATTAACAAATCCAATCAAATGTTAGGATTTTTAAAGAGAAACACTAAGGAATTTACAGATCCATATTCACTTAAATCTCTTTTTAACTCACTTGTTCGATCTATGCTTGAGTATTGCAGTACAGTATGGAACCCATACTACAAAAACTCGCGTGAGAGAGTTGAAAAAATCCAAAGAAAATTTACAAGATATGTATTCTTCAAATTAAATTGGCGAATTGATATTCCACCTTATAAAACCAGATGTTTGTTATTTGGCATAGAGAGTCTGGAAAATCGTCGTACTTATTTTTCGATAATGTTAATCAGGGATATAATAAGCTTCCATATTAAATGTCCACAATTACTAAGTTTAATTCATTTCCGAGTTCCAAGAATCCATTCCCGTGAAACAATTTTGTTTCATGAGCAATTACATCGAACAAATTACGGTCGTTATGAGCCGATCTCTCGTTGCATCAGAGAAGCCAATTTAGTTTGTAGTAGATTAGACTTTTTTGTAAACTGTAATAGAGAAACATTTAAACTTTATGTTTTTTATGCTTTGAATCCGCCAGCAATGTGATTTAAAAATTTTATTTAATTATATTAATAATTTATGTCTTACAACTTACAAGTAAAATTGTTTTAGTTTATTGGTTAAGAATATAATATACATGTATTAGTCTATAAGAGAGATGTAACCTCTGATTGATGAAGCGAAATAAATAAATAATAAAAATGGGCAGGGCACCTAGCTCGCATGAGCGAAGAGGAACCTGCTCGGAAAATTCTTTGTGGTACATTCTATGGCAGACGACAGCGTGGTAGACCATGCTTGCGCTGGAGAGATGGCGTAGACCAGGACCCCGGAGCCTTGGGGTGCGCAACTGGATGGCGTCGGCTCGAGACCGGGATAGGTGGAGAGACTTGTTGAAGGAGGCCAGGACCGGACCCCGGTTGTCGAGCCGATGATGATGATGATGATTTGTGTGAATTTAATCTTGTTGCAGTACCTACCACTCACAGTACACATATTAAAGGTAATATACTGCGCAGGTTGTCAAAAAATCGAATGACATACGAAAAAAAATACTATTTGGTGACCCTAGATTCAATGCTACTAATAAAAACTCTAGAACCCAAATGTCATATTCTTATTATCAATTTGAATTGCCGAATCTCTTATAGCAATTCAATTCATAGAATTTCTGAGGGTTTATTGAAACCCTACCAAACAATTGTTAAATATTGTATCTAACTTATATCGCAGATCGTTGTTTCTCATCCCGTAAATCCACCATACTATGTCCCACTTGTTAAAATTGTACCTGCTCCATGGACTAACCCAGACGTAAACATAAAAATGGAAGAAATTGGTCAAAAGCCAGTCAAATCGAAGGATTTGCACTTAATCGTATACAATATGCTATCTTGTTCAATCTGGCATTCTAAATGTAAAGGACGTCGACAGTGTTATGTCTGATGGTCTGGGTATGCGATATGCATTATTGGGACCTTTGGAGACAGCGCATTTAAATGCTTAAGGAATGGCCAATTACTTTGAACGTAATTCACTGACGATGTATGCTGTTAGTGAAACAATGGGACCGCCACCTAAAATGGAAGGTCAAACAGCTGCAGACATTTCCAAACAACTAGAAGTTATGGTTCCCTTAGATAAATTGGCCCAAAGACGCGTCTACCGTGATAGTTGTCTCACTAAATTGAGTATGCTTATAAATGATATCAAAAAAGGATTTTAATAAATGTTTTTAAAAATTCGTATTTTATTTACAAAAAAGGAAACAAAACTTATATTTGTAAAGAAAAAAAAACAATATAGCAAATATAAACATAACCATTAATTGGATACGTGCTTTTTTTTCTTTCTAACAACAGGTTTTATTCCATCATAACTTAAGTGCTACTTATATTATAATAACTTATAAATATTAATCTTAAGCTAAAGATTATTTAAAATTTAAAAGGAAAGAAGATCTTAGGTCAATAAGTTTATGTAGGATTTAAATTTTAATAATTAATACATTTTACGTTTCAGTCGATGATTTTTTTATAATCATAAACCTCGAAACCACTTGGTTGCGAAGATGTAAAATGTGGCAGTTGGTAGTTTTTTTGTCAGATACTGAATTTGACTGCACTTGGTTTTGCACTTGTTGTGGTGACTTTTTGATTGATTGTTGTTTTACATCTTCAGTAAGGGCGGATGAAGTAACTTCAGTTTCATGCTTTATCGAATATTTGTCCTCAAACACAAATCTAAAAATAAAAGAAAAAAAACTTTGTTAAAATCTTTTCAAAATAACAAACTAACGATTCTCAACCACTTTTTTGTGTGTGCTGCTAGTTCTACACGACTGAAGGGGATCCACAGTTTACCGCCGCATCTATCAGACTCAGATGCATTCTAGCAACACTCCTTTTAAAATAAACCCCAAATAAGTATGATATGTAGTTAAAAACTTTTCCTTCCAACTTCATCTACTCGCGATGGTCTTTCCAGTTCAATTTTCTTCATAAGGGCAGGTGTCAGTATTTGCATGAAAATGAATATCAATATGTGTTGCATGTCCAATTCCTCGGCAACCATTTACTGGACACGGCATAAGTGGCCTTAGTTGTTCAAAGTCTGTAAAGAAACTTCATCTTATTGAAATTTTTCAATTTAAACAATAATTTTAATACATTACCTGTATTGTTTTTTTCAATCCGATTCTTTATAATGGATTAATAACATAAATTTGATCACAGTTGCTTTTAATTAATTCATTACGCGAAATCCTTTGATAACAAAAATTTATTAATTTTTTCTGGATACGCACAAATCGAGAAAAATTTAATAAGTGTCACTTTTAGTTAGTGACAGCGGGTTTCCATTTTTGACACATGAGCGAACTTGAACAAAAATGGAAACTCGGAGTATATTACCTTTAATATGTGTACTGTGCCTACCACTATAATAAAAAAAAAAACTACAATTCCATGTAATTTTCCCGTCCGACTTGCTACACATTGTAAAACGGACACGAACAAATTGAGTTGGCCATATTGGTGTTTTCTCTGCTTTGGAGTGTTTATAATAACCAACAATTGAACGAAACTTTATTCACACCGAATTGAGTGTTCACTCCAAAAAACGTACTGTACTCAAGGGGCACACTTTGAGTGTTCCCTCAGTTTTTATTCACACCACCCAATATCATGTGGAAATTCTTTAATAACCAAAATAAAAATATATCTATCAATCTATCTATCTATAACAATGTTTATCTTTTTGAATTAATGGTAAAACAATTTATTGTTAAATGAATTAAATAAAGTAATAAATACAATACAATATAAAACAATGATCTAATTAAATTCGTAAATAAATAGGAACTTATAAATTAAATATTTTTTAATTCATAGTCCTTAACTGAATTGGGAATAAAAAGAGGTCTTAAGCTAACAAAAAGCTTAAGCTTTTGCAACCCTGTTCTGAAGACTGTTTAACTGATTGAACCATCCTCTATTTTGACCAGTTGGAAGTTTAAGAAGAGAAAAAAAAATTGGAAACAAGCTTTTTTAATATCCTTAATGAACGTTTAATTGATTTCTATTATTAGAATTACTATAAACTAATTTTAATTATATTGTATTATAATAATATTAACGTTTTCCAATACATTTTATATATATATGTTCTATATAAATATATATATATATATATATATCATGTATTCGAATATAAATATAATAATTGATGTTATTTTAAATCTAAATTGTTTTCTTTTTCTACATAATTTTAAAATATATTAATATCATGAATTTATTTTTAATAAAAATAATTGTTCAATTTATTACTAATATATATATATATGTCTCAAATTTTTCGAAAAAAAATGTTCATGCTTTTTTAAACCATTTCTTCTTTATTCTATTTTTTATTGTGCAACAGGACTGGCAGCAGTTCCGTTGGTGGCGGTGTTGGCACTAAAATTACAACCAATTTTCAAAACATGGCTGGATTTAATACTGAAAGCATCTACCATTCGCACACAATGATTAACGAAATGATTGATATTGGCGGAAGCGTCAGCAGCAGCAGATATGTTGATGTCAGATCTCCCTCTACAGCAAGTGACCGGGATAGGAACTACTTGTGCCGAAATAAATTTAGCGGTGGAATCGATGGTGGATTTTTGCTTTGTTATCTGTAATTTTTAATTTGTTTCGTTGTTTTGTACTCTAAGGACAAAACATATCTTGGTGTTGTTCCAACACAATAGGCTGAGAGGGTTAAGTCAACATTAGTTAAAAACAAAGTCGATCTAAAACTTATATAAAATCTGTGGTCAGGTGGCTACTTGTCATAATAGTCATAATACACGTTTTAAAATTTAACGTGGGAGCATTTTCAAAATAGACAAAGGGCACAATTGCATCGCACGAACTTGATCTTGTCGGCAGTTATATTCGTGTTAACGACAAGGAAAATCGTCGAATTTTCACAGTCGATCTTTCACCGTCGAAAGCAAAGCACTCTTATTATTTTACACATTTTTTTTAATACAATAATAAAAATAAAGCCTTTTCAAAAATGTTGACCCGATAGAAGGTGGTGGTGGTGGATAATATATTTACTTAAATGTAGCTTTAACTACATATAAAATTTAACGATATAATTATTACCTATACACAAAGAACCATATGAAAGCATATACGGCACTTACGAGTATAACAAAACATACGTTTTTAAAATTTTTGTCTGTCTGTCTGTTTGCTCTGGCTAATCTCAAGAACGACTGCACCGATTTTGCCGGGACTTTTACTGACGATAACTAATAATGTAGCGGGTAAAATAGACATTTAAATTACTCCCTAGGTGGCACTCGGGTCGCTTTTTTCACATATTAGTATACGAGCGGGTAACATAGGCTATTTTAATTACTCTTTAGGTAGCGCTTGGGTCGCTTTTTTTCATACACGTATATATGAACCGGTCAGAAACTACTGATTTTAACGGGACTTTCACTGACAGATAGCTGATGTTGTAGAAAGTAACTTATGAAGTAAATTATCCCAAAGATAGCGCTCGGCAATCTTTTCCAACCGATTTTGACGGGTCTTTCACTAGTGGATAGCTCATGTTGTAAGAAATTACTAGATTTTAGATTAGATTAAAAGTAAATAAGCTGCAAAGGCTAGCATGCGTCTGTTTAACCGGAGCAATGAAAACAGCACCCACAGCAACACTAAAAACCTTGCTATTATCTAGAGATAATGAAAGAAGCTATAACAAATGCCTATCTGCTCATTGCTGAAGATGAATCAAACTCCAAAATAATTCATGATGAAATCCTAGGGGAACTGAAGAAAAATTAACTGCTTGGAATTCTAATGACGGACAAATGTCTAAAGAAATTTTACTTCAAGCACAACTTTCATATCTCATTTCCGGACCGCCTAAATTGGAAACAAAATAAACCAATATTTGAAGAAAACAGTCACATATGGTACACAGACGGTTCCAAAACAAATGAAGGAGTTGGTGCTGGAGTAAACGGAGCTTTCTCTGATACATCCATATTCACCAGTATGGACTTAAACAACATGCTGCTGCATTGCATGCTGAAATACATGCAATTGAGCTCTGCGTTCAAGAAAATCTAAACAGATCTCTAAATAATGAGAACATTTACATTCTGTCCGACAGCAGGGCTGCACTGCTTGCATTGAAGTCTTTTGAAATTACATCAAAACTAGTCTGGGACTGCTTTCAAATCTCAATTAAACTGGCTATGACAAACAGAGTTCACCTGATTTGGATTCCAGGCCACAGCGGACAGGAAGGTAATGAACTAGCTTAAAAAGCTGCATCTCACTTTATGATGCCTAGACTATTCTACGGTATTCCCCTTACTACCATAAAAAGTAGTATAAAATAACATTTGAGGTCCGCCTGCGGAGTGATACACATCTCATTTCCTGTTTTTCAATTTTGTTCTCATTTGTTTATTTTATAAAAGAAAAAAAAAAGAAAAAGAAAATAAAAAATAAACACATAATATCTTAAACTTGTGTTTAATGCAACGAAAAGTTAAATAGATCATACTGCATTGTATGTGGTTTGTTATGTGGACAAAGTTTTCATAAAAATTGTGCGAACATCAAAAATGAAGAATTTAGTGTCATTAAAAATTCTAATAATTTCTTTTGGAAATGTAACAGTTGTTCTTAATTTAAAATTTTAAATTTTATTCACCGCTTAACTGATTTATCTGAGTGTGTTAATGATCTTAAAAGAGAAATATGTGACTTGCAAAAAGTAATTGTCTCTATTTCGAGTGCACCGGAAAACGTTCTCTTAAATAAAGCAAAAATCATAACCCCCAGTCTCAGTGCGGTTATTCCATCTCTTGATAATAATTTAAATAATAATGTCAATGTTGCTGTTTCGCCTCTCGTCGCCAGTGAAGCTACTGACATATCATTTGTTAATTTTAAACTCAGTGTTACTTTAGATAAGTTGGACCGTGTAATGAACCCTGCCGATTGGCCTAGATTTTTAAAAGTAAAAATGTTTAAATCGTTTCCAAAAAACGAAGTAAACCAAAGACATTCAATATTAAAAACATAATCAACAATAATCATCCTGCTCTTTCACCTGCACAACAACTTTCATCCAATGCTAATCAATTTGCCTTGTTCTACCACAATGTGGGTGGCTTAAGAACGAAAATGGAATCAATTCTTCTCTTTTCCTCATCACAACAATATGACATAATTGCGCTCACTGAAACATGGCTTACTGAGAATCATTACAATGCAGAAATGTTTGATAACAACTTGTTCAATGTGTTTCGCAAAGATAGATGCCGTCATACAACAGGTTTGAGCCGTGGTGGAGGTGTGTTACTTTCTGTTGGTTCATCATTTACGAGCTCGCAAAAAAACTCTTTGTCATCAGAACCGAATTCTCTATTAGATGTTGACCAGCTGATAGTACGCATAAACATAGATAATTCTCATGATGTCTTTATTATTCTTAGCTATATTCCACCTAACAGTTGCCTTGAATTATATAAATTACATATTTTTAATTGCTCTGAAATACTCAAAAATCTAAATCATGATCAAAATGTTATAATTTTAGGTGATTTTAATGTTTCTTTTATAAAATGGATACTTGATTGTGAAGAAAATTGTTTGATTCCGTTTAATGTAAATAATGAGTGTGAGAGTGTGGTTGTTGATGCTTTAGCTGAATTTGACCTTATTCAGATAAATAGCTGTTTTAATAGTTTAGATCGAGTTCTTGATTTGGTATTTGTGGATAAAGAATTTAGTGTGAGTATTAACAGCCCCACCCCACCACCATTACCAAACTCTGATAATCATAAAGTTCTTTGCCTATATATTAAATTTTATGGTTATTTAAAACAAAATTCCGAAAATGATTATATTTACAATTTCAATAAATGCAATTTCAATGGAATATCTGAATTGAATTTAACTGATTGGGTGCCTGTTTTAAGCAGCGTTAACTTAGAGGATGCATTTTGTAAATTTACTAGTTCATTAAAAGCAGCGGTCGATTTATTTTCACCAAAGTTCTTATTTAAAACTTCATATAAGCCAATCTGGTTTAATGAAAGACTGATTAATATTAATAATAAAAAAAACAAAGCTTTCAAATTGCTCCAGATGTCTAACAACGATGTTGATCTTTATGTAAAATATTGTCGATTACAAAGGGAGTTTGATTTTTTAAACAAGTTTCTTTACCAGCAATATATTCTTAGTATCGAATCAAAGTTAAAAAAATAGCAGCAAATGTTTCTGGAAATTTCTAAATGACAAAAAACGATCAACTGGTATTCCTAATTCTATTAATTATTTAGGTGAAACATCAAGCGACCCTTTAAGGATATGTAATATCTTTGCTTGTTTCTTTCGTTCAGTATACAAACCTTCGAGTTTTGTAAATATTTCTAAGGTAGATGTTTCCAATGATCTTATAAATATAAGTAATTTACAGGTTAATTAAACTGAAATTGAATCTGAATTAAATAAATTAAATGATGATAAGCAGCCAGGTTTTGATGGCCTTGCTCCATTCTTTTAAAGAGGTGTGCTAAAGCTGTAGCAGTTCCGCTTGAATATATTTTTAACCGCTCACTTCGAGAAGGTGTTTTCTTGGATTCCTGGAAATATTCTTTTCTAACACCAGTTTTCAAGTCAGGTTCGAAAAATGAAGCTACTAATTACCGCCCAATTTGTAAGATTTCTTCATTACCTAAACATTTTGAAAAATTGGTATATAACAAATTAGTTTTTTTATTAAAAGAGAATATTTCTCCTCTACAGCATGGTTTTATTAGTGGGATATCTACTACAACAAACCTTGCCATTTTCAGTAACTATGTTGTTGGGGCTCTCGAGAAGTGTCTTCAGTATGACGTAATTTATACAGATTTTTCAAATGCGTTTGATCGGGTAAATCACGTAATTCTTCTTGCTAAACCTGAAAATCTTGGTTTTCACTCAAACTTGTTAAAATGGTTAGGTTCTTTCCTTACTGGTAGAGTTCAATTTGTTCGAATTAACAACCTGTTATCTGACCCCGTGTTTGTTACTTCCGGTGTTCCTCAAGGGAGTCACTAAGGACCCCTCCTATTTCTAATCTTTATCAATGATATCCCTAATTATTTCAAATATTGTAAGTGCTTAATGTATGCCGATGACCTCAAACTATATCTTAGCATAAAATCAATTTCCGATTGTTTTCTTCTTCAGAATGATTTATCTAGCTTATTTGATTGGTGTACTGAAAACGAGCTTCATCTTAACATCTCTAAATGTCAAAGCATATCATTTAGCCGAAAAATCAGCCCAATCTCATACGAATATAGCTAATGTTAATCGTTCCATATTAACCAGAGTAATGGAAAAAAAGGTCTTGGTGTAATATTCGACACAAAACTAACCTTTACTTATCACATCGACTATATTATAGCCAAAGCCAATTCTATGCTTGGATTTATTTATAGAAATTCGAAAGACTTTACAGATCCTTTCACACTTAGATCTCTTTATTTCAGTTATGTAAGATCTATTTTAGAATACTGTTGTATCATATGGAACCCATTTTATCAAGTTCACTTGCTTAGAATTGAACGAGTAAAGAAACGTTTTACAAGATTCGCGATAAGGATATTACGTTGAAATATCGATATGCCCTCTTATAAAACGCGATGTTTGTTATAAGGGATTCAGCATCTGGATGTTCGGAGGTCATATTTTAATATTTGTTAGAGATTTAATTAATTATAAAATTAACTGTCCCTTTTTGCTTTCACTAGTAAATTTCTATGTACCTGTGTGAGAATTTCGTTCTTGTAATCTTTTTTATGTTCCCTTCCAGGGTGAATTACAGTAATAATGAACCAATGATGCGCTGTTTGAGGCAGGCAAACTCAGTTTGTAACGTTCTTGAATTCAATATGTTCTTAAGTAGAGATTGTTTTAAGAAAAAATTGTTTACTTTTTTGAACATTATTTCAGTATAAAAATTAAACAATTGTTTTGTTATCGTAGTAGTCTGTAAGAGATTTATACTCTGTTTGATGAATAAATAAACAAATAAATAAATAAATAAAAAAAAAAAACATGGCTTGTAGATGAAACGAACCATTACTGCAGAGAAACCGAAGATAACAGACGGCAAAACAATTCATGCCATATGCTTCTCACAAGCGAACAAAATAACTACAACAGCTTAACAGTAGTGCCCCGTGGCGTAGTGGTTAGTGTTTCGGAAAACGGTACAGCCTCAAACACAGGTAGCCAAACAGGTCCAAGTACCTACGGCTCCTGTGCCAGAGGCAGATCTGATGCAGGTGTTGCTGACCATTCATGGTCAGTTAACCGACGTGCAAAAACAGATCAGGGAGCAGGCGGCTAGGGTGGATTGCCTCTACTCTATTCTGCCGGCAACGCGAAATGGTTAAAGGCGCGCTGCCTGAGCGACCATTTAAGATCCTAGCTGTGAATGTGAATTCGCTGATTAGGACCAAACGTAGAGCAAACCTCTTTAATTTGCTGCAAGACCAAAGTCCTGATGTGTTTATGGCAAGCGAAACTAAGCTAAACCAGAAACACAAACTGACTAATAAAAATTACAATATCGTAAGAAGGGATCGGCCCAACTCCTCTCAAGGGGGTGGGGTCACAATCTTCATACGAAAGGGCATTAAACATAAAGTTATATATAATAGTGAAGCGCGAAGATTTGGGCTGCTAGAAACTTGCATCGTTTGCATTCCTCTCCAGCAAGGGAAAAGAATGTACGCAATCGTGGTGTATGCACCTGACGCACCTCAGCCGGCTAATATTATCACAGAGCTCGAAAAACTTTTTGAATCCTTAAGACTGAACTTGGATGAGAATTATTATCTCATGGCAGGGGACTTGAACGCCAAACATGTAGATTGGAGAAATCAAGTACAAAACCCTAGAGGGAACCATCTTTTTAATTGGATGGGTCGATATAGTGTTGAGTGTAGGATCGACTTTCTGGTTACAGATAGACCGTCTTTTCCGAGAAGTGGTAGTTTTCTGGATCTACTCCAACTTGACTCAAGACTGATAATAACTGACACTGTAGGTCAACATACAAAAAACTGTTTACGAACGATTGAATACGCCAGTGACCACTGCGGACTTGCCGCCGTAATACAGCTCCCGAATGAAATTTTGGAGTTTGATGAGTATGTGCCTGCGCACTCTTACAATTTCAGTAAGACGCGTTGGCCACGCTTCTCCAACTCCTTGGCAAGAGAAATACGTTCCGATGACATTTCTCCACCAAATGACAGGAACCTGACGAACGTTGAGTTCGACGGGTACCTGAATCAAATGGACACGACTATAAAACGAACAATGGACTGAACAATCCCAAAATATAAGGAACACGACCCTACTGGTATATACAAGAACGCGACAATTGACGCACTACACCGACAAAAAAGTGGACTTCTGACTAGGTTGAAACTTCTGTACAGACGTTTCACGGACACACGAGATATGGAGATTAGGACATTGAAGTCGTCGATCAAAAATCTTAATAATCTGATCAGACAAAATTACAGGTTATCTATTAATTCATACTGGGATAACAGAATTCGGGCCGTTAATTCTAGCGACCCTAGTATGTTTCCCCAAATAAATAAGATATTTAGAAGAAATGATCAAAACGAACTTCCATGTCTTAAACTTCAGAGGACAACAGATAACGAAGACGTTCTCGATAATAATTTTTTTATAATAGAAGATCCTCAGGAAAAAGTAGAGGCTGTAGGTGCTGCTTTCCAGCAAGTGTATAAGGTGAATGCTAGCATTCGTCCGAATCATGACCTGGAGAACAGAGCCTTACTGCACAACTTATACCTTGGAAATAGCATTACGCAATGGCGATCCGAGAATACCGGTTTCACCGGGTTCAATGACGGAAACTTGGCAAACGCCACCATCGCCGAGAGAAACGGATCCAGTTCATTGTTAATATCGAAGGTAGAACTTCAGTTAATTTTTCAAACATTAAAGAAAAAGAAATCTGCGGGGGTCGATGGTATACCCAACATTGTGTTCCGACATCTCCCTGAGGAAGCCATAGACATTTATACCATACTGTTCAACAACGCATTGAGTAATGCATATTATCCAGTGAGTTGGAAGACAGCTGTGGTCCATCCTCTCTCAAAAAACAGAAAGGATAGCTCCAACCCGGCAAATCTTCGGTCGATAAGTCTTCTTCCAAGTATCAGTAAGGTATTCGAGAAGATTCTCAATAGAGCTCTGTTCAAGTGGGCTGAGGACAAACATATTATTCCAGATAATCAGTTTGGGTTTAAGGCGGGACATGACACTATTCATGCCACGTCTAAGTTAGTTTCTGATGTTCAATGGAACAAAACGAAAAATCAATGCACGGGTGCCGTTCTGGTTGATTAAGAGAAGGCTTTGACACCGTATGGTTAGAGGGTCTTTAAGTTAACTAGATTTTGCATAAGTAAACCACTGTTATATATGCTTCATGACATGCTAAATGGTAGAAAGTTTGTTGTCAAAAGTGGCAATGTAACTTCTACCACATCATTTGATATTAAAAAAGGTCTACAGCAAGGAGCTGTGAACTCGCCGATTCTTTTTAGTATTTACACCAGCGATCTGATAGGTAGTCTCACTCATGCGATTGCGTATGCCGATGACCTTGTAGCGTACAGGACCGGTCCAAAAGTTGAAGTCATTAGAATTCTCTTGCAGCGTGACTTCGACAAGATTCAGCGATATTGTGATGACTGGAAGTTAAAAATTAACTTCCAAAAGTCAGAAACTATCCAACCCCTTTGTCTAAGGCTTCTAGGGATACAAGAACTGGAGAAATCTAGTGATCGTTGGACCAAGTGGACATCCACTGGCGAGTAAAGATGTGGTAAAGTACCTTGGCGGTCAGCCACCAGACGAATAGGGGGAATAACATGTAGCATACAAAAACATGCACGTGCCGTAACTATTCGGGACTGATGGAAGTGTGATCATAGCCTCTTCGCGGCGGCCGCTAATAACAAGCCTTTTAAAAAAAGGTTTGGCTAATATGATCAGGCTGGTTCCTCAGGTTGGCAACAGGTTAATTCCCTGTTCCGTAAAACTTCGAATTACGAGACCGACAACAAGCCTCGGAAACGGACTGATTACTTGACGACAACCTACGCAACGAAAACGGCAAAACGATTTACGAATTTTCTTATGGAACGTACAATCGCTCTATAGAGCTCGAGCTGCTCAGCAGCTAGCTGATGCCCTGTCAAAATATAAAGCTGACATAACAGCACTACAAGAAATCAGATGGACAGGGATACAAAACACCATGTGCTCGGGGTAGGCTTCCTAGTCAGCGAAAAAATGAAGTATACCATCATCGGCTTTAACGCTATAAGCGAAAGGCTATGCACCCTTCGCGTGCGAGGCAAATTTACGAACATCAGCCTCATTAACGTTCACGGACCTACGGAGGAGTCCTCAGACGAAGAAAAAGAGACTTACTACGAACAAGTCGAGAGGGCCCTCAATGCCTGTCCAAGGTATGACGTAAAAATCATCCTTGGGGATTTGAACGCAAAAATAGGTCGGGAGCCGGTATTCAGGCATTACGCAGGCACCCATAGTTTGCATGAGAACACTAATGACAATGGACTTCGAGTCTTAGAATTGGCAGCATCGAAAAACATGGACGTTGCGAGTAACAGTTTCCCGCGAAAAGATATCTACAAAGCCACCTGGGTATCACCTGATGAAGTCACTCGTAACCAAATAGACCACGTGTTGATAGACCGTCGCCACTACTCGAACTTGATGACGGTACGAACGTACCGAGGCGCCAAAATCGACTCGAATCACTATCTTGTTGGTATGGTCATCCAAGGGCGGATTGCCTTGCGAAGACGTATTGCATCCGCCGATCAGGTTCGAATCAACACGGCCACCCTGCGCAATGAAAATGCCAGTAACACCTTTGGTAATGCGTTAGGACTCGCCCTAGAATCACTTGATTTAGGGAGAGTAAGTCCTGGAGCCAGTATGCTGGGCGTAGATGAGAAGTGGACACGCCTTAAGAATACTGTCATTAGTACTGCCAACTCCATCTTAGGCAGCAGTCGTAGAAATCGGAACGACTGGTTTGATGATGAATGCAAGCTAGCGACTGAACGTAAGAATGTTGCGTACCGAGCAATGCAACAATCTCATAGAACGCGGGCACGCGAAGAAGAATATAAAGAGCTCTGGAGAAAAGAAAAACGGCTTCACAGACAGAAAAAATCAGCCTGGAAGAAGAACTTAATCTGTGAAATAGAAAAAAGCCAAGAGCGAGGTCCGCACCAGGCGCGGAAGTTCTACCAATCCGTCCGAAACATGACGCAGTACACACCACGCTGCACATACTGCAAGGACGGAGAGGGAAATCTGATCACCGATCCACAAAGCATACTGGAGCGATGGGAAGTGTACTTTAATGAATTGCTAAATGGTCAACTCACTGCAGAAGTGGAGGCTCCACTGCTTCAAGACGAATACCCTATAATGCCGTCACCAAGCATAGAAGAGGTTGAGAAGGCTATAGACCGGCTTAAAAAAAACAAATCCCCGGGAGCTGATGGTATACCAGCCGAATTATTTCAAGACGGTGGGCCAGCTCTACGTCAGGCAATTCATGATATTATAGTGCAAGTGTGGGAGCTCTACTCTCCTCTATCCTACAAGACCGGATAACCCCATACGCTAAAACCATCATAGGACAATATCAGTGTGGTTTCATTCCAGGCAAATCAACAACTGATCAGATCTTTACCCTTAGGCAGGCGATGGAAAAATGTCTAGAATTTAACATCCCAACATACCACCTGTTTATAGACTTTAAGGCCGCCTATGATAGCATAGCCAGGGTAGAACTTTACAAAGCCATGAGAGAATTCGGCATCCCAAATAAATTGACACGACTATGTAGGTTGACCATGACCAACGTAACAAGCCAAGTAAAAATAGCCGGATTGCTATCCAGACCAATCAACATCTTTAATAGACTCCGACAAGGGGATGGTTTGGCCTGCCTCCTCTTCAACCTGGCGTTGGAGAAAGAAATCCGTGACTCTGGCACGGCAACAAGAGGGACCATCGTCAACAGGTCCAGCCAGATACTGGCTTACGCAGACGACATCAACATCATTGGAAGAACCGAGCAAGCTGTACACGATTCCTTCATCCAGATCGAGCAGGCGGCACAAAATCTGGGGCTGCACATTAGTGAAGGTAAAACAAAGTATATGGTGGCGTCGAATGCGAGAGGAACAGTTGGTCAAACAATCAAGGTAGCGGAGCACGAATTTGAAGTGTTGCAATCCTTTAAATACCTTGGGTCAATAGTAGCAGCCGATAACAATACAGAAGAAGAAATAAGCGGGCGGCTTCTCAAATCCAACAGTATGTCAAAGCTCTTCAAATCCAGAAATCTCACCATAACTTCAAAACTACTGCTGTACAGGACCATGGTCCTGCCAGTACTCACATATGGATCCGAGACTTGGGTGCTTAGCAAAAGGCACTCTGACCTCTTAGACGCGTTCGAGAGAAAAGTCTTAAGGAGAATTGTTGGCCCCATATGTGAGGAAGGACGATTCCGGAGACGGTACAATCATGAATTGTACGCAATCTACATTGAAGCAGATATAGTGAAAAAAATTAGGCTCGGTAGACTTCGGTGGGCAGGGCACCTAGCTCGCATGAGCGAAGAGGAACCTGCTCGGAAAATTCTTTGTGGTACATTCTATGGCAGACGACAGCGTGGTAGACCATGCTTGCGCTGGAGAGATGGCGTAGACCAGGACCCCGGAGCCTTGGGGTGCGCAACTGGATGGCGTCGGCTCGAGACCGGGATAGGTGGAGAGACTTGTTGAAGGAGGCCAGGACCGGACCCCGGTTGTCGAGCCGATGATGATGATGATGATTTGTGTGAATTTAATCTTGTTGCAGTACCTACCACTCACAGTACACATATTAAAGGTAATATACTGCGCAGGTTGTCAAAAAATCGAATGACATACGAAAAAAAATACTATTTGGTGACCCTAGATTCAATGCTACTTATAAAAACTCTAGAACCCAAATGTCATATTCTTATTATCAATTTGAATTGCCGAATCTCTTATAGCAATTCAATTCATAGAATTTCTGAGGGTTTATTGAAACCCTACCAAACAATTGTTAAATATTGTATCTAACTTATATCGCAGATCGTTGTTTCTCATCCCGTAAATCCACCATACTATGTCCCACTTGTTAAAATTGTACCTGCTCCATGGACTAACCCAGACGTAAACATAAAAATGGAAGAAATTGGTCAAAAGCCAGTCAAATCGAAGGATTTGCACTTAATCGTATACAATATGCTATCTTAAATGAAACATATTGTCTTGTTCAATCTGGCATTCTAAATGTAAAGGACGTCGACAGTGTTATGTCTGATGGTCTGGGTATGCGATATGCATTATTGGGACCTTTGGAGACAGCGCATTTAAATGCTTAAGGAATGGCCAATTACTTTGAACGTAATTCACTGACGATGTATGCTGTTAGTGAAACAATGGGACCGCCACCTAAAATGGAAGGTCAAACAGCTGCAGACATTTCCAAACAACTAGAAGTTATGGTTCCATTAGATAAATTGGCCCAAAGACGCGTCTACCGTGATAGTTGTCTCACTAAATTGAGTATGCTTATAAATGATATCAAAAAAGGATTTTAATAAATGTTTTTAAAAATTCGTATTTTATTTACAAAAAAGGAAACAAAACTTATATTTGTAAAGAAACAAAAAAACAATATAGCAAATATAAACATATTCATTAATTGGATACGTGCTTTTTTTCTTTCTAACAACAGGTTTTATTCCATCATAACTTAAGTGCTACTTATATTATAATAACTTGTAAATATTAATCTTAAGCTAAAGATTATTTAAAATTTAAAAGGAAAGAAGATCTTAGGTCAATAAGTTTATGTAGGATTAAAATTTTAATAATTAATACATTTTACGTATCAGTCGATGATTTTTTGTTAATCATAAACCTCGAAACCACTTGGTTGCGAAGATGTAAAATGTGGCAGTTGGTAGTTTTTTTGTCAGATACTGAATTTGACTGCACTTGGTTTTGCACTTGTTGTGGTGACTTTTTGATTGATTGTTGTTTTACATCTTCAGTAAGGGCGGATGAAGTAACTTCAGTTTCATGCTTTATCGAATATTTGTCCTCAAACACAAATCTAAAAATAAGAGAAAAAAAACTTTGTTAAAATCTTTTCAAAATAACAAACTAACGATTCTCAACCACTTTTTTGTGTGTGCTGCTAGTTCTACACGACTGAAGGGGATCCACAGTTTACCGCCGAATCTATCAGACTCAGATGCATTCTAGCAACACTCCTTTTAAAATTAACCCCAAATAAGTATGATATGTAGTTAAAAACTTTTCCTTCCAACTTCATCTACTCGCGATGGTCTTTCCAGTTCAATTTTCTTCATAAGGGCAGGTGTCGGTATTTGCATGAAAATGAATATCAATACGTGTTGCATGTCCAATTCCTCGGCAACCATTTACTGGACACGGCATAAGTGGCCTTAGTTGTTCAAAGTCTGTAAAGAAACTTCATCTTATTGAAATTTTTCAATTTAAACAATAATTTTAATACATTACCTGCATTGTTTTTTTCAATCCGATTCTTTATTATGGATTAATAACATAAATTTGATCACAGTTGCTTTTAATTAATTCTTTACGCGAAATCCTTTGATAACAAAAATTTATTAATTTTTTCTGGATACGCACAAATCGAGAAAAATTTAATAAGTGTCACTTTTCGTTAGTGACAGCGCATTCCCAGTGACAGCGGGTTTCCATTTTTGACACATGCGCGAATTTGAACAAAAATGGAAACTCGGAGTATATTACCTTTAATATGTGTACTGTGCCTACCACTATAATAAAAAAAAAACTTATCGCGCTGTGCCGCCAGCAGGAATCACTTTCAGAGCTGCAGTACAATTCCATGTAATTTTCCCGTCCGACTCGCTACACATTGTAACACGGACACGAACAAATTAAGTTGACCATATTGGTGTTTTCTCTGCTTTGGAGTGTTTTGAATAACCATCAATTGAACGAAACTTTATTCACACCGAATTGAGTGTTCACTCCAAAGAACGTACTGTACTTAAGGGGCACACTTTGAGTGTTCCCTCAGTTTTTATTCACACCACCCAATATCATGTGGAAATTCTTTAATAACCAAAATAAAATAAAAATATATCTATCAATCTATCTATCTATAACAATGTTTATCTTTTTAAATTAATGGTAAAACAATTTATTGTTAAATGAATTAAATAAAGTAATAAATACAATACACTATAAAACAATGATCTAATTCAATTCGTAAATCAATAGGAACTTATAAATTAAATATTTTTTAATTCAAAGTCCTTAACTGAATTGGGAATAAAAAGAGGTCTTAAGCTAACAAAAAGCTTAAGCTTTTGCAACCCTGTTCTGAAGACTGTTTAACTGATTGAACCATCCTCTATTTTGACCAGTTGGAAGTTTAAGAAGAGAAAAAAAATTGGAAACAAGCTTTTTAAATATCCTTAATGAATGTTTAATTGATTTCTATTATTAGAATTACTATAAACTAATTTTAATTATATTGTATTATAATAATATTAACGTTTTCCAATACATATTATATATATAATTTCTACAATGTTCTATATAAATATGTATATATATATATGTATCATGTATTCGAATATAAATATAATAATTGATGTTATTTTAAATCTAAATTGTTTTCTTTTTGTACACAATGGTTTGTATCAATTTTTAATGAAGTGTGAAGAGAAGATAAAAAGCTGAATGCATTAAAAAATCTCTCGTTTGTTTAGTTTTTTGGTTGTTTTTTTGTGGATGTTAAAAGCCTTAAGGCACTTTAATTCGAGCGAATTTTAACGACTTAAGGCTCCTAACATCAAAAAAAAAAAAAAAAAAAAACAAACAAACGATGGCGATATAATTGAAATCGATTTACACAAAAACGAATTTATCGAAAAAGGGGCACGAGTACGATAACTTTGGCGCCAAGAATTGATAACGGTTTTTTGTAGAACAGTTTAATACAAGCATTTTTTACTATGGGTGGGGGGGTCTATCTCCCTCCGTTTGGGCAGGAGGGGCAATTTTATAAAAACAGTGCTAAAAATTTAAAACAAATATTAAAAAATAACGGTAATACTTACAACTAAGTTTAATTTTTTTTTAAAGCCAATACTTTTTTCTATTAGATGTTTTTTAAATCAAGTGAAACCTATGCATAGTCTTTGAAAAAACGGACTTTAAACTCAAAAATTGCGAAAAAAAGGTAAAATAAAATTTTGAAGTGTGATTTTTTAAAACTGTAAAATAAAATACTACTTTTTTTTATAAAATTCGTTGCTCATATTAATTTTAAATCATAAACTGAAAACAAAATGATTTTATGTTTTCTGGTTTTTGAGAAAATGGAAAATTACTAAAACTACTTTTTTATAAGAGTTTTCGGCACGAGTACGATAACTTTGGCGCCAAGAATTGATAACTGTTTTTTGTAGAACAGATCAATACAAGCATTTTTTACTACGGGTGAGGGGGTCTATCTCCCTCCGTTTGGGCGGGAGGGGCAATTTTATAAAAACAGTGCTTAAAATTTAAAACAAAAATTAAAATTAATAATTAATAATTAATTAATGTAATTTTCCATTTTCTCAAAAACCAGAAAACATAAAATAATTTTGTTTTCAGTTTATGATTTAAAATTAATATGAGCAACGAATTTTATAAAAAAAGTAGTATTTTATTTTACAGTTTTGAAAAATCACACTTCAAAGTTTTTTTTTTACCTTTTTTTTCGCAATTTTCGAGTTTAAAGTCCGTTTTTTCAAAAACTTTAGTATGTTTTTAATTATTAATTATTTCTTTAAATGTAACCTTGTATACTGTACTATAAAAGACTTAGTCTTACTGGTACGCCGAATCGAAATAAAAATTGAAATTGAAATTGAAATTGACTATGCATAGGTTTCACTTGATTTAAGAAACATCTAATAGAAAAAAGTATTGGCTTTAAAAAAAAAAATAAAACTTAGTTGTAAGTATTACCGTTATTTTTTAATATTTGTTTTAAATTTTTAGCACTGTTTTTATAAAATTGCCCCTCCCGCCCAAACTCAGGGAGATAGACCCCCCCACCCATAGTAAAAAATGCTTGTATTAAACTGTTCTACAAAAAACCGTTATCAATTCTTGGCGCCAAAGTTATCGTACTCTCCCCGAAAAAGGAAACAATTAAAGTGGAAATAAAAGAAAAACAAAAGAATAACATATGAAATTAACTGAAGACGAGACAATCAGAAAGGATAAAATAAAATATCGAAACAAAAGTAAACCAAGCGAACAAAAACTTAACCAATAAAATGAAAAAAAAAGGGGCGAACGACTTAAAAACAACAAAAAACGAGTTGGAAAACGCAACAAACCATACCGAAAAATAATAACTAAAAATATTTTTTTTATTATTTAAACTAGCTGAAACTCCGTCGAAAACGACGGTTGAAATAAACTATTTTTGGTAAAGATTTAAAGGGGTTTTAATTTAAGTAAATTTTGTATTCTTGTTAAAAGAGAGGTATCTTTACATGGCCATGAATTGAAATAATACGGTAGATAACATTGTCTATAGTTATAAACTCCATTTTATACTTGAAAAAAAAGAGGAAGGTATCTTTGTACATAAAATATCCTAAAATACCAACTTGCCGTTAAAGCTTTAAAATTAATATAACATGAATTCGAAATAATAAATATATGTTTATTAACCTGAGTTAATAAACATATATTTATTATTTCGTTGTGCCCTGCATTTGGGTCACTTGGCTCAACCTGCGTTGAACTTACTCAAGCCATTGCACTGTGTCGAAACTATATTGCTGGCCTATGCAAAAGCATACGCAGCAATGTTGGTTCACCTTTGCAATTGGCACAAGAGGTAAATAACCAGGAAGTGCTAAGTGTGCATTTGGCAGTGGATGACCCAAGTAAGTTTTGATTAAAGAGGTTGACTGGTGAGTCTGAAGTTGAAAATCAAAGTGAACGGTCGTGTTTATTTTTAAATCCGGAACTTAAATAAAACGTATAACATTCATCCACTGCCAAATGCACACTTAGCACTTCCTGGTTATTTACCTCTTGTGCCAATTGCAAAGGTGAACCAACATTGCTGCGTATGCTTTTGCATAGGCCAGCAATATAGTTTCGACACAGTGCAATGGCTTGAGTAAGTTCAACGCAGGTTGAGCCAAGTGACCCAAATGCAGGGCACAACACAATGAAGTATAGTATCAATTTGCCGTAAAGCTTTTATCTTTAAAATATTACAGCTTTAAAATAAAAAAAACTTAGTAAAGTCCTAATAAATGGTTTATTAACCCGAGTTAACAAAATTATTTTAACACAGTCACAATTCCTTTTAAGTAAAGTAAGTAAGTTATTCACTAAAATAACAACTTTTCCACTTTATTTTTCACCAAAACTTAGATTTCCACTATAGTTTTCACAAAAACTTTGATTAATATATTTCTGCACAATGTATTGTGTACAATGCTAGAGAATAACAATTAAGTGAGGTGTTCATAGTATATATAAATTTAAAAAAATACTATACGTAGGTATTGACCAAACATTCATCTTAGTTTTTATTTAAATAAATAAATAAGTAGCACTCATATACCTTCCTAAGGTAACTGCGTAATGTAGGTACATATTTACCTATATCTATACCAACCTGTAAAACGAAAACATGACCGATAAATTTACCTACATATCTCTTTATATACCTACATACCTATATATTCTATTTATATATGAATATACACATATAATATGTACATAAAATAACATATAGGTATACATATTTACCTACCTATACATGTAATGAAAACCATTTCAACATCTATGATTGATAAATTTCTTCGTATTTAAGTTTTTATGATTGAAATTTAATTTTTGTATTTGTGTGAATTTAATCTTGTTGCAGTACCTACCACTCACAGTACACATACTAAAGGTAATAAGGTAGGTCACCCAATTAAGGCCGGCACCCTCATAAGGCCCAGCGCTTAAAAAACCACATAAGCAACAAGTAACGGGACTTTTTGTTCCATGTATTCGTAAACCGGTTCCATTCGAAGTCATAAACAAAAAAGAACCAACTGCTTCGATCGTGTTCGAATTTGCAATCGAACGAAAATTGTTGAAGGAGCGGCACGTGCTTTTTATAAAAAAAACCAGTTTAGAAAACTTCATTTTCTTCGACTACTTCACCAAGTAAGTACAATAATTGTTATTTTCATCTTAAAATATATTAAACATAGGCTATTTATTGTAAGTATTATTTACATTATATTCGTTAGATTTTTGTTTTTAATTTTATTAACAAAAGTCTTTCATGTTCCTAACAAGGCCCATCGAAAATTTGACTTGGCCTTATTAAGTATATGAAAAATTTCATTTTGATTTTCGTTGGATTTCAGTAAACAATGTCAACAAAAAGAGCTAGTTGGACCGAGGTAGACATGATGAATGCATTAAAATCTATAGAAAGAGGACTACCGCAGCATGCGGCTGCAAAACGATTTCAAATTCCACGGAGAACTCTTCGGAACCATATAAAAAGTGATTCAACGAAAAGTAAATTGGGCCGCCCAACAATTTTCACTTCGGAACGAGAGAAAGATTTATCCAGAAGAGTCGTGAGGCTGGCTCAAGTTGGTAAGCCACTCACTACAGTTTTTTTTAGTCATGTAATAACATTTGTATTTGAATACAAAAAATAAAAAATTATTCTAACTACAGATTTTGCCTTTTGCTTTCATATCACTTAAAAAATATTAATATTTCAGCAAAAATTCCAAAAAAGATTCAAAGAAAAACGTATGGGCCTTGTTGGGAACCGGTGTTCCTAATAAGGCCCGAGGTAATGTTTTTTAAAATGATCGAAAAATATATTTTCCTTTGAATTTCTTAAACTAAAAAGTATGTTTTCTAATGTATAATTTAACTATTGTTAATTATATACTCAGTTCGTGAAAAAAAATGATAAGGTGCGAAAGTTATTTAGGAAAAACAAACAAATCGAAGGATTTGCACTTAATCGTATACAATATGCTATTTTAAATGAAACATATTGTCTTGTTCAATCTGGCATTCTAAATGTAAAGGACGTTGACAGTGCTATGTCTGATGGTCTGGGTATGCGATATGCATTATTGGGACCTTTGAAGACAGCGCATTTAAATGCTTAAGGAATGGCCAATTACTTTGAACGTAATTCACTGACGATGTATGCTGTTAGTGAAACAATGGGACCGCCACCTCAAATGGAAGGTCAAACAGCTGCATACATTTCCAAACTAGAAGTTATGGTTCCATTATATAAATTGGCCCAAAGACGCGTCTACCGTGATAGTTGTCTCACTAAATTGAGTATGCTTATAAATGATATCAAAAAAGGATTTTAATAAATGTTTTTAAAAATTCGTATTTTATTTACAAAAAAGGAAACAAAACTTATATTTGTAAAGAAAAAAAAACAATATAGCAAATATAAACATAATCATTAATTGGATACGTGCTTTTTTTCTTTTTAACAACAGGTTTTATTCCATCATAACTTAAGTGCTACTTATATTATAATAACTTGTAAATATTAATCTTAAGCTAAAGATTATTTAAAATTTAAAAGGGAAGAAGATCTTAGGTCAATAAGTTTATGTAGGATTTAAATTTTAATAATTAATACATTTTACGTTTCAGTCAATGATTTTTTGTTAATCATAAACCTCGAAACCACGTGGTTGCGAAGATGTAAAATGTGGCAGTTGGTAGTTTTTTTGCCAGATACTGAATTTGACTGCACTTGGTATTGCACTTGTTGTGGTGACTTTTTGATTGATTGTTGTTTTACATCTTCAGTAAGGGCGGATGAAGTAACTTCAGTTTCATGCTTTATCGAATATTTGTCCTCAAACACAAATCTAAAAATAAGAGAAAAAAAACTTTGTTAAAATCTTTTAAAAATAACAAACTAACGATTCTCAACCACTTTTTTGTGTGTGCTGCTAGTTCTACACGACTGAAGGGGATCCACAGTTTACCGCCGAATCTATCAGACTCAGATGCATTCTAGCAACACTCCTTTTAAAATAAACCCCAAATAAGTATGATATGTAGTTAAAAACTTTTCCTTCCAACTTCATCTACTCGCGATGGTCTTCCCAGTTCAATTTTCTTCATAAGGGCAGGTGTCAGTATTTGCATGAAAATGAATATCAATACGTGTCGCATGTCCAATTCCTCGGCAACAATTTACTGGACACGGCATAAGTGGCCTTAGTTGTTCAAAGTCTGTAAAGAAACTTCATCTTATTGAAATTTTTCAATTTAAACAATAATTTTAATACAATACATTATATGTATTGTTTTTGTATTGTTTTTTTCAATCCGATTCTTTATTATGGATTAATAACATAAATTTGATCACAGTTGCTTTTAATTAATTCTTTACGCGAAATCCTTTGATAACAAAAATTTATTAATTTTTTCTGGATACGCACAAATCGAGAAATATTTAATAAGTGTTACTTTTCCCGTCCGACTCGCTACACATTGTAACACGGACACGAACAAATTGAGTTGGCCATATTGGTGTTTTCTCTGCTTTGGAGTGTTTTGAATAACCAACATTTGAACGAAACTTTATTCACACCGAATTGAGTGTTCACTCCACAGAACGTACTGTACTCAAGGGGCACACTTTGAGTGTTCCCTCAGTTTTTATTCACACCACCCAATATCATGTGGAAATTCTTTAATAACCAAAATAAAAATATATCTATCAATCTATCTATCTATAACAATGTTTATCTTTTTGAATTAATGGTAAAACAATTTATTGTTAAATGAATTAAATAAAGTAATAAATACAATACAATATAAAACAATGATCTAATTAAATTCGTAAATCAATAGGAACTTATAAATTAAATATTTTTTAATTCAAAGTCCTTAACTGAATTGGGAATAAAAAGAGGTCTTAAGCTAACAAAAAGCTTGGGCGTTTGCAACCCTGTTCTGAAGACTGTTTAACTGATTGACCCATCCTTATCTTAAGATGTTGGTGACCTTTTTTGTTACTATATGTAAGCTATTTTTGAATGGGCTTTAGGTCAAATGAAACAAGTATTTTGTTTGTCACGACGTTTCGTCCATGTATATGGACATCATCAGGTGAACAATGGTTTCTATATTAGCATTGATATATATGTTAACAAATATTTACAAATTATTCACAGTACAGATATTACTTACAATAATTATTGTTACATTTATATTAAATAATTTATTTATTTTTGTGTCTACACTGTATAAAGTTTAACTGACAAGTAACTTGTCTGACAAATATAACACGAAAAATTATATAAACATAACGCACAGAGATCATATTGCAGAGCTTTTTCTTTTCCTCTTCTCCACCAAGTGCTTGTAGTGTGGGCTGACGTCTTCCATATCGGTTCTCCTGTTCATTGTGTTATCAGCATTGATGATATGCAGCGTCTCGATGATCATCCTTTTGTTTTGGTGTTCTTCTCGCTGCATTATTTTGACGTTATCATGGTCGGGGGAGTGCCGGAAAGTTATGCAATGTGATGCCAGTGCTGTCTTCTGGAGTGCGTTGCTCTTTATATCAGATTTGTGGCCTGCGAGTCTACTTTTAAGTTTTTGTTTAGTTGTTCCTATGTAGATTTGGTTACAATCTTCGTCTGAGTTGCCATTACAATTCATTTTGTAAATTAAATTTGAATGTTCCGTTTTGTCTATTTTTGTTTTAAGGTTGGTGTAGAGTTGTGAAGTTGTATTTGTCGATTTCATAGCTAATTTATATTTTTCTGTATCTAGAAGTTTCGCATTTTTGAACCGGTCTGCTATTTCTTTGATATATGTAAAGGATTTGTAGATTTTGTTTTCTTTTTCCTCTGGTGGGTGGATAGTTCGATGTTCATACTGTGTTATTAGTGTTTTTATTATTTGTTGCGGAAAAGCGTTCTTTTGTAATATGTCTTTTATCTTTATTTTGTTATTGATGTGGTATTCTGTGTCACTAATTGAAAGTACTCTATGTATCAAGTTTTTGGCTGTGTTGAAAATTATTTGTTTAGGGTGTTGGGAAGAGAAGTTAATCAATCTACCGGATGAAGTTGGTTTTTGGAACCAATTCATTTTAAGTTGTCCTTCTTTGCGAATGACTATTGTGTCCAGGTATGCTAATTGGTTATTTGTTTCAATCTCAACTGTAAATTGTATTTTTCTATGAAAGCTGTTAAGGGTAGTTAGAGTTTGTTCGATATCTTTCGCTTTTATTATGGCAAATATGTCATCCACATATTTTGTCAAGACCTTGGGTTTGGTTGGTAGTTTTTCTAGGCAGTTGCTTAGGAGCTCCTCGAGAATGATGTCCGCTATTATGGGTGAAGCTGGGTTTCCCATCGGCATACCATCTTTTTGCTGGTACGTTTTGTTGCCATAAACCAAATAGTTGTTGTCAATTATACAAAATCTTAGAAGTTCGAGAAATTTGGGCTTTTTGATGAGGGTGTGTTCCTTAATTTTTCCCCAGTTTTTACTGATTAGTTCTAGTGCCATTTTAAGGGGAATATTTGTAAAAAGAGATATTACATCAAATGACACCAGAACTTCGTCATTTTCCATTTTTAGCCCATGTAATTTATTTTTAAATTGGAGTGAATCCTTAACATTGAATTTGGAATCTGATGTAAGATTTTTCAAAATACTTATAAGATATTTGGCCAAGTTATAACACGGAACTTTTGTAGAAGAACATATAGGGCGTAGGGGAAGACCTTCCTTATGGATTTTGGGAAGTCCATACAGTCTGGGAGCAACGGAATTATAAGTGGTCATAATTTGTTTTTGACGTTGGTCGATTATTTGGTTTTCAAATAAATTGATTGACCCATCCTCTATTTTGACCAGTTGGAAGTTTAAGAAGAGAAAACAAAATTGGAAACAAGCTTTTTTAATATCCTAAATGCACGTTTAATTGATTTCTATTATTAGAATTACTATAAACTAATTTTAATTATATTGTATTATAATAATATTAACGTTTTCCAATACATATTATATATATAATTTCTACAATGTTCTATATATATATGTATCATGTATTCGAATATAAATATAATAATTGATGTTATTTGAAATCTAAATTGTTTTCTTTTTCTACATATTCTACATATAATTCTTCAATTTACTATTAAAATATGTCTCAAATTTTTCGAAAAAAAATGTTCATGCTTTTTTAAACCATTTAATCTTTATTCTATTTTTTACTGTGCTCTTCTACTAAAACAATACGTGTTACTTTCTTCAAAATACATCAATCTATATAACCAAAAAAAAACAACAACAAAACACTAAACCCACTTTATAGAATGCTATTCGTACAAATTTATCATTGCATAAATGTTTCGTGCGCTATGAAGATGACTTTGGATCGTTTTGGATGGTCGATGATAACGAGTTTGTAAAACGACGTCATTTGTCTAGAGGGAGACCCCGAAAATATGAGCCGTCATTGTCGCCGAATTCACAAAATGGTGCAACAGGACCACCATCCAGTGGTGGTAGCAGTTCCGTAGGTGGCGGTGTTGGCACTAAAATTACAACCAATTTTAAAGACATGGCTGGATTAAATACTGAAAGCATCTACCAACCGCACACAATGATTAACGAAATGACTGATATTGGCGGAAGCGTCAGCAGCAGCAGCAGATATGTTGATGTCAGATCTCCCTCTACAGCAAGTGACCGGGATAGGGACTACTTGTGCCGAAATAAATTTAGAGGTGCAAGTAATAGCGGTAGTGGATATATAAATAACAAAAGCATTGGAATCGATGGGACAGGAAGTAGATTCAATATAGATGGTGGTGGATTTTTGCCTTGCAGCTTTCAGTCACAGTAAGAATGCTTTGTTATCTGTAATTTTTAATTTGTTTCGTTGTTTTTTACTCTAAGGACAAAACATATCTTGGTGTTGTTCCAACACAATAGGCTGAGAGGGGTAAGTCAAAATTAGTTAAAAACAAAGTCGATCTAAAATTTATATAAAATCTGTGGTCAGGTGGTGGTGGTTGATAATATATTTACTTAAATGTAGCTTTAACTACATATAAAATTTAACGAAATTATTATTACCTATACACATAAATTAAAATGAAGTGTTTGTCAAAATAACGGCTTTTTACAAGAAGCATATGAAAGCATATACGGCACTTATAACAAAACATACGTTTGTGGTAGGACCCAAAGAATAAAATAAATTGAAATGTGGCCTCACCACAAAGATTTAGTGTGTTAACACCAAAAAGATGAAAGAAGAGGGAAGGTGTTAAAAATGAGTTCAGTTGAGTTTTGATTGTCAGAGAAGAAAGTAAAAAAAAAGTAAAAGCCGCTTCACGGAATTTGTGTAATTTTGTATTATTAAAATAATAAAATATAAATTGAAGTAAACATTGTTTTAATAAGACCGCTTACAACCTCAGAAGTGGGATCGTGTAAAAATTTAATTAATTTTTCTTAAAAATAATCGCGTGAAAAAAAGTAATTTTTTTTTCTTTTTCTCTCTAAATCAATCGCGTTGCAATTAATTGCCTCAAAAAATGGATTCAGTCGAAAGTGATGAACTGAAGCAGTCACTGGAACCCAATTAAAGTCATGGCTATGTGCGCTGGGGAAGAAGTCCACCGGCAATAAGGCCGAGTTGGTGCTCGGATTATTGGCCATTCCATCGGAGTTGCGCTGTGAATTTGTGCCGACGCAGACGACGCCAAGCGATGCAAATTTGAATGCCAACGGACACCACATGGACAATGAAGAAGAGAGCGATGATGATGATGATGAGTGCGAGGTGTATGAGTATAGTAGCAATGTCGATGAAGTGCGTCAGAAGAGTGCCAATGAAAAGAATGCTGCAGACGAGAAGAAAACGAGTGACAGAGATGACGAATGGACAATGGAGACACTGAAGAGGGAACTGATGTTGGTCAAACGAGAGCTGGCGGTACAAAAGAGAGAGACATAGTTGCTGAAGAGAGAGAACGAGATGATGACGAAGAAGAAGAATGTTCCAAAACATGATGACGACGGAAAATCCATGATGAATTTTTCCGTCGTAAAAGATCTGATTCCAGAGTTTGCGGGTGCTGATGACAGCTGAGGAGTGTCCTATCCGTTTTCAAGTTGGATGAGAACAGTTCCCGGGCACTGATATCAACTAGATTGAAGGGAAGAGCCCTACGATGGTTCCACTCGAAAGCAGATATGATGTCGGTAACAATTGATGTGTTACTCAGAGAGATGGGTACAATCTTTAAGGACAGAGCCAGCCGGCTGATGCTCAAGCAGAAGTTCGAAGGACGGAAATGATCGAGTGCTGAAACTTTTCAGGAATACTTTCACGAAAAGGTTATACTTGCTAATAAAGTAAGTATCCATGAAGATGAGCTAATGGAATATCTCATTGAGGGGTTACCAGACCAGACCATCAGATCTCAGGCAAAAATGCATTGTTTTAGAGACAAGAAGCATCTCCTGGAGGCGTTCAGGACAGTGATTTTAGCGCGAAAGGCGCCAGCTTTAAACATGGAGCCAAGTACATCGAAGCAATTTAGGTGTTACAATTGTAATGCTTTGGGGCACATGGCCAACAATTGTAAGAAGCTGAAACGACCACTGGGTGCGTGCCATGTGTGTGCTGACATGGGGCACTATGCTGCTGTATGCCCAAAAAGAAAGGACGTCCATCATGTTGGAGATGTAAGAAAATTATTATATACTTTTATAGAATCAAATTTTATTTGTAAATTTTCATTAGAATCTTTAATTGACACCGGTAGCCCCATTAGTTTGGTCCGTGAACAGTTCGTGCCACATATATTAATATTAATTAAGAAACAAAATGTAAAATATAATTTCTTTGGTATTAATAAAAGCCCATTAAATGTAATTGGAGTCGTTCAGAGTTGTATTTTGTTTACAGAAGAAGAAGTTAAAGTAGAATTATTTGTAGTAAAAAATGAAACGACTAAGTTCCCAGTTATTTTGGGAAGAGACTTTATTAAAAAAGCAAATTTGAGATTGATGAATATAAAAGAAAGTAAAATGAACGAAACTTATGATGAAGAATATAATAATTTAATGAATATTGAAATTGATGAAAGTAAAGAAACATATATATATATAATGAGAGTCTGATGTTAACAAAAATGAGTGTTTCAGAAAGATATTTAATGATTGTTATTTAAAAAGTAATCGTCCTGATGAACCGCTAATTAAATGTGAGATAAAGTTAAATTTGATTAATGAAAAGCCATTCCATTGCCCACCCCAAAGATTATCGTATTATGAAAAAGAGCGAGTACGGGAAATAATAGATGATATGTTACAGAAAAAGATAATAAGGCCGAGTAATTCAGAGTATTCTTCTCCTATTGTTTTGGTCAGGAAGAAAAATGATAACATAAGAATGTGTATAGATTATAGGAGTTTGAACAAAATAACATTGAAAGACAACTATCCAATCCCGCTGATTGATGACATGTTGGATAGGTTAGCGAACAAAATTTTTTTTTCATTATTACTTAAAAAGCGCTTTTTATCATGTGCATGTAAATGAAGAATCGGTGAAATACACTTCGTTTGTGACTCCGCTTGGCCAATACGAATATTTGCGTATGCCATTCGGATTAAGAAATGCACCTCCAACATTTCAACGGTTTGTAAATATGGTGTTTGATGACATGATTAGGACAGGGAAAGTTGCGATATAATTAGACGATATAATGATTGCGACGAGTGATTTTGAAGAACATTTATCCATATATAAAGAAGTTTTTGAGAAGCTAGTAAGTAATAAACTGTAGGAAATCACCTTTGCTTATATTCACCCGCATTCATACACACACACATACACGCACACTTTACATGTACACGCCCATACATAAAATACTCACCACACCTACTCACCATCTCTGCACATTATTGAAGAAAAAAAAAGCCCTATCGGAACTATTCTCAACTCAGTTGACAGAATGTTCTATATTTACCTCAAACATCATGATCTCACCAGATCAGTATATTTTGAAAACAAGAAAAATGATTTTTGTTGTAAGCTACTCACTCATCCATTTTCACTTTTCCTATATAGCAACCATATCTCTCACAAATAACCTTCAAGTTGTCATCTGTCAGAAGTCATACATTCATCCAAATGACACAACCACCGGAGATGAGTTTCAAAACATCAGCGGATCTTTCTAGTTAATTACCATTTAAGAATTCAAGCCATCTATAATATCGGTAGAACGAAATCGAAGAACAAATTGTTGAACCAAGGTTCATTTCAGGTAACCCATTTATAATCATTACCACGTAGATTAGTATTTGTTTTTATCTGTAATGACGTTCCAAAAACATACCCTTAGTAGTAAATTTGTTTTGTTTTTAAAAAATTAAAGATATCTATGTAATAAATGTTAATAGTCCATAAAATGATAAAAACCTCTTGGTTAAATGTTTATCGAATTGAAATAAATTTTAATACAACTTAACGTTGACTCACTCAGAGTGAAGGAACAAAACTTACCAAAGAGAATCTATTATTTCAATGACATTGATGACGTAACACGCAAATGTCGTCGAATCAAAATGGCCTATTGTAGGAAGTGATGAAACTACACGAACAGAGCTATTTAGAAAATAGAAGACTTCGTAGATAATTGGCATCACAATTAAAATTCTTTCCAATTTTAATCTCATTTAAGTAACATCAAAGGTAAAATCGAAGCAAATATAAGAAGTTACTAAAACTTCAAAGTAAAAAAGAAAAGATTGAAATAAAAATATCCAGCTAAATCCATTCACAGTAAGTAGCAATGATAATAAAAATTTAGGCGAAAAGTTTTTTTTTGTGACATTTTTTCTTTAGTAGGTAGAACAGGCTAGGGAATTGTCTCTTTTTTTACAACGCGTTCACGAATTGAAAGGAGCATTATACCAGTGCCCAGGAAGGTTAGTAACAAGAAAAAGCAGTTCTCAGCAACCAAAAAGACAAAATATATTCTGGATACAACCAAAATTAAATTGCGCTCCAATAAAGGTACTCTCAATTATCGTCAGCGGACTCTGGACATAGACAAGCAGCTGAAAGAGGATCCTTCACAGTGGAGTGCAAGACGAATTGTTGCGGCACAAAGAGGATTGGACTCCAAGATGAGGGAATCTTTGGCAGCTGACGTGGCGAGTCAGATAGATGCAGTACAGAACGCATGGTGAAAGTCACATGCGACAGAATGGAGAAGACACCTTGTACAGGCATACAGAAAGCATTGTGGACAGACAGGAGTCAGACAGACCATCGAACCGAACGCATTGTGAAAGTCACATGCGGCTGAAAGGAGCAAACATCTTGGCAGTATATCAAACGCATTGTGAAAGTCACATGCGACAGAAAGGAGCTTATTTGAACATCATATCGAATGCATTGTGAAAGTCACATGGGACAGAAAGGAGAAAATATCTCGATACCTAGGACAAGTATACCAAACGCATGGTGAAAGTCACATGCGACCTATCGAAGGAAAAATTACAACACGGACAGATACTTCGTCAGTCATCAAAAAGCAATTTACAGATGTAGTGAGACTGTACCTACATACAACTTACCTGAAGTCACAGCATAAGGACAAATTACAAACGAATGCATCGTAGTCAACGGATCCACAAGAAAGTCAACGGATCCACTTCAATCATTAAGGATGTAAAGATAGGTTAAATGATTCAAAAATTTAACCAAGAAGGTATCATAAACTTAATTATTTTTATCGTAGCAGTGTGTTAAGTATATATTAAAGAAACATACGTATATAGATTCATATATAGAGTAGTGAAAGTGATAGAAATTTTACATTCATTTTTTTTTTTTAATCAGTTTTATCATATAATAGTGACGTCGTATGGCATAGGAGATTTTAATTTAAAGAGTACCTACATATATCAGGTATCTCGAAACATCATTGCGAGGTAAAGTAATACGAGTAATCGGTTACTTGCCGTCCATTTTTAATTCATCTATACCAAGCCTATATCGTAGCCCTTAAGTACTCGTGATGCTGGGCATATACAAAACGAATAGTGCTATTACAATTACATATCTACAGCGAGCAAAGTATATCATAAGAAAATCATTATAGAGATATTCATACGTCATAAAGTCATATAGCTTAAGAAAAGTATCTACTTAGTAGTTCGTGAATTCTACGTTTCTAGTTTAGTGTTTTATATTATATCGAGTCGAAAAGTTTTCGTTAATGAATAATTTTTTTTTGCAATAGTAAAGTCATCAAATATAATTACATTGAGGTCATGTTTCGGAACATGTACTTAAACGTTCTTTAGAAAAAATAGTACGAGTTAGAAATTAAATTTAGATGTTGAGGATTTCGGACAAAGAAGCAATCGCATACCAGAATCCAACCCTGAAAATAAATTGATAGAAAAAGAAAATTTTTTTCTTTTGATAAAATAATTTATAAATTAGTCGAAGGTATTAATTAAAGAATACCTACCGCAAAGCAAAGTGCACTTTACTAGGCAGTTATTATGTTGTATATTTTTTGTTTTGGTAAAAATTATATTATGCGTTATTAAACTATATTGTATATTATCCGGCACTACAAATTGGAAGCCGAACTAAATTTTTAATTTTCTTTTCCATCTTTTTTAGCTTGTTTTGGGAAAGAGGGTGGAAGTGTGGGACACTTATTTGTTTGACCCTCCCTGATAATTTGTCTGTACTTTCAAGTTTATTTTGTTGTTTTAAAAGACTCGAATATTGAACGGTTATCAATATTCGATGATAATGATGTACTTTCGGTACGTTTCGAAAACTTATTTCTTATTTTATGAGTTTGAATCTCTCCAGTGAGAAAATATTACGAGAAGTGTCGGTTTTTAAGAAATCAGGTTAGTGAATTTTAGTATTTGAATTATCTTCAGAACTTTCTTAGGGTAATTTTCAATTAGTTATTTTCGGTTTTGGATAATTTACTAAAATCAGACGTTAATTTAAAGTTTTAGTAAAAATTAAACATCAAGTAAGGGATTTAGATAGTGAAATGATATAAAAATTTTTTTTTGCAGTTTTTGGATTCAGGGTTAAAATTTAATCCAAAAGTTTCTTTTGAATAGTGGAAAAATTCATTAATGAGAATTAAGGTATAATGAGATAACTTAAGTTGTGATTAAGGTACATTTAGTTTTTTTTTCTTTTATAAATAGAATTAAGAAAATAGATGTATAAATAAATAGATTAACTAAGATTCGATAAAAATAATTTTTTTTTTCGCGAGTTTGAAAAATTTATTTTTATGATTCTATATAGGAGGGATGTATATTTTTTTTTGAAGTTATTTTAGGAATCGATATGGAAGTCTAGAGTTTTGAGAGGGTGGAGTCGGGATGGATAGATCTACGAGGACATGGTTGACAACAGTGTAAGGGGAGATTAAAACTCTCTCCTTTTACACAAGGGCGATTTCGGATATAGTTAAGGTGCAGCCGGAGTCACATGGGTAAGCGGGCGAGTTTTTCTTTTTAGCTTGTCGCTTCAGGTTGGGTTATGATAAGCAACAGGAGGACAACGACATCTGTCGCTCCGGTTAAGGGGATTGTGGGGTTTTTTTGGTTCTTCTATTAGGGAAAGAGACGTTTTCATTCGGTTAGGTAGTTAGCTTGGTATTAGGGTGACTTCTTATCGGATGAGAGCGGGCGAGTTGGCGCGGAACGGTAAACAGGCACCCAGCATTGCCCTTAGAGGATCTCCTGATCGGTGGCCAGGGCACGGTTCCGCTAGGTAGAGGTTTTTTTTGAATCAGGTCTTTTCTCTAACAGTTAGCCTAGAGCCCCAGGAGAGGTTTTTAACCAAAACTTTTGTTTTTTTCTGCGGTCCTCTTAACAGAATAGGGGTTCTTAAAATTTTATCGAGCGTTGTAGAACCAAGGACGGGTAGGGTGAGAATATGCTCGAGGGGCATGTCCATCGGTGACCCCTAATACAAAAAATTTACCTCTTTCAAAATCATTTCGTTTCATTTTCAACTATCAATACTTCCATTGAATCGGGCCCCAGCTCACAACAAAATTTCATGGCGGCCAAACATCAGCTAGGTCGCGGTCTGTAAATAGATGTGACACCAGCTAGCGCTCCCAGAGCAAGATCCCCCCCTCATTCGGCGAGCTAAGCAATCGAGCAAATATCAGGCCAACTGCGGTGGTTGAACACTAGCAACCCTTGTCTTGCGCTGCTCGGATGTGCCTCGAGTTTACGAGTGGTACTAAGAGTGGATGGTCATAGATAAGGAATCAGGATTCTTTGGAGGGTGTACCTAAAAATATTTTTCTAACAATAAGTCATGCTTAGTTACTTTCTTTTGTGAAGGTATAGTGGATTAATATTCCGCATTTTTGTACTTAAAAGTGATAGCGTTAGATTTTTGTTTTAGTGGTATACAAACGTATGTAAAGGTTCTACGTCGGACAAGTATCTAGTCAGAGTCATGGGACGAGACGTAACGTCTGACTCGACTAGTTACTTTGGATGGAAATATTCTAGAGTACGGTTGTTTGTTTTTCATCCAAGAATGTCACTAGGACAGGTATACATACCAGCTTAGTATACCCGACGTTCTGAGGATTATTGAGGGCGTTGAGGTGATTTCTATTATCAGGATAAAGATAGTGATTTCTGATGATAGTGATACTTTTATTTATCTAAGGAGCGTCGTTAAATAAATATTATGTATAAGAATCCTGTGAGAGTTAAAGAGTAGAGTCGATTAAAAAGATTGGAGGAGCATAGAGGGAAGATAGTATGATAGTCCATGTTGAAAGTTCTTTAAGGAGGTAAAAGTGAGTCGAGAATAGAGAGAAGTAGGATTTAGTAATGGACCAATGCCTTGAAGATATTTTTGGGAGATGTAAAGATCCTAAGTGCAAATTTTGATTCGGTTTTGGGATTTTTGTGCGTTCTGAGATGATACATTTTCGACTTACTCTTTCTTCGAGATTAGAGGGTACTGTGAAAAGGACTATTTTTCACTATCATTTTTTCTGATGTTTTTTCTTTTCTCTCTCTCAGTGTTTAACATATATCTTTCGTCACATAATCAACGCCTCACGTGGGGATGCGAAATTTCGCATGAGCGGAAATTGTCGCTAAATGAAGTTCCAAAATATAGCTTTTTGAGTGTGATTTTGGAGTTTCGGTCCCACTGGCGCATTGTTGTGTAAGAGGGGTAATATTTTTTTTTATTTATCTATCTTCTTTTTTTTCTCTCTCTCAACTATTATTATTAATAATAAATTTTTCGTTACAAAACTAGAGTTGAGATTGGATAAGTGCAGGTTTATGGAACCGGAAATACAGTATTTAGGTTACAAGGTTTCTAAAGAAGGTATACGTCCTGATGAAAAGAACATTGAATCAGTAGCAAATTTTCCTATTCCTCAAAATGCCAAGGCAGTGCACAGTTTTCTGGGATTATGCTCTTATTTTAGGAGATTTATGGAAGGGTTTTCAACAAAAGCGAAACAATTATACGATTTAATACAGAAAAAGGTTAGTTTTAAATTCGGTAAAGAGGAATTACACTGTTTTGAAGAATTAAAAGCAAAATTATTAGTAGCACCAATTTTAGCAATTTACGATCCTCGAGATGAAACAGAATTACACTGCGAAGCTAGTGCTCTCGTGTTTGGTGCAATCCTATTGCAAAAGAAGAGTGATGGAAATTTTCATCCAATCTTCTATTTTTCAAAAAGGACTACTGACCAAGAGGCTAAGTTTCATAGCTTTGAGCTGGAAACTCTAGCAATAATTTATGCTTTACAGAGATTCCGAATTTATTTACATGGTATGAGGTTTAAAATAGTTACTGATTGAAACTCACTGACATTGACATTTAACAAAAAAGAAGTTACCCCGTGGATATCACGATGGGCGTTAGAGTTACAGAACTATGACTACGTTTTGGAGCATCGTAACAGTGAAAGAATGCAACATGTTGATGCATTAAGTAAAAACATGAGTATACTCGTATTAGAAGAAAATACCTTTGAACAAAATCTGTCTATTTGTCAGCACAGAGACAGGGATATAAATGAAATAAGGGAAATGTTGGAAAAAGAGGAGAGTTCGTATTATGAAATGAGAAATGGGTTAGTTAATAGAAAGAGTGGTGGGAATTTATTGTTTTATGTGCCGGCGGAAATGCAGCAAAATATTTTGTATATGTATCATGACGACATGGGATATGTAGGAAGTGACAAGGTCAATGAAAATTTAACGAGAATGTATTGGTTTCCGAAAATAAGGAATAGAATTAGGGAACACATTTCGAATTGTCTCAAATGCATAACGTTTTCGCCGAAGTTTGTGAAACATGAAGGCTTACTCCATAGTATACCTAAAGGTGACATCCCTTTCGATACAGTCCATATAGACCATTTCAGGCCAGTGATTTTGAGAAAATCAAAGATGAAATATGTTTTTCTGGTTGTAGATGGTTTTACAAAGTTCAATAGAAGTCATACTTTAACTCTTACAGTCGTCCTAAGCTTATAGTTTCCGACAGAGGCAGTGCATTAACCCCGAATGAGTTTAAATCATTTTTGGAGAAAAATGGTGTCAAGCATGTTTTGGTTGCAACTGGTTCACCACAGGGCAACGGCCAGGTTGAAAGGGTAAACAGAAGTTTAGCCTCCATGTTGGCAAAGATGACTAGTGCAGGTAATGAAATGTTTTTGGATAAAGTCTTACCTGAGATAGATCACGTGATGAATAATACCGTGCACAGAAGTACTGGGATGACACCTAGTGAGTTACTTTTTGGGATAAGGCACCGAGGAATGATGGAAGATCCGTTAAGGGAGAGGTTAGAGGAAATTTTAAATAAGGAAAAGGATAGGGATTTGGAAGATATAAGAATGAGAGCAGCCGCGAAGATAAAGAAATGTCAAGATTACAATTAAGATTATAATAAAGATAGAAGTAGAATTCTAAAGAGTTATCAAGTAGGAGACTATGTAGTAGTTTAGAATTTCATCAGTCAGCCAGGAGCGTGCAGGAAAACAGCTCCCAGGTTTAAGGGGCCTTATCAAGTTATAAAAAAATTTGCCCAATGATAGATACCTCTTAAAAGATGTGACAGGGTTTCAGCTTACCCAAATTCCTTACGAGGGGGTATGGGAAGTGGCTAATATGAAACCATGGAGAATAAATAATAAACGTAAAATCGGGACGATTACGTGTCAGGATGGCCGAACTGTGGTAGAACCCAAAGAATAAAATAAATTGTAATGTGGCCTCACCACAAAGATTTAGTGTGTTAAAACGAAAGAAGAGGGCAGGTGTCAAAAATGGGTTCAGTTGAGTTTTGATTGTCAGAGAAGAAAGTAAAAAAAAAGTAAAAGCCGCTTCACGGAATTTATTTAGTTTTGTATTATTAAAATAATAAAATAAAAATTGAAATAAACATTGTTTTTATAAGACCGCTTACACGTTTTTAAAATTTTTGTCTGTCTGTCTGTAACGACTGCACCGATTTTGACGGGACTTTTACTGACGATAACTAATGTTGTAGCGGGTAAAATAGACATTTTAATTACTCCCCAGGTGGCGCTCGAGTCACTTTTTTAACATATTAGTATACGAGCGGGTCACATAGGCTATTTTAATTACTGTTTAGGTGGCGCTTGGGTCGTTTTTTTGCATGCACGTATATATAAATCAGAAACTACTGGACGGATTTAAACGGGAGTTTGACTGACAGAAATCTGATGTTGTAGCGGTTGTAGTGTTGTAAATTACTCCCTAAGTGGCGCTTGGGTCGCTTTTTTCGCATATTTGTATACGAGTGGGTAACATAGGATTTTTTAATTACTCTTTATGTGGTTGGGTCGTTTTTTTTCATGCACGTATATACGAACCGGTCAGAAACTACTGTACCAATTTTAACGGGAAAGTAACTTATGAAGTAAATTATCCCAAAGATAGCGCTTGGCAATCTTTTCCAACCGGTTTTGACGGGTCTTTCACTGGTGGATAGCTCATGTTGTAAGAAATGACTAGATTTTAGATTAGATTAAAAGTAAATAAGCTGCAAAGGCTAGCATGCGTCTGTTTAACCGGAACAATGAAAACAGCACCCACAGCAACACTAGAAACCTTGCTAAACATACCACCACATCATCTAGAGATAATGAAAGAAGCTTTGACAAATGCCTATCTGCTCATTGCTGAAGATAAATCAAACTCCAAAATAATTTATGATGAAATCCTACAAGAACTGAACAAAAATGAACAGCTTGGAATTCTAATGACGGACAAATGTCTAAAGAAATTTAACTTCAAGCACAACTTTGATATCTCATTTCCGGACCGCCTAAATTTTTAACAAAATAAACCACCACCACTTCATCTAGAGATAATGAAAGAAGCTATGACAAATGCCTATCTGCTCATTGCTGAAGATGAATCAAACTCCAAAATAATTAATGAAGAAATCCTACGGGAACTGAACAAAAATTAACTGCTTGGAACTCTAATGACGGACAAATGTCTAAAGAAATTTAACTTCAAGCACAACTTTGATATCTCATTTCCGGACCGCCTAAATTGGGAACAAAATAAACCACCACCACTTCATCTAGAGGTAATGAAAGAATCTATGACAAATGCCTATCTGCTCATTGCTGAAGATGAATCAAACTCCAAAATAATTCTTGATGAAATCCTACGGGAACTGAACAAAAATTAACTGCTTGGAATTCTAATGACGGACAAATGTCTAAAGAAATTTAACTTCAAGCACAACTTTGATCTTTCATTTCCGGACCGCCTAAATTGGAAACAAAATAAACCAATATTTGAAGAAAACAGTCACATATGGTACACAGACGGTTTCAAAACAAATGAGGGAGTTGGTGCTGGAGTAAACGGAGCTTTCTCTGATACATCCATATTCACCAGTATGGACTTAAACAACATACTGCTGCATTGCAGGTTGAAATGCATGCAATTGAGCTCTGCATTCGAGAAAATCTAAACAGATCTCTAAATAATGAGAATATTTACATCCTGTCCGACAGCAGGGCTGCACTGCTTGCATTGCAAGTCTTTTGAAATTTCATCAAAACTAGTCTGGGGCTGCTTTCAAATCTCAATTAAACTGGCTATGACAAACAGAGTTCACCTGATTTGGATTCAAGGCCACAGCGGACAGGAAGGTAATAAAAAAGCAGACGAACTAGCTTAAAAAGCTGCATCTCAATTTATGATGCCTAGACTATTCTACGGTATTCCCCTTTCTACCATAAAAAGTAGTATAAAAAACATGGCTTGTAGATGAAACGAACCATTACTGCAGAGAAACCGAAGGTAACAGGCAGCAAAACAATTCATGCCATATGCTCCTCACAAGCGAACAAAACAACTACAACAGCTTAACAGTAGTGCCCCGTGGCGTAGTGGTTAGGGTTTGCGCAACAACAGCAGCCTCCTCAAGAACAACAACCACTCCCAGACCAGCAGCAGCTACAGAAGCAGCAATCAAGGAAGCAGCCACAACAACAGCTTCACAAACAGCAACCGCCTCGGCAACCACAGCATCAGCCTCAGCAGCCACAGGCAAAACCACAGGCAAAACAACAACAACAACCACAACCACAACAACAACGACAACAGACACAGAAGCAGCAACAGCAGCAGAAACAACCACAACAGCAACAACCACAGCAGTCACAACAGCAGCAGACTCAACAGCAGCCGACGCAACAACAGCAGAGACAACAGCAGCAGTCACAACAACAGCAACAACAGCAACAGCCACAAGCAAAGAAAGGTAAGGTGCCACCTATTAACACTTTTAAAATGGAAATTAAAGAGACCATAGAGATATGTAGGTCGGTCGCAGGCAACAATTTTATAATTAAGCGGCTAAACGCAGACAGGCATTCTATTCAGTGCTCTTCTTTAGAGCACTACAGAAAAGTTAAAGACCTTCTGTCTCAAACTAAAACTGAGTATTATAGTTTCACCCTAAAGGAAGACAAGCTTTAAACAGTCCTCCTGAAGGGTATCGAATCCTCTACGGATCCGCAGGCGCTCTTAACTGAGCTCCGTCAAGTGGCGAGCGACGATCTCGATTTTATCGGGGTAAGACCGTTTACCACAGTCAAAGCCAGACGGGAGAAACGGAAGTTACCATTCTTCCTAGTTCAACTCTCGCCCCAAAGCAAATTGAGTGGTCTTAGGAATATAACAGTCCTGGATTACCAAGTTGTACGATGGGAAAAATTAAACAAGCAGAAAGACATGCTTCAATGCATGAACTGCCAAGGGTTTGGACACATTGCAGTTAACTGTGGTATGGACCCAGTCTGCGTTAAATGTGGAGATACCCACAAAACAGGGGGAGTGTAAACTCGGGCAAGATAGGGTCACAGATATGACCCAGTTAAAATGTGCTCTCTGCCGAGGCTCCGGGCACCCCGCAAACTATCGGGGATGTCCGGAGTTTCAGGAGATAAAGACAAACAAAGCCCAAAAGAAAACAGTTGTGGTGAGACGCCCTGAAGTACGCCAGACAACAACTTCCGTCAATTCCGCAATTTCTTACGCCCAAATGGCGTCTGGAAAATGAAAAACGGTACAGCCTCAACCACAGGTAGCCAAACAGGTCCAAGTACCTAACCCAACTAACAATTTTACTTGTGTAAGGTACAATTTCAAAAAATTAGTAAGCTATTATTTCTTTAGTGTTGTCATAAGGCTTATTTAAAGATGTTAACTGTTTTTCATTTAAATTTTTAAATAATAGCTTTCTTAAAGCATTTGTCAGAAAATACTCGCAAGCCATACGGAGGGACGATACAATCGCTTTTCATAAGGTCGCTGTAAGGTTTGTCAAAGTTAGTCAGACAAAATCTAAATGTAAAGGCTTGTATAAAGCTTTATACTCGAAATCAATGAAAAGGCTTGTTAACCTAAGCAATTCGAACAGTCAAAATAATTTCTTCCAAATTAAAAATGTGTGATTTATTTATTCAAGTCCATCATTGTTTTATAAAATGTAACTATTAATTATATACAATAATAATTTTTAAAACGTTTTATATTAAGATAATGATGATACGTCGAACTTATTATATATAAATTTACGATAACCCATATAACTTCTATAGAGTTATCACAAGACTTCTTTAAGGTTGCTAAACATTTAATGCGGCTATATGCAGTCGTTGTCACATTCCCTGCGCCAGGTAGTAGTTTTTATTATATTGGTTTTAGGTTTCGTCAAAATGTCATGTGTACAGACACGTTTAGTTTTCACGATTTACTAAATTTTAATATTAAAAGAAACACAATAACACAATAACACAACACTTTATTTTGCACAAAATTTCCTAACGATAGCTATTGTTCGCATAAAAGTACATAGATACACGTTTAAATGTGCCTACATTGATTTTTTTCTTAATAAAAGCTATTGCTCACATAAACAAGTATCTCATCTCTTAGTATTAATAACAAACTAAAAAAAACTATAGTTCCCTTAAGAAAGCTATTGCTCGCGTACATAATTATACCACATGGAAAATATGACAGGTGGTTTGTTTTGTTAATGACAGCTATAGCTCACATAAGAAAAGTATCTCTTCTCTTAGTAGTAAACAACAAACTAAAGAAAACTATAGTTCCCTTAAGAAAGCTATTGCTCGCGTACATAATTATACCACATGGAATATATGACAGGTAATGACAGCTATAGCTCAAATAAGAAAAGTATCTCTTCTTTTAGTAGTAACAAACTAAAGAAAACTATAGTTCCCTTAAGTAAGCTATTGCAATACGAAATTATTATTATTATATTTTACCACCAGGCAAGTAATATAATAATTATAAATTAAAAAAAACTGCTTATGCTGAATTTTAAATCGAACTGTATAGCTACATATCTGTTCCTATAGTACAAAGTAGGTACCTACATGGTATCAACTGGTTAAAATTCGATCTTCGTTCTGTATACATAACATTGGCCTGGTGGATGAATATTTGACTGGGGTGCGTTGGGTCGCAAGTTCGATCCCTGGTTGAGGCAAGTAAGTTTTTTCAATAATAATTAAATTAAATATCTAGTTTTCAGAAAAGGCATTGAAGAAACTTAGCACTTGAACGAAGAAAATATGGTCTCAGAAAAAATTAATCGAAATAAAAGATAAAGAAAAAAATTTAAGAAAAAAGGCGTTAAAAAAATTAATTTAAATTTTATTTGAATTTTTTTATTTCGGTAAGATTTCCGTAATGACTTTTGTAAGTCCTTAGCGAAACACTTAAAAAGAAACTATTGCCTTCTTAAGGAAGTCTTGTGACAACTATTTAGCGAAACAAAAAGCCTTTCGTAGCAAAGTATTGTTTCCATTGCAAAGCCTTCACCAGGCCTTATCCAAACTGTTTATGAAGAGTTATAACTTCGCTTATGTGCGCCAAATAGGTTTCTAAAAGATTGATTACAGTTGTTATAGAAATAAGAAAATAGCTTCTATTGGCCTTTTAAAAATTAAATTGTTACTTGGGAAGGCTCCTGTGCCAGAGGCAGATCTGATGCAGGTGTTGCTGACCATTCATGGTCAGTTAACCGACGTGCAAAAACAGATCAGGGAGCAGGCGGCTAGGGTGGATTACCTCTACTCTATTCTGCCGGCAACGCGAAATTTTTAAAGACGCACTGCCTGACCGACCCTTTAAGATCCTAGCTGTGAATGTGAATTCGCTGATTAGGACCGAACGTAGGGCAAACCTCTTTTATTTGCTGCCAGACCAAAGTCCTGATGTGTTTATGGCTAGCGAAACTAAGCTAAACCAGAAACACAAACTGACTAATAAAAATTACAATATCGTAAGAAGAGATCGGCCCAACTCCTCTCAAGGGGGTGGGGTCGCAATCTTCATACGAAAGGGCATTAAACATAAGGTAATATATAATAGTGAAGTGCGAAGATTTGGGCTGCTAGAAGCCTGCATCATTTGCATTCCGCTCCTTCAGAGGAAACGAATGTACGTGATCGCGGCGTACGCACCCGAAGCACCTCAGCCTGCTAATTTTATCGCAGAACTCGAAAAACTTTTCGAACGCTTAAGACTGCACTTGGATGAAAATTATTATCTCATGGCAGGAGATTTGAACGCCAAATATGAAGATTGGGGAAATCAAATTCAAAATCCGAGAGGGTACCATTTATTTAATTGAATGGTTCGTCACAGTGTTGAATGTAGGATCGATCTTTTTGCGACAGATAGACCTTCGTTTCCTAGGAGCGGTGGCTTTCTTGATCTTTTATTGCTTGACTCACGACTTGTTATAACTGACGCAACAAATCAACAGACAAGAAACTGTTTACGAACAATTGAATACGACAGCGATCACTGCGGACTTGCCACCGTAATACAGCTTCCGAGCGAACTTGTGGAGTTGGATGAGTATGTGCCTGCGCATTCTTACAATTTCAGTAAGACGCGTTGGCCACGCTTCTACAACTCCTTGGCAAGAGAAATACGTTCCGATTACATTTCTCCACTAAATGACAGAAACCTAACGAACGTCAAGATCGACGGGTTCCTGACTCAAATGGATACGACTATAAAACGAACAATGGACAAAACAATCCCAAAATATAAGGAACAAGACTCTACTGGTTTATACAAGAACGCGACAATCGACGCACTACACCGACAAAAAAGTGGACTGCTGGCTAGATTGAAACTTCTGTACAGACGTTTCACGGACACACGTGATCTGGAGATTAGGACATTGAAGTCGTCGATCAAAAACATTAACGTTCTGATTAGACAAAACTATAGATTATCTATTAATTTATATTGGGATAACAGAATTCGGGCCGTTAATTCTAGCGACCCTAGTATGTTTCCCCAAATAAATAAGATATTTAGAAGAAATGATCAGAACGATCTTCCATGTCTTAAATTCCAGAGGACAACAGATAACGAAGACGTACTAAAGATTGCGGGAATTGATCCGGAAGGTGCCGTTTTCGATGATAATTTTTATATGATAGAAGATCCTCAGGAAAAGGTAGAAGCTGTAGTTGCTGCTTTCCAGCAAGTGTATAAGGTGAATGCTAGCATTCATCCGAATCATGACCTGGAGAACAGAGCCTTGCTGCACAACTTCTACCTTGGAAATAACATAACGCAATGGCGATCTGAGAATACTGGTTTCACCGGGTTCAATGACGAAAACTTGGCAAACGCCACCATCGCCGAGCGAAATGGACCCAGTTCATTGTTAATTTCGAAGGTAGAACTTCAATTAATTTTTCAAACATTAAAGAAAAAGAAATCTGCGGGGGTCGATGGTATACCCAACATTGTGTTACGACATCTCCCTGAGGAAGCCATAGACATTTATACCATACTGTTCAACAACGCATTGAATAATGCATATTATCCAGTGAGTTGGAAGACAGCTGTGGTCCATCCTCTCCCCAAAAAGGGAAAGGATAGCTCCAATCCGGCAAATCTTCGGTCGATAAGTCTTCTTCCAAGTATCAGTAAGGTATTCGAGAAGATTCTCAATAGAGCTCTGTTCAAGTGGGCTGAGGACAAACATATTATTCCAGATAATCAGTTTGGCTTTAAGGCGGGGCATTACACTATTCATGCCGCGTCTAAGTTAGTTTCTGATGTTCAATGAACAAAACGAAAAATCAATGCACGGGTGCCGTTCTTGTTGATTTAGAGAAGGCTTTCGACACCGTATGGTTAGAGGGTCTTTATCTGAAATTAACTAGATTTGGCATAAGTAAACCACTGTTACATATGCTTCATGACATGCTCAATGGGAGAAAGTTTGTTGTCAAAAGTGGCAATGTAACCTCTACCACAACATTTGATATTAAAAACGGTCTACAGCGAGGAGCTGTGAACTCGCCGATTATTTTTAGTATTTACACCAGCGATCTGATAGGTAGTCTCACTCATGCGATTGCGTATGCCGATGACCTAGCGTACAGGACGGGTCCAAAAGTTGAAGTCATCAGAATTCTCTTGCAGCGTGACTTCGACCAGATTCAGCGATATTGTGATGACTGGAAGTTGAAAATTAACTTTCAGAAATCAGAAACTATCCTGTTTAGAACCCCTTTGTCTAAGGCTTCTAGGGATACAAGAAAGAACTGGAGAAATCTAGTGATCGTTGGACCAAGTGGACATCAACTGGCGAGTAAAGATGTATTAAAGTACCTTGGTATCTGGCTTGATCAGTATCTATATTTCAATCGACATATAGATGCTGCGCTGGCCAGAGCTAGGGGAGCGTTTGCTCTGACAAGACGGTTGTTTTATAACAGCCGCCGTGAAACAGGGTGAAGGTGATTTGCTACATGGCCCTCATCCGGCTGATGATTGCATATGGGTGCCCCATCTCAAATGGAAAAGATTCCGGTGTTTAAGAGGCAGTGTCTTAGGACCTGTCTTGGATTCACAGAACACCAGAGTCGGAGTACAAACATTATTATGCCAACGAGGTTTTATACAACGGTTCCGATATAAACAGGATAGATAACTTTTTAATTAAGCTGATTCGGGGTCACATTGCAAGAGCGACGACCTCAGCCAATGGACTTATTTTCGGGGCTTATTACCCCAATGAAGAATATAGTGAGAGCGTTTGTCTTAACGGTTTCAACCCGCCCGAGACATTCCTTTATTTAGACAGTCGGGGGCTGATACAGGATAGATTGGCGGTTCCGTTAATCTACCACGTCGGCCGTAGAACTGTGGATCGGCGAATCCTGTATGGTCGAGACGTCGGCTCTGGGAACGGAGCAGAGCGTCTGCGGTTCAGTAGAGCTGTGCGCCTTCGGGACAAAAACTTAAAAAATACTGGTGGTTGGGTGACCACCTTGATATTGATGGTTAGTCAAAGTTTTTGCCTTGGCCGACCTATGTATTTCTAAGGTAGATTAAGTAGGACAGTGACGGTGGCACCAAAAAAAAAAGATAAAAAATCCAAAAAGTTGTTTGTTTGTGGATATGTGCGTGAGCGCATACATATGCATATGTCTAAATATATGCATATATATGCGCGTGTGTGCATGTGCATAGGCTGATGGCAAGAAAAAAAAAAAAAAAAAGCTGCTGGTGGTTGTTCTAGTTTTAAGTTATTTTAAGTATTTTAAGTAGTTTTAAGTTATTAACGTATATTTACGTATATTTTAATTTTATTTAGGTTAATTTAGTTTTTTTTTAATTCAAGTAATATTGAATTTTAATTTAAGTTAGTTTTTACGCTGAAAGGCATTTTTTAAATATAGTTATAGTATAATTTAGAGCGCCCGTATGGGGCCAGTAAGTTAGTTAAGTTAATATGTAAGCTAGTTGTTTAAGATTTTTTGTCTAGCATTAAGATAGATATAAGAAAATGAAAAAATAAAAAATGAATTAAAATGCAAAAAAATAGTGTTTCGGACCATCACGCCGGAGGTCTGGGTTCAAGCTCAGCTTTCAACTCCGATGGGCCAATAGGATTATAATAAATCTTTCAAAATCAATGCTTTCTCCCTTATTTTTTCTGCGTCAGCAACGCGCCGAGTTACAGCTAGTATTAAATAAAATCTTTTATTATTAAAAAAATAAGGGAGCAAACATAGATTTTGAAGGAGTAATTATTATAATCCTACTGGCCCAAAATTTTCCATAAAAGCTTTTCAGCTCATATATAAGAGTTTTCGAAAGGCTACTACCCTAGCGCCATCTTTGGGATAGTTAACTTCATAAGTTACTCCTACAACATCAGCTTTTTGTCAGTGAAATCCCGTTTCTGATCGGTTCATTTATACGAAGAGGCGAAAAAAACGACCCGAGCGCCTCCTAGGGAGTAATTAAAAAAGCCTATTTTATCCGTTTCAGTATTAGCTATCGGTCAATGAAAGTCCCGTGAAAATCGGTGAATCCGTTCTCGAGATTAGCCAGAACAAACAGACATATATAAAAATGAATTGTCTGTTTGTAATGTCAAAACAACGACTTTTTACAAGATGCATATGAAAGCATATAAGGCACTTATAACATAACATAAATTTTTAAAATTTTTGTATGTCTATCTGTCAAGATTATGTCAATGGTTTGTATAAATTTTCAATGAAGTGTGAAGAGAAGATAAAAAGCTGAATGCTTATTTGTTTAGTTTTTTGTTTGTTTTTTTGTGGATGTTAAAAGCCTTAAGGCGCTATAATTCGAGCGAATTTTAACGCCTTAAGGCTCCTAACATAAAAAAAGCAGACAAACGATGGCGATAAAATTGAAATCGATTTACACAAAAACGAAATTATCGAAAATGGAAATAAAAGAATAACAAATCAAATTAACTGAAGACGAGACAATCAGAAAGGGTAAAATAAAAAATCGAAGCAATAGTAAACCAAGCGAAAAAAAAAATAAACAACAAAATGAAAAAAAAGGCGAAACGACTTAAAAACAACAAAAAACGAGTTGGAAAACAAAACAAACCATACCGCAAAATAATAACTAAGAATTTAGTTTTTGTTATTATTTTAACTAGCTGAAACCCCGTGGAAAACGACGGTTGAAAAAAACTATTTTTGGTAAAGATTTTAAGGGGTTTTAATTTAAGTAAATTGTTTATTCTTGTTAAAAGAGAGGTATCTTTACATGGCCATATATTGAAATAATACGGTAGACAACATTGTCTTTAGTTATAAACTATATTTTATACTTGAAAAAAAAAGAGGTAGGTACCTGTGTACATAATAAATCCTAAAATATCAACTTGCCGTTAAAGCTTTAAAATTAATATAACATGAATTCGAAATAACAAATATACGTTTATTAACCTGAGTTTCAATGAAGTATACTCGTAGTATCAATTTGCCGTAAAGCTTTAATCTTTAAAATTTTACAGCTTTAAAATAAAAAAAACTTAGTAAAGTCCTAATAAATGGTTTACTAACCCGAGTTAACAAAATTATTTTAACACAGTCACAATTCCTTTTAAGTAAAGTAAGTAAGTTATTCACCAAAATAATAACTTTTCCACTTTATTTTTCACCAAAACTTAGATTTCCACTTTAGTTTTTGATTAATATATTTCTGCACAATGTATTGTGTTCAATGTTAGAGAATAATAATTCAGTATGTCCGTCTTAACCACTAATGGTAAAAAAGCTTTAAGTTTTCTTTTCGTTAGATTAGTTTTTACCGATTCAAAGCTCATTCGATTCTTGTCTCTACTTATCCATTTCCAGAACCCAAAATTGATTTCAGATAAGTTTTAATAGTATAGATGCCGCTGCAATTGAGTTGGAGTAAAATATTCGTCTGTTAATACTTGGTCGTACTGCTATGGGCAGAATCAAAGACGAATTCAAGTACTTTGCTGTGTTGGTGTCACCAAATATTAAAAATAATTATTTTAATTCCAATTTTTTCGAGTTGCGGAAGTGCAAGTTTTGTGTCGAATTTCAGCCAAACTGTGGACATTTGTCTAGAAATATAGTTTTCATGACCTATTTTGACATTTCTTCTATCTAACAGCATGTAAACTGTGTAAGTCGGTTCAGTGATTGCTGGAATACAGACGGATTAAGATTGGACCTTAAAAATGCTTAACTTCCGTTGATTTTTTTTTTTTAATTTAACCTTCCTGGTTTGGGTTTCCAGTAAATTTAATTTGTTGTGGTGCTTGTCCCTGATAAGCATATTTTTCTTTAAACCATTAGCAACGCCATCTCTACATAATCATATTAAAAACTAAAAATAAGTTAAAAGTGAGCATAGTCCTTTTAGTTTGCTACGTTATCTTACCGGTTTTGATCGGTAATTTTAAATCGGTAATTTTAAAGCTCATTTCGATGCTTGCCTCTACGTTCTACTTATCCATGTTCAGTATCCAAAAACATTGAACCGAAAAGCATTTACCAACAATTATGAACCAAAAACATAGAACCAAAAGGCTTTCCCCAACAATAACGAACCATACTGGCTTCTATTATAGGGAGGATTTCTTTTTTTGTGCATGTTTTTTTAAAATATGAAGTACTGATTAGATTACTTAACAAAAAATGTTTAGCCAAGCCGTTTTCAAAATATTGACTTAACGAAAAACATAGTTAAAAAACTTATTAAATTAAAACTAGTCACAGTTATATAGGTCTTTCCAGAAAAAAATTAGGTCGAAATTGGTTAACCTGTTCACGAAATTGCTCAACAAGAAAATAACGGTGCTATGGGAGGTACCATTAATGATGTAAATTTTTTTTCAACATCAATTTAATTAAGACAATCAGTCAAAAACTATCTCTATTTGTTTTTAAGATAATCGTTGGTGCGGTTTTCGAGAAAACTAAGCTTCTTTATAACGGTTATATGAAAAGTACCGTTGTTTTCTCCTCTAAGGAATGGTCTACAAACCACACATATCAAATTTGAGGCAAATCGGTATACCCGTTTTGTCTGTAAGTGCTGATACAAACAGACTGACATACATGCAGACAGAATTTCCAGACCCACTTTTTTCAGCTTCGCTATCACATGTTTGAGTTAGCTGACAAGAATGATAGCGAATGATTAATCGCAAGTAAAAAGTATGGTTCTATGGCAGGTACCTTTAATAGCATTTTTCGGAATAAAATTTTATTAAATTAATCGGATTCATTGCGAGAAAATAAAAGAATTGAAAAAAACACTTTTCAGAAAAAACTTTTCTCCAAATTTTTTGATTTTAGTATTAATAAGGCTAAGCAGAACTCCGAGAATATTCAATTCCATTAAAATTGGTGCAGCCGTTTAAAATTTAATCGGTATTAAATAAGTACGGCTACGTTTGATAAACATCCTATATAAAATTCTGGTGCCGTGAAATAACGCCAAGTGAAAAAACGAATAAGGCCAACTATTGAAAGTTTCCATTATTTTGATTTGCAAAAGTGTAATAACTCCAATTTTTGATGGTTAGCTTTATTTTTACTTTAGAAAACTGATATAAGGACAAGTTGCACAATATTATTTGTATAAGGACAAGGACAATATTATTTGTATAAGGACAAGTTGGTGCTATTACGCTTTTAATTGATAAATTCCGGTCTATTGGAATACGTACTTCAGTGCATCTAGGACATGTATCTACATAATATAAAATGATACATGTCCTGAATGCACTGAAATGTGCCATCTTTCACAAGACTTAATACTTCGGTTGCGTATGAGCACCAAAGTACACAGAAAATACATCGTTTTGGATTTCGGCCTGATGTCATTTTCGAAAAGCTATAAATTTTAAATTTTTGTTTCTATTTTCAGAGAGTGAAATCTGCCCAATAAGGTAGTTTGTTTTTTCTATGTATAAAACCGATACGAACAAACTTGTTTTAATTAACCGAGTAGCTTATTGGTGGCAGGAAAAAGAGTGAAGGGCGGAGTGAACAAAATTTTAACCATAAAAGAATCAATTCAACCACCGCAATTGATCCTTTTTCCTGCCCACCAATAAGCTGCTCGCTTGATAAATGAAAAGAGACCACATTAAATTACTATTTATGCTTCCCATAATTCAGCGCCGAACGCAGCTCGACGTGGTTAAAACGATGGTGATACACTTTACCTTTAAAATGAAAAGTTGAACCTTACAAACAGTAATGCTATCAGTTAAACATAAGCTTACTCAATTTGTCTCTATTCTATTTAATTGACCATATAACTTAAATGTTTTCTTCTTGTAAGACATTCTTTTTGAAATAATCCTTATTTAATGTAAACTTATTGTGTTACAAACTGAAATAGTATGAACTAAGTCGGCTTTTTTCCCAAAAACAAATTGGCCTTATTGCAATTTGCTAAAGTAAAATAAGACCAACAATTGAAAATTGGCTTTATTTCACTTTTCAAAAGTAAAATAAGGCCAACTTTTGAAAGTTGTCCTTATTATACTTGGCATTTTTTCACAGCATCAAATTTTAACGAAATCGATCGAATTCTTTTCGAGACTAATTGAATTAAAAAAACCTACTCGTCAGAAAAAAACTTTTTTTGATTGTTTTTTTCTGTTTTATTACAGTATTAATCAGGCTTTGCAGAACTTAAAGAATGTTAAATTGTGTCAAAATCGATGCAGCTTTTAAAAAGATCATCGTTTATAATTTTTTTTTTAGGATTATATGGTAGTCTTTTATGGCTTTATGAGAGCTTCTTGGAAAAAAATATTCCGTTCAAAACATCACAGTTAGCAGCAAATCACATTTTATAAAATTGATCGGATTCTTTTCGAGAAAAATGGAATTATCGGTAATGTTGATATGGCAGTGACCTTTATTTAAAAATCTAGGTTAAAAACAAAAGACAGAAAAAAACAAACTCGTTCAGGCATTTTACGGTGACGTGAAATAACGCCAGACGAAATAAGACAAAATTTCAATTTTGGTCTTGTTTCGTCTACAAAAACGAAACATGCAAATCTGGCTTTATTTCGTTAATGAAATTATGCCAAAAATATTATGTTTAATTTTGAAAATAGAGCCAAATCATTTTATAATAAAAAGTAAGATTTGTATGGGGGGCATGCTGCCCTCCCTGCAAACCCTCTTTTTGAGTCTTGGGATGGGTGCAAAGCTATTGAATAAACAACTCTGCATATACCCATACTTGCATCCACCACAAATCCTATCAGAAGCACAGGCAGGGGGGTTGCAAGGAGGCAGAATGCCCCCCATACTTAACTCTTTATTTATAAGCCTGAAATACCTTGTACTTGTTGATTAGAAAAAAAAACTACGCTAAATGTTATGTTTTGGAAAACGCAATTTTCAGTTTGACGCTATTTCACGTCACCATATAACACAAAGTAAATTTAGTACCAAATTTGAAGAAAATCGGGCTAACCATTTTGGCCGAAGAATTCGATACAGAAATACATAATTGGCAGACCCATTTTTTCGTCTTGTTTTTGTATTGTATTATATTGTTACCTATTTCAAAAGCTTTTTATTACGAATGCATAACTTGCCTTATACTATAATAGAAAGTAAGAATGTTATGAAAAATCAAAGAGTTTAATTAACAAAAATATGAAATTAATATGTGAAAATAATATTTTTTAATTTCATAAAATTTGGAACTTTTAAAATGCTCCCACGTAAAATTTCAACAGGCAATTTAAAACATTAAGCCAACTCATCGCTAACCATTAGGTTAACGCATAAGTTATTTATTTTTAAGGAATTCTCACACGGCCTTATAAAAATAAATAGGTCTTGACTATAAAGGTAAGCTATTGAGAGCACTAGCTCAGCATTCAACCGCAAGCAAATAAAAATATGCATATAGCTGGAGGTAGCAGCAGCATATAATAGTCCAACAGAAAACCATTAATCAAACAAAATAAAACAAAAAGGTATGGTGTTCTTTTTTCATCAGATGTACATTTTTCAAACAAAATTTCGTTACATCAAAACAAAAACAAACCGTAGAAATAAAAAAACTTCAATTAAATACTTTCAAAAAATTGTAGTTCTGTTTCTTCAGCAAGCCAAATATTATTATTTATAGGGGAAAAACTAATATTTTGTGGCATGACATAGTTATAGCATTGTATATAAATTTCTATAGTACAACCATGGAGCAGCGCCATCTAAAGAAAGTTGTGAACTGCACATTTGGAGGTTCTTACATTTACTAAGTGTCTATTCTGTTACCCTAACAATAGTCGTCTACGAAACAAATTAATAATATATAATGTATTTTATTGGCTCTAAAATCCATATTTCCTTGAGAAGAGTCGTAAACAAAACAAAAATCATATATGTTTACGACTGTTGTCAGGGTTACAGAATAGACAACTAGTAAATACACGAACATAAAAATGTGTTATTCACAAGTTTCTTAAGATGGTCAGGCGGTGATTATTTAGCATGAAAATACTATAGAAATATATATACAATGGTTATAGTTTCCATGATCGACTATTAGTAGTGCCTTCTATCGGCAAGCTCTATGTTGATTTTTGTTTTTCTATTCCAAACTTCCGTTTTGATTTCAGCCCATAATATCCCAATAAAATTTAGATCCGATAATTGCAGATGCCACTTTATAACTTATTTTGTTGTTTAAAAACTACTACAACCTATTCGGATGACAATTGATGACAACTGTAGTTTAATAATTCTAAATAACATTCATATGAATATATGTTTTTGATTTACTTATTTATTTATTTTTATTAATTGATTCAAGATCTGCTGAGTACAAAATTATCAAGATATAAACAAAAATAAGTTTTTTAATTATGTATTGTTAGGTTTTATCTAGGTTCGTTTCATTAAATAAAACTTATTTCCATTTTAATACCACTCACTTTACGTATTTTCACTTTTAATTCCACTTAATATTTCAAAACACTCTTTATTTCCTTTTACTTTCTTTATTTTAAATTCAAATTTTATCACTTTCAAATCAATTTCATACCGACTTTGACACGACTGATTTCAAATTCAAACTTCAAAAATTCTAAGTCTGCACCCGCATTTTATACAGAAATGCTTGGCTTATGGGGTGTTTTAACACTTTATGGAAAAGATGAAAACGTATAACACGCAACATTTCCCTCCTCTTAAGATTGTTCGCCCCGAACAATTCTATCACTGAACATCGATGTAGTCGATCACTGTGAACAACTTTGATCTTGCCTTTTGTACCTCGCTGAATGCGGTAAACCACATCGTTAATCCTTGCTAAAATTTGGTAGGGTCCTTCCCAGTTCTGGTGATAGTCCCTTCTGTTGATGGGGATTTTACAAACTCACAAGATCTCCCACTTGGAATCCCTTAGTTGTCGCATTTGCATCAAAGTATGTTTTTATTCGGTCACTATCTACCTTAATTTTTGCCCTTGTCCTTTCATGAATGTCATCCACATATTCTTCTTCGCTTTGTTACTCGCTTGTAGGACATCGAAATTTCATTTCACTAGGCAGCCGGATGTTTGTACCAAACAATATTTCTGATGTAGTGTGTTCCGTAGTGCTGTGAACTGCGCTTCGGTATGCCATTAGAAAAAGAGGAATGTGTTGGTCCCAGCATTTTTTATAGTCACCTTCTACTTTGCACAAAAGTTTCTTGAAAGTCCTGTTGAAACGTTCAACCATTCATTCAGTCAGATTGTGGATGAAACGGTGTTGTTCTCGTTTCCTTGACGCCCAGGAGTGAATATCTTTGATTCGAATTTCCTTTCTTAATCCAAATGGAGATTAATTGGTACGCCAAACCAATTGACCAAATTGTACACAATCTGTTCCACAACAGTCTTAGCTTCTTGGTTTGTAATGGCAAACGCTTCAGGTTACTTAAGCTGAAGTAATCCATGACATCAAAAATTAGACTCAGGAAACGGACCTGCTACGTCGATGGTAATTCTTTTAGAAGGTGCTCCGATGTTGTACTGCTGTATTTTAATAAAAAGTTTTCTACCTGGCCCCTTGATGGCTGCGCAAGTGTCACATTTTCTTCGCCATTTTTTCACATCTTCTTTTACATGCAGCCAGTAGAAACGTTCTAGAATTTTCTCAAGAGTCTTGTTGATACCCAGATGGCCTCCAGAAGATACATTATGCATTTCTCTTAGAACTTCGTAAGCTTTTGTCCGAGGCACAACGAGTGGCATCACATAGGTTTTGCCATCTGCTCATTCCCATCTACGTTTAAGCACACCTTCTTGCACATGAAGAGAGTTCCATTGTGTCGAATGGTCTGTCCGTAGAAGAAACCGCTGGCTGTCCATATGGAAGTGCTTCGTAGCCAAAACCAAAGCAAGGAGTTCCCTCCTGGTCACACAATAATATCTCTCTGGCTTTTAGAGTACTGTGCTGAAATAGGCTACCACCTTTTCTTGACCGTCATGGACTTGGGAAAGAACCGCCCCTATTCCCACGTTGCTTGCATCTGCATCGATTATAAACTGTTTTCCAGGTGTTGGATAGGTAAGCACTGCAGCATCACATAAGCGTCGTTTGAGGTCCTTAATGCTTTACTTGCACTCATTTGACTACTTGAATTATTGTTTTCCCTTTTCTGTGAGTTGTTGCAAGCTTTAACGATTCCAGCAAAATATTTCACAAGCCGTCGGTTAAATATAGCTAACCCAAGAAAACTTCTAAGTTGATGCTTGTCTTGTTTATTTGACCAGTTCTTCACAGCTTCCACTTTCTCGGGATTAGTTCTTACCTCTTGGGACGAGATGATGTGTCCCAAATACTTAACTTCAGTCTTGATTAGCGTACATTTTTCTGGATTGAGCTTCAAATGAGCATCTCGAAGCCTCTGGAATACCCCTTTTAAGTTTTTATAATGCTCATCAAATGTTTTCCCAAACACGATGACATCATCCAAATAGACTAGGCAGGCTTCCCAAGTAAGGCCTTGCAGTACGCATTCCATTAAACGCTCAAATGTTGCAGGAGCGTTACACAGGCCAAAGGCATTACTTTAAACTGCCATAAGCCGTTACCTGTCGAGAATGCTGTTTTCTCTCGATATTCTGGGTGAATTTCCACTTACCAGTAACCACTCTTGAAGTCCAATGTTGAAAACCATTGAGCTCCAGCCATCACATCCAAAGTGCATATCAGTGGGCTTGAATATAAACCCAGCAAAAACCACAATAATACCATTTACGAATAAAAGACTGCTTAAACATATAAAACCTATCAGGTTCGATAATAAAGTAATAGAATTGAAGAAGGAGGTCAAATATCTAGGCATTACACTAGACAGCAAACTCCTTTACAACAAACACTTAGAGATTACTGTCGGCAAAGCCACAAAAGCCCTTTTGATATGCAAGAGGCTTGCAGGTAAATCATGGGGGTACAAACCAAACATCCTTAGATGGATGTATACCATGATGGTCAGACCCATAATCACTTATAGTGCGGTTGTGTGGCACAAAAGAACCGAACTTGAAAAGACTAAGAAAACACTTTAAAAAAGTGCAAAGGCTCGCTTGCTTATGTATAACTGGAGCAATGAGAACATGCCCAACAGCAGCAATGGAAATCATTCTTGACCTGACACCATTATACATGGCAATTGAAAGTTCTGCCATGGAGGCAATCATGCGTTTCGCAAAAGAGGGAACTGGTGTAGGTAAGTGTATAGGATTGAAGGAACTAACTTCACTATCCAAATATGCACCCCTACTTGACATTCCTAGTGACAACATGATTAAGAAATACAACTTCGAGAAAAATTTTCCAACTGAGTTAAGCAATAAAAAAGAATGGGTAGGAGAAAATGAGAACTACCTTTTAAATACTAAAGCCATCAAATGGTACACTGATGGATCAAATACTGCCGAAGAGACTGTCGCATGGATTTTTGGGCCAAGAACCAAATGCTCTGTACCAATGGGTTAGTCCTCAAGCATATTCCAAGCGGAAGTAAACGCAATTAGAATATGTGCGCAGATAAACATTGAAAGGAACTACCGGAACCAGAATATAGCCATAATGTCAGACAGCCAAGCTGCACTGAAAGCACTAAATTCCTGCGTAATCAGCTCGAAGCTGGTTTGGGAGAGTGTAAACGAACTCAACAAATTATGCAAAAACAACACTGTAACATTATACTGGGTCCCAGGACATGTTGGAGTTGAGGGAAATGAGAAAGATGATGTTTTGGCTAAGGCAGGGGCAGTGGCACCCATGATTGGGCCGGAACCCTTTTACGCGATAATTGAAAATGTGATAAAAAATCAAATCAAAGCGGAAGAGGAGGCAAAAAGATCCAAAAACTGGTAAGAACTCCCTAAACTGAGACAAGCCAAAATGCTTCTTGGGAACTATAACCGAAAGCGATCTAAAGCTTGTATAAACCTGAGTAGAAACAAACTTAGAATCTTAACGGGTTTCCTCAGTGGTCACTGCAAACTTAAAAGACACCTAAACATCCTAGGAATATCCAGTACTGCAACCTGCAGATTCTGTGACGACCAAGAAGAAACGCCAAATCACCTTCTAGGAAAGTGTGGGGCGATAATGCACAAAAGAATAAAACATCTGGGAGGTTACCAGATAGAGGAGAGCGAATTACCCTCTCTACAAGTAGTCCAGATACTATCATTCCTTAAAGATATTAAGATAGACGAAGAGCTGTAGAATAAGTCAATCATCCAGCCCTAGTAAAGGGGGCACAATAGATCTTAAGGCCGCAGTGCACCACAACCCCTAAATTTATTCATTCATTCATTCATCACATCCAAAGTTTCGCTGATCCTTAGTAGTGGATAACTGTTCTTCTTGGTGACATCATTCAGCCTTCGGTAGTCCACACATAATTGAGTGCTCCTGTCCTTTTTCTTGACTAGGACAACTATCGATGCCGAAGGACTTTTTGAGCTCTCGACTAAACCATCTTTCTACATAGCCGATATCATTTCTGTAACCTCCTCTTGTTTGGCTAGAGGGAGGCACCGGTTGACGGATCGGCCTTGCATCATCAGTATCGATTCTATGTTGTACAAGATGTGTTCGTCAATATTGCCCATCTTGTGAAGCGAAAACATCAGCGAACTGTAGAAGATTTCCAGCAACTCTTAGCTGTTGTTGATCGAGATTGCAGCACTTAAAAAGTTTTCAATTCAAAGCAATGACTTTATCTGGATTCTCTGGTTTTTCGGTCTTCAGACAATAGCTGTTTCTGTTGTGTAGATATGCCATCTTGAAAAAGTCTCTGCGTACAAGAAAAGCCGTGGCAGTGTCGATGGTAACCACGTATTGCTTGTTGTTTATAGCTGCTTCAAAAGTTAGACTTTTATTGTTTCGTTTAGTCTGCGAGACTTAGAAGATGTTTCTGGGGCCATAGATACCACGAACCAGCTTCTACCCCTAGAAGTTGGTTCTTACTCCTTTCTCTGCTAGGAAACTTGACGAAATGTGGCGTTGGCTATTAATTGCTAAATCGTCTGATGTTTTATTTCTGCTTCCACAATGTTGACATGCACTTTTTCTTTTTGGCATCCGGAACTGGAGCTGAACATTTCTAACTGCCTCTTGTAGATTGGCCAGGAAGTTTGTTTATCAAAAGATGGCGGATGCATCCCTTTTCTCTTCAAAGAATCACCAGAACTTTCTCATACTTTTAGTTTTCTTATTTTATCAAATTCCATTGACAAATTCTTGAATTTATTTTCAACTTTGTCGATTTTCTCTTCGACCTTCTCAAAATTTCCTTCAAAGTTCTCGAATTTTCCTTCAAAGTTCTCGAACTTCCCATTAATCTTAGTCTCAACTGTAATGAGTTGTTTTTCGACGACTTTAAATTTTTTTCTTCAGCACATGAATTGTGGTTCTTAGTTCTTCGAAAACATACTTTCGCTCATTTCTTTGATTTTTGTAACGTTCGAGACGATTCGTTTATTTATTTCTTTGATCTTTGAAACGTTCGAGAAGCAAAGCCAAAATTTGACAAATCTGTGTTGGATCTTACTTGTTCTTCTACAATTTCTTTTTCCAAGACGGATATGTGTGTAATTTTGCCACGTCTTCTCATGGCTTTTTGCAGACGAATAATGAGGTCGTTTTTTGTTCCAGCAGTAGGAAGACCCCATTTGGTTTTGCTTATAGTTCAACGGCATTTAAAGGTTACCCATTCTTACACAATCACTTTTCACTAAAGTTTTATTTAATCCCACTTCTAACACCAATGTTAGGTTTTATCTAGGTTTGTTTTATTAAATAAAACTTATTTCCGTTTTAATATAACTCACTTCAAGCCTTTTCAGTTTTAATTGCACTTAATATTTCAAAACACTCTTTATTTCCTTTTTATGTTTTTATTTTAAAATCAAACTTTATCACTTTCAAACTACCGACACGACAAGTTCAAGTTCAAACTGATTCTCAGTCGGCATCCGCTTTCCCTTTTATACAGAAATGCTTGGCTTATGGAAGGTTCTTGAACCTGCTAGAAGCAATATCGTAACATCGTAAAATCGTGAAATCGTAGATCGTAAAAGCAGAGGTAATGCAGTATACTGTGGTAACATCATTGTATCTATATTCTATAGTAATTCAATGCAGAAAAATCTGCCTTGGCCACTTATCCTGCTGAGCCAACCCTAAGAAAAACATATTATTAAAAGGTTGTTTCATAACATGATAAAAAAAGACTACTACAAACTGCAAGCAACAAATATCTAATACAATAACCTCAAATCTCATCTCTTTCTAACTGTTGTAAACATATTATTGGGTGGTGTGAATAAGAACTAAGTGCGCAAGTTTACTCTACTTTTTATAGCAAACACTTTGTTTGGTGTGAATAAAAAGATTCGACGAAACTTTTGAAGAAAACACTGTACTTGAAAATTGGAGTATTCCCAAATTATCAAGGGTGCTTACGGCTCATGAGCACCCTTGAAATTTTTTTAAGGCAGGTAAAAAGGATTGTTTGTAACAAATACAAGTTTTTGATTTTCAAGGTGGAGTGAGCGTACTTTGTACACAATCCGTGCTGAAGAAATGGAAGGCTGGGGGATAAGCCAGTCATTAATGAGCTCTTTCGGGTGCCCAGGCACAAGGCCCGAAATATTTTTTGCCTTACCCCGGTAATCGGCTCTACCGAGGCGGACCTCCTTTCCGACCTACTCATGGGAACCAAATTTGAAACCTTCAAAAAATGAACACGGACAACGAACTTATTAATGAACCAACCAGCAGCTTATCTGAGGATGAACTGTTGGCATCTAGCCAGGAGACGGTTGTAGGTAGCTTCTTAAGTACGGTAGCTCCAGTGCTACGGAACTGCCTACACTGTCAGGTAGCACAGGTAGTACACCTGTCCCACCAAAACCTTCAGGTAGTTCAGGTAGCACCACTCATAGTGCATGTGTTCTACCTAAACCGAATACAAACACCTATTCCACAGATGGTAGTCACAAAAGATTCAAGAGGGCTATTTTTATCCTTAGCAAGACTGATAAGAATGAGAAAGCCGGAACCTTGAGTTGACAAAGATATCCACGACAGAACCATTTTTCAGAAAATTGTTGACGATTACAACAGTTTTCAACGTAACAATCCTACAAAAAGAAATAGGTCACAAGACGAAGTGTCTGCCCAGGCCCCGAAAAAAAGTAAGCCTTTTGGGCGTGGACCCAATCGTCCGCCTTTTCGTAAACCGGCGAAACCAATACCACCACAGAAAGCAGCGCCACCCGCACGCACATTCAGCGAAGTAGTCCGTGACAACCTTTAGGTTGCGGTGGTAGATGAGCTCTCAAGCAGCAAAGCGTTGCAGGCAGCATGTAACTCTATCGAAGCTAAACTTTCTGAGATGGTTTTCAATTACTCTCTAACAAATAGTGTAGGCCATTACCCCAGCTTTTACTGTGATGAGGTGCTCAGAGGACATAGAGTGATCAAATGCGACGATGGGTTCACTAGGGATTTCCTTGGCTCGTGCATAGACAAAATATGCTGTATTTGGGAAGGTTTGAAGCTCAAACTTATCCCAGCCAGGGACATCCCTACTCAAACCAAAGCTCGCATATGGCTACAGGTCATGAGCATTAAACCCAGTAGCGAAGAGCTTTAAAAGGGGTCTACAACGCTTAAACCCGCAAGTTCCAATGCATGACTGGACAGTCATTAAAGCTGAGGAACCAGTAAACAACACCGCCACATTCCTGATGGCAGTAAGTGAGGACAGCTTATCTGCCCTAGAAACTGCTAATTTTAGGCTCCGTTTCGGCATCAGGAGTGCCAAAGTAAAAGTCCTCCCTAACCTGGGCATGGATGTCGACCAAGTCAGAGACAAGGCCGACGTCGCCAGCCAGCCGCTGGCCCCGAAGAAAACAGACCCTAAACCAGCCATGTTAAAGGTCATGCAGGTCAATCTGAAGCAATCGAAGTGTGCCTCAGATAATTTACGAGTTTTCCTTAGGGGTTAAAACCTCGATATCGGCTTCATTTGAGAGCCGTAGGTGAACGGCCTCAACATCAAAGGCCTCCAAGACAACCTGTATGACCTTTTCTACAAACCCGATTATCAAAACCAAGATAAGCATCGAAGTTGTATCTTAGTTAAAAAACATATCAAAGCCTTTCTGTGTCCAAATTTTAACTCTTCTGACTGACAGTTGTCAAGATGGAGAACGTGGACGCAGTGAGTCTATATCTTGCATCCGCATATATGGCTCACGACAAACCGTCACCGCCAGATGAAATAGGACGACTCCAAACCGCACTCGGATCCAAAAGAGGTAACCTGCTGCTTGGTTGCGACGCCAATGCCCGACATGAAGTCTGGGGTAGCTCGGTAACCAATGAACGAGGTGAGTCATTTTTTGATGATATTATTGAAAACAATTTAACAATCTGTAACAAAGGTAATACCCCCACCTTTACATTTCCTAGTTCTGAAAATTTTGAGGGATGGGAGGATGTACTTGACACTACATTCGCTTCTACTAACGTTAACTCTATGGTGGAAAACTGGAGGGTATCCCCGTTAAGGTCCTTTTCAGACCACAAATGGATCCTCTTCAGTCTTAACTTTAATATTATAAAGCCACCACCCTATAGAAACCCAAAAAGAATTGACTGGCAAAAATTCAGTCAAATTATGAAATCCAAATTAAACACAATTCCAAAAGTTAATCTAAATTCTGTGGCCGAGCTTGAGAGAAAGGTAAATACTTTCGAAGCGGCTATAAGTGTCGCCTTCAAGATCTCGTGCCCAATAAAATTTAGCAAAAAAGCCTTACCTCCATGGTGGAATGAAGATCTTTCAAATCTTAGAAGATTGACGAGAGATGTCTTCAATATATGTTATAAGCATAAGTATTTCAAACCGTATAAAGACTGTCTTAAATTATACAAGCGTACTCTAGCATGAGCCAAGCAACAAGCATGGAGAGAGTATTGTCATTCGATAGAAAATATCAGAGACTCAGCAAGATTGGGGGAGATCTTGTCCAAAGAGCATTTAAACCCCTCCTTTCTAAAAGAGGAGGATGGTACGTACTGAGTCACCTGTTGAGTCTCTGGAGCTAATGATGGCAACACACTTTCCAGGTTGAACAGGTTAGAGTTGTTTTCATCTCAAAGGTGGGAAGACGGGGCCATGAATCGGCAAAAGATTTTCGCCCGATTAGTCTGACCACTTTTGTGTTAAAGAACCTAGAACGCATGCTAGATAATCGCATTAGGGAAATTCTAACTATTTCCCCTCTATCAAAATCACAACATGCATACCTCAAAGGCAAGTCTACTGAGACAGCTCTTCACGAGGTTGTGCGCACAGTTGAAAATACATTACATTATAAAGAATATATTTTGGCAACTTTCTTAGACGTAGAAGGAGCCTTTAATAACGTCCTAACTGAATCTATTCTACAATCCCTCATCGACTTTGGAGTTGATGCTTCTCTAAGAGAATGGATAGTATCCATGCTTAGTGACAGAGTTATTCAAGCTTAGTTAGGTAATACACAGTCGATCAAATACGTGAACAGAGGAACACCACAGGGAGGAGTTCTTTCTCCTTTACTATGGCTTCTTGTAACGAACAAAATCCTAGTGGAACTTGAGGAAGGAGGGGGTGAAGGTTGTGGCGTATGCCAACGATTTAGTTTTGCTGGCATCTGGTAAGTTCCTATCTGTGATTAGTGAAATCACTGAAAGGTCCCTGCGTAAAGTACACAGGTGCGCCATAAGCTGCGGTTTGGGGATTAATCAAAGCAAGACAGAACTGCTGCTATTTACAAACAAATATAAGATACCTACCTTCACTCTTCCTCGCCTCAACGGTCACACTCTCACACCACAGGAGCGCTGCGATCCTACCTTTCCGATGCCCTGAGCGTTATTTTACATCTTCTTCCTCTCGACCTACATATAAAATATTTCGTATCTTGCACTGCTCACAGACTTAAGGAAATCGGTTGTTGGACCGACAGACTCTTCGGTCACTGCAATATTACCAAATTGCTACCCCCGGGCTTCGTTTCGACTAATACCGCACTCCCTCTCTGAATCTGTGCAAAGGTTTCAACGTCGCATTCCCTACCCGAAAGGAGTGGGAGGATAGAGATATAACGAAAAATTACGACACAATAATTTTTACGGACGGTTCAAAGATGGAGTGCGGTGTTGGAGCAGGGGTCTTCTCTGAAACACTAAATGTATCTAAGTCACTTCGACTGCCAGACCACGCTAGCGTTTTCCAAGCGGAATTGTTTGCAATCAAAGAAGCATGCAAAATACTAAAGCAAGATCCAAATCAGAACCGTAATATTGCTATATTTATAGATAGTCAGGCTGCCATCAAAGCCATTGATGCTGCCTCAATATCTTCTAAACTCGTTCAACAATGTCTAGATGAGATCGCAGGCTTTAATGATAGCCTGAAGGTCACTTTGATGTGGGTCCCAGGTCACAGTGGTTTTCAGGGAAATGAAAGGGCTGATGAGCTTGCCAAGCAAGGATCGGCCCTTCACAGCTCACATGCCGAAACAGTTAGTATTCCGCTGGGGACTGTGAAGGGCATTTTCTTGTCTCATTATCTATCTGTATCCAATCATAGATGGAATGGTCTAACTAACTGTGCCACCTCAAGAAAGATGTGGCCCAGCTATGACAAGTCTCGCACAAATGAACTCTTATGAAGAACTCGGTCAGACATAGCCAGGATCATTGCAGTTAGCACGGGTCACTGGCCAATAGGAGAGCATGCAGCAAAAATGGGCATTTCGCATAATACTCATTGCCGTAGCTGTGGAGATGAAAGGGAAAAGGAAACAGTGACCAACTATCTCTGCTGCTGCCCTGCCTTGGCAAATCCAAGATGCCAATTCTTTGGTCAGTTCTTTATTGACAACCTTAACGAACTTACTGTTGTGAGCATAAGTAACCTCATTGGCTTTTTGAATGCAACCAAATGGCTATAAACGTAACAAACCATATCAATATCTCACCTCTTCTATGGGTAGATAAGATGGATCAAGGGAACAACATGATATTTGCAGGAACCTTTTCTTTAGCCGGGCTAAGTCTACTGCGGGTATCATGTTTTTCCCTAAATCGAACTGATCTCAACGGAAATTCGGTCCTACCCTAAGCCATCCAGCACCCTGCCTGTTAAGGTTTTTAGCGGATACAGACATATCGGAGCTAACAGCCTAGAACCAACATTCGTTACTAGAAATAGAAGGGAAGTGCTAGACATAACCCTTATTAACAACTCTAACTCTTTTTCGTTAAGTGGCTGGAAAGTATCTACTGAACCTTCCTTTTCTGACCACAGAAGTATTGAATTTGAAATTGGAGATAATATAAAACAAAAAGAACCATATAGAAATCCCAGGAAAACTAACTGGGATCGTTTTGTCACAAAAGTAGAGGAAAAACATAACATATTACAAGGCCTGAATTATGGGTCACCTAAAGATATTGACAATACGGTTGAGACACTGAACCTGATTCTCAAAAGCGCATACGAAACATCGTGCCCCGTAATAGCTCCGAGAACAAAAACATCACCCCATTGGTGGAATAAAGAGCTGCAACATCTAAGAAAAGAAGCAAGAAAACTCTTCAATGCCGCAAGAAGAAGCAATGCAGAGTCCGATTGGGACCTCTACAAAGAAGGTCAAAGAAAGTTCAAAAATGCAACTCAAAGCGCAAAACGAACATCTTGGAGGACGTTCTGCAATGGCATAGAAGGTTACCCTGAATCAGCAAGATTGAGAAAAGTCCTCTCAAAGGAACCGGTAACCCCTGGCTATCTTATAGATAACAGTGGCAGATGGACCCAATCCTGCACCGAAACTATGGAACTCCTACTAAATACACGCTTCCCTGGGTGTGTTAAGACGCAGCCCAAACCGGGCACAGATACCAATTACGAAAATCCCCACAGTAATATAGTCCCGGAGAAAGTAATTAGTGAGAAAGGAATAGAGTGGGCAATTGACTCCTTCTCCTCATACAAATCACCAGGCATTGATGGTATTAATCCAATAATGCTTCAAAAGGCAAAACACCTGTTAATACCAGTGTTAAAAGAACATGCGATGTATTATGTACACACATATACCTGCAACTTGGCGAGAAGTCAAAGTTGTATTTATACCCAAAGCCGGTAAACCAACTCATACTACGCCAAAAGATTTCAGACCAATAAGCCTAACATCGTTTGTGCTTAAAACATTCGAGAAACTACTCGACGTATTTATACGTAGCATGCTTAATCCAGGAACCTTATCCCAGAACCAGCATGCGTACATGAAAGGAAAAAGTGTTGAAACTGCCCTTCATGCAGTAGTCAGTACTATAGACAAATCACTCGATCAAAAAGAATACACTCTAGCAGCCTTTCTCGACATTGAAGGCGCTTTCAACAATGTTGAGGCTAGTGCTATAGAAAGAAACTTAATAAGCATGAACATTGACAACAGTATAACTCAAATAATACTAAGCCTATTAAACAAAAGAAACGTAAACACCTCCCTCGCTAACACAGAATTGAAAATGACTGCCTCAAGAGGTACACCCCAAGGCGGGGTTATTTCACCACTGCTGTGGATATTAGTTGTGAATGAGGTCTTAGTACTGCTTAATAATAATGGGATAAAAGTCATTGCCTACGCAGATGACCTAGTCATAATGGCCACGGGGAAATTCCTAGACACCATCAGTGATATCCTCCAAAGAGCTATCAACACACTGAACAAATGGGCCCAAAAATGCGGCTTAGGTATTAATCCCCAAAAAACAGAACTAGTTCTATTTACGAACAAACGAATAATTCCACAATTCAATCTGCCATCAATTGAAGGCACACCCCTTAAGTTATCCGAAAGCGCGAAATACCTGGGAATCATACTTGATAGGAAATTGAACTGGAAAATGAATGTCCAAGAAAGAGTCAAAAAGGCATCCATCGCATTCTACTCATGCAGCAGAATTTTTGGGAAAAACTGGGGCCCAAAACCTAAGGTAATTCTATGGATGTACACTGCGATAGTGAGACCGATATTGACGTATGGATGCTTAGTTTGGTGGAAAGCCGCTAACAAAGCTACAAACCTTAAGGCATTGACTAACATCCAGAGACTTGCATGTATTGGATCAACCAGTGCCTTGCGCACGACACCCACGGCGGGCTTAGAAACCATACTTAACCTTCTGCCACTTGACCTTTATATGCAGGAAACTGCAGCAAAAAGCGCTCTCAGGATTAGCCAATCTAATCTATGGAGATCCAGTTTAACTGGACACTCTGAAATTTTGACCTTCCTTATAGGAACAAATGTAGAGTCTGACTACATAGTTCCCTTTACAGATTTTGAAAGACCATTCCAATGCTTGTTCCCAAGTAAAGAGAAGTGGATCAACAATGAAGTCTTACAACCTACAACCAAATCCATCTTTACAGACGGCTCAAAAATGGATGTAGGTACTGGGGCTGGCTTCTTCTCAGAAGCTTTGAATATAGAAGGCTCAATCAGACTTCCGAATAACAGCAGTGTATTCCAAGCAGAGGTTCTAGCAGTAACGAAAGCTGCCAAAGTGGCATCAATGATGGCACTACCCACAGAGGATATTACCATTCTCATAGATAGCCAGGCAGCGAAAAAAACAATTTCTTCTGTTGAAATAAAGTCCAAGCTTGTGAAAAGCTGTCGCGAAGAGCTTAAAGTTCTTGCCACACAGCATAATATAACACTCTGCTGGGTCCCCGGTCACGCGGGCATCATGGGAAATGAAAAAGCTGATGAATTGGCAAGAAAAGGCTCAGCACTTAGCCTAGAACTCTCAGAAAGGAGCTTGAAACCACCGTTATGCGACCTCAAAAATAGTATAATGTGTGAAATCCTGGCAAAAGCAAACTCAAGATGGGCAAACTTAAACACTTGTGAGGTAGCTAGGAAACTGTGGCCGCAGTACGATAAAAATAGAACGAATGCAATCATTCAAAAAGACAGGAAGTCAGTATCGACGTTGGTAGGTGTTTTAACTGGCCATAACATGCTAAGATATCACGCCAAAAAACTACGTCTAACGGAAAACGATCTATGTAGAAGTTGCAGTGACGAGGAAGAACATGAGGATATAACCCACTACCTCTGTCACTGCCCCAGTCTCTGCCATCTAAGAAATAAAACTCTGGGGAAATACTTCTTCAAAAGCATCAAAGAACTATCAGAGTGCCCAATATTAAATCTACATCGATTCACAAGAGGAAACGGATGGTTGAACACCCCGGGATGATACTAAGGAACTAAACATGGACTACGAGTATGGTAAGAGGAGGAATTGGTAAAACCTCAAATGGGCATCACAATGGGTCTACATTGACCTAAGTGCGCTGGGGCTGAGCTATTGGCTCTCCTACAGCAACCCGCAAACCTAACCTAACCTAACAGCCTGGCATAAAGCCTGGTGGGGGGAATGGGCCGCTTCCCTTGAGTTAGGTATCCGAGGATCTCCTTGCCTTCCTATATGGAAGTTGATAACTAAGGGATTTACTCCCAATCAAAACAATTTTCAAACCTTATAACATAAATCTTCGTACCAATATCTCACCTTTTCCATGGACCAAAAAACGGATCAAGAGAGCTACATGATTTCCGCAGGAACCACGTCTTTAGCCGTGTAGGCGGGTTGTGTCTACGGCGGACATCATGTCTTTCCCTAAACCGAATCGATCTCACGAGGAAACTGGTTCTACCCTAAGCCACCCAATACTCTGTCTGTTTAGGCTTTTGGCGAAGACAGACATATCGGAGCTAACAGCCTGGCATAAAGCCTGGTGGGGGGTATGGGTCAGTTCCCTTAGCTGAGGTACTCGAGGATCTCTTATTTTAATATGGGAAATGGTAATAAAGGGATCAACTCCCAACGCAATTCCACACTTTAATACACCATAGTCACCAAAACGATATCCCAACCTCCACATAATGATAGGTCTCACGAGTTTATAGTATCAAAACGGCGCACCTATTGCTAATTGGGTTTTTATTCTAGTTGAATAGCCGCCATTCCTACCTACTTACCTACCTAAATATTATACATAACATTTAGACATATTTACAAAAGAACCTACCAGTGACGTGGGGTGGATTATTTCAAATGGTTACTCGAAGGAAAATAATCATTTAAATTAATTTTATTATATACAGAATAAGGATCTCAACAAATGTTTTTTTTTTAATAAATTCATAAATATACTTTCATTATGTCTCCGTGCGTTGCTATGTAGGAACAAATACCCAAGTTTATAATTTTTCTCATTGAAGCCTCTCCCATAGGAAACATAAGTTTTCCGAGATATCAAGTGCCTCATCCATCTACCTAACATTCATTCACATTCTTTCTTGACGTCTTTGAAGCGTAAAAGATGCACAAAGAAACTCCATAAAATTTCACATCTCTCACAAGAACCGTTCATTTTTCGGAGACAAAAAGCAGAATATGGGCTATTTCAGACAATAAATTATCTTCCCAATTTCATCCAGATCCATTCAGCCGTTCGGGCGTGATTGAATAACAAACATGCAACCATACAAACTTTCACATTTAAATAATATGTGTTTTTTTACGTGTATAAAACTTTTCAAAAAGGCCAGTTTTTCTGCCTTTTCGTGGAGCCCTTTATGGTATCTGTTTTTAAAAATTGGTTCAAATTTATATACGAATCTCAGAGCAAATCACAATAAATAATGTGAAAAGGTGTTTTAAAGTTAAACACTGAACTTTTGCCTGTTTGTAATCTACAATGTTTTTTTTACGTATTATGATAAAACTCTTTCAAAAAATCTGGTTTTATTGCCTTTTCGTGGAGCCCTTGATGGTCTTCGTTTTCAAAAATTGATTCAAATTTATTAACGAATCTCAGAGCAAATCCAATACTCGATTTCGGCAAAGTGACGATTTTTGGACGATAGCTAAATAGGACGATAGCTAATAGGTTTTTCAATAACTTGTGTGTTTTAAGTGTTATGAATGCCTTGTGGCTGAGTGATTTTTTTAAATTTAACTCTTTTAAATTGTAGGAAAATACACCATACCTACCTCGACAGTAGGCAACATAAACTCTATAACATTAACATGATGATTGCATCTAAAAATCGGACCCATTTTAAAATTTTTGTTTTGCTCCTTTAATAATAATTCCTAATCTGCACTACCGACTAAAAAGGTGTTTGAATAAAATTCTTATTAAGCAAAGACAATGTATGTGGAAGTTAGTATAGACAACAACCCACCATTGACATTCACTACTACCTCTCTCGGTATGAAAGCAAGAATAATAATATTCATCCATACGAAAATCAACACATTATTCGAGCGGTTAGCAAAAATGTCAATGCAAGTAATGGAATGGAGGCAAATGACAGTCGTTCAGCAACCGTAGAAGAGTGCACATCGTTGGCGACTTTCACTGTGTAAATTATATTAGAGACGCGAGTGTGTAAAGTAGTAATTGTTACCTACCATTTTCAAGTGGCAAGTTAGCCTAGGTGGTAGAGTGGCAGACGAAAAAAAAAAGCAAGTTGAATGGTTTAAGGAGTATAACCGTCCTAAACTACCAAATTGTAAGATGGGAAAAATTAAATAGGCAGAGAGACATGCTTCAATGCATGAACTGCAAAGGATACGGCCACGTGGCAGCAAACTGTGGTATGGATCCAGTTTGTGTCATGTGTGGAGATTCCCACAAGATAGGTGAATGTAAACTCGGAAAAGAGAAAAACGGTATAGCCTCAACCACAAGTAGCCAAACAGGTCCAAGTGCCTACGGCTCCTGTGCCAGAGGCAGATCTGATGCAGGTGTTGCTGACCATTCATTGTCAGTTAACCGACGTGCAAAAACAGATCAGGGAGCAGGCGGCTAGGGTAGATTACCTCTACTCTATTCTGCCGGCAACGCTTAATGGTTAAAGGCGCGCTGCCTGAGCGACCCTTTAAGATCCTAGCTGTGAATGTAAATTCGCTGATTAGGACCGAACGTAGAGCAAACCTCTTTCATTTGCTGCAAGACCAAAGTCCTGATGTGTTTATGGCTAGCGAAACTAAGCTAAATCAGAAACACAAACTGACTAATAAAAAATACAATATCGTAAGAAGGGATCGGCCCAACTCCTCTCAAGGGGGTGGGGTCGCAATCTTCATACGAAAGGGCATTAAACATAAGGTTATATATAATAGTGAAGTGCGAAGATTCGGGTTGCTAGAAGCCTGCATCGTTTGCATTCCTCTCCAGCAGGGGAAAAGAATGTACGCAATCGCGGTGTACGCACCTGACGCACCTCAGCCAGCTAATTTCATCGCAGAGCTCGAAAAACTTTTCGAATGCTTAAGACTGAACTTGGATGAGAATTATTATCTCATGGCAGGGGACTTAAACGCCAAACATGTAGATTGGGGAAACTAAATACAAAATCCTAGAAGGAACCATCTTCAATTGGATGGGTCGATACAGTGTTGAGTGTAGGATCGACCTTTTGGCTACAGATAGACCGTCATTTCCGAGAAGTGGTAGTTTTCTGGATCTTTTACTGCTTGACTCACGACAAGTTATAACTGACGCAACAAATCAACTGACAAGAAACTGTTTACGAACAATTGAATATGACAGTGATCACTGCGGACTCGCCACCGTAATACAGCTTCCAAGCGAACTTGTGGAATTGGATGAGTATGTGCCAGCGCACTCTTACAATTTCAGTAAGACGCGTTGGCCACGCTTCTCCAACTCCTTGGCAAGAGAAATACGTTCCGATGACATTTTTCCACCAAATGACAGGAACCTGACGAACGTCGAGATCGACGGGTACCTGACTCAAATGGATACGACTATAAAACGAACAATGGACAGAACAATCCCAAAATATAAGGAACAAGACCCTACTGGTTTATACAAGAACGCGACAATCGACGCACTACACCGACAAAAAAGTGGACTGCTGACTAGGTTGAAACTTCTTTACAGACGTTTCACGGACACACGTGATCTGGAGATTAGGACATTGAAGTCGTCGATCAAAAACATTAATGTTCTGATTAAACAAAATTATAGATTGTCTATTAATTTATATTGGGATAACAGAATTCGGGCCGTTAATTCTAGCGACCCTAGTATGTTTCCAGAAATAAATAAGATATTTAGAAGAAATGATCAAAACGAACTTCCATGTCTTAAACTTCAGAGAACAATAGATAACGAAGACGTACTTACGATTGCGGGAATAGATCCGGAAGGTGCCGTTTTCGATGATAACTTTTTTATGATAGAAGATCCTCAGGAAAAGGTAGAGGCTGTAGGGGCTGCTTTCCAGCAAGTGTATGAGGTGAATGCTAGCATTCGTCCGAATCATGACCTGGAAAACAGAGCCTTACTACACAACTTCTACCTTGGAAATAACATAACGCAATGGCGATCTGAGAATACCGGTTTCACCGTGTTCAATGACGAAAATTTGGCAAACGCCACCATCGCCGAGCGAAATGGACCCAGTTCATTGTTAATTTCGAAGGTAGAACTTCAGTTAATTTTTCAAACATTAAAGAAAAAGAAATCTGCGGGGGTCGATGGTATACCCAACATTGTTTTACGACATCTCCCTGAGGAAGCCATAGACATTTATACCACACTGTTTAACAACGCATTGAATAATGCATATTATCCAGTAAGTTGGAAGACAGCTGTGATCCATCCTCTCCCCAAAAAGGGAAAGGACAGCTCCAATCCGGCAAATCTTCGGTCGATAAGTCTTCTTCCAAGTATCAGTAAAGTATTCGAAAAGATTCTCAATAGAGCTCTGTTCAAGTGGGCTGAGGACAAAAATATTATTCCAGATAATCAGTTTGGCTTTAAGGCTTGGCATGACACTATTCATGCCGCGTCTAAGTTAGTTTCTGATGTTCAATGGAACAAAACGAAAAATCAATGCACGGGTGCCGTTCTGGTTGATTTAGAGAAGGCTTTGGAAACCGTATGGTTAGAGGGTCTTTATCTGAAGCTATCTAGATTTGGCATAAGTAAACCACTGTTATATATGCTTCATGACATGCTCAATGGTAGAAAGTTTGTTGTCAAAAGTGGCAATGTAACTTCTACCACAACTTTTGATATTAAAAATGGTCTACAGCAAGGAGCTGTGAACTCACCGATTCTGTTTAGTATTTACACCAGCGATCTAATAGGTAGTCTAACTCATTCAGTTGCGTATGCCGATGATCTTGTAGCGTACAGAACGGGTCCGAAAGTTGAAGTCATCAGAACTCTCTTGCAGCGTGACTTCGACAAGATTCAGCGATATTGTGATGACTGGAAGTTAAAAATTAATTTTCAGAAATCAGAAACTATCCTGTTTAGAACCCCGTTGTCTAGGGCTTCTAGGGATACAAGAAAGAACTGGAGAAATCTAGTGATCGTTGGACCAAGTGGACATCCACTGGCGAGTAAAGATGTGGTAAAGTACCTTGGTATCTGGCTAGATCAGTATCTATATTTCAATCGACATGTAGATGCTGCTCTGGCCAGAGCTAGGGGAGCCTTTGGGTTGACAAGACGGTTGTTTTATAGCAGCCGCCTTGACAGCAGAGTAAAGGTGGTTTGCTACATGGCCCTTATCCGGCCAATGATTGCCTATGGGTGCCCTGTGTGGTTCAACGTTGCCCCATCTCAAATGGAAAAGATTCATGTGTTTGAGAGGCAGTGTCTTAGACGTTGCCTTGGATTACACAGAACACCAGAGTCGGAGTACAAACATTACTATGCCAACGAGGTTCTATACAACAGGGCCAATATAAACAGGATAGATAACTTTTTAATCAAGCTGATTCGGGGTCACATTGCAAGAGCGATGACCTCGACCAATGGACTTATTTTTGGGGCTTACTACCCCAATGATGAGTATAGTGAAAGTGTACGTCTTAACGGTTTCATTCCGCCCGAGACATTCCTCTTTTTAGACAGTCGTGGGCTGATACAGGATAGATTGGCGGTTCCGTTAATCTACCACGTCAGCCGTAGGACTGTGGATCGGCGACTTCTTTACGATCGGGACGTCGGCTCAGGGAACGGAGCAGAGCGTCTGCGGTTCAGTAGAGCTGTGCCCCTTCGGGACAGAAAGGACTTAGTTAAGCAAGTCAAAAAATTCTGGTGGTTGGGTGACCACCGTGATATTGAAAGTTGACCATATTGTTGCTTTGGCCGACTTACATAGTTCTAAGGTAAATATTGGTAGAGTTGGTAGAACAGTGACGGTGGTACCAAAATAAAAATAAAAAAGTACATAAGTAAATGTATTTGTATGTGGGTACTTGCTGTTGCGAATATATATGTATATATGTATATGTGCATATATACATGTGTATGGGCGTACGCGAGTGTGCATATGCGTGTGCACAAGAAAAAAAAAAAAAAAAAAAATGCTGGTGGCTGTTCTAGTTTTTAAGTTATTTTAAGTAGTTTTAATTAGATATAATGTAGTTTAACTTAGTTTTATTTAGTAGCTTAAAGGTAGTTTTAATTAGTTTTAATTAGGTAAAGGGTAGCTTTAAGTTTTATAAAAAATTAAAAAAAAGATATGGATAATGAGTTTTTTATAATAATTTTCTCGTTAGTTTTAAGTAATCACGAATTTTAAATATAAATATATTTATTTTACGTCGAAAGGCATTGTTTAAGTATAGTCATAGTTTAATTTAGAGCGCCCGCATGGGGCCAGTGAGTTAGTTAAGTTAATATGTAAGCTAGTTGTTTAAGATTTTTTGTCTAGCATTAAGATATATAAGGAAATGAAAAAATAAAAAATGAATTAAAAAAAATATATAAAAAAAAAAAAAAAGAGTGGCAGACGACAGAATTGAAGGTCGTGGGTTCGAGCCCCATCCCGGGCAAGGTTATTATTTAAATAACTTTTGGCAAGAAGTTTCAAGGAGAAGAGAAAAACAAGATCAGATGGTCAAGCCAACGGGGACATCGAAAGATGATCCCCCAACAACAACCAAACAAGCTGTGAAATCAGGTGATGGAACAGCAGATCACAATGTACCGGGACCATCCAGAGTCCAAGCAACAACAGCTACATCAGTGGTACCATCCAAAGCTGTAAAGTCAACAACAACAACAATGTCAGCGTCATCGACACGTGCCGAAGCCAGCAGCAGTACAGCAGCAAAAACATGCCTTGCAAAAGGCAAATTAGAACTCCAAGAAGAGCTCAAGAGAAGAAAACGGATAAAATACAAACCGAATCTGGTTAAGGCGCGCACACGGCAATCCGGTGGGCGCGGACGTTCTGCTAAGGCCTCAGCACAAGAAAAAATCCAGCAGCTGAACAGCTCCTCCAACGACGACGAAGACAGCAACAACGACAATAACAAGGAAGACGACGACGAGGCTGAGGCTGATGACGTAATCGTCAATGAGGCTGAAGAAGAAGTCTCTAATAATCCAGAGCTTATCAACGATATCGCCAACGTAACAGGCGAAGTAAACGCAGCTGACGTAGATGCTGAAGAAAACATATCCTACATGTCAGAAGAAGGAGAAGGGCACTATGTCAGTGGCGATATATTGGATCTGACTGATGAAGAAGAGAACGAGCGGATCGAAACACTCACCGAGCAGATTTCTTCGCTCATCGAGTTAGTGGAAGCACTGAAGAAGAAACAGGAGGTAAGAAGGGAGAAGGAGCGTCAGGTGGCTCTTTAGCAGCGCACCCGTCAACAAGCGCTCCAAGAGCAACTAGAAGCTAGGCAACAGCAACAGCCTCCTAAACAACAACAACCACTCCCAGTCCAGCAGCAGCAACATTTGACTCAGAAGAGACACCAGCCGCCTCAGCAGCCACAGCATCAGCCTCAGCAGCCTCAACAGCCGCAAGCAAAAAACAACAACAACAACTACTACAACAACAACGACAACAGCAACAACAACAGACACAAAAGCAGCACCAGCAACAACAACAACAACAACAGCAGCAGAAGCAACAGCAGCAGCAGTCACAACAACAGAAACAACAGCAGCAGCCACAACAAAGCGAGGTAAGGTGCCACCCATTAATACTTTTAAAATGGAAATTAAAGATACCATAGAAATATGTAGGTCGGTTGTTGGCAACAACTTTACTATTATAAACGCTTAAATTCAGATAGGCATTCGATTCAGTGTTCGTCTTTGGAGCACTACAAAAAAGTACAAGACCTTCTGTCACAAACAAAAACAGAATACTATAGTTTCACCCCAAAGGAAAACAAGCTTCAAACAGTCCTGCTAAAGGGTATCGAATCCTCTACGGATCCGCAGGCGCTCTTAACTTAGCTCCGTCAAGTGGCGAGCGACGATCTCGATTTTAACGGGGTCAGACCGTTTACCACAGTCGGCCAGACGGGAGAAACGGAATTTACCTTTCTTTCTAGTTCAACTCTCGCCCCAAAGCAAATTGAGTGGGCATATATAACAGTCCTGGACTACCAAGTTGTACGATGGGAAAAATTAAATAAGCAGAAAGACATGCTTCAATGCATGAACTGCCAAGGGTTCGGACTCGTTGCAGTTAACTGTGGTATGGACCCAGTCTGCGTTAAATGTGGAGATACCCACAAAACAGGGGAGTGTAAACTCGGGCAAGATAGGGTCACAGATATGACCCAGTTAAAATGTGAGCTCTGCCGAGGCTCCGGGCACCCCGCAAATTATCGGGGATGTCCGAGATTTCAAGAGATAAAGAAAAACAAAGCCCAGAAGAAAATAGTAGAGGTGAGACGCCCTGAAGTACGCCAGACATCAACTTCCGTCAATCCCGCAATTTCTTACGCCCAAATGGCGTCTGGAAAAGGAAAAACGGTACAGCCTCAACCACAGGAAGCCAAACAGGTCCAAGTACCTACGGCTCCTGTGCCAGAGGCAGATCTGATGCAGGTGTTGCTGACCATTCATGGTCAGTTAACCGACGTGCAAAAACAGATCAGGGAGCAGGCGGCTAGGGAGGATTGCCTCTACTCTATTCTGCCGGCAACGCGAAATGGTTAAAGGCACGCTGCCTGAGCGACCCTTTAAGATCCTAGCTGTGAATGTGAATTCGCTGATTAGGACTGAACGTAGAGCAAACCTCTTTCATTTGCTGCAAGACCAAAGTCCTGATGTGTTTATGGCTAGCGAAACTAAGCTAAACCAGAAACACAAACTGAATTTTAAAAATTACAATATAGTAAGAAGGGATCGGCCCAACTCCTCTCAAGGGGGTGGGGTCGCAATCTTCATACGAAAGGGCATTAAACATAAGGTTATATATAATAGTGAAGTGCGAAGATATGGGCTGCTAGAAGCTTGCATCGTTTGCATTCCTCTCCAGCAAGGGAAAATAATGTACGCAATCGCTGTGTACGCACCTGACGCACCTCAGCCAGCTAATTCTACCACAACTTTTGATATTAAAAATGGTCTACAGCAAGGAGCTGTGAACTCACCGATTCTGTTTAGTATTTACACCAGCGATCTGATAGGTAGTCTAACTCATTCAGTTGCGTATGCCGATGATCTTGTAGCGTACAGAACGGGTCCGAAAGTTGAAGTCATCAGAACTCTCTTGCAGCGTGACTTCGACAAAATTCAGCGATATTGTGATGACTGGAAGTTAAAAATTAATTTTCAGAAATCAGAAACTATCCTGTTTAGAACCCCGTTGTCTAGGGCTTCTAGGGATACAAGAAAGAACTGGAGAAATCTAGTGATCGTTGGACCAAGTGGACATCCACTGGCGAGTAAAGATGTGGTAAAGTACCTTGGCATCTGGCTAGATCAGTATCTATATTTCAATCGACATGTAGATGCTGCTCTGGCCAGAGCTAGGGGAGCCTTTGGGTTGACAAGACGGTTGTTTTATAGCAGCCGCCTTGACAGCAGAGTAAAGGTGATTTGCTACATGGCCCTTATCCGGCCAATGATTGCCTATGGGTGCCCTGTGTGGTTCAACGTTGCCCCATCTCAAATGGAAAAGATTCGGGTGTTTGAGAGGCAGTGTCTTAGACGTTGCCTTGGATTACACAGAACACCAGAGTCGGAGTACACACATTACTATGCCAACGAGGTTCTATACAACAGGGCCAATATAAACAGGATAGATAACTTTTTAATCAAGCTGATTCGGGGTCACATTGCAAGAGCGATGACCTCGACCAATGGACTTATTTTTGGGGCTTACTACCCCAATGATGAGTTTAGTGAAAGTGTACGTCTTAACGGTTTCATTCCGCCCGAGACATTCCTCTTTTTAGACAGTCGTGGGCTGATACAGGATAGATTGGCGGTTCCGTTAATCTACCACGTCAGCCGTAGGACTGTGGATCGGCGACTTCTTTACGATCGGGACGTCGGCTCAGGGAACGGAGCAGAGCGTCTGCGGTTCAGTAGAGCTGTGCCCCTTCGGGACAGAAAGGACTTAGTTAAGCAAGTCAAAAAATTCTGGTGGTTGGGTGACCACCGTGATATTGAAAGTTGACCATATTGTTGCTTTGGCCGACTTACATAGTTCTAAGGTAAATATTGGTAGAGTTGGTAGAACAGTGACGGTGGTACCAAAATAAAAATAAAAAAGTACATAAGTAAATGTATTTGTATGTGGGTACTTGCTGTTGCGAATATATATGTATATATGTATATGTGCATATATACATGTGTATGGGCGTACGCGAGTGTGCATATGCGTATGCACAAAAAAAAAAAAAAAAAAAAATGCTGGTGGCTGTTCTAGTTTTTAAGTTATTTTAAGTAGTTTTAATTAGATATAATGTAGTTTAACTTAGTTTTATTTAGTAGCTTAAAGGTAGTTTTAATTAGTTTTAATAAGGTAAAGGGTAGCTTTAAGTTTTATAAAAAATTAAAAAAAAGATATGGATAATGAGTTTTTTATAATAATTTTCTCGTTAGTTTTAAGTAATAACGAATTTTAAATATAAATATATTTATTTTACGTCGAAAGGCATTGTTTAAGTATAGTCATAGTTTAATTTAGAGCGCCCGCATGGGGCCAGTGAGTTAGTTAAGTTAATATGTAAGCTAGTTGTTTAAAATTTTTTGTCTAGCATTAAGATATATAAGGAAATGAAAAAATAAAAAATGAATAAAAAAAAAATAAAAAAAAAAAAAAAAAAGAGTGGCAGACGACAGAATTGAAGGTCGTGGGCTCGAGCCCCATCCCGGGCAAGGTTATTATTTAAATAACTTTTGGCAAGAAGTTTCAAGGAGAAGAGAAAAACAAGATCAGATGGTCAAGCCAACGGGGACATCGAAAGATGATCCCCCAACAACAACCAAACAAGCTGTGAAATCAGGTGATGGAACAGCAGATCACAATGTACCGGGACAATCCAGAGTCCAAGCAACAACAGCTACATCAGTGGTACCATCCAAAGCTGTAAAGTCAACAACAACAACAATGTCAGCGTCATCGACACGTGCCGAAGCCAGCAGCAGTACAGCAGCAAAAACATGCCTTGCAAAAGGCAAATTAGAACTCCAAGAAGAGCTCAAGAGAAGAAAACGGATAAAATACAAACCGAATCTGGTTAAGGTGCGCACACGGCAATCCGGTGGGCGCGGACGTTCTGCTAAGGAATCAGCACAAGAAAAAATCCAGCAGCTGAACAGCTCCTCCAACGACGACGAAGACAGCAACAACGACAATAACAAGGAAGACGACGACGAGGCTGAGGCTGATGTCGTAATCGTCAATGAGGCTGAAGAAGAAGTCTCTAATAATCCAGAGCTTATCAACGATATCGCCAACGTAACAGGCGAAGTAAACGCAGCTGACGTAGATGCTGAAGAAAACATATCCTACATGTTAGAAGAAGGAGAAGGGCACTATGTCAGTGGCGATATATTGGATCTGACTGATGAAGAAGAGAACGAGCGGATCGAAACACTCACCGAGCAGATTTCTTCGCTCATCGAGTTAGTGGAAGCACTGAAGAAGAAGCAGGAGGTAAGAAGGGAGAAGGAGCGTCAGGTGGCTCTTGAGCAGCGCACCCGTCAACAAGCGCTCCAAGAGCAACTAGAAGCTAGACAACAGCAACAGCCTCCTAAACAACAACAACCACTCCCAGTCCAGCAGCAGCAACATTTGACTCAGAAGAGACACCAGCCGCCTCAGCAGCCACAGCATCAGCCTCAGCAGCCTCAACGGCCGCAAGCAAAAAAACAACAACAACAACTACAACAAAAACGACAACAGCAACAACAACAGACACAGAAGCAGCACCAGCAACAACAACAACAGCAGCAGAAGCAACAGCAGCAGCAGTCACAACAACAGAAACAACAGCAGCAGCCACAACAAAGCGAGGTAAGGTGCCACCCATTAATACTTTTAAAATGGAAATTAAAGATACCATAGAAATATGTAGGTCGGTTGTTGGCAACAACTTTACTATTATAAACGCTTAAATTCAGATAGGCATTCGATTCAGTGTTCGTCTTTGGAGCACTACAAAAAAGTACAAGACCTTCTGTCACAAACAAAAACAGAATACTATAGTTTCACCCCAAAGGAAAACAAGCTTCAAACAGTCCTGCTAAAGGGTATCGAATCCTCTACGGATCCGCAGGCGCTCTTAACTTAGCTCCGTCAAGTGGCGAGCGACGATCTCGATTTTAACGGGGTCAGACCGTTTACCACAGTCGGCCAGACGGGAGAAACGGAATTTACCTTTCTTTCTAGTTCAACTCTCGCCCCAAAGCAAATTGAGTGGGCATATATAACAGTCCTGGACTACCAAGTTGTACGATGGGAAAAATTAAATAAGCAGAAAGACATGCTTCAATGCATGAACTGCCAAGGGTTCGGACTCGTTGCAGTTAACTGTGGTATGGACCCAGTCTGCGTTAAATGTGGAGATACCCACAAAACAGGGGAGTGTAAACTCGGGCAAGATAGGGTCACAGATATGACCCAGTTAAAATGTGAGCTCTGCCGAGGCTCCGGGCACCCCGCAAACTATCGGGGATGTCCGAAGTTTCAAGAGATAAAGAAAAACAAAGCCCAGAAGAAAATAGTAGAGGTGAGACGCCCTGAAGTACGCCAGACATCAACTTCCGTCAATTCCGCAATTTCTTACGCCCAAATGGCGTCTAGAAAAGGAAAAACGGTACAGCCTCAACCACAGGTAGCCAAACAGGTCCAAGTACCTACGGCTCCTGTGCCAGAGGCAGATCTGATGCAGGTGTTCCTGACCATTCATGGTCAGTTAACCGACGTGCAAAAACAGATCAGGGAGCAGGCGGCCAGGGAGGATTGCCTCTACTCTATTCTGCCGGCTACGCGAAATGGTTAAAGGCGCGCTGCCTGAGCGACCCTTTTAGATCCTAGCTGTGAATGTGAATTCGCTGATTAGGACTGAACGTAGAGCAAACCTCTTTCATTTGCTGCAAGACCAAAGTCCTGATGTGTTTATGGCTAGCGAAACTAAGCTAAACCAGAAACACAAACTGAATTATAAAAATTACAATATAGTAAGAAGGGATCGGCCCAACTCCTCTCAAGGGGGTGGGGTCGCAATCTTCATACGAAAGGGCATTAAACATAAGGTTATATATAATAGTGAAGTGCGAAGATATGGGCTGCTAGAAGCTTGCATCGTTTGCATTCCTCTCCAGCAAGGGAAAAGAATGTACGCAATCGCGGTGTACGCACCTGACGCACCTCAGCCAGCTAATTTTATCACAGAGCTCGAAAAACTTTTTGAATCCTTAAGACTGAACTTGGATGAGAATTATTATCTCATGGCAGGGGACTTGAACGCCAAACATGTAGATTGGGGAAATCAAGTTCAAAATCCTAGAGGGAACCATCTTTTTAATTGGATTGGACGATACAGTGTTGAGTGTAGGATCGACCTTCTGGCTACAGATAGACCGTCATTTCCGAGAAGTGGTAGTTTTCTGGATCTTTTACTGCTTGACTCACGACTATTTATAACTGGCGCAAAAAATCAACTGACAAGAAACTGCTTAGGAACAATTGAATATGACAGTGATCACTGCGGACTCGCCACTGTAATACAGCTTCCAAGCGAACTTGTGGAATTGGATGAGTATGTGCCAGCGCACTCTTACAATTTCAGTAAGACGCGCTGGCCACGCTACTCCAACGCCTTGGCAAGATAAATACGTTCCGATGACATTTCTCCACCAAATGACAGGAACCTGACGAACGTCGAGATCGACGGGTACCTGACTCAAATGGATACGACTATAAAACGAACAATGGACAGAAAAATTCCTAAATATAAGGAACAAGACCCTACTGGTTTATACAAGAACGCGACAATCGACGCACTACACCGACAAAAAAGTGGACTGCTGTTGAAACCTCTTAACAGACTTTTCACGGACACACGTGATCTGGAGATTAGGACATTGAAGTCGTCGATCGCTGTGACTTATCATTAAAAGGGCTATAACAAACCCCTTGAGCGCGTGTGCATTATAAAAAAAAAAAAAAAAAAAAAAAAAAAAAAAAATTAATGTTCTGATTAAAAAAAATTATAGATTGTCTATTAATTTATATTGGGATAACAGAATTCGGGCCGTTAATTCTAGCGACCCTAATATGTTTCCCCAAACAAATAAGATATTTAGAAGAAATGATCAAAACGAACTTCCATGTCTTAAACTCCAGAGGACAACAGATAACGAAGACGTACTTACGATTGCGGGAATAGATCCAGAGGGTGCCGTTTTCGATGATAACTTTTGTATGATAGAAGATCCACAGGAAAAGGTAGAAGCTGTAGGGGCTGCTTTTCAGCAAGAGCATAAGGTGAATACTAGCATTCGTCCGAATCATGACCTGGAGAACAGAGCCTTGCTGCACAATTTTTATCTTCGAAATAACATAACGCAATGGCGATCTGAGAATACTGGTTTCACCGGGTTCAATGACGAAAACTTGGCAAACGCCACCATCGCCGAGCGAAATGGACCCAGTTTATTGTTAATTTCGAAGGTAGAACTTCAGCTAATTTTTCAAACATTAAAGAAAAAGAAATCTGCAGGGGTCGATGGTATACCCAACGTTGTGTTACGACATCTTCCTGAGGAAGCAATAGACATTTACACCACACTGTTCAACAATGCATTGAATAATGCATATTATCCAGTGAGTTGGAAGACAGCTGTGGTCCATCCTCTCCCCAAAAAGGGAAAGGACAGCTCCAATCCGGCAAATCTTCGATCGATAAATCTTCTTCCAAGTATCAGTAAGGTATTCGAGAAGATTCTCAATAGAGCTCTGGTCAAGTGGGCTGAGGACAAAAATATTATCCCAGACAATCAGTTTGGCTTTAAGGCGGGACATGACACTATTCATGCCGCGTCTAAGTTAGTTTCTGATGTTCAATGGAACAAAACGAAAAATCAATGCACGGGTGCCGTTCTTGTTGATTTAGAGAAGGCTTTGGACACCGTATGGTTAGAGGGTCTTTAACTAAAGTTAACTAGATTTGGCATAAGTAAACCACTATATATATGTAGCTTTGACCAAGTTGATAATTATATGAATATTTGAGAATATTTATATTGATTCTCTTCGGCTGTGTTGGTCGTATTAATGTTTTAAATGAAAACAATTTTCATTTGTATTTTTCCCAACGTTTCGACGGTGGTTGCCGTCTTCTTCAGGGGAGCTTTATTTACAAAATTGAAAAAAAAATTATTTTAACATATAAAATTACATAATAGGTGGACAAATATAACTTACATCGAGTTCGATATATAACAAAAACAGAATAAAAATATTAAACAATTTTTTAATTGTACAAATAGAATTTTTGCACTTAAATTTAAACACTTCCTTGATGGGAGATTAGTCCGTTGAGTTTGAACTTTCAACAGTTTGATTTGTTCTCAGCAACCAAGGAACAGTAAACCGATGATATGTTTTGTATGTCTTGTTTACGGTTCATAGTATTTTTGTTGTTTATTATGTGAAGTGTTTCTAATGTATAGCGTTTATATGTTTGTTTTCTGTTGCCAGGATTTTTACCCCTTCAAAGTCCAGTTTGTGACCAGTCTCGACGCTATGACTAGCCAGTGCCGTTCTCTCAGAACTTTTCAAGCGTACGTCTGATTTATGGTTCGCTATTCTTTGACGAAGAAGTTGTTTCGTTGTACCTATGTAACATAGATTGCACGGTTCGTTTATTTTTCCATTGCAGTTTATTTTGTAGACTACGTTCTTAGATGTCATTATACATCGTGAAAACAATCAGCTATTTTTCGATTGGTACCAGAAAGATACGGCATCTGGAAGACTGATCAATTTCCGGTCTTATCATGCAAAACACATGCGTTTAAACACTGCATCCAACCTCATAAACAAAGTCTTTGCGTTGAGTGACCAAAAATTCCACTCCGCTAATGAGAAAAAAGTTACACAAATACTCTTAGACAATTGTCATCAATAATCTCTTGCAGCGTGACTTCGACCAGATTCAGCGATATTGTGATGACTGGAAGTTAAAAATTAATTTTCAGAAATCAGAAACTATTCTGTTTAGAACCCCTTTGTCTAAGGCTTCTAGGGGTACAAGAAAGAACTGGAGAAATCTAGTGATCGTTGGACCAAGTGGACATCCACTGGCGAGTAAGGATGTAGTAAAGTACCTTGGTATCTGGCTACATCAGTATCTTTATTTCAATCGACATATAGATGCTGCTCTGGCCAGAGCTAGGGGAGCGTTTGCTCTGACAAGACGGTTGTTTTATAGCAGCCGCCTTGAAAACAGGGTGAAGGTGATTTGCTACATGGCCCTCATCCGGCCGATGATTGCCTATGGGTGCCCTGTGTGGTTTAACGTTGCCCCATCTCAAATGGAAAAGATTCGGGTGTTTGAGAGGCAGTGTCTTAGGACATGTCTTGGATTACACAGAAAAACAGAGTCGGAGTACAAACATTATTATGCCAACGAGGTCTTATACAACGGGGCCAATATAAACAGGATAGATAACTTTTTAATTAAGCTGATTCGGGGGCACATTGCAAGAGCGATGACCTCAGCCAATGGACTTATTTTCGGGGCTTACTACCCCAATGATGAATATAAGGAGAGCGTTCGTCTTAACGGTTTCATCCCGCCCGAGACATTCCTCTATTTAGACAGTCGGGGGCTGATACAGGATAGATTGGCGGTTCCGTTAATCTACCACGTCGGCCGTAGAACTGTGGATCGGCGACTCCTGATAAAAAATCCAAAAAATCGTTTGTTAGTGGATGTCTAAATATATGCATATGCATGCGCGTGGGTGCATGTGCATAGGCTGATGGCAAAAAAAAAACAAGGCTGCTGGTGGCTGTTCTAGTTTTCAGTAATTTTAAGTAATTGGATAGTAATTCGACTTCCAACGAATTCGATGTGCTGTCCGACTCTATCCAGAGAATTGTATCCCATTTTCCACACAGTGAGATCGTTGTTACGGGCAATTTCAATGTTCGCAATTCTTCGTGGCTGCGCTATCTGGTCAGACAACACCCGAAGGAAGGATGAAACTGAAATTTTACGTGGATACACTATCAATTAAGACTTAACTCCACGGTGGCGCTCCACTGCGAGTTTAATCAAACGTAAACCAGCGTCCTGAAGTGTAATTACCGAAGTAGATTATAAAGCAGTAACAAATTGAGAACATGTAGGTATGTGCACACTCCTTGTTAAGAAGCGAGACCGATCTACATCTCTTGCACCGAGGTGCCAAATGTTTCCGCTATGGATAACCACAGCCAGCACGAAGCTCCCCAAAAGGGCCAGCCCAACTGTTAGGTAGAGAATGATCATGATTAAATTCCACAAGGGACATTCCTCTCGAACAAACTCTAGGGCTCCTAACACCCGTGCTAAGTTTATTGTACGTCAAACCTAAAACGTCGTGTAGTTGGGGAAATACTCCCAACTGTAACACTTTGACATTCTGACTTTACCTACAAAGTCACAGGGATTGCCTACCCTGAAGATGTAGCCCAAGTATGTCTTGAACTGGAACAAACTCAAGTTCCACATCTCAACTTCTGTCAATTCTACTTGACTTACTCAAGTTTTTTGACGGTAGTAACGCTCGTTACCCAGTTTATGTTCTGGGATAGAGTAGTTATCTACCGCCTTTTCGGGTGGCCTCCTTGAGTTACAAAGACCACCCTGCTTATTTGCTACTTTCACAATGGCACTAGCCCAGTGCAAAACCAACAAAACACTCATGTTATGAAAGTTCCCTTTCAAACGTTTAAATGAGTAATCGTCAAGGACACTTTCGTGATTCCCCTGCCCTAACTACTTTTGCCTGATGTAAGGCCGTTACCCAGTTAATCCTGGGATAGGTTACCTATTGAACACCGACATTACTCTGAAGATGTTTATAAATAAACATTCAGGTATGCTCTGGTTCTTCATCAAACTTAAGGGTGAACGTCCTAGGGTGAGCCGTTCTCCCGGACTGCAGTTAGTTCACTGATCAAGACATCTTAGATGCCGTAGAATGATGAACAGTTTAAGCCCTACCACCACTACAAGGTTGCAGTCCATCGGTAGAGAACACCCGAAGGAAGGTATGTCGAGATATTTGCTGAGTTAAACCACCTGACTCAGTTAGGTGATGAGCCAACTCGGATTCCTGACGTTGCAGGTCAGTCCGCCAACACTCTAGACTTGTTTCTTACCTCTGATCCTAATAAATATACGATTAGTGTATTACCGCCTCTAGGCACATCAGACCATTGTGTCATATCTGCCAATTTCTCATGCCAAAAAACCCCAGTTAAAGAGAAAAACCCTACGAGAACCGTATGGCAATATGAGAAAGCCAACTGGAACGGTCTCAACGACTTCTTCAGGAACTTTAACTGGTCACTATGCTTCCTCGATAGTGACGTGGATTCCAGCACAGATATGGTTACAAACTTAATTCTTTTAGGAATGAGAAATTTTATCCCGAATAGGGTAAAATCTATCAAATCTAAAGAAAACTCATGGTTTGATTCGAGCTGTAAGGAGGTTATTAGGATCAAAGATGTAAGTTTCCGGATTTATAAAGCCAACCCTACTGAGGAAAACCGGAATAAGTTCAAAAAAGCTAGAAAGAATTGTAAGGGACATATTCGACGCATTAAATTTTTTAATGACCAGAAATTAAGGCAAAAAATACTACAATGTCCCAAAGGTAGTAAAAATTTCTGGTCATTTGTAAAAAATGTGCGCAACACTACATCATCGTCAGTTCCTTAGCTCGTTTCCAATGACACTCCTTTTGTAAGCTCGATTGATAAAGCCAATCTGCTTGCAGCACAGTTTGCTGTTAATTCGATGCTGCCAATGAGTGACATGACTCCTCCTGTACTTCAAAGCGTAAACGATTCTATGGGACGAATCTTCTTTCGCACTCGTTAAGTTGCTAGAGTCCTAAAAGATCTTGATATTAACAAATCCGCTGGCCCGGATAGTATCCCCACTATTGTTCTGAAGAGGTGTTCTTCAACGCTGGCAAAACCACTGCGTAAGCTTTTCCATTTGTCCTATTCTACTGGTCTTTTTCCGAGTGGATGGAAAACTGCATTTGTCCAGCCTGTCCCTAAAAAAGGTGAATTATCCTCCCCCTCTAACTATCGACCAATTGCACTTACGTCCTTTCTTTCCAAGGTCATGGAAACGCTGATCAATTTTCAGCTAAAGAAATATCTTGAAGAACGGAAGCTTCTTAATGACGGGCAGTATGGCTTTCGTTGCAATAGGTCCACTGGTTGTCTCATGGTTTATCTCACCGAACAGTGGAATAAATCTTTACATCGTTTTGGAGAAAGTAAGATTATTGCACTTGATATTTCAAAGGCATTTGATAGAGTTTGGCATCAAGCTCTCTTATCGAAAATGCGTGCTTTTGGTATTGATGAATCTCTTCTTTGTTGGGTTAGAAATTACGTTTCGGACCGTTCAATTCAAGTAGTATTTGACGGGTCCAAATATGATATCCACAAAATAAACGCTGGTGTGCCTCAGGGCTCCGTTTTGTCTCCGACGATCTTCCTTCTTTTTATAAATGATCTTTTGTCTGAAACTTCTAACCCACTACATTGTTTTGCTGATGACAGTACTCTCTGCTTTTCATATTCGTTTTTAGATTCTCATCCTTGTTCTTCAGATGTGGACTACCAACGGCAGCGTATGATAAGCTCATTAAATTCTGATCTTGACAGCATTGTTCAATGGGGATTTAAAAACCGTGTAGAAATTACGTGTAGAATTTAATGCTTCGAAAACTCAATGCTGTCTACTGTCGCAAAAGCGTAACCCTCCCCCAATGCCACTATCCATGGGTGGTACTTGCATCGAGGAGATTGAACAACTATCGGTCCTAGGTATGTGCATCACAAACCACTTGCTGTAGAGTGATCATATATTTGACATCGCCAAAAATGCTGCTAAGTGTTTAGGTTTTCTCCGACGATGCAAGAAGTTTTTTACCCCTTCTGATCTGGCTACAATTTACAAAGCTTTTATTCGTCCGAAACTTGAGTATAACTCTCATATTTGGGCTGGAGCCCCAATAACGTACTTGAGTCTTCTGGATAGAATTGAAAAAAGAGCTCTAAAAATGATAGGAGATCGTTCTCTTACCGAGGCATTTGCTTCTCTTGAACACTGCCGCAAGGTCTCATGCCTGTCATTGTCTTATCGTTATTTTTATAAACAATGCTCTAGTGAAATAGCCAGTTGCATTCCTCCCCTTAAACAATTCAACCGTAATACCCGTACTGCTAGGAACTCCTATCAGTTTACCCTTGAGCCCAATTTCGGCCGTACTGTTAAGTACAGAGATTCTTTCTTTAGCCGCACTACGCGAATGTGGAATGCTTTACCAGACACAGTATTTCCCACTCATTACAGTGTGCAGACATTCAAAACCAATGTGCATCGGTTTCTCCTTTCTTATCCTATCCTCCTTTCCTAATTGCTCGCACTGTGTTTAATCATTACAAGGGTATTCATAACCCCTTTAGTGCGCGCTCAATATAAAAAAAAAGTATTTTTAAGTAGTTTTAAGGTATTTACGTATATTTACGTTTATTTTAGTTTTATTTAGGTTAATTTAGTTTTATTTAGGTAAAGGGTAGTTTTAAGTTTTTAAATAAAAAATAAAAAAACAAGTTTTTAAAGAATTTTCTTGTTTAGTTTTAAGTAATATTGAATTTTAAATTTAGACTAGTCTTTTTTTCCCCTTTTATTTCTTCTTTTCTTAGCTTAGGTTCAACAGATAATTTGTTAGAAGTTTTTTCCTCCGGCCATCAGAAGATATATATATTAGTTCTCTGGGTACTTGGTTGAAGATCTGCGGTATAATAACACAAAGTTGTTGTCGCCCGTACGAGTTTTTAAACCTTGATGTTTGTAAGAAGCCTTGAGCTCTTCTTCTTGTGTTTAATTGATGTTCTATTGGTCGCTGATAGAGCTGATTATCATAGTATTCTTCGAGAATGTTAAGTTCAAAGAGTTGTTTTATGTTTAATAGTCCAAGTTTTTTGTAATTTTCTGGTTGACTTGTATAAGGTTCCGTGGTTATTCGGTTTTTGAATTTTATTAAAATTTTTAAGATCCGATTTTGTATTTTTTGTAGTTCTAGCAAGTAACTTGGTGTGGTATTTCCCCACGCCAGTATTCCATACCTTAATATTGATTCCACTAATGAAAAGTAGACCTGTTTCAAGATATTGTAATTGGTGTACGTACTTAAGTGATGAACTGCTTTTCGAAGCCTTTTACCGAGTTGAGTAGTGTGAAGATCCCATTTGAAAAAAAACAGTCTAGTTCAGTGTCGATCAAGTACTCGTCGTGAGCGGTCGCGTTGCTAACTCTGTGCGCGTGTGTCCCCCAAATATATAAAAAAAAAAAAAAAAAATAGATCAAACCAAAAAATTACATACAAATATTATTATTATTATTATCACATAATTAAAATCAATTCCCAAAATCGCAAAAAAAGAAGAAAGCAGAAAACAAAAACCTCGTTCGTAGTTGCAGCACAGCATCCGACACCACCCATCCTCTCCACCCGAGCTCACTCATAACTGTTGCTTTCTATGCACTGCAAGCCTCTTGTGAGGCTTATCGCAAGAGCTTTGCGGTGGATGGGTAAGTAGCATTTGTCGAATAGTTCTATTGTGTTGTTTATACCTATATATATTAATTTGTGTGCAAATTGTCTTATGGGCATAACACCTAGGACAGTTTGTTTATCATTGATTTGACATGGGCCTACACTGCACGGTTGAACTTAGGTACGTCGAAGTCGAATTTTTTGTGTTTAGTTTTTCAGAATGGTAAGTGATTTTCGTGTCGTCTATTCAAATGTTCGTGGGCTTAGGAAGAATTTCTTTTCTGTGTACGCCCATACTGTGCAATACAGGCCAGCTGTTTTGGCATTAAGTGAAACCCAGGTTGGACATAATACTGATTTTTCAGAATTTTGTTTGGTTGGATATAACTTAGTGCCATTACTTTTTTCCCACCATGGTCTTGTCTTTTATGTTAGGAATGATATTGCTTGCCAGAGCCTTCCCCAATATGGGCATTGTTCTAATACGAACTTTAATTTCCTGTGGCTCAAATTCACTGTCCGCAACCATATCATTCATTACTGTTTTCTTTACAGGAGTCCGAATCTTGACAGCATGTCTACTTGTGTTAGATGTTCTGTCTACTTGTGTTAGATGTTCTTTCAGATAGATGTTCTGTCAGATTCAATTTCCCGAATTGTTTCCCATTGTCCTCACACTGAAGTCGTGATTACGGCGACTTCAATGTACACAATTCAAGTTGGCTCCGCTATTCTGGCCAGACAATACTCGAAGGAAGGTATACCGAGATCTTTGCTGAGTATAACCATCTTACCCAGCTTGTCGATGAGCCTACCCGTATACCGGATGTTGATGGGCATTCCGCCCATACTCTTGACTTGTTCCTTACTTCCCACCCTGATAAATATACTATTAAAGTAACTTCTCCATTTGGCACCTCGGACCATTGTGTCATTTCAGCTAATTTCTCGATCTCCAACCATCCAGTTAAAGAAAAAATTCCCACTAGGACCGTTTGGCAATACAAGAAAGCCAACTGGGACGGTCTGAATAAATTCTTTGGCAACTTTAACTGGTCATTATGCTTCCTCGATAATGACATTGATGCCAGTGCTGAAATGATTACAGAAGTGATTTTTCTTGGAATGAGAACTTTTGTCCCTCACAGAACAAAATGTATCAAACCAAAAGAAAAGTCTTGGTTTACCGAAGAGTGTAAAGAAGCTATCAGGTTGAAAGAAGTAAGCTTCCGATCCTATAAAGCCAACCCATCTGAGGAAAATCGGAAGAAACACAAACAAGTAAGGAACTCGTGCAACTCCGTTATACACAAAACAAAATTTTTACATGACCAGAAGTTACGGCAAAAAATTCTGCAATGTCCCAAAGGCAGTAAAAACTTCTGGTCATTTGTAAAAAACGTCAAGAACTCAACGTCATCATCAGTTCCAACGCTTATCGTCGACAATGATCCAATTGTCAGCTCTTCAGAGAAGGCGAATATGCTCGCAGCTCATTTTGCTGCAAGTTCTACGTTGCCTGCAAGCAACAATGCCCCTCCTGTACTTGAGAACGTTAATTTTTCTATGGGACAGGTATTTTTCCGCACTCGTACAGTAGAAAGAGTTCTTCAAGATCTTGATATACACAAATCCGCTGGCCCGGATGGTATACCGCCTATACTTCTGAAGAGGTGTTCTTCATCGCTGGCAAAACCATTGCGTAAGCTTTTCCATAGCTCCTATCGTTCAGGAATCTTTCCTAGTAGATGGAAAACAGCATTTGTCCAGCCCGCCCCTTAAAAAGGTGATTCCTCCTCCCCCTCCTCCTACCGACAAATTGTACTTACGTCCCTTCTTTCCAAGGTCATGGAAACGCTGATAAATCGTCAGCTCAAGAAATATCTCGAAGATCGGGAGCTTTTAAATGACCGGCAATACGGCTTTCGCAGCAATCGTTCCACTGGTGATCTTCTGGCATATCTTACCGAACAGTGGAACAAATCTGTGCATCGCTTTGGCAAAAGCAAGATTATTGCGCTTGATATTTCAAAGGCATTTGATAGAGTTTGGCATGAAGCTCTTTTATCGAAAATGCGTGCATTTGGTATCGATGATACTCTTATTTGTTGGATTAGAAGCTATCTTCTGGACCGTTCAATATAAGTTGTATTAAAGGGTTTCAAGTCTGATCTCCACAAAAAAAATGCTGGTGTACCCCAGGGCTCCGTTCTGTCTCCGACTCTCTTTCTCATTTTTATAAATGATCTCTTGTCTGTGACTTCTAATCCATTATATTGTTTTGCTGACGACTCAACCCTCAGCTTTTCCTATACGTTTGATAATTCACGGCCTTCGCCTTCGGACGTGTTATTACAACGACACCGTATGATAAGCTCATTAAACTCCGATTTAAACAGCATTGTGAATTGGGGTATCAGAAATCGTGTGGAGTTTAATGCGTCGAAAACTCAATGCTGTCTTTTGTCGTTAAAGATAAACATATTCCCTATGCCATTATCCATGAATGGTACTTGCATCGAGGAGGCCGAAAAGCTTTCAGTACTCGGTATGTGTATCAGTGACAACCTTCGTTGGAATGATCATATACTTGAGATTGCTAAGAGTGCTGCAAGATGCTTCATCATCATCATCATCATCGGCTCGACAACCGGGGTCCGGTCCTGGCCTCCTTCAACAAGTCTCTCCACCTATCCCGGTCTCGAGCCGACGCCATCCAGTTACGCACCCCAAGGCTCCGGGCGTCCTGGTCTACGCCATCTCTCCAGCGCAAGCATGATCTACCACGCTGTCGTCTGCCATAGAATGTACCACAAAGAACTTTCCGAGCAGGTTCCTCTTCGCTCATGCGAGCTAGGTGCCCTGCCCACCGAAGTCTACCGAGCCTAATTTTTGTCACGATATCTGCTTCAAGGTAGATTGCGTACAATTCATGATTGTTCCGTCTCCGGAATCGTCCTTCCTCACATATGGGGCCAACAATTCTCCTTAAGACTTTTCTCTCGAACGCGGCTAAGAGGTCAGAGTGAATTTTGCTAAGCACCCAAGTCTCGGATCCATATGTGAGTACTGGCAGGACCATGGTCCTGTACAGCAGTAGTTTTGAAGTTATGGTGAGATTTCTGGATTTGAAGAGTTTGACAGACTGTAGTAGGCTCTGTTGGATTTGAGAAGCCGCCCGCGTATTTTTTCTTCTATATTGTTATCGGCTGCTACTATTGACCCAAGGTATTTAAAGGATTGCACCACTTCAAATTCGTGCTCCGCTACCTTGATTGTTTGACCAACTTTTCCTCTCGCATTTGACGCCACCATGTACTTTGTTTTACCTTCACTAATGTGCAGCCCCAGATTTTGTGCCGCCTGCTCGATCTGGATGAAGGAATCGTGTACAGCTTGCTCGGTTCTTCCGATGATGTCGATGTCGTCTGCGTAAGCCAGTATCTGGCTGGACCTGTTGACGATGGTCCCTCTTGTTGCGGTGCCAGAGTCACGGATTGCTTTCTCCAACGCCAGGTTGAAGAGGAAGCAGGCCAAACCATCCCCTTGTCGGAGTCCAATAAAGATGTTGATTGGTCTGGATAGCAATCCGGCTATTTTAACTTGGCTTGTTACGTTAGTGATGGTCAACCTACGTAGTCGTGTCAATTTATTTGGGATGCCGAATTCCCTTATGGCTTTGTGAAGTTCTACCCCGGCTATGCTGTCATAGGCGGCCTTAAAGTCTTTAAACAGGTGGTATGTTGGGATGTTAAATTCTAGACATTTTTCCATCGCCTGCCTAAGGGTAAAGATCTGATCAGTTGTTGATTTGCCTGGAATGAAACCACACTGATATTGTCCGATGATGGTTTTAGCGTATGGGGTTATCCGGTCTTGTAAGATAGAGGAGAGTATCTTATAGGCGGTACTCAACAACGTGATACCTCTAAAGTTGCTGCACGTTGTGACATCTCCTTTCTTATGTATGGGGCATATAATACCTTTTCGCCAGTCTTCTGGCATTTCTTCATGCTCCCACACGTGCACTATAATATCATGAATTGCCTGACGTAGAGCTGGCCAACCGTGTTGAAATAATTCGGCTGGTATACCATCAGCTCCCGGGGCTTTGTTTTTCATTAGCCGGTCTATAGCCTTCTCAACCTCTTCTATGCTTGGTGACGGCAACATAGGGTATTCGTCTTGAAGCAGTGGAGCCTCCACTTCTGCAATGAGTTGACCATTTAGCAATTCATTAAAGTACACTTCCCATCGCTCCAGTATGCTTTGTGGATCGGTGATCAGATTTCCCTCTCCGTCCTTGCAGTATGTGCAGCGTGGTGTGTACTGCGTCATGTTTCGGACGGATTGGTAGAACTTCGCTCTCGGCTTTTTTCTATTTCACAGATTAAGTTCTTCTCCCAGGCTGATTTTTTCTGTCTGTGAAGCCGTTTTTCTATTCTTCTGAGCTCTTTATATTCTTCTTCGCGTGCCCGCGTTCTATGAGATTGTTGCATTGCTCGGTACGCAACATTCTTACGTTCAGTCGCTAGCTTGCATTCATCATCAAACCAGTCGTTCCGATTTCTACGACTGCTGCCTAAGATGGAGTTGGCAGTACTAATGACAGTATTCTTAAGACGTGTCCACTTCTCATCTACGCCCAGCATACTGGCTCCAGGACTTACTCTCCCTAAATCAAGCGATTCTAGGGCGAGTTCTAACGCATTACCAAAGATGTTACTGGCGTTTTCATTGCGCAGGGCAGCCGTGTTGATTCGAACTTGATCGGCAGATGCAATACGTCTTCGCAAGGCAATCCGCCCTCGGAAGACCATACCAACAAGATAGTGATCCGAGTCGATATTGGCGCCTCGGTACGTTCGTACCGTCATCAAGTTCGAGTAGTGGCGACGGTCTATCAACACGTGGTCTATTTGGTTACGAGTGACTCCATCAGGTGATACCCAGGTGGCTTTGTAGATATCTTTTCGCGGGAACCTGGTACTCGCAACGACCATGTTTTTCGATGCTGCCAATTCTAAGACTCGAAGTCCATTGTCATTAGTGTTCTCATGCAAACTATGGGTGCCTGCGTAATGCCTGAATACCGGCTCCCGACCTATTTTTGCGTTCAAATCCCCAAGGATGATTTTACGTCATTCCTTGGACAGGCATTGAGGGTCCTCTCGACTTGTTCGTAGTAAGTCTCTTTTTCTTCGTCTGAGGACTCCTCCGTAGGTCCGTGAACGTTAATGAGGCTAATGTTCGTAAATTTGCCTCGCACGCGAAGGGTGCATAGCCTTTCGCTTATAGCGTTAAAGCCGATGATGGTAGACTTCATATTTTCGCTGACTAGGAAGCCTACCCCGAGCACATGGTGTTTTGTATGACAGCTGTAGTATACGTCATATTCTTTCTTCTGTAAAACACCATTCCCTGTCCATCTGATATCTTGTAGTGCTGTTATATCAGCTCTATATTTTGACAGGGCATCGGCTAGCTGCTGAGCAGATCGAGCTCTATAGAGCGATCGTACGTTCCATAAGAAAATTCGTAAATCGTTTTGCCGTTTTCGTTGCGTTGGTTGTCGTCGTGAGATCAGTCCGTTTCCGAGGCTTGTTGTCGGGTTCGTAATTCTAAATTTTACGGAACAGGGAATTAACCTGTTGCCAACCTGAGGAACCAGCCTGATCATTTTAGCCAAACCTTTTTTAAAAGGCTTGTTACTAGCGGCCGCCGCAAAGAGGCTATGATCACACTTCCACCAGTCCCGAATAGTTACGGCACGTGCATGTTTTCGTATGCTTCATGTTATTCCCCCTATTCGTCTGATGGCTGACCGCTGCAAGATGCTAAGGCTTTCTTAATAGATGCAAGAAGTTTTTCACCCCTTCTGATCTGGCTACAATTTACAAGGCGTTTATACGCCCTAAACTTGAGTATAACTCCCATCTCTGGGCAGGTGCTTCTCAAACTTTTCTTCACCTGCTCGACAGAGTTCAGAAAAAGGCGTTAAAATTGTTAGGAGAGAGAAACATTAAGGAAACATTTCCATCACTCGAACATCGTCAAAATGTTTCATGTCTTTCTTTATTTTACAGGTTCTTTTACAAAAAATGTTCACTTGAGGTAGCCAGCTGCGTTCCACCCCTTAAACATTTCTCCCGTAACACTCGTCTTGCTAGGAACGCTCATCAGTTTACACTTGAGCCCAATTTCGTTTGTACCGTGAAATATAGGGATTCTTTCTTTAGCCGTACAACACGAATGTGGAACGAATTGCCTGGCACAATTTTTCCTTACCATTTTGATCTGCAGACATTCAAGATCAATGTTCATCGACACCTCCTTTCCCTTCTTCCCTAAATTCCTATCGCTCGCGCTGTGACTTATCATTAAAAGGGCTATAACAAACCCCTTGAGCACGTGTGCATTATAAAAAAAAAAAAAAAAAAAAAAACAAATAAATACTTAAAATGTTGTACATTTTCAATTAACTCCCTGCAATTGTCATCATTACTTAGGGTCTCTTCATTGGCGTTTAGGTGTATGCAGTTTGTGTTGTGGAATTTTATTTTTATTTTTATTTTAACAACATGAGTAGGTCTGATGTGCATTAGCTTTGTTTTTTTTAGTATTTATTATGAGTCCAAAATCTTGACACCATCTTAGCACTGCATCGAATTCTCCTTGCATTATCCTGGTTGCTACTGACAGGTCTCTATGGCTGACAACGATCGCTGTGTCCTCCGCAAAAGCAAATCCGGTGCTGTTCTGTAAAACGCTGAGAATTTGGTTTGCATATATTATGTAAAGCAAAGGCAACAGAATTGATCCTTGCGGAACTCCATAATGTAGATTTTGTTCATTGCTTACTGTATTGGATATTTTCACTGTAATTTTTCTATTTGTAAGGTAGCTTTTGAACCAATCCAGATTGTACCCGCGTATCCCAATTCTTTCGAGCATTTCGAAGAGTTTTTCAAACCTTAATGTATCAAAAGCCTTTTTAAAAGCAATAAAGATAACAATGTTATGGCAGCTTTTATTTAGATTTGTGTTGATAAGATTTGAGAATTCTGCGAGAAGCTTGCTAGTGTTTTTGTTTTTTGTCAACTACAGGAAGTATTGAAATAGGTCTATAGTTCAGGACATCAGTTTTTATACCAGCCTTATAAATTGGTCGAACTATTGCCACTTTAAGTTCATCTGGTACATGAGATTGCTCCAGGCTCAGGTTAGCTATGTGTTCTACTATTGGGGTTAGAGTTTCTGCATTTGATTGAATATCCTTTGCTCATATACCGTCTATTCCTGGTGATTTATTTAGTTTCATTAAAGTCTTAAAAATATCTTCTCTTGTGACTGGGGATATATAAATTGATTGTATGGAACTTGTTACTTCGGTGTGGTAAGTTTTAATATAACAGTTGTGCACAACAGTTTTAACTTCATTTATGAAACTTGTCGCAAAATTGTTCGCGAGCAAATTTGAACTGACTTCACTACCGAAATTTCTTTCGATCACTCCATCTAAGTTCTGTTTTCGTCTTCCAAGTATATCATTTATTAAGTTCCAGATTTTTATTGTCGAATGAGGCATTTCAAGTTCCTCAATGAAGTTTGATATATTGAATCCCGGTTGGCGATATAGAGCAATAATAGAAAATTCATCTTCTTTGGTTTTTATTTCAAGCTGCACGTTTTCGTAAAAATTGGTTTTTACAAAAGTTCTTTCTAGGGAATATCCGTTTTTTATGAACACTGCTATTCCACCTCCTCTTAACATTTGTATTTTTAGAAACTCAGACTCAAATCCACTAATTTCGTAAAAAATATTTTCATATTCTTTTATGTTTATTTCCACCAAAATAATAATTGCAAGATCATTAATTATATAATTAAGTTATGATATAAATAAATTCCAGTTTTTTCTAAAAGATCTTATATTGATATAGAGGCACGAAAATATTATTTTTTGGATAATTCATAATTTTTCAATTCCTTCATACTATCAATCACCCTGTGCTCCATATTCAATATTCGATCTATTACATTTTCATTATTTTCGTTCATTTGTGCCGTCATTTTGTAAGAAAATAATTAACTAAAGTAAATTAATCAATTTTTGAGACGTCATTGACAGTGTCAATGCGGATGATGCTACTTTTCTCATTCTTTCTCGCAAGAATTTTTCCATCTTTTGACGAAACAAACTTCCACCCATTCACTCTTGCTTGATTTTTTGACAACCACATGATATGTCTGTTTGTATCTGTGAGTTGGTTATTAACAAAAATAAATGCATTTTGGTTATAATTTTTGCCGGGTAATTTCTTATTTAAATCATTTAAGTAAACTGGCCCGTGTGAGTGTAGTTTTTGTAGAAAGTTTTGTTTGCAAAATTTGTTTGTAAATGAGATTATTATTTTTGAATCTTTTTGTTTGCTTTTGGTGTTTGTGCGATATATATATTATAAATATCTGTTCCTTTTATTGTAAAGTCGGCTTATTTGGCCAGACTTTTAACAATTTTGGTTGTGTTTTCAGTTGTTTCAAATGGAATATTTTTAATTTCAATGTTCTTTTCAATTACCTGTTGCTCGAAGAAATAGTTGATTTTATTTTCCATGCCAATGATAATTGAATCCTCAGTTTCAATCTGATGTTTCAGTTCAGTTATTTCCTCAGTTAAATTTCTTAGGAGTTTGTCGTTTGTCTCTAGTGTAGAATTATAATTGTCGTAGTTCTTAGATACAAATTCTACACTTGTAGAATATTCTTTAAGCATCCTTTTAATTTCTTTCCCTTTGACTTGCTAGAACCTCGACCCGCTTCATCTCCGTTAGCCGTTGCTGAATCAGTTTGTCCTTGGCTGTCCATGGGAATTTGGCAGTCCTTTTGTCCTAGACCATCTTTAGATTTTCGACAAAATTGGCACTTCCAAGTCTCCTTTTGTATAGAGTTCATACCTTTAAAAGTCCGTGCAGATATGGTGGTGCAATCAAAGTGAAGTTTCCTGTTGCAAGCCTTACACTTGACGTATTCGCCCTCCATTGGAAGGTCTTCTTCACAGTAACCACATCGCGCCATTTGTTTTTTTAATTTTGTAATTAAAATAAAAGGAGTTTAATCAATAAAAAAACACTATATTTTACTTTGTTTTATTGTAGTGGCTTCGTGGCTTTATAGGTATAAAAAAATAATAAATAGGAAAAAATTGAGGATTGAAACACGTCCGTTCACTTTCAAGAATGTTAAAACTTGGTATTCAAATGAAGAAAAACCCATTTAGAGGTAGGCGACATCATAAGAGTAAACCGAGACAGCACTATAAGCCAAGACTGAACGAAATGGTGGTCACGGATAGTGATGGGCCATTAAGAAAATGTACTACGAAGTGATGGGCAGTAATCGAGTCGTCCCCGAGGACGTGGTAAAGTTTGTATGTCTGGCGGAATCTTAGAAGTTTTCATAAATGTATGTCGAGCTATGCGTAATAAACTGAGGGTAAGATAGAAAATGATAAATAGAATTTTTAAAGACAAAAATTAAAAGATTTTTTTTCGTTTAGCCATTGCATAAGATAGACAATTAGCTGAAACAGTAGAGCAATATTCTCCTGATAAACAATAAGCGTAGAATAGGCTAAAAGAGTTAAGTAAAACCGAAAAACAAAATGAAATTAGGAAGAAAATAGTTCTTTTTGGATACGTATAATCTGAAAGGTGAAAATTAGACCAAAGTAGAATTGTCAAGAATAACTATGTATATAGAAAACTAAAAGGAGTAAAGGTAGAGTGTAGAGGGTAATTGAAAATTAAAGATTAGTGGACAGATAGTGTCATTCTTTCAAACTGGAAAGCCGAAATAAGACCAAAAACAATAACTAAAATTTTTCGATGTGTTGGTCTGAAGAGTACAGGTCAGGAGCAAAGACTAAGAAATTATAATTTTTATAATATTCAAATCAGATAGGTAGAAGAAAGTCTGTCAGTAAAGTAATTTTCTGAAAATCTAGTGCTCACCAATCTTAAAATCAGTTAAGAAAAGAAATACTAGGAAGGAATAAAAATATCTGAAAGAGAATCTAAAATTTCGGTTATCTACTTACTTCCATCTTAAAAACCTCTATGTCAAAAACTTATAGTACTTACTTATAGTTCAACTCCTAACACCAACCAGACTCACACCTAAAGAGAATATGAGAAATTATCGCTAAAAGTTTTTTTTTGTACAAAAGAATAAGAATAATACTTACCAATGAAAAACTTACTGTCAATACGAGATTTAAATTAAGGTACTTAGCAAAAAAAGAAAAAATTAAATAACAACAACAACTATTGAGGATTGAAACACGTCCGTTCACTTTCAAGAATGTTAAAACTTGGTATTCAAATGAAGAAAAACCCATTTAGAGGTAGGCGACATCATAAGAGTAAACCGAGACAGCACTATAAGCCAAGACTGAACGAAATGGTGGTCACGGATAGTGATGGGCCATTAAGAAAATGTACTACGAAGTGATGGGCAGTAATCGAGTCGTCCCCGAGGACGTGGTAAAGTTTGTATGTCTGGCGGAACCTTAGAAGTTTTCATAAATGTATGTCGAGCTATGCGTAATAAACTGAGGGTAAGATAGAAAATGATAAATAGAATTTTTAAAGACAAAAATTAAAAGATTTTTTTTCGTTTAGCCATTGCATAAGATAGACAATTAGCTGAAACAGTAGAGCAATATTCTCCTGATAAACAATAAGCGTAGAATAGGCTAAAAGAGTTAAGTAAAACCGAAAAACAAAATGAAATTAGGAAGAAAATAGTTCTTTTTGGATACGTATAATCTGAAAGGTGAAAATTAGACCAAAGTAGAATTGTCAAGAATAACTATGTATATAGAAAACTAAAAGGAGTAAAGGTAGAGTGTAGAGGGTAATTGAAAATTAAAGATTAGTGGACAGATAGTGTCATTCTTTCAAACTGGAAAGCCGAAATAAGACCAAAAACAATAACTTAAATTTTTCGATGTGTTGGTCTGAAGAGTACAGGTCAGGAGCAAAGACTAAGAAATTATAATTTTTATAATATTCAAATCAGATAGGTAGAAGGAAGTCTGTCAGTAAAGTAATTTTCTGAAAATCTAGTGCTCACCAATCTTAAAATCAGTTAAGAAAAGAAATACTAGGAAGGAATAAAAATATCTGAAAGAGAATCTAAAATTTCGGTTATCTACTTACTTCCATCTTAAAAACCTCTATGTCAAAAACTTATAGTACTTACTTATAGTTCAACTCCTAACACCAACCAGACTCACACCTAAAGAGAATATGAGAAATTATCGCTAAAAGTTTTTTTTTGTACAAAAGAATAAGAATAATACTTACCTATGAAAAACTTACTGTCAATACGAGATTTAAATTAAGGTACTTAGCAAAAAAAGAAAAATTAAATAACAACAACAACTATTGCTAGTTGTTAATTTTTATTTTAGTTAAGTGGAGTAATTGAATGAAATTCAAAGAAAAAGGTTAAGTAGTCTATACTCCGATGTGTTTCGCCTAAGTGTGAACGGTAGGCATCATCAGTTAGGCCGTCCACACTCTCCTAAGACACATATTTTATTTTAGTCGATGTAAGTGACTATATAAAATGCAAGGCAAAAAGGCGTTGCGAATTTTATAATATTAAAGGAAAACTTTGGTTAAAGTCCAACCTTTATGAAAATTATACCCGTGGCTACGTTCTTTACAAAAAAAGAAAAAAATAAATAACAACAACAACTATTGCTAGTTGTTAATTTTTATTTTAGTTTAGTGGAGAAATTGAATGAAATTCAAAGAAAAAAGTTAAGTAGCCTGTACGCCGATGTGTTTCGCCTGAGTGTGAACGGTAGGCATCATCAGTTAGGCCGTCCACACTCTCCTAAGACACATATTTTATTTTAGTCGATGTAAATGACTATATAAAATGCAAGGCAAAAAGCGTTGCGAATTTTATAATATTAAAGGAAAACTTTGGTTAAAGTCCAACCTTTATGAAAATTATACCCGTGGCTAGGTTGTTTACAAAAAAAGAAAAATTAAATAACAACAACAACTATTGCTAGTTGTTAATTTTTATTTTAGTTTAGTGGAGTAATTGAATGAAATTCAAAGAAATAGGTTAAGTAGCCTATACTCCGATGTGTTTCGCCTGAGTGTGAACGGTAGGCATCATCAGTTAGGCCGTCCACACTCTAATAAGACACATATTTTATTGTAGTCGATGTAAGTGGCTATATTAAATGCAAGGCAAAAAAGCGTTGCGAATTTTATAATATTAAAGGCAAACTTTGGTTGAAGTCCAACCTTTATGAAAATTATACCCGTGGCTAGGTTGTTAACAAAAAAAGAAAAAATTATATAACAACAACAACTATTGCTAGTTGTTAATTTTTATTTTAGTTTAGTGGAGTAATTGAATGAAATTCAAAGAAAAAGGTTAAGTAGCCTATACTCCGATGTGTTTCGCCTGAGTGTGAACGGTAGGCACCATCAGTTAGGCCGTCCACACTCTCCTAAGACACATATTTTATTTTAGTCGATACTTAACCTTTTTCTTTGAATTTCATTCAATTACTCCACTAAACTAAAATAAAAATTAACAACTAGCAATAGTTGTTGTTGTTATTTAATTTTTCTTTTTTTGTAAACAACCTAGCCACGAGTATAATTTTCATAAAGGTTGGACTTTAACCAAAGTTTTCCTTTAATATTATAAAATTTGCAACGCTTTTTTGCTTTGCATTTTATATAGTCACTTACATCGACTAAAATAAAATATGTGTCTTAGGAGAGTGTGGACGGCCTAACTGATGATGCCTACCGTTCACACTCAGGCGAAACACATCGGAGTATAGGCTACTTAACCTTTTTCTTTGAATTTCATTCAATTACCCCACTAGACTAAAATAAAAATTAACAACTAGCAATAGTTGTTGTTGTTATTTAATTTTTTCTTTTTTTGTAAACAACCTAGCCACGGGTATAATTTTCATAAATGTTGGACTTTAACCAAAGTTTTATTTTAATATTATAAAATTCGCAACGCCTTTTTGCCTTGCATTTTATATAGTCACTTACATCGACTAAAATAAAATATGTGTCTTAGGAGAGTGTGGACGGCCTAACTGATGATGCCTACCGTTCACACTCAGGCGAAACACATCAGAGTATAGGCTACTTAACCTTTTTCTTTGAATTTCATTCAATTACTCCACTAAACTAAAATAAAAATTAACAACTAGCAATAGTTGTTGTTGTTATTTAATTTTTCTTTTTTTGTAAACAACCTAGCCACGAGTATAATTTTCATAAAGGTTGGACTTTAACCAAAGTTTTCCTTTAATATTATAAAATTCGCAACGCTTTTTTGCCTTGCAATTTATTTAGTGACTTACATCGACTGAAAAAAATATGTGTCTTAGGAGAGTGTGGACGGCCTAACTGATGATGCCTACCGTTCACACTCAGGCGAAATACATCGGAGTTAAGGTACTTACCTTTAATGGGAGAAAGTCTTAAAAAAGTAACTATAAAATTTGTCTTAACACTTCACGTGAATCTCAATGTAAACAGTATATTAGTCGGCAAAGTAATTTACTCACGTACTAGATTCAGGAGCAGATGAATGAACTTAACTACGGCCAAGTTCGTACTTGACGAGGTAGTGCAGTTTCGGAAGGAAACCAAAAATCAAATTGGATAAAGTTAAACGATAAGGCGCAGTAAAAATTTTTAAGTAAGTCTTTTTAATTCCACATCTTCGACGATAAAGATTTAGTTATTAATAAAAGTAGTGAGATTAGTCAAACAAACAAAGTATATTATAACAAGAATCAGAAAAGCCAAAAACCATAAGGATGTTGAATATAAAGCGTATTACAAAGAAAATCGAAGACAAAAAAAGGAGTAAATTGAAGAAAAAAAAAGGAGCAAGGTAAGAAAAACTCAAAATTATGTACTTTAAAAGCACAGAAATACTTTTATTCATGGTACAGAAAGTACCTCATGCGATAAGATTCATCTGCGACAATTTTTTTTTCATTTTTTTCGGCAACTATAAAAATCCCTTAAAACATCCCTAGTGAATGGTGGATGTTTACGTATTCTAAAGTAACAAGGTGATTGTTAAGAAACTTTACAAGGAGCTCCCGAAGTTGAGTGAGACATACCCAAATCCAACTCTACACAAAAAAAGATCCAATCGGAAAACGTGTCAGTCGGAAGGGAATACGGAAGGCTCACTCCAGGGATCACGTTTAAAGGAGCGCTAAAACTTGGAGGAATACATTTGGAAGTTTTTTTTTTTACAAGCCAGGTAATAAGACAGTTTTTATATATGTAGAGCATATAAAATTCAGTGATGACTGTACTTAATATTATGTATAGTTCATACATAAGCAACAAAGAAAAAGGCGCAAGGTTAGGTTAGGTTTATGTGGCTGTCAGGAAGACTACTGACACACTTAGACCACAGATAGGTCCGTTGTGATACCACGAATGAGCGAGGGAGTATTTCTTTAATTAAACCAGTTGGAGCTTCTTATGAAGCGGTATAAAGATAGAATATCAACGTTCGACATATCGCTTGGATCGTCGAAAAAGAGATTACCTAGGTGTAATTTACGTCTTTGGGAGAGAGCTGGGCAGGAACAGAGAAGATGGGTGATAGTCTCCTCCTCCTCCTCGTCCATGCAGCTTCTGCAAAAGTCATAAGAGAATACGCCAAGTCTTATGGCGTGTCTTCCTATGAGGCAGTGTCCGGTTATGACACCAATCACGGAGCTAAGATGTAATCTGCCCATAGATAGCAGACATTTAGTACGTTTCTGATCTAATTTTGGCCAGATTTGCTTTGTCGCTACGCAGGTAGTAGTGTTTGTCTATCTTAAATTTGCTTTCTCTATGGCATTTAGTTTTAGCATGAGTTTGCTTGTAGCGATAGGTGTACCAATATTCACCTTGTTAGATAAAACCGGCAATAGGGTTCCATTTCTGGCGAGTTCATCGGCTTTGCAGTTTCCCTCAATGTCTCTGTGTCCCGGCACCCAGAAAAGGTGAATATTGAACTGTTCTGCCATCTCCATGAGAGATGATCGACAGTCGCGGGTAGTTATTGAGTTTGTGGAAACAGCACTGATTGATTTAAGGGCTGCCTGACTGTCTGAAAATATACGGATATCCGATACAGATATCACGTTTTCCCTTAACCAGGATAATACCTCTTTGATCGCCAGAATTTCCGCTTGGAACACACTACAATGGTCAGGTAGACGGAATGAGAGACTTAAATTTAGTCTGTCTGAGTACACGCCACCACCAACCCCATCTTTAGTTTTTGAGCCATCAGTGTAAAAATTAACTGATTCATCTTTCAAGAAACTCTCATTTTCCCAAGTGGATCTTGGTGGGATGGTGACTTGAAAATTCTTGTCAAAAACTAGCTGGGGTATAGAGTAGTCGGAGTGACTTAATTTTGGTCCGAATGTTTTCAGAATAATGGAGTGACCAATTGAGTTATCGGTCCATTGAGAGATGGCTTTGAGACGAACGGCTGTGCTTGCGGCCGTTTGTTTGCTAAAAATATCAAGGGGTATGAGATAAAGTAGAATGTCAAGAGCAGCTGAAGGTGTCGAACGGAGAGCTCCGCTAATACACATACAGGCTGACCGTTGGACTTTACTTAACTTGTCACGATATGTAACTTTGTCAAGAGCAGTCCACCATACTGCTACCCCGTAAGTTAGTATCGGTCTGATGACCGCTGTGTAGAGCCAGTGGGTTATGTATGGGGATAAGCCCCATTTATTTCCGATAGCTTTTTTGCAAGAGAAGAGTGCTACTGTGGCCTTTCTAACTCTTTCCTGTATATTTGCTTTCCAATGTAGTTTTTTGTCCAGGATAAGACCTAGATATTTAGCTTCATCTGAAAATCTTAGTGGAGTTCCCATAATTTATGGGGGACTTATTTGGGGAATTTTATATTTTCTTGTGAAGAGGACAAGTTCAGTTTTGTTTGGGTTTATACCCAGTCCGCATTTTTCTGCCCATTTGAGCATAATATTTAGAGCATTTTGCATTAATTCAACGAGAATTTGAGCATGTTTTCCCGATATTGCAATGGCAACATCGTCGGCATACGGGATCACTTTGAAACCTTCTTTTTCTAGGCTTTTTAACACCTCATTTACGACTATGTTCCATAGAAGTGGGGAAAGGACTCCGCCTTGAGGTGTACCTCTGCTGACAGATCTTCTTTCATGAGTGCCACCTAAAGATGAATTAATAATTCTACTTTCTAACATAAGATTAATTAGGTCATTCAGTGAACCATGTATATCTAGTTTCTTCAGTGACGCTGTGATTGCTTGATAGCTGACATTATTGAAGGCGCCTTCAATATCGAGAAATGCAACTAGAGTGTACTCTTTATGATGTAGTGAGTATTCGATGGTTCGTACCAGTGTATGTAAAGCCGTTTCTACCGATTTTCCTTTACAATAAGCGTGTTGTGCAGTAGATACCAGATTAGGATCTATAGCATTGCGCAGATGGATATCGATCAATCTCTCTAGGGTTTTGAGAAGGAACGATGATAGGCTGATTGGTCTGAGATCTTTAGGGTTAACCTGGGAGCATTTACCGGCTTTGGGTATAAAGACAACTTTTACCTCTCTCCATAAAGAGGGAATGTAAGTAAATTTTACGCAACCAATTAGGATGATCTCTAGGATGGGTGTTATGATATCCGAGGCAAATTGAAGCTCGGCAGGTATTATGCCGTCGGGTCCGGGAGATTTGTAAGGATCAAAGCTGTTTATAGCCCATTTCAGTTTATCCTTAGAAATCAGACCAACAATATTTGTATGTGTGTTGCTTGATAATAATGAATCAATGCTATTTATATTTTGTGAGCTACCTGGAAAATGGGTGTCTAGTAGCAGGGTGAGCGATTCTTCGCAAGAATTGATCCAAGAGCCGTTAGCTGTCTTTAAGGAGCTAGGCATTGTAGGATTTCTTGATAGAATTTTTCTTCATCGTGTAACTTCTGAAGTTTCTTCTATTTTTCCACAGAAGTTCCTCCAGGAGGTTCTTTTATTATTCCTTAATTCTTTTTTATAAATTTTTAGGGATTCTTTATAAAATTCCCAGTCCAGACTATCTCTAGAATGTTTAGCTCGGTTAAAAAGTTGTCTGCACTTTTTCCTGAGCAGTTCTAGACCTGAGTTCTACCAACGTGGTTTCTTTTTTCCTCTATTTGAGTAAGGGGACAAGAAATGGCCATTGATTTATTGAGAGCTAGGGTGAGATCTTTGACTTTATCATCAAGATCATTTTTATTAGAAGGGATACTTAAGAGTGATGGTTTAACTAATCTTACTAAAGTTTCTCTATATAGTTGCCAGTTGGTTTTCCGATAATTTCGGAAGGCTGGCTGTTTTTTAGATTCTTCATCAAGACAAAATTGGATGTATCTGTGATCAGAGAACGAATGTTCCTTAGAAACTCTCCAGTGTTTGATCTTGTGATGAATCGTATCGGAGACAAGAGTGATATCTAGAACCTCTTGTCGGTTTTTGGTAATGAATGTTGGTTCATTGCCAATGTTACTTACTATAAGGTTAGTACTTAGAATAAAATCAAAAAGTGACTCACCTCTGTCATTTATGTCTGTACTTCTTAAAGGCGCAAAGTTAAAAATATAATAAACTAGGTAGGCACGAGGTCTAAATACAATAGTAGTTAGTCACAGTAAATACATACTTTAGTAAAAATAACGATTGTAGATAGTACGCTCGTAGCATTTTGATAAGTTTTTATTGATTTTGAAAGACATATACATTTTATTACAGATAAAACACATTTTTTTTACAATGTACTAAAAATTTTGTTTTCCATACAGGCAGACATCGTAAGAAGTGTGGTAGCAGACGCAGCTGAGGACACAGAATTGCAGTGTGACATCCGTTACGTAAATGTCCACTACAACATCCCGTTCTCTTAAAAAAAATCACTGCCAAAGCCTGCCTGGCTTTTTATTTGCATTCAAATTTGGAATACGACCTAAAACGATCATAATTACGAAAATTCTTCATCAACCGAGAAACTTGAGGGGTTATTAAAATCAGCACCAACTGTACATACGGAAGAAATGTGGAAAAGTAACGCTAAGAAAATCAACGTGGGAAGCTGTTGTAAGCGGCTAACAGCATCTTTCAACGTGGGATACATTCCATACGCAGACGTACCCACCATCAACGGGAATTTTGTGGATCTTCAAAATAAAAAAGAAAGCAGACTCCAAGTAACTTCTACAAATAACAATCTATATATCTATCCTGATATGAGGTATGATGCACAATTTAAAAAAAATATATATATATATATATATATATATATTATTCTTTTCGTAAAAATATTAAACCAAATTTATTATGATTCCCATTATTCAATTTGTATTTTTTATCGTCAATTCAAATAAATACCTGGAAATATAAAATTATCTACGCCGCAATATTGTCAAGGCAATAGATGTTCATATTTAAGTTGATAAATTCCATAAAGAATTTTTTTTTTGACTTCAGCACTAACAGAGTGCAGTTAAGATAATTCAACTTTACATGATCTAAAGTAAAACCTATAAATAATTTTTTTTTTTTTGGTACTATAAACTGAGTGATCTTGAATTTAAAAATCATAGACCTAGTTGGTCACTGCGAAATTTGAATCCTTCTTTTCATATGTAAAGAAAGACCGCCAAACAAGGATACACATAATATTAAATCTCTATGTCGTATAGAACATAACGTATGATATTTCAAATGATAATTTTATTTCAAGATTCAAGAATAGAGTTTAAATAAATTTTTTTGAAGTAATCAAGATTAATTTAAAATTTAAATTTATCTAAGGAATATGTGTAGGCAAAGATTTATATTATATCTTTTTATTCAGATTTTGTTTGATAACGATTTGTTAGTATATAAATTATGAACAATAAAAATTGTATAAGGTGGAAATTGAACCATTAGTTTTTCCTCGTCATCTTTTGTTGTCGCTTAATGATACGATTAGTTTTTAATCGTAGGGAAGTAGTTCCTTTTTTTTAGCAATTGTAGGTATCATGGAGGTGTGAAACCCAAAGGATGGGGGTCGTGGCTGGCGTTATATGCGCTACGCCTTAGGAATTTCCTTCACCATAACAACAACAGTAGCAGTGTCAACAACAACAACAACATCATCAGCAACAACATCATCAACAACAACTACGACGATGAATACAACTGTGGAGTCGTTCTTCACTTAGTTGTCATATTTCAATAAAATGCAATAAAGCATGGTTACGAGAACTTTCTTCACTTTAGCGGGATTTAAATACATAAATTCACGCCAATAGGCACGTCATTGGGAGGGTGGTGAGGAGAGTTAAATATTCTTTCGCGACTTTCGGACGGGAAGTTAGGCGATAAAGTGGGAAAATAATACACCTGTTTCTCCCGACTCTTTAAGGGTTCCTGTGAAATTATTCGGATGATAAGGAATGTTAGGTAGGGTTAAGGGCCAAGTAATCCGAATGGACTACCTACATCTTGTCCAGTTTACATTAATACAATTGTTCTTCTTTAACATTTATTCTTTTCTGACTATATCTCCACGAATTCCACCATCGGCCCCTCTTGCTTCTTAGCATTAGCTTCTGAAATCTTGAATCGAGTCATCCGTCACCGAGACTCCAGGTCTAATAATTGTAGCGCCGACTACTTGTTCCTGCAGCATGATCCACTTCCTTGAACCGTTGAGCTGGCTAAGGCGAATTTTTGCAGACCTGCAGCGGCAGTCGAACAATAGTCACCCTGTTGGTCTAGGCTTGGACGTGCTTAGCAATAAGTACTAAAAGTCACATAGGTTAGCAGGTGTAGGACCCTTTTTTGTGTTTGCGTTATTGGTGAGAGACGGTTGCTTAGATAGCGATACCTACTCAATTCTATAGGTAGAGGATTTAAATCATTTTCGATATATATCGTAGACTCTAATGCAATAGTTCGAGCATCGTCAAGATCAACCTAAAGTCATGATTTCATCAGTCTTAACCCATTAATAAAAGTCTGATGATCCTAGGTGTGATAATATCGACATATATTTCATCTACATGTGTCGAGTTCTCTCGATGTAGGGAAGAAAAGGTGGATTAATCTCGTCTAAGGTTAGTGACCTGTGACACAACAGGATAGTACCACTCTTTCACTTTCTTAGATCGATGGAACTCACAATAATATGTCAGGATCCTAGATGGGACTTCTCGTTACAAGGATTATAATGTGCTGGTAGAGGGAAGTAAATCCTATTCTGTTTAGTTCAAAGTGAGACTGTTTAGACACAATCCATTTCAGGTTGCGCTTGTCTTTTTTTTTTTTGGATCATACCAGTATAGTTTAACGATTGTTATACAACTACTCTCCTCTATTATCTAGCCATCCACTTTTCCTTTTGTAGCGGGGGGAATCAACCCGTCCGTCCGTTACATAAAAGCGCCCATACGTGTGGGGCCCGATGGAATAATTTTTAGAGAATTTATGAAGAAATTTAGAAAAGAATAAGTTAATTTTTTGTAGTGTGATGAAAATTTTTTTTTAGAAAATTTTTTTTTTTGAGTCGATAGTTTTATTGAGATTTACCATCGGAAGGTAATTGTCTTAAGTGTCGACCGGTGATTGGTTGATCTATCCTAATAACGTCAGCAGCGATAACCTGTACAATTTCTTCTCCACTCTCAATAAAAATAGTCATTTGTAATTTGGTGATTTTTCAAAGTCAGATGTCCGTACTGGACGTATTATCGTCTAGTAGCCGTAGCTTCTACTGCGAATCATTTCATTTTTTTTTTATTAAGTCTTTGCTTTTTTCGAACGTTTGTTCTTTCGATCGGTGAATGGTCGATTTACATCCTGTTTACGTCTGTTGCGAAAGCCAAACGGCTGAAATACTAAGAAAAGAAACATCAACCCAAAATTTTACTTTTATATGCAACACCTATTACACTCAAAGGAGTAACTTTATAGCTTTTTCTGACGACTAATTTTTATATATGGTTCCGTTCTGTTGTCCGCTAAGGAAATAATTTTTTTTTCATAGGTCTGTAGCGACAGGGGGATAAAATAGTAGAAAGGAAGAGTAAGAAAAAGTTTAATTTGTTGAAGAGACAGTGAAGATTCACGTAACCAAAGAGTAATGATGTTGTTGTTAAAATTTTTCTGAAGTACTATGTTGTTGAGGGATCACTCTGGGGGCACAAAAACTCCAGTCACGACTCCGTACCTGAAAGTAATATAGAAAGCAAAGAAAATATTAGAAAGATTATATTTTTAAGATTTTTTTTTTGAAAAATTAAAAAAATTTTCTTTGAAAATCAATATAAGTTTATTTAAGTTTAATTATGCTGGTAGCAATCATTCAAGTTTAGGCTGGTAGCACAATTATTCAAGTTTATGCTGGTAGCAAATAATTTAGATATATGCTGGTAGCAATTTTTCAAGTTTATGCTGGTAGCACAATTTTTCAAGTTTATGCTGGTAGCACAAAAATTCATTCAAGTTTATGCTGGTAGCAATTTTTAGACATAGATTTTTCTTTAAGTTTTTTTTGAAAATTTTAGTTCATTCAAGTTTTTATTAGTAATATTGAGATAGAAAAATAATCTTTTTTGGAAATTTAGTTTATTTAGTATTTAGATCAAGTTAAATTTTTTTTTTTAAATTTCAAGTAAGAAGGTTTCTTATTTTTATCTTTATTTATTTATTTATTTATATATGCCTACACATTAAGAAAAATAATTAATTGCAAGCTAAAAATTAAGAATTTTTATGAAAAAAAGCTACTCAGTTATAATAAAAAAAAAACACAATTCAAAAATTAAGTTTTACTATATATAAAAATATTCATTGAATAATTAATTAATCATCTTTTCTTTTTGAAACATATATATATAGCAATAACAAAAGTAAGCAGAAAAAAAATGCACGTATCTCTATTCAATTTAATTTATTTTAATTAACAATCTTATATTAATTGATTTTGAAGATGATTGCGCAGTTCTGCACGAAATCGTACTTCACTATTTAACCTGTTCAAGTTTCGGGGCAGGGAGTTCCACAAGCGGATGGCGTTTATAAAGAACTGACGCTCCGAGGTCAGACAAGTGAAACGAGGATGAATAAGTTGTTGAGATCTGTTTGAGGAAAAAAAGCATAGACTGTTATTGATATTGAAAAGTAAAATTAGGGTTCTATAACGAAAAAGATGATCTAGCGAAATATTATAAATTTGTATCGAGAAATTTGAAATGTGATCAAATCGTCGCAAACCGAAAATGTACCGCGCTGTATTGTTAAAGGCAACATTAAGCTTTCTCCTACTGACAGCATCACAGTTCCAAAATACTTCGCAACCGTATGTAATAATTGGAACGACAAGCGTTTTTGCCAACAAAAGACGTGTTTTTAGAGGTATGAATAACATGCCAAGATTTCTTGCAGATTGGGTATAAGCAATTGGTGAATTATGTAGGTCTAAAGTAATCAAGGTCTAAGACTTTTTTACTAATGACGATGCATTATGATTTCATGGGGTTCAGGAACAAACCATTACTTTCTGACCAACGGGAAATCTCTTCAAGATTCTTATTAACTGTTCGGGCGCAATCTTCAATAAGACCTTATGGACAACTATTGAATAGTTTTACATCATTAGCATACATTTGAATAGCAGATCCACTTATAATCGAAGGAAGCTCATTAATATATAAGGAGAAAAGCAGAGGTCCTAAGATTGAACCCTGTGGGACTCCTCTTGTTATTGGAAGAAAATTAGAGAGGCGACTTCCAGCCGAAACTACTTGCTTTCGGTCTTCAAGATATGATGAAAATAACCGCACGGCTGAAGGAGAAAAACCATATAAAGTCGAAAGTTTGTAACTTAAGTTTCTATAGTCCACAGTGTCGAATGCTTTGGAAAAATCGAGAAGTACTAAAAACGTCACATGATCATTATCCAAGGCAAGTCCAATATCATCAACTACATTTATAATGGCTGTAGTACAGCTATATTTTAGCCGGAAGCCAAATTGTTTCGGTGAAAGTATGTTTCGGGATCTAAGGTGAAAAGTAAGTTGTTTTTGCACGACCCTTTCGAATACTTTAGACAAGAAAGGAAGCACTGAAATGGGTCTGTAGTCTGTCCCATTTCGATTTTTCGGAATAGGAACGATTTTTGCTAGCTTCCATAAACTAGGAAAGATCCCCGTCATTAATATTGAGTTAAAAATGTGTGTAATGCATGGCAGTATGATATGTAATATGGACTTAACGAAAATAGGACTAATACCATCAATGCCGACTGCATTAGACTTGACGGACAATAAACTTTCGACGATGTCAGTGCTGTCAACCCTAGATAAATTAAACATCTTAATTGGAAAAATTAAGTTTTTTTTTGAAGTTAAGTTTTTTTGAGAATTTATTAAGGGGTCTACCCACAGAAAGTTTAGGTTAAGGTTAGTTAGTAAGTTAAATAATAAGTTATAGTAGAAATAGGTTAGAAATTATAATAGGTAGTTAGTAAGTCATTTAGTAGGAATATCATACATTTTTTTTACTAGGTTCTCCACAATCGTTGTGCCTAATCGCGTAAAAAATTTTCTTTTAATAAATCATTTATAAACATTTTTATAAACTATCAATTTTGAATCGGATATCATGGGAAAATCTTACTTCTTGTCGGAAGGAAGAAGCAATCGGAGGCAAGAGGAACCAGAGTCACCGAAAGCGAGGAGAGTACCGTCTCCAGAACCGCACAACACCAGGTTCAGGAAAAATCAATATCTTTTCCACGACATGACCATGGAAGCAGGTGAAGCCCTAGACGAAAGTCAAATCGAGGAACCTGGTCCATCAGTTAGTAGAAGGATAGCATTGGAAAGAGCTCAAATAGTATCTGACGAATTACTCAAAACTCCGGAAAGACAACCAAAGGTGGAAAGAACACCAGCAGCAGCACGTCATACGGAAGACTATGAAGCGCATATTAAGGAAGTAGCTTTGGCTGCGGTAGGTTTCAGTCGAGCTGAAGATAGAAAAGCTTTACAGGAATTATTAGAAAAAAAACCAAGCTCTGCTTTTGGAAAAGATGAACGAGGCTATGAATAACGTACTAGCACAAATCAATGTGGTGAGACAACCATCAGCAGCAACTATTCCATTATGCGACTTACCAACTGCAAACCTACCGACGTCAAACCTACCAACTTTTACTATTTAAAGAGAACCGACAGAAACCTCGCGGCACAATAAACCTCACTTTCCCAGGATTTGGCCAGATAGAGCAAATACGACAAATCGCCGAGAAAACAATCGTAACCCCGAACCAGATTTCTATGAACAATTAAACAGAATACAGTTTAATAATACCTCCGCTAATAGAGATGTGAGAGTTCCCATGCCTTCACCAGCAGCTTCAATGTATCGATCACCTCACTACCAGAAATGGGGAATTTCCTTTAATTCCAAAAACATGACGGTAGACGAATTCTTATTTCGGCTAGATAAAGTAAAAGACAGCTACGGCGCCTCCTGGGACGAAGTTGTTTCGAACTTTCATCACTTTGTTAGTGGTCCTGCCGAGGTGTAGTACTGGATCTATCTGAAAAATAACCCACAAACTTCCTGGGTAGCGTTGAAGTTGGCATTGATAGACCATTACGGTAGTTTAGAAACTGATTCCGAGATCTCTAGACAGATGGCAGAAAGGAAGCATATGCTAGGAGAGAGTTTCGGCTCAATTTATGATGCCCTCTTGAAACTAAATTCAAAAATGAGGAATCCTCGACCGAATGAGGAATTGGCCGAAATTATTAAACAAAACGTTAAGCGCCGATTGGGCGAACTTTTGTTGACATTCAGAACGACTAGGTTAGCTGATTTAGTATACACGTGCCGGGAAATGGAACGCTATCTAACCCAACATGAACCAATACGTCCGAGGATGCCTCTTATTTTCAACAACCCCATGAGGAAACAAGTGAGTGAGATCAAGATTCAAACAGAACCTTTACCAGAAGACATGTCTCTTGCTTTAGAAGCATTTCAAAGGAATCGAAACCTCGAACCTAAAATTAATTTCGAAAAAGCCATATGCTGGAACTGTCTCAAAACCGTTCACATCTTCCTAGATTGCATTGAACCTCAAAACGAAATTTTCTGTTACCGATGTGGTCAACCCGAAGTCTTGTCCCCTAACTGCCAAAAATAAAAGGGAAAATAATCACTGATTCACCAATTGTCCGAGAGGGAGCTGACCAGGATTTGCCACTCGGGAAGTCCAAATTAGAATCTTTACCTATAACCGATAAAAAAATTACTATCTTAAAGAAACCCGAAACTCAGAACATTATCAATAATTTTTCAAAACCTACTAGAATCCCTATCCTAAGACCTCAAAAATCACTTCACCAGAGGCAAATTGAGTACGCCGAAGCGCGTCAACGCATTTATACTTATCCTAACAATAACAAAAAAATCCAAAAACTAAGAATTAGATTTATTTCTAAACGTAAGCTACATAGAGCAGTAAACATCGCCGAAATGGTGTGTCTGAAAGACGATCCACGAACCTACCTTAAACTAGAATTATTTAAACATAAATGGCTTGGTTTACTCGACTCCGGAGCGAGCATTAGTTGCCTCGGTAACGGTGCCGCTAAATTTGTCGAAGATACTAATATTCCATATAGAAAGTTTGATTCTAGCATTTCCACAGCTGACGGAACTAAACAGCGTAATGCTGGGGTGGTTACTACGAATGTTACATACAAAGATCTAGTTCTTCCGATCGAATTATACATAGTGCCATCTCTAGCTCAAGATTTATATCTAGGCATCGATTTCTGAAAGACATTTGAATTAGCTCCACAAATCATATCTTCTATAGATACCGTTACCGAGACAACAGCCGGTCAGGCAAATATGCCGAAATGTCTCCTATCTGTAGAGGAATCTATTATTCTCCAAAATACAGTTAAGTAATTTCCGTCATTCGCCGTTCGAGGTCTCGGACGGACACATTTAATGGAACATTCCATAGATACGGGAAACGCAGAGCCCATAAAGCAACGTCACTATCCCATATCGCCAGTAGTACAAAGCCTTGTGTACACGGAATTGGACCGTATGATCTCGTTAGGTGTTATCGAGGAAAGTCAGAGTGTTTTATTCATAGCCAGTCGTACTGGTGAGAAAACCTGGAAAAAACCGCCTATGTCTCGACTTCCGAAAAGTTAATGCCGTAACGAAGAAAAATGCTAATCCAATTGTGCATATTAAAGGATTGCTAGCACACCTTTCCGAAACACGTTCTATTTCTAGCGTTGATTTGAAAGATGCTTACTGACAAGTACCCCTGGAGAAAGAATTACGGGAGAAGACAGCGTTTTCAGTCCCAGGAAGACCCCTGTATCAATTTAAAGTAATGCCGTTCGGTATCTCGAACGCTGCGCAAAGTTTGACGAGCTTAATGGATAAGGTGATTCCACGCGAGCTGAGGGAGCAAGTGTTCATTTACCTAGATGACTTGTTAGCCATCTCGAAAGATTTTAACGATCATATTTCGACACTTTCGAAAGTAGCAAAGCATCTTACTGATGCGGGTTTAACAATAAACGTAGAAAAGTCTAAATTCTGTTTCCACGAATTACAATACTTGGGTTATATAGAAGGACAAGGTTGTTTGAAAGCAGATCCAAATAAAGTACCTGCTATTGTAGAATTCCCTGTACCAACCACGATACGCCAGGTTCGTCATTTTCTAAGAATGGCTGGATGGTACAGACGTTTTATAGAAAATTTTTCTACCATAACCGCACCCATATCAGATACGTTGAAAAAGAAACAGAAATTTTAATTTGGATTTGAAGCTATCACAGCTTTAGAAACAGTTAAAAAAGCGCTGACTTCAGCACCAATTTTAGTCAATCCTGACTTCACGAAACTATTTATCATCTGTTGTGATGCTTCATCCACAGGGATAGGACGTGTCCTATGTCAATTGGACGAAGAAAGGAATGAGAAACCTATTTATTTTTATTCACAAAAACTGAATTCAGCTCAGAGAAACTACACTGTGACAGGGATAGAATGCTTGGCAGCGGTCCAAGGATTTTACAAATTTCGACCATATGCCGAAGGGTATATTATTCTTAGTGATAACTGTCCATGCGAGTCTACGGTGGTTGCATTTCGAGCAGACTTCCGCTCATCATCAGCAACACGATAAAAAATTAAATAAAATGGTTATAGCTTAGTTTTAAACATAAACAAAATAAACATAAACAAAATAAATGCAGTAAACGCTGCAAACTTTATAACATCATACCAGCTGTCATAAAAATCAAGACAGCAGTCATAAATTCGGTAACTGAAAATGTGATAAGATTAGTTTAAAAGAATTGGTTAAATTTAGAACTGAAATCCAAGTACGCAGATTTATCTAAAACGGAACTTCGATTGTACTCATTACATCTGCAGTTAGCATCGACTTACAAAAATATGAATAACATTGCAACAACCAACTGCGAATGGTATGAATTCCTACGAAAAACAGCGATTGAATTTGATAATTTAGTGATAAAAAAGAAAGAAAAACAAATCAAAAAGTTTAATACGCTCTTACAAAAAACACCAAAAAGAGAGACAAACTTCACCACACCACTACCAGTTGACAACATAGTGATAAATATTTCAGACGTAGAATTGTCAACTGATGAGTTAGATCTTTTAAATAAAGGGTTAAATTATGGTATACATCCCACAACAACACCAGTAAAAGATGTAATTGTTGACATTGAAACAATTTTAAAATATACATTTCAAACCACCAAAAATGAGATTCGGGAGCGCACAAAAGAGTGTATTGATAAAAACAAAAACAATAAACCGAAAAGAAAACATCAAAGTCCAAACGAAATTGAAGTTATGAAAAATATTAAGAAAAAAGATATTTCTATAATGAAAGCAGATAAAGGAAACAAAATCGTCGTTAGGTTAGGTTAGGTTTGCGGGTTGCTGTAGGAGAGCCAATAGCTCAGCCCCAGCGCACTTAGGTCAATGTAGACCCATTGTGATGCCCATTTGAGGGTTTACCAATTCTTCCTCTTACCATACTCGTAGTCCATATTTAGTTCCTTAGTATCATTCCGGGGTGTTCAACCATCCGTTTCCTCTTGCGAATCGATATAGATTTGATATTGGGCACTCTGATAGTTCTTTGATGCTTTCGAAGAAGTATTTCCCCAGAGTTTTATTTCTTAGATGGCAGAGACTGGGGCAGTGACAGAGGGAGTGGGTTATATCCTCATGTTCTTCCTCGTCACTGCAACCTCTACATAGATCGTTTTCAGTTAGACGTAGTTTTTTGGCGTGATATCTTAGCATGTTATGGCCAGTTAAAACACCTACCAACGTCGATACTGACTTCCTGTCTTTTTGAATGATTGCGATGAGAATGGTAATATCCTCTCGGGGTAGTGCCATCATTGATGCCACTTTGGCAGCTTTCGATACTGCTAGAACCTCTGCTTGGAATACACTGCTGTTATTGGGAAGTCTGATTGAGCCTTCTATATTCAAAGCTTCTGAGAAGAAGCCAGCCCCAGTACCTACATCCATTTTTGAGCCGTCTGTAAAGATGGATTTGGTTGTAGGTTGTAAGACTTCATTATTAATCCACTTCTCTCTACTTGGGAACAAGCATTGGAATGGCCTTTCAAAATCTGTAAAGGGAACTATGTAGTCAGACTCTACATTTGTTCCTGTGTGGATGTTCAAAATTTCAGAGTGTCCAGTTAAACTGGATCTCCATAGATTATATTGGCTAATCCTGAGAGCGCTTTTTGCTGCAGTTTTCTGCATATAAAGGTCAAGTGGCAGAAGGTTAAGTATGGTTTCTAAGCCCGCCGTGGGTGTCGTGCGCAAGGCACTGGTTGATCCAATACATGCAAGTCTCTGGATGTTAGTCAATGCCTTAAGGTTTGTAGCTTTGTTAGCGGCTTTCCACCAAACTAAGCATCCATACGTCAATATCGGTCTCACTATCGCAGTGTACATCCATAGAATTACCTTGGGTTTTGGGCCCCAGTTTTTCCCAAAAATTCTGCTGCATGAGTAGAATGCGATGGATGCCTTTTTGACTCTTTCTTGGACATTCATTTTCCAGTTCAATTTCCTATCAAGTATGATTCCCAGGTATTTCGCGCTTTCGGATAACTTAAGGGGTGTGCCTCCAATTGATGGCAGATTGAATTGTGGAATTATTCGTTTGTTCGTAAATAGAACTAGTTCTGTTTTTTGGGGATTAATATCTAAGCCGCATTTTTGGGCCCATTTGTTCAGTGTGTTGATAGCTATTTGGAGGATATCACTGATGGTGTCTAGGAATTTCCCCGTGGCCATTATGACTAGGTCATCTGCGTAGGCAATGACTTTTATCCCATTATTATTAAGCAGTACTAAGACCTCATTCACAACTAATATCCACAGCAGTGGTGAAATAACCCCGCCTTGGGGTGTACCCCAAGTAACATTTAAAGCTCGTTGTAAGTTCTAACAGCGCTTGAAAAGCTATTTTTCGTAGCTACATGTTTCACAATTAACTCTATATACGCTTCTAGAGCCACTGTACGACTTATTTGGAGTCAATTTTATGAGTTTGAGAGCACTATTTTGCTCCTTATCAACTCTAGAAAAGCAGTTTTACTGTCTGTATGCTTTAATGTCAGCTCTAGAAGTGCTTCTGAAGCCGGTGTCTTGCTTATTTAAAGCCATATGCATATTTGATAGTTGTTTACCTACTCCTTTTCATCATTCGTGGTATGTCGCGTCGTGAATAGAAGTTTACAGTGTAATAAATATTTTGCGTTAGTATATGTATAAACAAAGATAGATAAATTATCATCGTCTGTGAAAAAAAGTTTTTTGTGTTTGTGATAAAATTTACCATCTATTAAATCGATTTCAAATTACGAAATTAAGTGAATTAGATATTAATAAAATGGCAATACAGATTTTTTCAAAGTGATTTCTCAGTGCGGTTTTGATTTTTCCACAAATGTTTGTAAAGTACTAAGCAAAAGTACAATGCGCCTTCAAAATGTTTACTTTTTGGAAATAAAATAATATAAAAATAATTACAAATTACGAAAAATAAACGAGAAATCATTTGGAAAAAAATTCATAAATTCTAAATAAAAAAGTGACAATGAAAACATCTTCTTATTGTTTTGAATAAATTAAATAAAAGTAAAAAGAAGAAAAAAAATTGTTGTTTTTATTGTTTCATTCAGTTTTGTCGCCATTTTTTGTTGAAAAAAAATAATACTTTTTGGAGCTCTTTTATCGCCAAAAGACTTGTCTTTTGTTGCACTAGAGCTGTTTGATGACATCAATGACAGCTCAATAATAAAGCACAGGGTGTCACTAGTAGAAACACGGTAATAAAAAATTAGAGCGTTTCCTTTTTTTTGCAAGTTGAAGTATTCATATTCGTGAATACTTGTGAAGAATATTAACGCCCGATTTGTAACAAACGGACAGGAACATAATATAAAACACATGTATAAAAGACTTGATTCGCTTAGCGTGGCAAAGCTCTTTTCTACGCTATGAACAACAAAAAACGACATGTACCGCTCTTGTCTGAAGAACCCCAAATGTAGTTTAACTTGTATAGAAAGCAGCTGAATAACACGAAACTGGTTATAATGTGTTAGAAAAAAGAACAAAAACTACATACGGTAAAACAAATGGCAAGGGACGTCCTAAGGGCAAGCATAAGTTTTGCGTAAACACAGATTTCCATGTTTTAATCAAACCATGACATTACGATGACAGAAAAGCCTAAAAAAGAAGGTGTCGTCATGCCGTCTGTCGTTGTGCCTGTGCGGATGTGGGTATGTGCGTATTTGCGTATGCGTATGTGCGTATTTGCGTATGTGCACTGAACTGCACATCCTATATAAGGGTATACGTCTTTCCTTAAGTTTATTGTTTAACACAAAATAGCATTTAAAGTTTCTGGGTAACCAAACTTTCCCACGTTTAGGACATTTTCTGATGTTTTTCCATTTGAACCAAGTTTATTTACCTATTCGAATTCTTCGCAATCCTTTGTTTGTATATTTTGCTCGCATGCAACCTATTAGTTCTCAGTTTTACTTATCCAGCATTTAATATTTAAGAAAGTAGTAATTTAAATAATATGCTGTTATTGATCAAATGTGTAAGAAACTTTTATTAAACTTTTTTATTAAAAAAACAAATATTCGTTTCTTTCAAATGTAGGTACCTACACCCTGTAAAAATGTACCCACACTTTCAATTCTTATGAGAAAAAATTTATTAAAAACAAAAAACATACAACATGCTTTGTAAAACTCTTAAACATCTTAATAAGAGCAAATAGACCTTAAGTAGAGGTGGATTGTGTTATTATAAAACTAGAAACTCGATTAAGAACTATAATTACATCACTGTAGAGCTGTTGTGTTTTAAACCAACTCTATAAAAGTACCTACATAGAAAAGGCACATACAATACATAGACAAAGCAGGCATTCAGCTGTCAGTTAACAGATTTATTAGAGCTGTAAAAGAACTTTTTAGAAGCAAAACCGCCAAGAAAACATAAACAATGCAAATTTTATTGAAATTTCAACCAAAAACTATTTAATTTCTTATGAACCAATAAGCGCTTAAACTAATATCGCCAGAAGAACTCTATGTACATAAAACACAAACAATATTAATATTAATTTAATTATTCAAAAGTTGAATTTTCAAACATTGGTTTCAAACAATGCGAGAGTGTGTTAAACAGCTGACGGTTTTTCAAAAACAAACAGTTCCATTGAGCCTCTATAAGAACTCTATTTGCTATTTAGAAGCTTCTCTACAGCACAACGACGTTGAGTGCGTAAATGTTTTTATAGTGTCATTTTAAACGTAGTTAAGGAGCATATTTTTAGAGCCAAATGCTTTATAAGATAATAGAGCTGCAAGTTGTTGTCGAACTTCAATATAGAGACGGTCTTTTAGAAAAAAACGCCAACAGCTGCAAAGGTTTTCGAAATAGAACAGAAGCCTTGAGATTAACTTTTTTAGAGCTGTTTAAAAACTTTTTAAGTACTTGCAGCTCCAACGATGTTACTTGGGACCTCTTGAGGCAGTCATTTTCAATTCTGTGTTAGCGAGGGAGGTGTTTACGTTTCTTTTGTTTAATAGGCTTAGTATTATTTGAGTAATACTGTTGTCAATGTTCATGCTTATTAAGTTTCTTTCTATAGCACTAGCCTCAACATTGTTGAAAGCGCCTTCAATGTCGAGAAAGGCTGCTAGAGTGTATTCTTTTTGATCGAGTGATTTGTCTATAGTACTGACTACTGCATGAAGGGCAGTTTCAACACTTTTTCCTTTCATGTACGCATGCTGGTTCTTGGATAAGGTTCCTGGATTAAGCATGCTACGTATAAATACATCGAGTAGTTTCTCGAATGTTTTAAGCACAAACGATGCTAGGCTTATTGGTCTGAAATCTTTTGGCGTAGTATGAGTTGGTTTACCGGCTTTGGGTATAAATACAACTTTGACTTCTCGCCAAGTTGCAGGTATATGTGTGTACATAATACATCGCATGAACAGTTCTTTTAACACTGGTATTAACAGGTGTTTTGCCTTTTGAAGCATTATTGGATTAATACCATCAATGCCTGGTGATTTGTATGAGGAGAAGGAGTCAATTGCCCACTATATTCCTTTCTCACTAATTACTTTCTCCGGGACTATATTACTGTGGGGATTTCCGTAATTGGTATCTGTGCCCGGTTTGGGCTGCGTCTTAACACACCCAGGGAAGCGTGTATTTAGTAGGAGTTCCATAGTTTCGGTGCAGGATTGGGTCCATCTGCCACTGTTATCTATAAGATAGCCAGGGGTTACCGGTTCCTTTGAGAGGACTTTTCTCAATCTTGCTGATTCAGGGTAACCTTCTATGCCATTGCAGAACGTCCTCCAAGATGTTCGTTTTGCGCTTTGAGTTGCATTTTTGAACTTTCTTTGACCTTCTTTGTAGAGGTCCCAATCGGACTCTGCATTGCTTCTTCTTGCGGCATTGAAGAGTTTTCTTGCTTCTTTTCTTAGATGTTGCAGCTCTTTATTCCACCAATGGGGTGATGTTTTTGTACTCGGAGCTATTACGGGGCACGATGTTTCGTATGCGCTTTTGAGAATCAGGTTCAGTGTCTCAACCGTATTGTCAATATCTTTAGGTGACTCATAATTCAGGCCTTGTAATATGTTTTGTTTTTCCTCTACTTTTGTGACAAAACGATCCCAGTTAGTTTTCCTGCGATTTCTATATGGTTCTTTTTGTTTTATATTATCTCCAATTTCAAATTCAATACTTCTGTGGTCAGAAAAGGAAGGTTCCGTAGATACTTTCCAGCCACTTAACGAAAAAGAGTTAGAGTTGTTAATAAGGGTTATGTCTAGCACTTCCCTTCTATTTCTAGTAACGAATGTTGGTTCGTTGCCTATATTTCTTATAACTAAATTATGTTCTATAATAAATTCAAGAATTGACTCACCTCGTGGGTTGGTATTTGTACTACCCCATTGTACATGATGGGAGTTAGCATCACATCCAAGGATTAGGTCCCATCTATTATCTCGAGCTTTTATGACAAGCTCCTTTGTCATTTCGTTGGGGGGATCGTCCGTCCCATGTGGCATGTTAATTGATGCGAAGACGATTGGATAGCCATTCTGTCTTTCGCATTTTACAGCGGTCTGGTCAATATTGCTGTGGGTGGATAAAAGAAATAGGTTAACCTGACTTTTAGCTACAATGCAAGTTCGAACTGTACATTCATTGTTCTGTGGAAAGGCATACGTTACCAGGTCTTTCGATCTAAGCCCTCGTATTTGACCTCGAACTACCCAAGGTTCTTGCACCAGAGCTAGATCAATATTGCCGCTTGTCAAAGCTTGTACTAGGTTGGCGCTAGCGGCTTTGCTGTGACGAAGATTAATTTGGCGTATCTTCATGCCGGCTAGTCGTTTCCCACTTTTCTTCTTGTATACCGTCACAAATGGTCTTATCTTGCATCGGGTAATACCGACGCGTATTTTGTAGCCACATTTGCGCAGTAGTGGCATGGATTTGTGACTGAGTCTCACCACAATCTCCATGCCTTTATCATTGTGCGGCCCCATTTCCTCCACCTGCCAGTCCTTACTTAAAAGTTCCGGGTTGAGGTTTTGGATGTTGAGTTGCACTCTTTCTTTCGGCAGATAAGGGCCGGGAAGGAATAGACGACCCTTCGGTTTGGCGAATTCTAGTAGCTCTTTCCTATCGCAAAGACGCAGGTTGGCTTTTGGCCATGGTGCTTCCGTGTTGGCGATGAACTTCTTCAACCATTTGAGGGTTTCCGCGTCCTCACATTCCATCACTTTGAATCTTTTCAGAGATTAAAGCTGTCCAAAGTGCGGGATATGCCCAGATACTTTGTACGAGTCATTCACCCCATCCAGGATTCTGACTTCAATCAATCTCTATTGGTCATCTGACAGCCTCCGTTCTGGATTACCAAAGTCAACAACTGCGACCCGGTGACTGTCTCTGACCACATTGGATACAGTTCTTGCTTTTTTGTTTTTTTTTGGGTGGAGGAGAGAATGTGTCGTCATGCCTATCTCTTTTTAAACAAACCGCAACTGGCTTCGGTCCCGTGTTTACTACACCGGCGGCATTTGTTGATGCCAAAGGAGAGGGTTGAGCTTTGCCATTCCCTTTCCCTCCAAGCTTTCTTGCGGGTTCCCTACTGCAGGACGGCACATTATCTAGGGTTTCTCTAGCTCTAGCTTACGATAATAATTGTCTTTTCGTTAAGGAGCTGGGTTCTATACCCTTGAGGCGTTAGAGTGTTCTTCTGGCGTTACGTACTCTATTCGGGCCGTACTTCATCGATGCTGTTTGAATGTCAGCCTGAGCAGTACCTCCTGCTTTGGTTTCCCTCTGCAAGGACAGACAGTACTGTACAGACACTGCCTATAGTTTCGTCCCCGTCTTCCCGTGAGTCTACTTTTGGGATCAAGTTTCCTGCCGAACTCGTCGTAGGTCCTGACGGGCTTGTGCCTGTCACAGTCCCAGATTTGTTCAACAGTTCCCCATCACCACCTACACTAACCAGACAAGCCGATGAACCCACTACCGGTCCCGACGGGCTTATGCCTGTCACAGACTTTGATGAGTCCACCAACTTCTCCACACTGCCTAACTTGTTCCCTTCAATTGCAGAGGCAGACGGGTACCTGTGTGATCCCGACGGGCTTGGGCCTGTCACAGAACTAGGTGCTCCCATCTTTCTCTCAGATGTTGTTGCTGGTTTCGAATGCACTGGTACCACTTTCAGTCCCGACGGGTCTAGACCTGTCACAGATTTGGGTGGACCCATTACACTCTTTAAGTTCGGGTTCATGTGAGCTTCGTGTGTGTTCGTCTTTAGTCCCGACGGGCTTAAGCCTGTCACAGACTCGGACGACTCCACATTTCCGCTCTTGCTTGTGACTACCATTGGATTAGTGTTGCCCGAAGGATCACGACTCCGTAGGTAGGCACGAGCAATTTGAAGCCTAAGTTGTTCCCTATCACTAAGACTCTCCCACTTTTTCCCTTCCAAAGCCCTAATCGTCTTCTTGTAGCTCTTAATTCTTCTTCGGTTAGAGGCTACTGACGATGTTGAAATGGACGAGCCAGCAAGGGAGACAGTGTCATTGCCACCTAGGAATAAATTTCCTAGATCCATGACACTCTCTCCAATGCTGCCGTCGGAAGTAGCCTTAAGGGCTGAAGAAGATTCGAGAAGGAAGCTCTCCTCTTCTTCTGTCATGTTGTCGTCGTTGATTGAATCGGCTTCCGTTAACAACTTCGTGCCCGATTCTTGCACGTCGTCCCCTTTTGTTTTTGTTTTGTTTTTTTGTTTGCTGTTCATTTTTGTTCCCACGAGTATGGGGGAAGGAAAAGTCCGTCAACGTATCACCCCCTGTATACAGATAAGGTCAGGTTACTCTTCGATTTGACCCGGTTTCGAAGAGGTACCGTTAGAATACAGCCGGTATACCATTTGGCTGCAAACCATCCAAGAGGCACGGTGACGTAACACCTTGGATTAAGGGGTGGGTAGTTCTTGGTTCGTTACTCATCAAAATCACTGTAGATCCAGGTTTCCCCAGATTCACAGATCAGATGAATCTTTGAAACTTAAGTCTTCGCACCACAACAAGGTGACTACCCTTGCGAAGGTAAATCATCGTTATGAACACTGAAGAATATGATAAAAGGGGTTGAAAACTTATCGAAACGAACCACTACAAGGAAGTGAATAAATCTCCTTTAAATAAAATGATAACAGCAGCTAAAAAAGTGAGAAAAGAAATCAGCACTGCCCTTGGTGAACGTCTCAAAGGGCGCCTTCTCGTTTCGAACCCAGAAGTACCAAAACTGTATTGTCTGCCTAAAATACATAAGCCAGGTGACAACATGAGACAAATAGTAGCTCTTTTGTTAGCACCATGCACCAAGATCGCACGATGGTTATCAAGTTCCAATGGATCAATCAAGTTCCAATTAACGAAGATGAAGTTTTAGTGTCGTTTGATGTTGAAGCGCTTTTCCCATCAATCCCAATAAAAGAAGCACTTTTAGCTTTGCAAATATATTTATCAAAGCAAAACATCACTGAAGACGAGGTTAATGTCTACATGCGAGCAGCTGAGATGTGTATGGACACGAACTACTTCGTTTTCAGAAACAGATATTTCAAAATAGATTCTGGTACGAGTATGGGGAACCCATTATCTCCACTAATTGCGGAAGTATTCATGTCGAACTTCGAAATTAAATTAAAAAATCGGAACATGCTACCGAGAATTTGGCATCGCTACGTGGACGACATATTTGCTGTCATAAAAAGAAGTGATCTTAACACCACACTTGATATGTTAAATGATCAGTACCCCGAAATTAATGTCACTTGTGAAGTTGAAAACCAACAAAAATTGCCCTTTTTGGATCTCACTCTACACAGAATCCAAAACAAAATAGAAATTGGCATTCATCACAAACCAACAAGTACTTTGAGATACATTCCAAGCAATTCATATGCGCCAATACAACATAAGTTGGCAGCGTTTCACTCACTCGCGTACCGTTTAGTAAGTTTACCTCTGTCTTTAGCGAACTACTTTAAAGAGTACGAGTACATCAAACATGTGGCAAAAACAAACGGCTATAGTGATGGAATCATCGACAACATTATCCGCAAACATGCCCATAAGCAAACAAATGATAATCAATCAACACTGTTTAAACAAAACAAACAGATTGACAAAAAAGATGATTTAAAACGGGTTTCTATAAAGCGGAATTTTGCTCGAAATGCAATAATAAAAATTAAATTAGAAAATTCAAGTTAATGTGTTTTATTTATTAAAATTTGTTTAAATCAATGCTTAATCTGAAGAGTATGTTCAAATAGCTACTCATATTAGTAAAAATATAGAACGCGTACCTGATCTTCAAGTATCAGACGATTTTATATATAAAAGAGTTAAGCACGCGACAGGAAATCCACTTCAGGAAGACTTGTCGTGGAAGCATTGGGTTCCATAGCAGCTGACTGGAACATTGATAGAGCAAGCTCATTGCCCACCAAGATCTTCGCAAACAATTCTATTGGCCAGCAATGAGTAGTCAAGTGAAATTATTCATTAATAATTATGATACGTGCAAAACGACTAAAGCACCGAACAGTACTTTACGTACAGAAATGGGAGAAGCCTTCACGGTGGACCGACCATTCCAACATCTGTACGTAGATTTTCTGGGACCTGATCCTAGATCGAGAAGAGGAAACACATTTATTGTAATAGCTCTAGATCAGTTAACCAAATTTGTACTCATAAAAAAAGCAAATTTTAATGAATTAATAAAATTTCGCACCGAAGAAATATTTTTAATGTTCGGAGTTCCGGAAACACTTTTATCTAACAACGGATCACAATTTGTGAGTAAAGATTTCGGGACTTGTTTAAGTAATTTTGATATTAATCATATAAAAACAGCTTCATACGCACCACAGGCTAATGCCAGTGAAAGATTCAATCGTTCAATATTAAGTGCTATACGCGCCTATATAGACCCTAAACAAACTAATTGAGACGTTCATTTATCAGAGATTGGTATTGCTCTACGCAGATTGGTAATGCTCTATTTGGACAACAGATGATAGAACATGGTTCAGATTATCATTTACTGCGTAAATTGAACGGATTGAACCAATCTGAGATTAACTGGTTGCCTAAAGCTGCGAAGATGGGTATACTACATTCGTATCTGAAAACTCCTTTAAATTAGGCACATTAAAGTTACGCACATAATTATAATCTAAGAAGTAAATTAGTAACATATGAAGTAGGAGACAAAGTTTTCCGTGGGAACTTCACACTTAGTAGCGCCGCAAAACATTTAAACCCGAAATTATGTCCTAAATTCCTTAAAGCACAGGTATTAAAAGTAGTTGGTAACAATCTATACCGTGTCAGAGATGAGAAAGGTTTGGAGATGGTGGTGCATACGAAAGATCTGCGGAAGTAAAAGTCAATATCAGTAGATACAATCTATCATAACCGGCCAGCTCAGCTGTACAGTGTACATGAGACAAAAGGGCGTGGGTATCGTACTCAGTTTCCAAATGTTTCCACCACTTCATTAAATAACATCAAGATAATTTTCTGTTCCATCGTCATTGCATAAGCTTGCGCTATATACAACGAAGATGTTTTGTAGGAAAATACACCATACCTACCTCGACAGTAGGCAACATAAACTCTATAACATTAACATGATGGTTGCATCTAAAAATCTGACCCATTTTAAAATTTTTGTTTTAATAATAATTCCTAATCTGCAATACCGACTAAAAAGGTGTTTGGGTAAAATTCTTATTAAGCAAAGACCATGTATGTGGAAGTTAGTATAGACAACAACCCACCATTGACATTCACTACTACCTCTATCGGTATGAAAGCAAAAATAATAATATTCATCCATACGAAAGTTAACACATTATTCGAGCGGTAAGCAAAAATGTCAATACAAGTAAAGGAATGGAGGCAAATGACGAAAAACCCATTTAGAGGCAGGCGACATCATAAGAGTAAACCGAGACAGCCTTATAAGTCAAGACTGAACGAAATGGTGGTCACAGATAGTGATGGGCCATTAAGAAAATGTACTACAAAGTGATTGGCAGTAATCGAGTCGTCCCCGAGGACGTGGTAAAGTTTGTATGTCCGGCGGAACCTTCGAAGTTTTCATAAATGTATGTCGAGCTATGCGTAAGAAACTGGGGGTAAGATAGAAAATGATAAATAGAATTTTTAAGGACAAAAATTAAAGATTTTTTTTTGTTTAGCCATTGCATAAGATAGACAATTAGCTGAAACAGTAGAGCAATATTCTCCTGGTAAACAATAAGCGTAGAATAGGCTAAAAGAGCTAAGTAAAACCGAAAAACAAAATGAAATTAGGAAGTAAATAGTTCTTTTTGGATACGTATAAACTGAAAGGTGAAAATAAGACCAAAGTAGAATTGTCAAGAATAATTATATAGAAAACTAAAAGGAGTAGGTAGAATGTAGAGGGTAATTAAAAATTAAAGATTATTTGACAGATAGTGACATTCTCTCAAACTGGAAAGCCGAAATAAGACCAAAAATAATAACTAAAATCTTTCGATGTGTTGGTCTGAAGAGTACAGGTCAGAAGCAAAGACTAAGAAATTATAATTTTTATAATATTCAAATCAGATAGGTAGAAGGAAATCTGACAGTAAAGTCATTTTCTGAAAATCTAGTGCTCACCAATCTTAAAATCAGTTAAGAAAAGAAATACTAGGAAGGAATAAAAATATCTGAAAGAGAATCTAAAATTTCGGTTATCTACTTACTTCCATCTTAAAAACCTCTATGTCAAAAACTTATAGTACTTACTTATTGTTCAACTCCTAACACCAACCAGACTCACACCTAAAGAGAATATGAGAAATTATCGCTAAAAGTTTTTTTTTGTACAAAAGAATAAGAATAATACTTACCTATGAAAAACTTACTGTCAATACGAGATTTAAATTAAGGTTAATGGGAGAAAGTCATAAAAAAGTAACTATAAAATTTGTCTTAACACTTCACGTGAATCTCAATGTAAACAGTATATTAGTCGGCAAAGTAATTCACTCACGTACTAGATTCAGGAGCAGATGAATGAACTTAACTACGGCCAAGTTAGTACTTGACGAGGTAGTGAAGTTTCGTAAGGAAACCAAAAATCAAATTGGATAAAGTTAAACGATAAGGCGCAGTAAAAATTTTTAAGTAAGTCTTTTTAATTCCACATCTTCGACGATAAAGATTAAGTTATTAATAAAAGTAGTGAGTGTGTTTGAACAACAACAACAACTTAAAGGCGCTACCACCAATTTTTAAACGAATTTTATTTACTCGTTTACGAATATTATTATTCGTTTCTTTCTATCTTTGGCTAGAGATATAGCTATTTCAAGGATTGCCAATTCCTTTCATCAGTCTCCTTTTAGTGGTATTGAGCTTTAATCCAATTTTATTATGAAAAACTTTTTCACATGCACCTCGTGAGATTTGAACCCACGCCTTCAGATTTACTCAGTCTTCGAAGTCGTAGTGAGATTAGTCAAACAAACAAAGTATATTATAACAAGAATCAGAAAAGCCAAAAACCATAAGGATTGTTGAATATAAAACGTATTACAAAGAAAATCGAAGACAAAAAAAGGAGTAAATTGAAGAAAAAAAAAGGAGCAAGGTAAGAAAAACTCAAAATTATGTACTTTAAAAGCACAGAAATACTTTTATTCATGGTACAGAAAGTACATCATGTGATAAGATTCATCTGCGACAATTTTTTTTTCATTTTTTTCGGCAACTATAAAAATCCCTTAAAACATCCCTAGTGAATGGTGGATGTTTACGTATTCTAAAGTAACAAGGTGATTGTTAAGAAACTTTACACGGAGCTCCCGAAGTTGAGTGAGACATACCCAAATCCAACTCTACACAAAAAAAGATCCAATCGGAAAACGTGTCAGTCGAAAGGGAATACGGAAGGCTCACTCCAGGGATCACGTTTAAAGGAGCGCTAAAACTTGGAGGAATACATTTGGAAGTTTTTTTTTTACAAGCCAGGTAATAAGACAGTTTTTATATATGTAGAACATATAAAATTCAGTAATGACTGTACTTAATATTATGTATAGTTGATACATAAGCAAGAAAGAAAAAGGCGCAAAGTTAAAAATATAATAAACTAGGTAGGCACGAGGTCTAAATACAATAGTAGTTAGTCACAGTAAATACATACTTTAGTAAAAATAACGATTGTAGATAGTACGCTCGTAGCATTTTGATAAGTTTTTATTGGTTTTGAAAGACATATAAATTTTATTACAGATAAAACACATTTTTTTTACAATGTACTAAAAATTTTGTTTTCCATACAGGCAGACATCGTAAGAAGTGTGGTAGCAGACGCAGGTGAGGACACAGAATTGCAGTGGGACATCCGTTACGTAAATGTCCACTCCAACATCCCGTCCTCTTGAAAAAAATCACTCCTACACTCCAACATACTAGCCTGTCTGGCTTTTTATTTGCATTCAAATTTGGAATACGACCTAAAACGATCATAATTACGAAAATTCTTCATCAACCGAGAAACTTGAGGGGTTATTAAAATCAGCACCAACTGTACATACGGAAGAAATGTGGAAAAGTAACGCTAAGAAAATCAACGTGGGAAGCTGTTGTAAGCGGCTAACAGCATCTTTCAACGTGGGATACAGTCCATACGCAGACTTACTCACCAACAATGGGAATTTTGTGGATCTTCAAAATAAAAAAGAAAGCAGACTACAAGTAACTCCTACAAATTAAAATCTATATACCTATCCTGATATGAGGTATGATGCACAATTTATAAAAAAAAAATATATATATATATATATATTATTCTTTTCGTAAAAATATCAAACCAAATTTATTATGATTCCCATTATTCAATTTGTAATTTTTATCGTCAATTCAAATAAATACCTGGAAATATAAAATTATCTACGTCACGATATTGTCAAGGCCATAGATGCTCATATTTAAGTTGATAAATTCCACAAAGAAATTTTTTTTTTGACTTCAGCACTAACAGAGTGCAGTTAAGATAATTCAACTTTACATGATCTAAAGTAAAACCTATAAATAATTTTTTTTTTGTACTATAAACTGAGTGATCTTGAATTTAAAAATCATAGACCTAGTTGGTCACTGCGAAATTTGAATCCTTCTTTTCATATGTAAAGAAAGACCGCCATACAAGGATAAACATAATATTAAATCTCTATGTCGTATAGAACATAACGTACCTACGATCATATGCAAAAAAAAAGAAAAAAGAGTATAACGATTCACTCAAGTACCTTCCTTTCGGCAAGTAAATAATTGGTCACGTACCAATAATGTTTAAAGTTTTAATATTCATCAAGTGTACCTATTTCATCATCAAATAAGAATAAAAACTTAAAAATTTTTTTTTTTTGGAAAGTAACCAATAATTATCATCATCTTTTTTTTAAATCGTCTGGTCGTCAATCGACAAGGTGCACCTTATCTTTCGTCGTACCTTTCTTATCTTATTCCTATTTATTATATTACCTTTAAAACTATATTGGATAATTTACATAACACATAAATTTATTTCAGCTTGTAGTGTATTTTTGAAATTTTTATTTAATATCCGAACCCCAATATTTTGGTATCGTTCGTTGAGAACTATTCTTATATTTTTTGGACAAAAGGAATTCTTGTGCTGACTTTAAGTCATTGATTTGTTGTTTCTTTTGTGTCCGTTTGAGAAATATCCTCTGTGGAATTTCCTCGGGAAATTTATTAGCACTATTACTCGTAGCTAATTTGTTTTTTTTTTTTTTTATTCACGATAAATATAAAGAAAACTGATTACAAGCAATCAGTCGGTAACGAACATTTCTTTTTATCGATCTTAAGGCAATCGTTACGTCTTTCTGACTGGCTAGGACCATTTCTAGCAGAGTTAAGCGGCTGACGAACAAGTTTGATTAAAATTTAGTTCTTTTTATTCGTTTTTACTTCGCTGTAATTTTAGGCCTGAAGGGATATTTACTGAGATAACCTTTCTTAACGCGAAAAGAGGGGAGGTGAAATTCACATCCTACCTCACATTTTTGTAACAATCTATAACGGATTTTAATATATACGAAATGGTATTGAATGAATTAGTATCACTTTTCTTTTGAAGCCGATTTCGAGCCTTTTATTTTGTTAAAAGATAAAGAGAGTTTTAACACAAGTTTTGCAACTTTATAAAGTAACTCAGAAGTTTTTTTTTTTGATGGGTCGTACAGTCACCCAGTATAGCAGTCTTTTTGGATAAATTTTGATACTTAGTAATTTAAACAATTTTTCCCTTTTACGACTTTTTCTTTAAAGTTATTTTTTTTTAAGTACCATTTTTTTTCTTTTAATTTATTTGAAACAATAAACAGAAGTAAAGTATGATATTTCAAATTTTATTTCAAGATTCAAGAATAGAGTTTAAATAAATTTTTTTGAAGTAATCAAGATTAATTTAAAATTTAAATTTATCTAAGGAATATGTGTAGGCAAAGATTTATATTATATCTTTTTATTCAGATTTTTTTTGATAACGATTTGTTAGTATATAAGTTATGAACAATAAAAATTGCATAAGGTGAAAATGGAATCATTAGTTTTTCCTCGTCATCTTTTGTTGTCGCTTAATGATACGATTAGTTTTTAATCTTAGGGAAGTAGTTCCTTTTTTTTAGCAATTGTAGGTATCATGAAGGTGTGAAACCCAAAGGATGGGGGTCGTGGCTGGCGTTATATGCGCTACGCCTAAGGAAGTTCCTTCACCATAACAACAACAGTAGCAGTGTCAACAACAACAACAACATAATCAGCAACAACATCATCAACAACAACTACGACGATGAATACAACTGTGGAGTCGTTCTTCACTTAGTTGTCATCTTTCTATAAAATGCAATAAATCATGGTTACGAGAATTTTCTTCACTTAAGCGGGATGTACATACATAAATTCACGCCAATAGGTACGTCATTGGGAGGGTAGCGAGGAGAGTTAAATATCCTTTCGCGACTTTCGGACGGGAAGTTAGGCGATAAAGGGGGAACCCAATACACCTGTTTCTCCCGACTCTTTAAGGGTTCCTGTGAAATTATTCGGATGATAAGGAACGTTAGGTAGGGTTAAGGGCCAAGTAATCCGAATGGACTACCTACATCTTGTCCAGTTGTTACGGTAAAATTTACCGCAACAAAAGCCGGTCTTCGACCTTTAATTATTTAACCTTTTCTTTTCGTTGCGGCTGCAAGATTCTGGTTAAGTAAAGGGCAGCCATGGTACCATCAACCATAGGTGTACTCAACCAGCGTTTTGCAAAAGTGACAATATTACAGGCGATATATATAATTGGAAGTAACGAGAGTGAAAGGCGTGCCAGCGGATGAGCTGTAGAAATTCACTTACAATTCTTGGATAAAAGTGAATGCCTATACTTAAGGCTAACGAGTGTGACGTTTTTGTCAAGAAAGATATCTTGACGGCCATGAGCCCTTCCTAAAAATATTATTAATATATTAATGTTTTGGAAGAATGGAACGTTAACGTTTTTTTTACAGTAATTTTAACTTGTGGTTTAAAAGGTCTATCGGGATTATTAGAGTAGAGTTCGAGTTTTTAAAACTATGCCTTCTTCACTCTTCTCAAAAATTGTTTGATGAAAAAGATTGTTTCGCGTTTCGAATCACGAGTAGATAATTAATTAACTGGGAGAATGCCCAGCAAGAATCTTTTTCTTGAGTTTTGTTCTTTTTAATTTTTCTCGAAAAAATTGTTAATTGGGTGTGATGTCCGAACTCGGCCTTGCAGAATTCGTCAAGTTTTGGGACAACTCCAACAACTTGGTGAATTCCGTGAATGTGAAGCGAGAGTAAAGTTTCGTTAGGAATTCAACAACGGTGGGGCTGGAAAGTAAGAGAAGCTTCCACGCTACCGCTATACCCGTGACCGAATTCCACGAAAAAGATTGGATGGTTGTATGTATGTGTGAGTGAATGAGAAGGCCGAGGGAGGACGAATAGATTGATGTTGGTGAAAAAGATCTCTTCTGGTTGAGCTAGATTAACGAGAGGTTGATCAAAACAAAAAAAAAAAAAAAAGAGTCGAGAAAAGTAAAAAAAGGAAAAAAAAAAATCGAGAAGGAGATTTAATAGAAAAATAGAAATTTTTGAAGATAAAGTAGTGAAAATTAAAGTTGGAGATTGAAGGAGAGTGAAGGAGAAAGAAAAAAGATAAAAGATAAGTAGAGTGTAGAGTGTTGTGGTTTGTCTCAAGTGTGTGGCCATTTTGGTTTAAATTGTCGCGGTAGACCTTTTAATTCGATTAATATACGTTGGTTAATTTGTTTAATTGTTTGCCCCTTTTTAATTCCGGTAACGTTCTATTCTTCGGCTTTACGGTTCCCCGTGAGCCCCGTATAATTTCATATAATTCAAACTGCAAAAAGGCAGATTTACTGTTTGGTACCTTTTCATCTTTATTAACTGTCTAAATTTATTTGAAAAAATTTAAGGTTTTTATCCTGGGTTATCCAAGGTTTCCTTAATAAAACATTTTAAAAATCTCAACTTGAGAATATAAAATTGGTGTTTTTATTTTATCCGGTTATTTCGTTTCGCTCAAATATTTTAAATACATCGTACCCAGGTTTGAAATTTTACCTATAAAGAATTTCTGGCGCCCAAATCTCTTTTTGGACACGGCCCTGTGTTCAAATATTAAATAATTTTTGATTCGGTCGATAATCAATAATTATAACTCTTCCTCATTTGTTTACAATTAGAAATTAAAATTCTTCCAAAGAACCTACGACCTGCTGAGCTAGACGGGAAGGTAACATTATTAACGTGTTACTTGTTGCACTTTTGGTGGTCTCTTTCGTGTACCTACCTATTCGTCGTTATCTTCTGTTTTGGACCATCTGTCAAATCAGTTGATAAAATTATTCAGTCGTGTCGGCGCAACTTATATTAGTTGTTATGTTTATTTGGAAGTCGGGTTTACTCCATAATTCGCGGTAAAATAGTTTCGTGGGTTAATTTATTGTAATAAGAAAATAAATTAAACATTTACTAACCCTCCCCCTTACCCGGTGAAAAAGTGCAACAAAGTGTCGCCCAACGTGTGTGGCCTGGCCTTTTGGAAGAATATTTTTTTTATATCGTGGAGCAATTTTTCTGTTTTGTGTCGTGTTCTTTTTTTTCATAATCTTTATTAGAAAGAATTTAAGTAGATTTTATTTTTTCTTATATAAGTGCTTAAATATTTTTTTTTCGTTAAACAGATAAATACCTATATAAATAATTGGCAGTGGAATTTATATGCAATAATTTGTTCAGTGGAGTGAGAGTAGATACATACCTACATAACCATACCTAGATATATGGTGGAAGTGGAGTAAGGAACAGCTGGAGAAAAATCTAGTATACAAGTAATTTTTTTTGTTGATCATATTAATTTTAATTAGAAACATAATATTCTATTATCAATTTACATTTTATTTTTCCCATTTTATTTCATATATAACTTCATTCAGACATAACTTTTTTTCATATTTCATTTTTGTTTGCCTTTATTGATTTATTATTTTTGCCGGCGGCATTTTGATTTAATTCTCTTTTATTTACTTGAGTATAAGTGTCGTGATATATTCTCGCGTGATAGTTTTTTTTCTCTTTTTCTCTTTAGAGTATTTTTGTTTGATAACTCGAATGAGAATTATTAAAACTCATAATATTACAGTGTAGTGCAGAAAATTTTGGAAAAAAAAAATATTGTTTTGAAATAGGGAAATTTTTTTTTAATAGATTTTTTTTTTAACTGAAAAAAATTTGGATTAAAAATTTTATTCTAAAGAATCAAATTTTTAGTTAAATTACATTGTTGCCAACACTATTTTTTTTTTAAATAATTTGTCTTTATTTGGTTGTTTATATAATTATTTTTTTTTTTAAAATGAATATTGGAAGGTTAGCGCAGGATGAGTTGGCGTACGAGATGAAGGTTAGGGGTTTAAAAGTGGATACGGTGGATGTTATGCGGAAGAGCTTGAGAGCTTCACGTTTAGTCAGACAAGATTCTTTAGGTATTGGCAAAGTTTATCCCTTTAGCTTTGATGATGATGTAGATGCCGTAAAGGCAAAAATAGAAGAGATTAGGGCCCTTTTAGTAAATGTCCCTAAAAATCCGAAGTCCTCGGAATATTTGAAAATAACAACAAAAATTGAATGGTGTTTAGGTAGGTTATCTAGAACTCCGTGTGATGGTGAAGAAGAAGAGGATGAAATAAGTGGTGTGAGAAATGATGTTTTGTTGTTGTTGGGTGATTTAACTGGTGAATGTGAGAGTAGTGATGATGAAGAAGAATTGCCCGGGAAAAAGACTCCAGCAACAACTGGAAATCAGCTGAAGATGCCGATAGATCGATCGGTCAACGTTGGTTCCCCCTTTCAATCAAGTCCTTCAGTAGGAAGGCATTCTGCTGAACCTGTATTGGTAACACTAGCTGAACCAACACGGGTTGCCAGCAGGGTTGAAATAGTTGATAAGGTAATACCTGAACGAGTGGAGGTGCAAACAAAATGCACAGAAAGAGTGGGAAAGTGGGGAGTAAAGTTTACTGGTGACTCGGACGGAGCGTCAGTAAATTCATTCTTAGAACGGGTTGAGGAACTTCGGTTGGCCAATGATGTTCCAGAAACCCATCTCTTTAAATCAGCTTCAGAACTTTTAACTGGGAAGGCGCTTATCTGGTTTAGGACGGTTAGGGAAGATTTTCGCGATTGGCAAGAGTTGGTGCAAGAACTCAAGGCACAATTCCTACCTGCAAACTACGATGATCTTTTATTAGAAGAGATCAACCGACGTTCACAGGGGAAGGATGAATCTTTCGGCACTTACTTGGCCACCATGAGGACATTGTTTCGAAGATTATCGGAACCATTGTCAGAGGGAAGGATGCTTTCAATTTTAAGGAAAAATGTAGACCCCTTCTTTCAAATCCAAATCGCTAGTGCCAAACCTAAAACGGTTAAGGAGTTGGCAATTTTAGGTAGAGAGCTAGATAGTTTAAAGGTTAATATCAATTCGTTTACTCCTCCTTCTAAAAATAGAAATCTGTTGGAACCAGAGTGTGGTTACCAACCAAACACGTCAAGACAACATCGGGTGGAAGTTGTCAGTCCAGTTCGAGAAAATCCTTTTCGTCAGGTCGGTAGAGTATTTAGGTGTTTCAACTGTAACAGGGAAGGGCATTTAGCCAATAACTGTACAGTTCCGAGACGGTGTTTTGGTTGCGGTGCAGTGGGCGTCAATCGTAGAGATTGTCTTCATTGTTCGGGAAATGGGCAACGGTCTCTCGGGACAGCAGGCCGAGAAAACCGTCAGTGTTAGTTAGGTCGCCTGCTGGCGACCAACTGGTAGATCGTGTACAACTGAGTTTCACATTAGCGGCAAATGGTAGAGATAGCAGGCCATATTTAAGTGTCAACATTTACGGTATTAAATTTTTAGGACTTTTGGATTCTGGTGCTTCACGCACAATAATAGGAGGGGATGGGTGGAAAATTTTAAAAAAGTTGACACTTAAATTAGATAAGAGTAGTATTGGTTCAGTAGCGTTAGCAGATGGGGCGGGTGTAGTAGTAGCAGGATCTGTTTGTTTACCGATGGAGGTTCAGAACAAATCCTTGTTGATAGAATGCCTAGTAATACCTAGTCTACCACACCTTCTGATTTTGGGTGCTGATTTTTGGGCACTCTCGGGCATAGTCCCGGATATACGATCAGGAATGTGGGATTTTTCGAGTCATTTGGCTTTGATCACAGACAGGGTAGCTATTAGGGAAAAATCAGATTTAGATAGTAGTGAGAATAGCAAATTAGATGCTGTTTTAGAAGAGCTTTTTAATTCAATGACCGAAGGTTTAGGGTGCACCAATTTAGTTGAGCACAAGATTAGAACGTCCGCAGAACCAATCAAGCAGCGTTATTATCCGGTTTCACCGGCAATCCAAAAACATATTGATCAAGAACTCCAAGAGATGTTGGAAGCTGCAGTGATCGAAAAATCAAAGAGTCCTTGGGCATCCCCAATTCTTTTAGTAAAGAAGAAGGATGGTAGTTTTCGGTTCTGCGTTGATTATAGAAGACTAAATGAAGTTACTGACAGGGACGCTTATCCACTACCCTTCATTTCAGCGATTTTGGATAAACTTCGAAACGCGAAGTTTTTGACATCGCTTGATATCAAGTCTGCATACTGGCAGATACCCATGGAGGAAGAATCGCGCAAGTACACAGCCTTTACAGTGCCAGGCAGAGGACTTTTTCAGTTCAAGAGAATGCCATTCGGCTTACATAATTCTCCTGCGACATGGCAAAGGTTCATAGACGATGTTCTGGGTCCTGACTTGGAACCTTACGTTTTTGTGTACTTGGATGACATTATCATCGTCACCGATTCTTTCGAAAAACACATAGAAATTCTTAAAGAAGTTTTTAAACGTTTAGGAGAAGCGGGGCTTAAAGTAGGTAGAGACAAATGTCATTTTTGTAGGCCTTCTTTGAAATTTCTTGGGTATGTAGTGGATAGGAATGGACTTCACGTCGATCCTGAAAAAGTAGAAAGCATGTTGAGAATTCCAGACCCCAAAAATGTGAAAGAAATTAGAAGTTTTGTAGGGACTATTTCTTGGTATCGACGATTCGTGCCAAATTTTGCAATTTTAGTTAGCCCTCTTACCGATCTCTTAAAGAAAGGTAAGAAATTTGAGTGGTCACAAAAGTGTGAAGATAGTTTTAGGAAAGCCAAAGAGTGTTTGGTTACGGCACCGATTCTGACATGTCCGGATTTTTCTCGACCGTTTGTTGTCCAAACAGACGCGTCAGACTATGGAATCGGAGCCGTACTTTCTCAAGAATTTGAAGATGGAGAAAAAGCAATTTGTTATATAAGTCGGTCATTGAATAGGAGTGAAAGAAACTACTCTACGACCGAAAAGGAATGCTTGGCAGTTTTGTGGACTATTGAAAAGTTACGGCCGTATCTCGAAGGTGTTCGATTTACCGTCGTGACGGATCATTACTCATTGGTCTGGTTAAGTAACCTCAAGGATCTGCAGGGTAGGTTAGCTCGTTGGGCCATTCGGCTCCAACAATTCGATTACAAGATCATCCATCGTAAGGGAAAAGAACATGTCATTCCCGACATGTTATCGCGAGGAGTTCCAGTAGTGGCTGGAATCTCTGATGCGGATTTGGACCCTTGGGTGATTAAAATGAAATCCTTGTTAGAAAAGAGCCCTTTAGCATACCCATCCTGGAGAGTAGAAGATGGGCGGCTCTATAAATATGTTAAGGTGAATCATGTAGTGGTTCATGAAGAGAACGAGTTTTGGAAGTTAGTTGTGGGGAAAAGTGATAGAGTTAGAATTTTGAGTGAGTGCGATGATAGTCCATTAGCAGGACACATGGGAGTAAAGAAAACTTTTGCTAGGATAGCAAATAAATATTATTGGCCCAAAATGAGAGTAGATGTTACAAAATATGTTAGGAGCTGTAGAATTTGCCAACAAGTGAAACCTGTTAACGATAAACCAGCTGGTCTTATGACGGAGAGAGTAGGGACTTCAAAACCATGGGAAATGGTTTGCGTGGACTTGGTTGGTCCATTGCCGAAGTCATCTAGGGGTTTTATTTATATTTTAACTGTGGTGGATTATTTCACAAAATTTCCTCTTTTGTTTCCTCTTCGTTCTGCAACCGCCAAGGCGGTGTGCAAAGAGTTGGAAGACAACGTCTTTCTTCTCTTCGGCGTACCCCAATTTATTGTCTGCGATAATGGTCCCCAGTTCCATAGCAAAGAACTAAAGGCGCTTGGCGAAGCGTATGGATCAACTCTTCGGTTTACTGCGCACTACCACCCACAGGCAAACCCTGCGGAGCGCATAAACCAAATCATTAAAACGACTCTTCGAGCTTATGTCTCGGAGAATCATCGGAGTTGGGATTCACAACTGGCAAAGGTGGCCTGTGCAATTCAAACTTCGCAGCATGAGGTGTTGGGCGTTTCGCCATATTTCGCGAATTTCGGTCGAAACATGTTGACGAGTGGGTGTGAGGTAGGTCTTAAAAACAGCGAGAGGAGTCAAGGACAACAGGAGATCGAAACACAGTTTCAAAAATTACGCGAGGACATAGCTAGGAAGCTATCTGCGGCATCCAATAAGTCCGCCAAAATGTATAATTTACGACGGAGAGACACGAAATATCAACTTGGCGATCTCGTGTGGCGACGAAATTTCGCGCTGTCCGATGCAGCGAATTTTTACGCAGCGAAACTGGCTACAAAATTTGTGGGGCCTTATCGCATTAGTAAACGTTTGTCTCCTTGGACGTACGTACTAATTGACGATCAAGGAAAGGAGCGGGGTACATGGCACGTTAAAGATTTAAAGCCATTTGTTGATACGGCTGTTAATATTTGAGATTGAAGTCCCTAAGAGTAACTTTGATTGTAAAATTTATTTTCATTTTTTTGAGTTGTTTTTTATGAAGTCGTGCCAATTTTTTTTTGTAATTTTTGTAAAGTATTTGGAGGCATTTTGGCCTTGATGGAAATCTTCGTGTTGTGTTGTTTTTCCTTAGGAAATGGTTTAAGTTTCTTTGGAAAAGTAAACACATTTCCTGGGAGGTAAGGGTGGAATTTGTTACGGTAAAATTTACCGCAACAAAAGCCGGTCTTCGACCTTTAATTATTTAACCTTTTCTTTTCGTTGCGGCTGCAAGATTCTGGTTAAGTAAAGGGCAGCCATGGTACCATCAACCATAGGTGTACTCAACCAGCGTTTTGCAAAAGTGACAATTTATTACAGGCGATATATATAATTGGAAGTAACGAGAGTGAAAGGCGTGCCAGCGGATGAGCTGTAGAAATTCACTTACAATTCTTGGATAAAAGTGAATGCCTATACTTAAGGCTAACGAGTGTGACGTTTTTGTCAAGAAAGATATCTTGACGGCCATGAGCCCTTCCTAAAAATATTATTAATATATTAATGTTTTGGAAGAATGGAACGTTAACGTTTTTTTTACAGTAATTTTAACTTGTGGTTTAAAAGGTCTATCGGGATTATTAGAGTAGAGTTCGAGTTTTTAAAATTATGCCTTCTTCACTCTTCTCAAAAATTGTTTGATGAAAAAGATTGTTTCGCGTTTCGAATCACGAGTAGATAATTAATTAACTGGGAGAATGCCCAGCAAGAATCTTTTTCTTGAGTTTTGTTCTTTTTAATTTTTCTCGAAAAAATTGTTAATTGGGTGTGATGTCCGAACTCGGCCTTGCAGAATTCGTCAAGTTTTGGGACAACTCCAACAACTTGGTGAATTCCGTGAATGTGAAGCGAGAGTAAAGTTTCGTTAGGAATTCAACAACGGTGGGGCTGGAAAGTAAGAGAAGCTTCCACGCTACCGCTATACCCGTGACCGAATTCCACGAAAAAGATTGGATGGTTGTATGTATGTGTGAGTGAATGAGAAGGCCGAGGGAGGACGAATAGATTGATGTTGGTGAAAAAGATCTCTTCTGGTTGAGCTAGATTAACGAGAGGTTGATCAAAACAAAAAAAAAAAAAAAGAGTCGAGAAAAGTAAAAAAAGGAAAAAAAAAATCGAGAAGGAGATTTTAATAGAAAAATAGAAATTTTTGAAGATAAAGTAGTGAAAATTAAAGTTGGAGATTGAAGGAGAGTGAAGGAGAAAGAAAAAAGATAAAAGATAAGTAGAGTGTAGAGTGTTGTGGTTTGTCTCAAGTGTGTGGCCATTTTGGTTTAAATTGTCGCGGTAGACCTTTTAATTCGATTAATATACGTTGGTTAATTTGTTTAATTGTTTGCCCCTTTTTAATTCCGGTAACGTTCTATTCTTCGGCTTTACGGTTCCCCGTGAGCCCCGTATAATTTCATATAATTCAAACTGCAAAAAGGCAGATTTACTGTTTGGTACCTTTTCATCTTTATTAACTGTCTAAATTTATTTGAAAAAATTTAAGGTTTTTATCCTGGGTTATCCAAGGTTTCCTTAATAAAACATTTTAAAAATCTCAACTTGAGAATATAAAATTGGTGTTTTTATTTTATCCGGTTATTTCGTTTCGCTCAAATATTTTAAATACATCGTACCCAGGTTTGAAATTTTACCTATAAAGAATTTCTGGCGCCCAAATCTCTTTTTGGACACGGCCCTGTGTTCAAATATTAAATAATTTTTGATTCGGTCGATAATCAATAATTATAACTCTTCCTCATTTGTTTACAATTAGAAATTAAAATTCTTCCAAAGAACCTACGACCTGCTGAGCTAGACGGGAAGGTAACATTATTAACGTGTTACTTGTTGCACTTTTGGTGGTCTCTTTCGTGTACCTACCTATTCGTCGTTATCTTCTGTTTTGGACCATCTGTCAAATCAGTTGATAAAATTATTCAGTCGTGTCGGCGCAACTTATATTAGTTGTTTTGTTTATTTGGATGTCGGGTTTACTCCATAATTCGCGGTAAAATAGTTTCGTGGGTTAATTTATTGTAATAAGAAAATAAATTAAACATTTACTAACCCTCCCCCTTACCCGGTGAAAAAGTGCAACACAGTTTACATTAATACAATTGTTCTTCTTTAACGCACTACAAGAAATCAGATGGACAGGGAATGGTGTTTTACAGAAGAAAGAATATGACGTATACTACAGCTGTCATACAAAACACCATGTGCACGGGGAAGGCTTCCTAGTCAGCGAAAAAATGAATTCTACCATCATCGGCTTTAACGCTATAAGCGAAAGGCTATGCACCCTTCGCGTGCGAGGCAAATTTACGAACATTAGCCTCATTAACGTTCACGGACCTACGGAGGAGTCCTCAGACGAAGAAAAAGAGACTTACTACGAACAAGTCGAGAGGACCCTCAATGCCTGTTCAAGGTATGACGTAAAAATCATCCTTGGGGATTTGAACGCAAAAATAGGTCGGGAGCCGGTATTCAGGCATTACGCAGGCACCCATAGTTTGCATGAGAACACTAATGACAATGGACTTCGAGTCTTAGAACCGGCAGCATCGAAAAACATGGTCGTTGCGAGTACCAGGTTCCCGCAAAAAAGATATCTACAAAGCCACCTGGATATCACCTGATGGAGTCACTCGTAACCAAATAGACCACGTGTTGATAAACCGTCACCACTACTCGAACTTTATGACGGTACGAACGTACCGAGACGCCAATATCGACTCGGATCACTATCTTGTTGGTATGGTCTTCCGAGGGCGGATTGCCTTGCGAAGACGTATTGCATCCGCCGATCAGATATGAATCAACACGGCTGCCCTGCGAAATGAAAATGCCAGTAACACCTTTGGTAATGCGTTAGGACTCGCCCTAGAATCACTTGATCTAGGGAGAGTAAGTCCTGGAGCCAGTGTGCTGGGCGTAGATGAGAAGTGGACACGCCTTAAGAATACTGTCATTAGTACTGCCAACTCCATCTTAGGCAGCAGTCGTAGAAATCGGAACGACTGGTTTGATGATGAATGCAAGCTAGCGACTGAACGTAAGAATGTTGCGTACCGAGCAATCTCATAGAACGCGGGCACGCGAAGAAGAATATAAAGAGCTCAGAAGAATAGAAAAACGGCTTCACAGACAGAAAAAATCAGCCTGGGAGAAGAACTTAATCTGTGAAATAGAAAAAAGCCAAGAGCGAGGTCCGCATCAGGGGCGGAAGCTCTACCAATCCGTCCGAAACATGACGCAGTACACACCACGCTGCACATACTGCAAGGACGGAGAGGGAAATCTGATCACCGATCCACAAAGCATACTGGAGCGATGGGACGTGAACTTTAATGAATTGCTAAATGGTCAACTCACTGCAGAAGTGGAAGCTCCACTGATTCAAGACGAATACCCTATGTTGCCGTGACCAAGCATAGAAGAGGTTGAGAAGGCTATAGGCCGGCTAAAGAAAAACAAAGCCCCGGGAGCTGATGGTATACCAGCCAAATTATTTCAACACGGTGGGCAAGCTCTACGTCAGGCAATTCATGATATTATAGTGCACGTGTGGGAGCATGAAGAAATGCCAGAAGACTGGCGAAAAGGTATAATATGCCCCACACATGAGAAAGGAGATGTCGCAACGTGCAGCAAATATAGAGGTATCACGTTGTTGAGTACCGCCTATAAGATACTCTCCTCTATCCTACAAGACCGGATAACCCCATACGCTAAAACCGTCATCGGACAATTTTAGTGTGGTTTCATTTCAGGCAAATCAACAACTGATCAGATTTTTACCCTTAGGCAGGCGATGGAAAAATATCTAGAATTCAACATCCCAACATACCACCTGTTCATAGACTTTAAGGCCGCCTATGGTAGCATAGCCAGGGTAGAACTTTACAAAGCCATGAGAGAATTTGGCATTCCAAATAAATTGACACGACTATGTAGGTTGACCATGACCAACGTAACAAGCCAAGTAAAAATAGCCGGATTGCTATACAGACCAATAATCTTTAATGAACTCCGACAAGGGGATGGTTTGGCCTGCCTCCTCTTCAACCTGGCGTTCGAAAAAGCAATCCGTGACTCTGGCACGGCAATAAGAGGGACCATCGTCAACAAGTCCAGCCAGATACTGGCTTACGCAGACGACATCGACATCATCGGAAGAACCGAGCACACTGTACACGATTCCTTCATCCAGATCGAGCAGGCAGCATACAATCTGGGGCTGCACATTAGCGAAGGTAAAACAAAGTACATGGTGGCGTCGAATGCGAGAGGAACAGATCAAACAATCAAGGTAGCGGAGCACGAATTTGAAGTGGTGCAATCCTTTAAATACCTTTGGTCAATAGTAGCAGCCGATAACAATATAGAGGAAGAAATACGCGGACGGCTTCTCAAATCCAACAGAGCCTACTACAGTTTGTCTTCATATCCAGAAATCTCACCATAACTTCAAAACTGCTGCTGTACACGTAGTTGCTGGGGACGTAGTTGCTGAGCCCTTAACCACGTCAAAGTTTTTTGTTTGTTTTCTCTGAGCAACCTTGGACGACCACTGAACTACCTCAGCTGGAAAATAAAAAAGCAACGTCACATTTTGGCGCCCGAGCAGGGACCTTTAGAGGGTTCCACCGAACTCCCACCGCCGACCGTTTTAGAATTTTCTAAAGGTACCACCAACTTTCGACAGCAAGTTCCTAATATCAGCTTTTCATCAAACGTCACCGCATCAACCAGCTGCAACATGACAGATCCTGAAGATCAAGCTGCTGCCGATACTAATAATATCTTCAGGAATCTGAATTTTATATACTCTATGAAAAAACAGAATTGCAAGAAGCACTCCACTCCAAAGGTTTAGATAGTGAAGGCAACATGAAGGATCTTCGTAACCGACTCATCCAACACATCAAAAAGCTGAGGAACAATGGATCAACGCACGACCTGTGTAACAAGTTTGAGAGTTTGGTCGAAAAACGTCTAGACGACACCCTGCCCCTTGAGACTCAACCTGCCGTCATCGTGCCAACCATGCCTGTGCCGATCCCCTCTAAAGACCTTAACTCAACCAGTTATACGCAGACAACTTTACAGGTTCCTAGTTTGGAGAAACTTAGCGGAAATCCCTGCCCAGCGAATTCCTAAATCAACCACCCTATTCAATCGCCCAGTACATCACCCTCTCTCAACCAACCCAGGCATGAGCACCCGCCCTGAGTTATGAGGCAGAGGTGATGAACACAGTCCGAAAGTGGGGGTTAAGGTTCGATTCCTCAGAAAACCCGCTAGAATTTCTGGAAAGATTGTCTGAGCTAACTAACTGCTAATGATATGTTGCGCACCTTACCTGAGCAGTGCTTGGGAGTGGCTGCGGATTAAAAGTGAAAGCTTCGTCTACTGGGAAGGTTTTAGAGAGGCCTTTACTCGTCACTTCCTGCCAACCCGCTACCTACACAAGCTAGAGGAAGAAACATTACAGAAACGTCTAGGACCCTGGGAGAAGGCAAAGGATTATATTCTCTCGGCTCAGTACCTGCTTCGTCAACACCCTCGCATGTCCTCCATCAATAATATCGATAGGATTTTCGACCACATGCGACCTGAGTATAGGTACTACATTCGCAGACGGGATTTCACTACCTTGGACGAATGGGCATATTTGGCTGGGGAGTTTGAAGCAATTAAAGGGGATGATCAATCTTCGCGTCCAACTCAGGTGCCAGCCCTTCTTCCAAGCTTCAGAAACCCGCCAGCAGTGATTCCGTATGACAGGGATACCCATTGCTGGAACTGCAAGCAAAGGGGTCACCGGAAAGAAACCTGTCGCAGGCCATTTAGCTTATTCTGCTCCTTTTGTGAAGAAGAATTGCAGGATGACAAAGGACTGCCCTTGACATAAAGATATGGTAGCCGTACCGCCTGGCCACGATCCTTGGTATTTCGTGCCATTCATGTAGGCACGGAAACATACCATGCTTTGGTAGACACTGGGATCACGAAGTCGTTTGTGGGTCACGCTCTTCGTTAAAAGCTTCTAGATTTAGAACTTCCTATGCATGAGCAGAGCCGCTCTATTCACTTAGCTAAAGGTGAACTCATCATGACCACAGAACACTTCACTGCTACGTTCACTGTGGGTTGTACCGAAATAGATGGAGAAGTAACTTACCTACCCGCTCTAGAAGAGGATGCCATTATTGGGATGGACTTAATGAGTCAAGCGAACGTTAAAATTTTTATGAACGGCCAACCTGTGACTGGTAGGAAATCTGCAGGATTTGAAAGGGGCAATCAAGGTTGTGCGGCGGTCAGCCATTAGACGAATAGGAGGAATAACATGTAACATACGAAAACATGCACGTGCCGTAACTATTTTGGACTGTTGGAAGTGTGATCATAGCCTCTTCGCGGCGGCCGCTAGTAACAAGCCTTATAAAAAAGGTTTGGCTTATATGATCAGGCTGGTTCCTCAGTTTGGCAACAGGTTAATTCCCTGTTCCGTAAAATTTAAAATTAGGAACCCGACAACAAGCCTCGGAAACGGACTGATCTCACGACGACAACCAACGCAACGAAAACGGCAAAACGACTTACGAATTTTCTTATGGAACGTACGATCGCTCTATAGAGCTCGAGCTGCTCAGCAGCTAGCCGATGCCCTGTCAAAATAAAGAGCTGAAATAACAGCACTACAAGAAATCAGATGGACAGGGAATGGTGTTTTACAGAAGAAAGAATATGACGTATACTACAGCTGTCATACAAAAAACCATGTGCTCGGGGAAGGCTTCCTAGTCAGCGAAAAAATGAAGTCTACCATCATCGGCTTTAACGCTATAAGCGAAAGGCTATGCACCCTTCGCGTGCGAGGCAAATTTACGAACATTAGCCTCATTAACGTTCACGGACCTACGGAGGAGTCCTCAGACGAAGAAAAAGAGACTTACTACGAACAAGTCGAGAGGACCCTCAATGCCTGTTCAAGGTATGACTTAAAAATCATCCTTGGGGATTTGAACGCAAAAATAGGTCGGGAGCCGGTATTCAGGCATTACGCAAGCACCCATAAGTTGCATAAGAACACTAATGACAATGGACTTCGAGTCTTAGAACCGGCAGCATCGAAAAGCATGGTCGTTGCGAGTACCAGGTTCCCGCAAAAAGATATCTACAAAGCCACCTGGATATCACCTGATGGAGTCACTCGTAACCAAATAGACCACGTGTTGATAAACCGTCGCCACTACTCGAACCTTATGACGGTACGAACGTACCGAGACGCCAATATCGACTCGGATCACTATCTTGTTGGTATGGTCTTCCGAGGGCGGATTGCCTTGCGAAGACGTATTGCATCCGCCGATCAGATATGAATCAACACGGCTGCCCTGCGAAATGAAAATGCCAGTAACACCTTTGGTAATGCGTAAGGACTCGCCCTAGAATCACTTGATCTAGGGAGAGTAAGTCCTGGAGCCAGTGTGCTGGGCGTAGATGAGAAGTGGACACGTCTTAAGAATACTGTCATTAGTACTGCCAACTCCATCTTAGGCAGCAGTCGTAGAAATCGGAACGACTGGTTTGATGATGAATGCAAGCTAGCGACTGAACGTAAGAATGTTGCGTACCGAGCAATGCAACAATCTCATAGAACGCGGGCATGCGAAGAAGAATATAAAGAGCTCAGAAGAATAGAAAAACGGCTTCACAGACAGAAAAAATCAGCCTGGGAGAAGAACTTAATCTGTGAAACAGAAAAAAGCCAAGAGCGAGGTCCGCACCAGGCGCGGAAGCTCTACCAATCCGTCCGAAACATGACGCAGTACACACCACGCTGCACATACTGCAAGGACGGAGAGGGAAATCTGATCACCGATCCACAAAGCATACCTGAGCGATGGCAAGTGTACTTTAATGAATTGCTAAATGGTCAACTCACTGCAGAAGTGGAGGCTCCACTGATTCAAGACGAATACCCTATGTTGCCGTGACCAAGCATAGAAGAGGTTGAGAAGGCTATAGGCCGGCTAAAGAAAAACAAAGCCCTGGGAGCTGATGGTATACCAGCCAAATTATTTCAACACGGTGGGCAAGCTCTACGTCAGGCAATTCATGATATTATAGTGCACGTGTGGGAGCATGAAGAAATGCCAGAAGACTTGCGAAAAGGTATAATATGCCCCATACATAAGAAAGGAGATGTCACAACGTGCAGCAAATATAGAGGTATCACGATGTTGAGTACCGCCTATAAGATACTCTCCTCTATCATACAAGACCGGATAACCCCATACGCTAAAACCATCATTGGACAATTTTAGTGTGGTTTCATTTTAGGCAAATTAACAACTGATCAGATATTTACCCTTAGGCAGGCGATGGAAAAATGTCTACAATTTAACATCCCAACATACCACCTGTTTATAGACTTTAAGGCCGCCTATGGTAGCATAGCCAGGGTAGAACTTTACAAAGCCATGAGAGAATTCGGCATCCCAAATAAATTGACACGACTATGTAGGTTGACCATGACCAACGTAACAAGCCAAGTAAAAATAGCCGGATTGCTATATAGACCAATCATCTTTAAAAGACTCCGACAAGGGGATGGTTTGGCCTGCCTCCTCTTCCACCTGGCGTTCGAGAAAGCAATCCGTGACTCTGGCACGGCAACAAGAGGGACCATCGTCAACAGGTCCAGCCAGATACTGGCTTACTCAGACGACATCGACATCACCGGAAGAACCGAGCACACTGTACACGATTCCTTCATCCAGATCAAGCAGGCAGCACAAAATCTGGGGCTGCATATTAGCGAAGGTAAAACAAAGTACATGGTGGCGTCGAATGCAAGAGGAACAGATGGTCAAACAATCAAGGTAGCGGAGCACGAATTTGAAGTGGTGCAATCCTTTAAATACCTTGGGTCAATAGTAGCAGCCGATAACAATATAGAAGAAGAAATATGCGGACGGCTTCTCAAATCCAACAGAGCCTACTACAGTCTGTCTTCATATCCAGAAATCTCACCATAACTCAAACTGCTGCTATACAGGACCATGGTCCTGCCAGTACTCACATATGGATCCGAGACTTGGGTGCTTACCAAAAGGCACTCTGACCTTCTCAGCCCCATATGGGAGGAAGGACGATTCCGGAGACGGTACGATCATGAATTGTACGCAATCTACCTTGAAGCAGATATCGTGACAAAAATTAGGCTCGATAGACTCTGGTGGGCAGGGCACCTAGCTCGCATGAGCGAAGAGGAACCTGCTCGGAAAGTTCTTTGTGGTACATTCTATGGCAGACGACAGCGTGGTAGACCATGCTTGCGCTGGAGAGATGGCGTAAACCAGGACACCCGGAGCCTTTGCGGGTGAAACTGGATGGCGTCGGCTCGAGACCGGGATAGGTGGAGAGACTTGTTGAAAGAGGCCAGGACCGGACCCCGTTTGTCGAGCCAATGATGATGATAAATCAAGGTTGTGCAGTGATTTCGCATTTGTTAACCGACCAGCAAAGAACTCTCGAAACTTTTCTGCAAAATGAACTCCGTAGCGTCACGGTTAACAAGTCTTTTGAAGAAGAACTCAAAATGGGAATGGGGTCCTACCCAGCAGGCCGCCTTTGACATGCTAAAAACCAAACTGACAGAAGCACCCGTTTTTTCATGCCCAGATTTTGATTGGCCATTTACCCTGCAGACAGATGCCAGCAATTTCGGCTTAGGAGTGGTGTTGACACAACCGATCGCAGGCAGCGAGAAAGTCATCGCTTACTCTAGTCGAACTCTAACCGAGTTAGAGCAGAAGTATGCCGTCACCGAAAAAGAGTGCTTGGCCATTTTGTGGGGCTTCCGGGATATGCGCCCTTACTGAGGGGTGTCTTTTCAACGTGGTGACAGATCATCATTCGTTAAAATGGTTGCACTCGCTGGAGAACCCGTCTGGACGTTTAGCACGATGGGCGTTGGAGCTTCAACAGTACGACTTCCAAATCCACTACAGAAAAGGGTCCATGAACGTGGTTGCCGACGCATTGTCGCGCGGTCCTTTGCCTATCACAAACATAGATATTTTGGCTACCGCACAAGAGATACAACCAGGCATAAGAAGTGGGTACAAGTGCAATGAGAACCCAAAAATAATCCCGAGTGCAAGATTGAGAAAAAACAATTATTCCGCCGTTTTGCAAATAATCAACGATTGGCAGACCCTCAAGAGGTTGCATGGAAAATATGTGTTCCAGGAGCCGACAAGAATCGAATTCTGCAGGAAAACCATGATGCCATCACCGCCGGCCATTTAGGCGTAGCTAAAACTACTTCTCGCATGGCTAAGCGATATTTTTGGCCAGGAATGTTCCGGGACATCTCTGCAGGAAAACCATGATGCCATCACCGCCGGCCATTTAGGCGTAGCTAAAACTACTTCTCGCATGGCTAAGCGATATTTTTGGCCGGGAATGTTTCGAGACATCTCTAAATTTGCCCGAAAATGTCAGCTCTGCAATGAATTCAAAGCATCGCAACAGAAACCGAGCGGGCTTATGCATTCTATGCCGGTGGAGCAGCCTAGGGAAGTCGTTTGTGCAGATTTTGGGGGCCTTTGTCCAGGTAAATGAAGGGTCACACGATCTTGTTGGTTTTGGTGGACGAATTCTTGAAATGGGTAGAGGCAAATCCTATGAGAGAAGCTACTACTGCGGCCCTGATCAAAGCTGTCCGAGAGCAAATAGTAAATCGTTTTGGAGTACCAAGGGTTTTCCTATCCGAAAATGGGGCACAATTCACCAGCCAACAATTTCGTCAATTTTTGGCTGAGCTAGCAGTTCAGCAACGATTAACAGCACCATATACCCCACAAGAAAATCCCACAGAGAGGGTGAATAGAGTATTAAAAACGATGATCGACCAGTACGCCCAGGAAAATCAACGCCATTGGGAGGAGTACATACCGGAATTAACCTTTGCCAATAATACAAGCCACCACGACTCCACCGGCTTTACTCCTGCCGTACTCAATTTTGGGAGAGAACTCCGTCGTCTCAACGAATTTGCAACTGCTCCTTCAAGAGATTACCCTGGCGAAGAATTGAATTCTAGACAAGAGCGCTTACAAGTTCTTTACGATTAATTACGTTTAAATTAGCAGAGGGCTAGTCAATCCCAAGCCAAAAGTTATAACTAACGGAGACGTCCCTGGCGACCTGCAATTGGGGAAAGGGTGTACAAGAAAACCCGTTTTTTCTCATACGCTGTCAATTATATCGCGAAGAAACTGGCACCCAAGTATGACGGCCCATTCGAGGTTGTTAAGTTCGTGTCGCCTGTAATAGTCATCGTTGGAATTATTAAGTGACCTCTTCAATCTATTTAAAAATAGTTTGTTATGCAGGCGAGATGTTATAGGTTAAGCGACGTTTCGAACGTGAATACGCTCTTCTTCAAGCCTTTATTCATTTAAAATATAAACAAAATGTTTTGTCAAATTAAACATATTAAAGAACATTTTTGTCAACAAGTCAACAAAACTTACAATTAATGTTAAGAAATCCGTTATGACAACATTACATATATAAAACAAAACGATACTTATATGTCACTGTTACTGAATAAAACAAGATAAAAAGATAACAAATCAGTAATGAAATAATAAAATGAAATAAAAACAATTAATTAATTACTTTTAAATGAAAACACATTAAAATTTGTCCACAGTATAAAATTGCTCAATCCTAACACAAAAGATTAATTTAATTTTGAGTGGTTAGCATTGTTATTACATTTTTCTTATTAATTGGCTATACATGTTGCATAAATTATCCCAATCAGATCGTCTATTGACTGTTAATGTGCAACATCTCTAGCAACTTTCTTTTTGCATGGTTTCTCTCAACTTCCAATACCTTAACGTTTTCAAAGTCTGGTCGTTGTTCTTGCTCAATACAATGAAGTGCAAGCGCAGTTTTCTGTGTCTCCACATTCTTAATGTCAGAGCGGTGACCGGAGAGACGACTTCTCAGCTTTTGTTTGGAGGTGCCTATATAAACAGACGAACATGCCGTCTCTTTTCCACCTAAGCAACCTATTTGGTACACAACATCTGACTTATCCATGGTGTGTATCGTTCCCTCGGTGTTGGTAAAGAGTAAAGATTTAAGAGTTATAGCGGATCTAAAAGCTATTCTTATCAACTCTTTATTCCGTAGAGGTGCTGCTTTCATACGAGTTGAAAGAGATAAGATGAAAAGAGCACTTTTATAAATTTCAGGTGATGGTTCACTTTGGGAGACGGTAGTGTTTTTTGTTTTCCCATAATTGTTTATCATTTTGGTAATAACATGTGCGGGGAATGAATTAGAACACAGGGTGTCATAAATAATTTTAATATTTTTCTTATGAAAAATTGTGTTACTTGTATCAAGTACACGATATATGAAATTCTTCGCTGTATTAAATTTGACCTGACTGGGTTGTTTTGAATGAAAATTAATCAAACGCCCAGAAGAAGTTGGTTTCTTATACCAGTCGAAAATAATCTTACCATTATGTCGTATAGCCTTGATATTTAGGTATGGCAACTCACCATCTTTTTCTACTTCCACGGTAAATTGGATGCGCTGGTGAAACGAATAAAGAACTTTAAGTGTGGTTTCGATTTCACTGAATTTTATGATAGCAAACAAATCATCAACGTACTTGGTTATAATTTTTGGTTTTATTACCAACTTTCCAAGGCTATCTTCCAGAAAAGCTTCCATGACTATGTCTGCCAAGATTGGTGAGGCAGGGCTTCCCATTGGAACTCCTTGTTTTTGTTGATATATTTTTGAGTCAAACTCAAGATAATTATTATCTATAATACAAAAACGAAGAATTTCCATAAATTTCGATTTTTTTATTTTGGTATGGTACTTTGGTAGGGGTACTTATAGAATCCTTAGAGATAACCCTATACTTAAATAACATGGTATGAATAACTCGTTTATTAAAACGTTATATGGTGAGAGCATAATAAATTAATACGAGAAGAAATGGATGACAACATACACTGCGAATGCTCCTCGAATCTGTGGACTACCTAAGATTCATAAGGATGATATGCCACTTAGACCAATATGCGCTTCAACAACTGTTCCATGCTACGAATTAGCCAAATATATGGTTAATATTTTAAAGAATATGACCGCAAATTCCAAATATAACGTCCAAAATGCGAAAACTTTATTGATATCATTTCTCCTTTGAATTTAGAAGATGATGAAATTTTGGTATCATTCGATGTAGTGTCATTGTTCACTAATGTTCCAATTCGACTGATTTTAGATCTTATTGAGAAAAAATGGAACGAAATAAAGCAATTTACCAAAACCAAAAAATCGAAATTTATGGAAATTCTTCGTTTTTGTGTTATAGATAATAATTATCTTGAGTTTGACTCAAAAATATATCAACAAAAACAAGGCATTCCAATGGGAAGCCCTGCCTCACCAATCTTGGCAGACATAGTCATGGAAGCTTTGCTGGAAAATAGCCTTGGAAAGTTGGTAATAAAACCCAAAATTAAAACCAAGTACGTTGATGATTTGTTTGCTATTAATTCCAACACATACTTTCACGGAGGGCACACCGTATACATCTTCACAATGGAATTCTATAATAACATCAAAACTAAATATGGTAACGACGCTTGCAATAACCTTAAGAAATTCAGTAGGACCAACATTTCACACATAAAAAATTATAACACATTACTATTCCTTCTGAAAGTAGACAGTTTGGATTAATTCCTAATTTTATTAACAAATCATCTGTGAACATTTATCAAATGTTTAATTTTTCTAACGAAGAAGTGGATAAACAAATGTGATGTGCTTTTTGGTCGAGGCTGAGGTAGCTCGTCGGGTCCAGGGTCTGTCTGAAGAAAGCACAGTAAAACTTCGGTATTTCGGGATCAAAAACTCCGATGTCTTAAGTTTATAAATAAATATACCTTTTATTAAGTCATATAAAAATCTAACACGGTATTTCATATAACTCTTTTTCTGTCTTACTCTTAACACGGTATTTCATATAACTTAACCTAACAATAATTCATACTTCTTTAGGGTATCGGCCTAACATAAATAGGGGACCGTTCGATGGAACCCTGTCCAAGCTAGTTCAGACGGAATCTGCGAGGACGAATCACGGAAGCAAATGGAACCACCGTTGGAACCTTGTCCAAGGCAAGGATCATAATTACGAAAATTCTTCATCAACCGAGAAACTTGAGGGGTTATTAAAATCAGCACCAACTGTACATACGGAAGAAATGTGGAAAAGTAACGCTAAGAAAATCAACGTGGGAAGCTGTTGTAAGCGGCTAACAGCATCTTTCAACGTGGGATACAGTCCATACGCAGACTTACTCACCAACAACGGGAATTTTGTGGATCTTCAAAATAAAAAAGAAAGCAGACTACAAGTAACTCCTACAAATTAAAATCTATATACCTATCCTGATATGAGGTATGATGCACAATTTATAAAAAAAAAAATATATATATATATATATATTATTCTTTTCGTAAAAATATCAAACCAAATTTATTATGATTCCCATTATTCAATTTGTAATTTTTATCGTCAATTCAAATAAATACCTGGAAATATAAAATTATCTACGTCACGATATTGTCAAGGCCATAGATGATCATATTTAAGTTGATAAATTCCACAAAGTAATTTTTTTTTTGACTTCAGCACTAACAGAGTGCAGTTAAGATAATTCAACTTTACATGATCTAAAGTAAAACCTATAAATAATATTTTTTTTTTTGTACTATAAACTGAGTGATCTTGAATTTAAAAATCATAGACCTAGTTGGTCACTGCGAAATTTGAATCCTTCTTTTCATATGTAAAGAAAGACCGCCATACAAGGATAAACATAATATTAAATCTCTATGTCGTATAGAACATAACGTACCTACGATCATATGCAAAAAAAAAGAAAAAAGAGTATAACGATTCACTCAAGTACCTTCCTTTCGGCAAGTAAATAATTGGTCACGTACCAATAATGTTTAAAGTTTTAATATTCATCAAGTGTACCTATTTCATCATCAAATAAGAATAAAAACTTAAAAATTTTTTTTTTTTTGGAAAGTAACCAATAATTATCATCATCTTTTTTTTTTTAAATCGTCTGGTCGTCAATCGACAAGGTGCACCTTATCTTTCGTCGTACCTTTCTTATCTTATTCCTATTTATTATATTACCTTTAAAACTATATTGGATAATTTACATAACACATAAATTTATTTCAGCTTGTGGTGTATTTTTGAAATTTTTATTTAATATCCGAACCCCAATATTTTGGTATCGTTCGTTGAGAACTATTCTTATATTTTTTGGACAAAAGGAATTCTTGTGCTGACTTTAAGTCATTGATTTGTTGTTTCTTTTGTGTCCGTTTGAGAAATATCCTCTGTGGAATTTCCTCGGGAAATTTATTAGCACTATTACTCTTAGCTTATTTGTTTTTTTTTTTTTTTATTCACGATAAATATAAAGAAAACTGATTACAAGCAATCAGTCGGTAACGAACATTTCTTTTTATCGATCTTAAGGCAATCGTTACGTCTTTCTGACTGGCTAGGACCATTTCTAGCAGAGTTAAGCGGCTGATGAACAAGTTTGATTAAAATTTAGTTCTTTTTATTCGTTTTTACTTCGCTGTAATTTTAGGCCTGAAGGGATATTTACTGAGATAACCTTTCTTAACGCGAAAAGAGGGGAGGTGAAATTCACATCCTACCTCACATTTTTGTAACAATCTATAACGGATTTTAATATATACGAAATGGTATTGAATGAATTAGTATCACTTTTCTTTTGAAGCCGATTTCGAGCCTTTTATTTTGTTAAAAGATAAAGAGAGTTTTAACACAAGTTTTGCAACTTTATAAAGTAACTCAGAAGTTTTTTTTTTTTATGGGTCGTACAGTCACCCAGTATAGCAGTATTTTTGGATAAATTTTGATACTTAGTAATTTAAACAATTTTTCCCTTTTACGACTTTTTCTTTAAAGTTATCTTTTTTTAAGTACCATTTTTTTTCTTTTAATTTATTTGAAACAATAAACAGAAGTAAAGTATGATATTTCAAATTTTATTTCAAGATTCAAGAATAGAGTTTAAATAAATTTTTTTGAAGTAATCAAGATTAATTTAAAATTTAAATTTATCTAAGGAATATGTGTAGGCAAAGATTTATATTATATCTTTTTATTCAGATTTTTTTTGATAACGATTTGTTAGTATATAAGTTATGAACAATAAAAATTGCATAAGGTGAAAATGGAATCATTAGTTTTTCCTCGTCATCTTTTGTTGTCGCTTAATGATACGATTAGTTTTTAATCTTAGGGAAGTAGTTCCTTTTTTTTAGCAATTGTAGGTATCATGAAGGTGTGAAACCCAAAGGATGGGGGTCGTGGCTGGCGTTATATGCGCTACGCCTAAGGAAGTTCCTTCACCATAACAACAACAGTAGCAGTGTCAACAACAACAACAACATAATCAGCAACAACATCATCAACAACAACTACGACGATGAATACAACTGTGGAGTCGTTCTTCACTTAGTTGTCATCTTTCTATAAAATGCAATAAATCATGGTTACGAGAATTTTCTTCACTTAAGCGGGATGTACATACATAAATTCACGCCAATAGGTACGTCATTGGGAGGGTAGCGAGGAGAGTTAAATATCCTTTCGCGACTTTCGGACGGGAAGTTAGGCGATAAAGGGGGAACCCAATACACCTGTTTCTCCCGACTCTTTAAGGGTTCCTGTGAAATTATTCGGATGATAAGGAACGTTAGGTAGGGTTAAGGGCCAAGTAATCCGAATGGACTACCTACATCTTGTCCAGTTTACATTAATACAATTGTTCTTCTTTAACATTTATTCTTTTCTGACTATATCTCCACGAATTCCACCATCGGCCCCTCTTGCTTCTTAGAATTAGCTTCTGAAATCTTGAATCGAGTCATCCGTCACCAAGACTCCAGATCTAATAATTGTAGCACCGACTACTTGTTCCTGCAGCATGATCCACTTCCTTGAACCGTTGAGCTGGCTAAGGCGAATTTTTGCAGACCTGCAGCGGCAGTCGAACAATAGTCACCCTGTTGGTCTAGGCTTGGACGTGCTTAGCAATAAGTACTAAAAGTCACATAGGTTAGCAGGTGTAGGATCATTTTTTTTTGTTTGCGTTATTGGTGAGAGACGGTTGCTTAGATAGCGATACCTACTCATTTCTATAGGTAGAGGATTTGAATCATCTTCGATATACATCGTAGACTCTAATGCAATAGTTCGAGCATCATCAAGATCAACCTAAAGTCATGATTTCATCAGTCTTAACCCATTAATAGAAGTCTGATGATCCTAGGTGTGATAATATCGACATATATTTCATCTACATGTGTCGAGTTCTCTCGATGTAGGGAAGAAAAGGTGGATTAATCTCGTCTAAGGTTAGTGACCTGTGACACAAGAGGATAGTACCACTCTTTCACTTTCTTAGATCGATGGAACTCACAATATTATGTCAGGATCCTAGATGGGACTTCTCGTTACAAGGATTATAATGTGCTGGTAGAGGGAAGTAAATCCTAATCTGTTTAGTTCAAAGTGAGACTGTTTAGACACAATCCATTTCAGGTTGCGCTTGTCTTTTTTTTTTTTTTTTTGGATCATACCAGTATAGTTAAACTCCTCTCCTCTATTATCTAGCCATCCACTTTTCCTTTTGTAGCGGGGGGAATCAACCCGTCCGGCCGTTACAAAATGAAGTCCAAAGAATTGTGTATCTCAAATAAATAATCAAAATTGTATATCATCGCTTTCAAACATATTAAATAACTTTTTATATACACATGTAAACGTCATTCTCTAATTACTTCATAAATTGATAAATGAAACAAAAATAGCCGTCATTTATCTAAATAAAGTAAATAAATAGAACATACAATATCAAAGCAAAAATAGCTCATAATAAATTAACAGAATCTACACTCCACAGTACCTACTCCATAAACAATGTTAAAAAAAGAAAACAAAATAGAGAAAGAAAGAAGAACGAAATAAGAATCTTTGGCTTAAAGGAGATGGCCCATTTTTGTATGGAGTCCGGACCCAGAGCGTACATAGTCGAGGTAGGTATCAAATGAAAGCTGATTTTGAGCACTATAAGAATTTCAAATATTTTAAAAATCGGTGTTGGCTTTTTCGAGATATTTGAACATGAAGTTGGTGAGCCAAAAGTCAGAGAATTCGGCTTTTTTCGAAACAAATGCTCATAGCTTCTGAGGTATCGCATCTAGAAAAATGATTTAGGTATTACATGAAAGATCAGAAAAATACCTTTCAAAAAATATTTATATCTTTTTTCTAAGTTTCACATATTTTAAAATATTCAGTTCAGACTCTGTTTAGAATAGTTTCCTTAGAGGTGCTTCCTAAAGCTGATATCTTGAAAAAATTAGTGGTGACATATACTGTTTTACACTTCCAAAATCATTGAATGTTAAACTTTAATTTGGTATACAATACAATTACCTTACCTCAAATGAATGTCATCTTATAAGCAAAAACAACCCTTTTGTTAGCAAAAAAACTGGACAACATAAACAAAATGCTGAATGTAGAATGAAATCCAAAAATTAATTATTCACTTTACTGATAAATTTTATATCAAAATAAACGAAAACAAAGAATAATTTACACCTGGATTTTAGTTTCATACTACTGAATAATATGGCGGTTACAATTCCCATTTGAACGGCAAATAATTTGGTACGTTCAATGTTGCACATAAGATTGATAATTTGTTTTTTTTTACCGTTAGAAATCGAAACTTTATATGTGTCAAGCAGGCTGATTAGCAAATAAGTGATGCAATTAAAATATTAAATAATAAAATAATAATATTAAATAAGAGTTTCCAGTTAAAAGTGATAAAGTGAATAAAATATCATAAATAAGATACAGTTGATAAAATAGATGTTTTTGCTGGTTGCAATGGTTTTCAAAGATTTCGATTTGCAAAACAAATAAGTGAAAGGTTATTAATCGACCATAAATTGTATATACCTGGAAGTGCCCGAATTTACAATTTCCATCTTATATTGCGTGATTGGACATGGACATCTCTCGCAGAAAATGAAAATGATTTGTCTGGTTTAACGGGGCAACAAATGGACGAAATGATGTCAACTATAACTAACGTTGCTATGAGACCAATTAATTTTGATGACATAGGTAATAGATTTGTGCCGGCTTTGAAAACCATTGAGCTATTTACATACATATTTGGCGAAACTAAGGTCCGGTGATAGTGATCGCAGACTTTCTTTTATACTAAATGTACCTCGGACGACTATGGAAAGATATTTATCTACGGCTAGAACAAGCTTATCGAATTATTTTGTGCCGTTTAACTTGGGTCTGCAGCATATTACTGCTTCTGACGTATCAAGTGGGAACAAATTAATTCCCAATGGACTCTTTGTAAATATAAATCTTAATGATATCGACCGACCAGCTATAGTCATATGTGATGGAACATACATTTATATGCAAAAAAGCAGCAATTACGGGCATATTACAGGCCTAACTAACTTCCCTCTGCTTAATATAGAAGAGCTACGTAAAATATCGCTAGGTAACTACCAAATTAAACAAGTTAGCTCCTATTGCGGTGAACATTTAAAGGACAACGGACGCTATATAATAGAAGTTTGCGAAAGCCGTACGCGTCTCAGTTCTGCACATCCAACTTTAAATGGAAACAATTACCTATTAAGAAGTCGAATTAAATCCAGACACATTACTGGAAAAGTATATTTTACCTATATACTAATGAAGAAAATGTAGCAAACACTTCCAGTGTAATTGAAACATATTATTGCAATTGTCTTGTTGGTACGAGGACCGATGGATGTTGCGCTCACGTTATGAGTATTTTGTGGTGCTTGGAATTTTCTCCGCATCGTGAGAATATAAAAATACCAGCATTATTTTTGGATATTATTCTTATATGTACTTTCTTCTTTTTTGATTTTGTTAATATATTATTGCATCAGTATTTTTATTTGCAGTTAAAAAAGGTAGAAAAGCAATAAAGTTGGGTTTTTTACCAAAAGGTTTTCCCAAATATGTGTTTTCTCTTTTATTTCGCAGATTTAATTAGCCGAAACATTGTTTTGTTTTTTGCTAATAAAAGACATTCATTTGAAGTAAGATAATTGTATTGTATATCAAATTAAAGGCTAACATTCAAAGATTTTGGAAGTGGAAAAAAAAAGTATATGTCACCACTGATTTTCCAACATATCAGCCGTAGGAAGCACCTCCAAGGAAATTATTTTAAACAAAGTTTGAACTCAATATTTTAAAATATGCGAAACTTAGGAAAAAGATATTAACACTGTTTGAAAGGTATTTTTGAGATCTTTCATTTGATACCTAATTTTTGTCTACATGCGATACCTCAGAAGCTTTTGGCTCGCCAACTTCAAGTTCAAATATCTCGAAAAAGCCAATACCGATTTTGAAAATATGTGAAACTCTTATAGTGCTCAACACCAGCTTTCACTTGATACCTATGTCCACTATGTACGCTCTGGACCCAAAAATAGGTCATCTCCTTTCATGTCTGTGGTACTTTTATACACATACTTTCACATCTTATCTTAGTTTATGACAGTTTTCCACAGTTTGAGAGTTATTGGAAAAAATACTGAAAGCGCTTAAACTGTTTGTGAGTTAAACGACCGTTCACTACTATCGTCTGCACGATTATCGTTTTCAAAGTTACGTAATGATCCCCCTGAAATGCGTTTAGTTGATTTATTAAAAGAGGATAATAAATATAGACCTAACATCCTTACTGCTTAATCAACTTGAGTCTTGGTACAACAGCGCATTGAGAAACATTTCATAATTCACCATACTAAGACGGTCAAAACCGTCTTATTTTGTCGCATTCGAGGGCGGCTGTCGAAAAGAGAGGGCTCGAAGTCATACACAGTTAATTATATATGTAGGTAAAAAGGAGATGCAGCGAGCCATTTTATAACCCGGTGAACGTCGGGTTATTTTATTGCTAATGCTTTGCTATCGCATTGATGGGGTATGAATGTATGATGGGGATGCGGACAGTGTGCAGGCATAGAATCGCTGTATACAGTACACAGTATTGTATCGAAGTTACACATTTCCTTTTAACTATAGTAGGGAATTTTCCCTACCGCAGCACAACTGCCCACTAAGGAACCTAACCTGCTATACCTATACTTACATAGGTCCATTATCTGCATCTTATTACATTGAAATTAATAATTTTATGCATTTAATAAGATCGGAACCCGCCTTATTGTCACTACAAAATGCACTAACTTTTATATACCATATATCATAGACTTGGCAAAAGTAATCACCATGTACCTACTTTACCTACTTATAAGAGTATTTATTTTATTATCAACTAAGACTTGGCTAAAATAATTTGCCATGCATCGCCATGTAACTACATATAGTACCTACCTTCTAACAACAACATGGGAAATGCACGAAGCAACCAGTGAGCGACACACAACCAAACACATGCTAAGTGTATACCACCACGGCAGCTTCATCTAAAAACCATTGCACTAGAGTAGGAGTACAAATACAACAGTACGAGGCAGTGTGTACATTTTTGCTGTGTGACGTGTCTTTTTTTTAAATAATATAATTCACACCAGCTTTCGCCAGAAAATATGATGAGTAGGAGTGAATTTCACTAAGAAAATCACATCGCTTCCGACCGACGAGTTAAGTTAAGCATTCTCAGCTAACTCATAAAAGTCTCAAGTGATAACCGCCGACCGTATTGGGTGCGTACTGCACTATACTATAGGCAATTTTTGAGGCAAGAAATTGCCATAGTAATTATTTGTGTTCCTTGGTGGACAGATTTATTAGGTATTTGTTTTCCTTTGGGGACTGATCTTTTTATTTATAAGTGTGCTCTTTTAAGAGCTGATAGGGATTATTTGTGTTCCTTCGGGGACTGATTTTTGATTAATATCCGTTGTGCTCTTGCGAGGGCTGGTACATAGGTATTTAGTTTGTTTGTGTTCCTTAGGGGACAGTATCTTTTGTTTATATATAGTTGTGCTCTTTCAGAGGCAGAGGGTTAGATTGTTTGTGTTCTATTAGCTTTGGGACAGATTTTTTTTATTTATCTGTGCTCTTTAAGGGGCAGATATTATATTCAATTGTGCTCCTACGGGGCAGGTTTATTTGGAGATTTGTGCCTCTTCCGCTCTTCCGAGGCAGATACTTTATTCTGCGCAATATATATTGACGAAATTAAAATTAAAATTGAGTTTTATTTAATTGGGGACGTAGTTGCTGAACCCTAAACCACGTCAAAGTTTTTTGTTTGTTTTCTTTGAGCAACCTTGGACGACCACTGAACTACCTCAGCTGGAAAATAAAAAAGCAACGTCACATTTTGGCGCCCGAGCAGGGACCTTTAGAGGGTTCAACCGAACTCCCACCGCCGACCGTTTTAGAATTTTCTAAAGGTACCACCGACTTTCGACAGCAAGTTCCTAATATCAGCTTTTCATCAAACGTCACCGCATCAACCAGCTGCAACATGTCAGATCCTGAAGATCAAGCTGCTGCCGATACTAATAATATCTTCAGGAATCTGAATTTTATATACTCTATGAAAAAACAGAATTGCAAGAAGCACTCCACTCTGAAGGTTTAGATAGTGATGGATCAACGCACGACCTGTGTAACAAGTGGGAGAGTTTGGTCGAAAAACGTCTAGACGACACCCTGCCCCTTGAGACTCAACCTGCCGTCATCATGCCAACCATGCCTGTGCCGATCCCCTCTAAAGACCTTAACTCAACCAGTTATACGCAGACAACTTTACAGGATCCTAGTTTGGAGAAACTTAGCGGAAATCCCCGCCCAGCGAATTCCTAAATCAACCACCCTATTCAATCGCCCAGTACATCACCCTCTCTCAACCAACCCAGGCATGAGCACCCGCCGCCGTCACACCAGCTCACCCTGAGTTATGAGGCAGAGGTGATGAACACAGTCCGAAAGTGGGGGTTAAGGTTCGATTCCTCGGAAAACCCGCTAGAATTTCTGGAAAGATTGTCTGAGCTAACTAACTGCTAATGATATGTTGCGCACCTTACCTGAGCAGTGCTTTGGAGTGGCTGCGGATTAAAAGTGAAAGCTTCGTCTACTGGGAAGGTATTAGAGAGGCCTTTACTCGTCACTTCCTGCCAGCCCGCTACCTACACAAGCTAGAGGAAGAAACATTACAGAAACGTCTAGGACCCTGGGAGAAGGCAAAGGATTATATTCTCTCGGCTCAGTACCTGCTTCGTCAACACCCTCGCATGTCCTCCATCGATAATATCGATAGGATTTTCGACCACATGCGACCTGAGTATAGGTACTACATTCGCAGACGGGATTTCACTACCTTGGACGAATGGGCATATTTGGCTGAGGAGTTTGAAGCAATTAAAGGGGATGATCAATCTTCGCGTCCAACTCAGGTGCCAGCCCTTCTTCCAAGCTTCAGAAACCCGCCAGCAGTGATTCCGTATGACAGGGATACCCATTGCTGGAACTGCAAGCAAAGGGGTCACCGGAAAGAAACCTGTCGCAGGCCATTTAGCTTATTCTGCTCCTTTTGTGAAGAAGAATTGCAGGATGACAAAGGACTGCCCTTGACATAAAGATATGGTAGCCGTACCGCCTGGCCACGATCCTTGGTATTTCGTGCCATTCATGTAGGCACGGAAACATACCATGCTTTGGTAGACACTGGGAGCACGAAGTCGTTTGTGGGTCACGCTCTTCGTTAAAAGCTTCTAGATTTAGAACTTCCTATGCATGAGCAGAGCCGCTCTATTCACTTAGCTAATGGTGAACTCATCATGACCACAGAACACTTCACTGCTACGTTCACTGTGGGTTGTACCGAAATAGATGGAGAAGTAACTTACCTGCCCGCTCTAGAAGAGGATGCCATTATTGGGATGGACTTAATGAGTCAAGCGATTGTTAAAATTTTTATGAACGGCCAACCTGTGACTGGTAGAAAATCTGCAGGATTTGAAAGGGGCAATCAAGTGTGCGGCGGTCAGCCATTAGACGAATAGGAGGAATAACATGTAACATACGAAAACATGCACGTGCCGTAACTATTTTGGACTGTTGGAAGTGTGATCATAGCCTCTTCGCGGCAGCCGCTAGTAACAAGCCTTATAAAAAAGGTTTGGATTATATGATCAGGCTGGTTCCTCAGTTTGGCAACAGGTTAATTCCCTGTTCCGTAAAATTTAAAATAACGAACCCGACAACAAGCCTCGGAAACGGACTGATCTCACGACGACAACCAACGCAACGAAAACGGCAACACGATTTACGAATATTCTTATGGAACGTACGATCGCTCTATAGAGCTCGAGCTGCTCAGCAGCTAGCCGATGCCCTGTCAAAATATAGAGCTGAAATAACAGCACTACAAGAAATCAGATGGACAGGGAATGGTGTTTTACAGAAGAAAGAATATGACGTATACTACAGCTGTCATACAAAACACCATGTGCACGGGGAAGGCTTCCTAGTCAGCGAAAAAATGAAGTCTACCATCATCGGCTTTAACGCTATAAGCGAAAGGCTATGCACCCTTCGCGTGCGAGGCAAATTTACGAACATAAGCCTCATTAACGTTCACGGACCTACGGAGGAGTCCTCAGACGAAGAAAAAGAGACTTACTACGAACAAGTCGAGAGGACCTTCAATGCCTGTTCAAGGTATGACGTAAAAATCATCCTTGGGGATTTGAACGCAAAAATAGGTCGGGAGCCGGTATTCAGGCATTACGCAGGCACCCATAGTTTGCATAAGAACACTAATGACAATGGACTTCGAGTCTTAGAACCGGCAGCATCGAAAAACATGGTCGTTGCGAGTACCAGGTTCCCGCAAAAAAGATATCTACAAAGCCACCTGGATATCACCTGATGGAGTCACTCGTAACCAAATAGACCACGTGTTGATAAACCGTCACCACTACTCGAACTTTATGACGGTACGAACGTACCGAGACGCCAATATCGACTCGGATCACTATCTTGTTGGTATGGTCTTCCGAGGGCGGATTGCCTTGCGAAGACGTATTGCATCCGCCGATCAGATATGAATCAACACGGCTGCCCTGCGAAATGAAAATGCCAGTAACACCTTTGGTAATGCGTTAGGACTCGCCCTAGAATCACTTGATCTAGGGAGAGTAAGTCCTGGAGCCAGTGTGCTGGGCGTAGATGAGAAGTGGACACGCCTTAAGAATACTGTCATTAGTACTGCCAACTCCATCTTAGGCAGCAGTCGTAGAAATCGGAACGACTGGTTTGATGATGAATGCAAGCTAGCGACTGAACGTAAGAATGTTGCGTACCGAGCAATGCAACAATCTCATAGAACGCGGGCACGCGAAGAAGAATATAAAGAGCTCAGAAGAATAGAAAAACGGCTTCACAGACAGAAAAAATCAGCCTGGGAGAAGAACTTAATCTGTGAAATAGAAAAAAGCCAAGAGCGAGGTCCGCATCAGGGGCGGAAGCTCTACCAATCCGTCCGAAACATGACGCAGTACACACCACGCTGCACATACTGCAAGGACGGAGAGGGAAATCTGATCACCGATCCACAAAGCATACTGGAGCGATGGGACGTGAACTTTAATGAATTGCTAAATGGTCAACTCACTGCAGAAGTGGAGGCTCCACTGATTCAAGACGAATACCCTATGTTGCCGTGACCAAGCATAGAAGAGGTTGCGAAGGCTATAGGCCGGCTAAAGAAAAACAAAGCCCCGGGAGCTGATGGTATACCAGCCAAATTATTTCAACACGGTGGGCAAGCTCTACGTCAGGCAATTCATGATATTATAGTGCACGTGTGGGAGCATGAAGAAATGCCAGAAGACTGGCGAAAAGGTATAATATGCCCCACACATGAGAAAGGAGATGTCACAACGTGCAGCAAATATAGAGGTATCACGTTGTTGAGTACCGCCTATAAGATACTCTCCTCTATCCTACAAGACCGGATAACCCCATACGCTAAAACCATCATCGGACAATTTTAGTGTGGTTTCATTTCAGGCAAATCAACAACTGATCAGATTTTTACCCTTAGGCAGGCGATGGAAAAATGTCTAGAATTCAACATCCCAACATACCACCTGTTCATAGACTTTAAGGCCGCCTATGGTAGCATAGCCAGGGTAGAACTTTACAAAGCCATGAGAGAATTTGGCATTCCAAATAAATTGACACGACTATGTAGGTTGACCATGACCAACGTAACAAGCCAAGTAAAAATAGCCGGATTGCTATACAGACCAATAATCTTTAATGGACTCCGACAAGGGGATGGTTTGGCCTGCCTCCTCTTCAACCTGGCGTTCGAAAAAGCAATCCGTGACTCTGGCACGGCAATAAGAGGGACCATCGTCAACAGGTCCAGCCAGATACTGGCTAACGCAGACAACATCGACATCATCGGAAGAACCGAGCACACTGTACACGATTCCTTCATCCAGATCGAGCAGGCAGCATACAATCTGGGGCTGCACATTAGCGAAGGTAAAACAAAGTACATGGTGGCGTCGAATGCGAGAGGAACAGATCAAACAATCAAGGTGGCGGAGCACGAATTTGAAGTGGTGCAATCCTTTAAATACCTTGGGTCAATAGTAGCAGCCGATAACAATATAGAAGAAGAAATACGCGGACGGCTTCTCAAATCCAACAGAGCCTACTACAGTTTGTCTTCATATCCAGAAATCTCACCATAACTTCAAAACTGCTGCTGTACACGTAGTTGCTGGGGACGTAGTTGCTGAGCCCTAAACCACGTCAAAGTTTTTTGTTTGTTTTCTTTGAGCAACCTTGGACGACCACTGAACTACCTCAGCTGGAAAATAAAAAAGCAACGTCACATTTTGGCGCCCGAGCAGGGACCTTTAGAGGGTTCCACCGAACTCCCACCGCCGACCGTTTTAGAATTTTCTAAAGGTACCACCAACTTTCGACAGCAAGTTCCTAATATCAGCTTTTCATCAAACGTCACCGCATCAACCAGCTGCAACATGACAGATCCTGAAGATCAAGCTGCTGCCGATACTAATAATATCTTCAGGAATCTGAATTTTATATACTCTATGAAAAAACAGAATTGCAAGAAGCACTCCACTCCAAAGGTTTAGATAGTGAAGGCAACATGAAGGATCTTCGTAACCGACTCATCCAACACATCAAAAAGCTGAGGGACAATGGATCAACGCACGACCTGTGTAACAAGTTTGAGAGTTTGGTCGAAAAACGTCTAGACGACAACCTGCCGTCATCGTGCCAACCATGCCTGTGCCGATCCCCTCTAAAGACCTTAACTCAACCAGTTATACGCAGACAACTTTACAGGTTCCTAGTTTGGAGAAACTTAGCGGAAATCCCTGCCCAGCGAATTCCTAAATCAACCACCCTATTCAATCGTCCAGTACATCACCCTCTCTCAACCAACCCAGGCATGAGCACCCGCCCTGAGTTATGAGGCAGAGGTGATGAACACAGTCCGAAAGTGGGGGTTAAGGTTCGATTCCTCAGAAAACCCGCTAGAATTTCTGGAAAGATTGTCTGAGCTAACTAACTGCTAATGATATGTTGCGCACCTTACCTGAGCAGTGCTTTGGAGTGGCTGCGGATTAAAAGTGAAAGCTTCGTCTACTGGGAAGGTTTTAGAGAGGCCTTTACTCGTCACTTCCTGCCAGCCCGCTACCTACACAAGCTAGAGGAAGAAACATTACAGAAACGTCTAGGACCCTGGGAGAAGGCAAAGGATTATATTCTCTCGGCTCAGTACCTGCTTCGTCAACACCCTCGCATGTCCTCCATCGATAATATCGATAGGATTTTCGACCACATGCGACCTGAGTATAGGTACTACATTCGCAGACGGGATTTCACTACCTTGGACGAATGGGCATATTTGGCTGGGGAGTTTGAAGCAATTAAAGGGGATGATCAATCTTCGCGTCCAACTCAGGTGCCAGCCCTTCTTCCAAGCTTCAGAAACCCGCCAGCAGTGATTCCGTATGACAGGGATACCCATTGCTGGAATTGCAAGCAAAGGGGTCACCGGAAAGAAACCTGTCGCAGGCCATTTAGCTTATTCTGCTCCTTTTGTGAAGAAGAATTGCAGGATGACAAAGGACTGCCCTTGACATAAAGATATGGTAGCCGTACCGCCTGGCCACGATCCTTGGTATTTCGTGCCATTCATGTAGTCACGGAAACATACCATGCTTTGGTAGACACTGGGAGCACGAAGTCGTTTGTGGGTCACGCTCTTCGTTAAAAGCTTCTAGATTTAGAACTTCCTATGCATGAGCAGAGCCGCTCTATTCACTTAGCTAATGGTGAACTCATCATGACCACAGAACACTTCACTGCTACGTTCACTGTGGGTTGTACCGAAATAGATGGAGAAGTAACTTACCTGCCCGCTCTAGAAGAGGATGCCATTATTGGGATGGACTTAATGAGTCAAGCGAACGTTAAAATTTTAATGAACGGCCAACCTGTGACTGGTAGGAAATCTGCAGGATTTGAAAGGGGCAATCAAGGTTGTGCGGCGGTCAGCCATTAGACGAATAGGAGGAATAACATGTAACATACGAAAACATGCACGTGCCGTAACTATTTTGGACTGTTGGAAGTGTGATCATAGCCTCTTCGCGGCGGCCGCTAGTAACAAGCCTTATAAAAAAGGTTTGGCTTATATGATAAGGCTGGTTCCTCAGTTTGGCAACAGGTTAATTCCCTGTTCCGTAAAATTTAAAATTACGAACCCGACAACAAGCCTCGGAAACGGACTGATCTCACGACGACAACCAACGCAACGAAAACGGCAAAACGACTTACGAATTTTCTTATGGAACGTACGATCGCTCTATAGAGCTCGAGCTGCTCAGCAGCTAGCCGATGCCCTGTCAAAATAAAGAGCTGAAATAACAGCACTACAAGAAATCAGATGGACAGGGAATGGTGTTTTACAGAAGAAAGAATATGACGTATACTACAGCTGTCATACAAAACACCATGTGCTCGGGGAAGGCTTCCTTGTCAGCGAAAAAATGAAGTCTACCATCATCGGCTTTAACGCTATAAGCGAAAGGCTATGCACCCTTCGCGTGCGAGGCAAATTTACGAACATTAGCCTCATTAACGTTCACGGACCTACGGAGGAGTCCTCAGACGAAGAAAAAGAGACTTACTACGAACAAGTCGAGAGGACCCTCAATGCCTGTTCAAGGTATGACGTAAAAATCATCCTTGGGGATTTGAACGCAAAAACAGGTCGGGAGCCGGTATTCAGGCATTACGCAAGCACCCATAGTTTGCATGAGAACACTAATGACAATGGACTTCGAGTCTTAGAACCGGCAGCATCGAAAAACATGGTCGTTGCGAGTACCAGGTTCCCGCAAAAAGATATCTACAAAGCCACCTGGATATCACCTGATGGAGTCACTCGTAACCAAATAGACCACGTGTTGATAAACCATCGCCACTACTCGAACTTTATGACGGTACAAACGTACCGAGACGCCAATATCGACTCGGATCACTATCTTGTTGGTATGGTCTTCCGAGGGCGGATTGCCTTGCGAAGACGTATTGCATCCGCCGATCAGATATGAATCAACACGGCTGCCCTGCGAAATGAAAATGCCAGTAACACCTTTGGTAATGCGTAAGGACTCGCCCTAGAATCACTTGATCTAGGGAGAGTAAGTCCTGGAGCCAGTGTGCTGGGCGTAGATGAGAAGTGGACACGTCTTAAGAATACTGTCATTAGTACTGCCAACTCCATCTTAGGCAGCAGTCGTAGAAATCGGAACGACTGGTTTGATGATGAATGCAAGCTAGCGACTGAACGTAAGAATGTTGCGTACCGAGCAATGCAACAATCTCATAGAACGCGGGCATGCGAAGAAGAATATAAAGAGCTCAGAAGAATAGAAAAACGGCTTCACAGACAGAAAAAATCAGCCTGGGAGAAGAACTTAATCTGTGAAACAGAAAAAAGCCAAGAGCGAGGTCCGCACCAGGAGCGGAAGCTCTACCAATCCGTCCGAAACATGACGCAGTACACACCACGCTGCACATACTGCAAGGATGGAGAGGGAAATCTGATCACCGATCCACAAAGCATACCTGAGCGATGGCAAGTGTACTTTAATGAATTGCTAAATGGTCAACTCACTGCAGAAGTGGAGGCTCCACTGATTCAAGACGAATACCCTATGTTGCCGTGACCAAGCATAGAAGAGGTTGAGAAGGCTATAGGCCGGCTAAAGAAAAACAAAGCCCCGGGAGCTGATGGTATACCAGCCAAATTATTTCAACACGGTGGGCAAGCTCTACGTCAGGTAATTCATGATATTATAGTGCACGTGTTGGAGCATGAAGAAATGCCAGAAGACTTGCGAAAAGGTATAATATGCCCCATACATAAGAAAGGAGATGTCACAACGTGCAGCAAATATAGAGGTATCACGATTTTGAGTACCGCCTATAAGATACTCTCCTCTGTCATACAAGACCGGATAACCCCATACGCTTAAACCATCATTGGACAATTTTAGTGTGGTTTCATTTTAGGCAAATTAACAACTGATCAGATATTTACCCTTAGGCAGCCGATGGAAAAATGTCTACAATTTAACATCCCAACATATTACCTGTTTATAGACTTTAAGGCCGCCTATGGTAGCATAGCCAGGGTAGAACTTTACAAAGCCATGAGAGAATTCGGCATCCCAAATAAATTGACACGACTATGTAGGTTGACCATGACCAACGTAACAAGCCAAGTAAAAATAGCCGGATTGCTATCCAGACCAATCATCTTTAATAGACTCCGACAAGGGGATGGTTTGGCCTGCCTCCTCTTCCACCTGGCGTTCGAGAAAGCAATCCGTGACTCTGGCACGGCAACAAGAGGGACCATCGTCAACAGGTCCAGCCAGATACTGGCTTACTCAGACGACATCGACATCACCGGAAGAACCGAGCACACTGTACACGATTCCTTCATCCAGATCAAGCAGGCAGCACAAAATCTGGGGCTGCACATTAGCGAAGGTAAAACAAAGTACATGGTGGCGTCGAATGCAAGAGGAACAGATGGTCAAACAATCAAGGTAGCGGAGCACGAATTTGAAGTGGTGCAATCCTTTAAATACCTTGGGTCAATAGTAGCAGCCGATAACAATATAGAAGAAGAAATATGCGGACGGCTTCTCAAATCCAACAGAGCCTACTACAGTCTGTCTTCATATCCAGAAATCTCACCATAACTCAAACTGCTGCTGTACAGGACCATGGTCCTGCCAGTACTCACATATGGATCCGAGACTTGGGTGCTTACCAAAAGGCACTCTGACCTTCTCAGCCCCATATGGGAGGAAGGACGATTCCGGAGACGGTACGATCATGAATTGTACGCAATCTACCTTGAAGCAGATATCGTGACAAAAATTAGGCTCGATAGACTCTGGTGGGCAGGGCACCTAGCTCGCATGAGCGAAGAGGAACCTGCTCGGAAAGTTTTTTGTGATACATTCTATGGCAGACGACAGCGTGGTAGACCATGCTTGCGCTGGAGAGATGGCGTAGACCAGGACACCCGGAGCCTTTGCGGGCGAAACTGGATGGCGTCGGCTCGAGACCGGGATAGGTGGAGAGACTTGTTGAAAGAGGCCAGGACCGGACCCCGTTTGTCGAGCCGATGATGATGATAAATAAAGGTTGTGCAGTGATTTCGCATTTGTTAACCGACCAGCAAAGAACTCTCGAAACTTTTCTGCAAAATGAACTCCGTAGCGTCACGGTTAACAAGTCTTTTGAAGAAGAACTCAAAATGGGAATGGGGTCCTACCCAGCAGGCCGCCTTTGACATGCTAAAAACCAAACTGACAGAAGCACCCGTTTTTTCATGCCCAGATTTTGATTGGCCATTTACCCTGCAGACAGATGCCAGCAATTTCGGCTTAGGAGTGGTGTTGACACAACCGATCGCAGGCAGCGAGAAAGTCATCGCTTACTCTAGTCGAACTCTAACCGAGTTAGAGCAGAAGTATGCCGTCACCGAAAAAGAGTGCTTGGCCATTTTGTGGGGCTTCCGGGATATGCGCCCTTACTGAGGGGTGTCTTTTCAACGTGGTGACAGATCATCATTCGTTAAAATGGTTGCACTCGCTGGAGAACCCGTCTGGACGTTTAGCACGATGGGCGTTGGAGCTTCAACAGTACGACTTCCAAATCCACTACAGAAAAGGGTCCATGAACGTGGTTGCCGACGCATTGTCGCGCGGTCCTTTGCCTATCACAAACATAGATATTTTGGCTACCGCACAAGAGATACAACCAGGCATAAGAAGTGGGTACAAGTGCAATGAGAACCCAAAAATAATCCCGAGTGCAAGATTGAGAAAAACCAATTATTCCGCCGTTTTGCAAATAATCAACAATTGGCAGACCCTCAAGAGGTTGCATGGAAAATATGTGTTCCAGGAGCCGACAAGAATCGAATTCTGCAGGAAAACCATGATGCCATCACCGCCGGCCATTTAGGCGTAGCTAAAACTACTTTTCGCATGGCTAAGCGATATTTTTGGCCGGGAATGTTCCGGGACATCTCTGCAGGAAAACCATGATGCCATCACCGCCGGCCATTTAGGCGTAGCTAAAACTACTTCTCGCATGGCTAAGCGATATTTTTGGCCGGGAATGTTTCGAGACATCTCTAAATTTGCCCGAAAATGTCAGCTCTGCAATGAATTCAAAGCATCGCAACAGAAACCGAGCGGGCTTATGCATTCTATGCCGGTGGAGCAGCCTTGGGAAGTCGTTTGTGCAGATTTTGGGGGGCCTTTGTCCAGGTAAATGAAGGGTCACACGATCTTGTTGGTTATGGTGGACGAATTCTTGAAATGGGTAGAGGCAAATCCTATGAGAGAAGCTACTACTGCGGCCCTGATCAAATCTGTCCGAGAGCAAATAGTAAATCGTTTTGGAGTACCAAGGGTTTTCCTATCCGACAATGGGGCACAATTCACCAGCCAACAATTTCGTCAATTTTTGGCTGAGCTAGCAGTTCAGCAACGATTAACAGCACCATATACCCCACAAGAAAATCCCACAGAGAGGGTGAATAGAGTATTAAAAACGATGATCGACCAGTACGCCCAGGAAAATCAACGCCATTGGGACGAGTACATACCGGAATTAACCTTTGCCAATAATACAAGCCACCACGACTCCACCGGCTTTACTCCTGCCGTACTCAATTTTGGGAGAGAACTCCGTCGTCTCAACGAATTTGCAACTGCTCCTTCAAGAGATTCCCCTGGCGAAGAATTGAATTCTAGACAAGAGCGCTTACAAGTTCTTTACGATTAATTACGTTTAAATTAGCAGAGGGCTAGTCAATCCCAAGCCAAAAATTATAACTAACGGAGACGTCCCTGGCGACCTGCAATTGGGGAAAGGGTGTACAAGAAAACCCGTTTTTTCTCATACGCTGTCAATTATATCGCGAAGAAACTGGCACCCAAGTATGACGGCCCATTCGAGGTTGTTAAGTTCGTGTCGCCTGTAATAGTCATCGTTGGAATTATTAAGTGACCTCTTCAATCTATTTAAAAATAGTTTGTTATGCAGGCGAGATTGTTAAATTTAGCTAATAAAGAAAACACCGACTTCAAGAAAGAATTCACAGCAACTGATTTTATTTAACATAAGAGAATATAATGTAAAAACTTAAAGCTTAAATGAACAAGGTTTGAAGTGAGAGCATTGCCATCTTTAATTATTCAAATACAGGTTTATTATTTTCAACACTCCCACTTTTGAATAAATATAATTTAAATAAAAAAATTATCAAGCCTTATTGTTAACAACTCCAATTAAATATCTAAATTTTTCAAATTTATCTTTGCTTAAGGCTTTAGTAAATATATCCGCAATTTGATGTTCAGAAGGAACATAATTAATACAAAAATCACCTCTTTCATACCGTCCGCGAATAAAATGATATCGCACATCAATGTGTTTTGTGCGCTTGTGAAACTCCGGATTTTTTATAAGACGAATCGCTCCCTGGTTGTCCATGTTAAGTTCAGCCGCACAAGACATGTCTGTTGGTATGAGTTCTGATACGAGGCGCCGAAGCCAAACCATATCTTTCACCGCTTGAGATGCAGCCACGTACTCGGACTCGGTGGTCGACAGAGCTACACATCTTTGTCTTTGAGATGCCCAGGAAACAGGTCCACCTCCAAACGTAAAAATAAACCCAGAGGTAGATTTTCTAGTGACAATGTCTCCAGCATAATCAGCATCGCTGTAACATATAAGAGATAAATTGTTAGCTTTTTTAAAAATTATACCCATATGCTTTGTGCCACTAATGTATTTGAGAATTCTCTTGACTGCATTTACATGCATTTGAGTGGGTGCGTCCAAGTAGCGTGAAACTACTCCCACTGCAAACGCGATGTCCGGGCGAGTTGCAACTGCCAAATACATGAGGCATCCAATAGCCTCTCTATACGGGAACTTTATATCCTTCGAGGATAAGACATCTTCACTGTAATAAGAGTTTTCGGCTGGAGTAGAAACTGGCTTACAGTCTTCCATGTTGAACCTTTTCAACACATGTTCCGCATAACTTGTCTGACTGACATGAATCTCACCGCTTGGCATGCGTGATAATCTCATTCCCAAAAACCATTCCGCATCCAAAACTGTTATCTCGAACTGTGATTGTAGAAATTTAATCAGCTTCAAACCATCCTCTTTCTTCTTTGCCGCAATCAGTCCATCATCGATGTAAATAGTCAGCATAAGACGACTATTGGAATCATTTCCCACGAAGACGCAAGGATCCATTTCGGAAACCTTTAAGTTGAATTCCTTAAGTACTTTGGTGAATTTTTCGTTCCAGCAACGAGATGCTTGCTTTAAACCATACAGGCTTTTCCGAAGTTTGCATACTTTTCTAGAGCCATCGTTAAAGCCAAGAGGTTGACGCATATAAATGGTCTCATTCAAATCTCCGTTCAAAAAAGCAGTTTTGACATCGAATTGCACTAGTGATAGACCTTCATAAGCCGCAATAGCAAGAACTGTACGAATGGAAATAAATTTTGCAACAGGGCTAAACGTCTCAATGGAATCCACTCCGAACTCCTGTGTAAATCCACGAATAACCAACCTCGCTTTAAACTTCATTCCACCATGCGCATCCAAATTCTTCTTCTTAAAAATCTATTTGTTATCAATGACTTTTCTATTAGCTGGCTCTTCAACCATGTCCCAAGTGTTATTTTTAAGGAGACTGTCCATCTCATCTGCCATAGCTTCTTTCCAGTGACACGCATCTTCACAAACAATGGCTTCTCTATAACTTATCGGTTCACCCTGCACAAGGAAAGCATGTTTTTCAGCAAAATTTAACATACCTGAATCAATTCGATTTCTTCCACTACGCAGACGCTTGCTCCAGAAATTTTGCTCATCATCATTTTCATCGGCTGATTCGAAAACATCATCTCCTAAGTTGATTTCTTGACCATCTGCTTCTGCCATGTCTATGGAAGCTTTTTGCACTGTTTTATGGACCTCCTCATCGTAAAAATTGTGTTCATTAATGTTCAGTTTATTGTTTAGGTCTTCAGGCAAATCCTGAGTTTGAAAAACTGCAGAAGATTCGGATTTTCCTTGCTGCTCTTGAAATTCATTTTCTTTAAAAGTTACATCCCGTACAATTTGAATATCTCTTGATCCTGGTGTCCAAACTCGATATCCCTTTGAGTTTTCTCCATAGCCCATAAACAGGCCCTTTTCTGCTTTTCTGTCAAACTTCTTGCGCTTCTGCTTAGGTACGTGTATGAAAACCACAGATCCAAATATTTTTAGGTCTAAAGCCTTACACTCGCTGCCCCACCAAAGTTCGTACGGGTTTTTGTCTTTTACTGGACTAACACCAGTTCGGTTCAGTACAAAAACTGCAGTGTTCACTGCTTCTGCCCAAAATTTCTTTTGTAACCCGCTTCCACAAATCATCGTTCTGGCAGCTTCAACTATGGTTCTGTTCTCACGTTCAACACTACCATTCTGTTCCGGGGTGTAGGGCACTGTAGTTTGATGTCGAACAGAGTGTTTTTCCAGAACAGATTTAACCCCTTCGTTCAGAAACTCGGTTCCATTATCCGTACGAATTGTTCTTACCAAATTTCCACATTCACTTTTTGCTCTGCTTAAGAACTGCTCAACATATGCACAAACTTCAGATTTATTTTTCAAAAAATACACAATCTTGTACCGCGAAAAATGGTCTTTGAACAAGAGAAAATATTTAGAACCACCAACTGAAATTTCTTCAATCGGGCCACAAACGTCAGCATGTATTAATTCACCCGGTCGAGATGCTTGGAAACTACTTTGAGGAAATGGTAGCCGATGCTGTTTACCGAAGACGCAGTTATCACAAGAAAAATGATCATCGTCTTCGAAATCGATTTGTTCTTTTCGCAGCTGACTACGTACCTGAGCAACGTTCTGGTGAGCCATTCTATCATGCCAAACTTTTATTGGTAAAACATGAGCAGCAACATTAGCTTGTTTTAATGTTGGGGATTCCACCTTAAAACTCATTTTAAATAGCTGCTTGTGCCTGACTCCCAAGGCCATGATTGAACCATCCTTCTTTACAAATTTACACTGAAAACTATCAGATATAATGCTTAAACCCTTGTCTAAAGCGCGAGTCTGCGAAAAAAGATTCATTGAAATCTTTGGTACAAATAGCACATTTGACAAATATTTTTCAGTCCAAATCTTTCCATTTGATGCCAGAATATTTATGTCCCCAATTTCTAGTGCAAAAATCTTTTCTCCACTGCCAATCTGAATACTTACAGGGTCCGAAAATTGCTTATAACATGCAAACCATTCCTTTCTGCACGTCATATGGTCACTGGCTCCGGAATCCAAGTACCAATTTTCATTTATCAATCCATCCCCTGCCAATAACGCATTAGAATTAAACAGACATTCCCCTTCAACCTCACTTTTGTTTCCAGTCCACATTTTATCATCGCGTTCGACACATGGGTTGACTTGTTCTGACCCCTCACTTGCACTTCCAGTCCATCGATAAGCTTTATTAAAAATTTCATTGTTTTCCCTTTTTGCCTCACTTGAACTTCCAGTCATAACTTTTTCATCTGCGTTAGAAATAAGAGCATTTCCCCTTCGTGCTTCACCTTTACTTCCAGTGTACCTTTTATGATCAGCTATCGCCATTTTATTAGGGCAATCTCTCTTCCAATGCCCAAACTCATGACAAGTGAAACATTTTCCAGGCTTGGAAGACTTCAAATTTCTCTTTTCTGTCTTCTGCTTTGCTACTAGAGCAACGGATGTACTTGCCTCATGCGATGACATGCGTGTTTCCTCCATCACTAACCGTGACGTTAGGTTTTCCAGAGTTTGCTGTTCTTTGGCCGTGGACTCCCATGCACAATAAAAATGTTTAAAATTATCAGGGAGAGTCATTAAAACTTTAGTAATAATCATACTATCGGAAATTTGCTCTCCAATATCTCTAAATTGCCTTACCACGTTTTCTAATCTAGATATATGAGTTGAGACATCATCATCTGGATCTTTTTCGAACCCGTAAAACTTCTGCAGTAACATGTGGACATTAGCCTTGGAAGTTTGCTCGTATACCGACCTCAGTTTTACACACATTTCCATGGCGGTTCTACAATTGACGATATGTCGAAGCGGAACAGACCCAATACTTGTTGCAATTATCCGTTGCGCTTTGCTATCTTGTTTCCTCCAAGTTGTGAACTTAGTATCAAAAAATGTTTGGGTTTCAGTTTCAACCTTAACTGGATCTAGAATTTGACCATCTACATAGTCAAATAGCCCTGAGGCATTAAGCAAAATTGTAGCCTGAAATTTCCATACGGAATATTGATCAGCCGTTTGCAGTTTTGCGATTTTAAAATCGGAGTTATCCATCTTTCTCAGTTGTTTGATTTTCTTTATATCTAAGCTATCTTAAATAAAACGTGACTCCCAACTTAATAGCGCGAACCAACAAATAAAAAAAGATTAATTTAATTTTGAGTGGTTAGCATTGTTATTACATTTTTCTTATTAATTGGCTATACATGTTGCATAAATTATCCCAATCAGATCGTCTATTGACTGTTAATGTGCAACATCTCTAGCAACTTTCTTTTTGCATGGTTTCTCTCAACTTCCAATACCTTAACGTTTTCAAAGTCTGGTCGTTGTTCTTGCTCAATACAATGAAGTGCAAGCGCAGTTTTCTGTGTCTCCACATTCTTAATGTCAGAGCGGTGACCGGAGAGACGACTTCTCAGCTTTTGTTTGGAGGTGCCTATATAAACAGACGAACATGCCGTCTCTTTTCCACCTAAGCAACCTATTTGGTACACAACATCTGACTTATCCATAGTGTGTATCGTTCCCTCGGTGTTGGTAAAGAGTAAAGATTTAAGAGTTATAGCGGATCTAAAAGCTATTCTTATCAACTCTTTATTCCGTAGAGGTGCTGCTTTCATACGAGTTGAAAGAGATAAGATGAAAAGAGCACTTTTATAAATTTCAGGTGATGGTTCACTTTGGGAGACGGTAGTGTTTTTTGTTTTCCCATAATTGTTTATCATTTTGGTAATAACATGTGCGGGGAATGAATTAGAACACAGGGTGTCATAAATAATTTTAATATTTTTCTTATGAAAAATTTTGTTACTTGTATCAAGTACACGATATATGAAATTCTTCGCTGTATTAAATTTGACCTGACTGGGTTGTTTTGAAGGAAAATTAATCAAACGCCCAGAAGAAGTTGGTTTCTTATACCAGTCGAAAATAATCTTACCATTATGTCGTATAGCCTTGATATCTAGGTATGGCAACAAACCATCTTTTTCTACTTCCACGGTAAATTGGATGCGCTGGTGAAACGAATAAAGAACTTTAAGTGTGGTTTCGATTTCACTGAATTTTATGATAGCAAACAAATCATCAACGTACTTGGTTATAATTTTTGGTTTTATTACCAACTTTCCAAGGCTATCTTCCAGAAAAGCTTCCATGACTATGTCTGCCAAGATTGGTGAGGCAGGGCTTCCCATTGGAACTCCTTGTTTTTGTTGATATATTTTTGAGTCAAACTCAAGATAATTATTATCTATAATACAAAAACGAAGAATTTCCATAAATTTCGATTTTTTAATTTTGGTATGGTACTTTGGTAGGGGTACTTATAGAATCCTTAGAGATAACCCTATACTTAAATAACAAGGTATGAATAACTCGTTTATTAAAACGTTATATGGTGAGAGCATAATAAATTAATACGAGAAGAAATGGATGACAACATACACTGCGAATGCTCCTCGAATCTGTGGACTACCTAAGATTCATAAGGATGATATGCCACTTAGACCAATATGCGCTTCAACAACTGTTCCATGCTACGAATTAGCCAAATATATGGTTAATATTTTAAAGAATATGACCGCAAATTCCAAATATCACGTCCAAAATGCGAAAACTTTATTGATGTCATTTCTCCTTTGAATTTAGAAGATGATAAAATTTTGGTATCATTCGACGTAGTGTCATTGTTCACTAATGTTCCAATTCGACTGATTTTAGATCTTATTGAGAAAAAATGGAACGAAATAAAGCAATTTACCAAAATCAAAAAATCGAAATTTATGGAAATTCTTCGTTTTTGTGTTATAGATAATAATTATCTTGAGTTTGACTCAAAAATATATCAACAAAAACAAGGCATTCCAATGGGAAGCCCTGCCTCACCAATCTTGGCAGACATAGTCATGGAAGCTTTGCTGGAAAATAGCCTTGGAAAGTTGGTAATAAAACCCAAAATTAAAACCAAGTACGTTGATGATTTGTTTGCTATTAATTCCAACACATACTTTCACGGAGGGCACACCGTATACATCTTCACAATGGAATTCTATAATAACATCAAAACTAAATATGGTAACGACGCTTGCAATAACCTTAAGAAATTCAGTAGGACCAACATTTCACACATAAAAAATTAAAACACATTACTATTCCTTCTGAAAGTAGACAGTTTGGATTAATTCCTAATTTTATTAACAAATCATCTGTGAACATTTATCAAATGTTTAATTTTTCTAACGAAGAAGTGGATAAACAAATGTGATGTGCTTTTTGGTCGAGGCTGAGGTAGCTCGTCGGGTCCAGGGTCTGTCCGAAGAAAGCACAGTAAAACTTCGGTATTTCGGGATCAAAAACTCCGATGTCTTAAGTTTATAAATAAATATACCTTTTATTAAGTCATATAAAAATCTAACACGGTATTTCATATAACTCTTTTTCTGTCTTACTCTTAACACGGTATTTCATATAACTTAACCTAACAATAATTCATACTTCTTATACTAACCCTTTACACCTTTAGGGTATCGGCCTAACATAAATATGGGACCGTTCGATGGAACCCTGTCCAAGCTAGTTCAGACGGAATCTGCGAGGACGAATCACGGAAGCAAATGGAACCACCGTTGGAACCTTGTCCAAGGCAAACCTGAAGGATTTACCGAGGAAATAGGACGGAAACACTTTTGGAACCACCACTGGAACCCAGTCCAAGGTAGTTCTTATGGATCTACCGAGGAAATTTAGACGGAAGCAAGTGGAACCACCGTTGGAACCTTGTCCAAGGCAAACCTGAAGGATTCACCGAGGAAATAGGACGGAAGCACTTTTGGAACCACCGCTGGAACCCAGTCCAAGGTAGTTCTTATGGATCTACCAAGGAAGTTTTAGACGGAAGCAAGTGGAACCACCGTTGGAACCTTGTCCAAGGCAAACCTGAAGGATTTACCGAGGAAATAAGACGGAAGCTAATAATACCTAAAAATACTTTGAGAAAAAAGAGGAAGGCCGCTATAGCTTGAAAAGCCCGAAGCTGCACCAACCTGTTCACTGTTAGGGTACTACTAAGTTCCCAATCAGCCCGATCTTTTACTGCTCCAAATACACTGGATTGGTATCTCAACACGGGATGCAGAAGACAAATTTCTCATACAACTTCCACCTCTACTTGTAATATTTCCTGGAGTAAGAGAGTGTGAATTGTATGAGAAACAAACAAAAAGTACCTTTTGCTACAAAAGAAGTGAATATAGTATTAATTAGTACTATTCGGCGGTCGGACGGTCTGCGAAAAGGTACTTTAATACGAATGCAGTAAATCGTATCAGAAATGCTGTTTTCGGTCTATTATAATATGTACCGGGGGCGCACGAAATGATATTTAATAAGGGAAAATTGTAACGCTTCGTTACAGTCCCCCCTTTCTTTACAAAAAAAAATTTTATTAATTAATAATTTTTTTCAGCGGTTAGCTTAAAATTTAGTTTTAACAACGCTTATATACATATATATATATTTTTTTTTCTTCTTATTATTATTATATTTTTTGTAATTCAAAATTTTATCAATTTAATTCAATTTCTTCTTTAAAATAATAATTAAATAATAAATAATCTTCTTCAGTTTTTCTTAACCATAATCGTAATTTGTAATTTTTAATTTAATTCATAATATAAATCGGCGGCTCGGGTTTAATTGTGATGGACGTCTACTATCTTCTTCAGCCCCTTGTATCTCAGTATTGCCTGGGTGCCCTTTTTGTTAAAAACTACTGCTACCCGGCCCCATGGCTTATAGATAAAGGAGACTCGGTTTAGGGGGCCTTTTAATATGATCCCCCCGAACGGATCTACTGGTTTTTTGTCGGCTTGGTAAGCAGGACCTAGGGTAGCGACCTCTTTTATCGACCCCTGGGTTTTGTTGCTTGTGATGGTGGCTGGAGCGACCGATAACTTTGGCAGCATCAGAACTTCGGTCACCACCGCTCGTTTCGGAAAATTATTGATGTTGGGCACCGCCGTCTCGTCTAAACGTATCTGAGCGTCGATAGCGGACCAATCGTAGTTCTCCGGATTTTCGGACGGAGCTGGAACTTGACGGTCGAAACTCGACCAATCAACATCGTCTAGCTTTGGGGCTTTGACCGGATCAGGAACTGGATTCGTAACTAAACGAGCACATACAGCGGGGGCGGATGCTGGGAGCGGTGGCTGTGGGACTGGCGGATCGACTTTTAGTACCGCCAAATTATCATTTGCTTCTCTGCGTTCCTTAATCATTTTGAGAAGACGCTGGTCAACTGATCGATGGGGTACGCTGGCTCTTGCGGGAGCTTGGATGGCAAACGCGCATGTAGCGGGTGGTGGCGCGACGAATGATGGTTGTGGCACTGGTAACTTTGCTTTCGTTGCCTCCCACTTCTCGTCTGCTTCCTTTCGCTGCTGGCGAACCAAGGCAAGACGTGCTTCGGCTGGTGGAGGCGGTTCGATCGCTTTAGCTGTGCTCAGGTCGTGTGTGATGGGAGTCAAGCGACTTGTTCTCTTCTTGGCTCGTACCTCGAAAATCACTGGTTCCGGATCCCGCGGTGGAGGAGCAACCTTGCGGGGTACCGTTCGTTGCCTCAAGAACGGCTTCTCCTCTTTCGCTGGGAGCTGGCGGGGTTTTGAATTCGGTGGTGCACGCTGCGTCCGAGAAAGGTGCAGTCGATTTGAAGCGATACGAATCGGCGAGCGGGACCGACTTGGTCGTCGACGGCTAGACGTCGGTTTCTGTTCTTCCTCGACACTACTATTTTTCCTGTTATCCATTTTTGTAGCTGAGGGCTGGGTTAATCTTTTGTTTACAAATATTTTACTACTCGGCTCGGAGGACAACTGTTGACTGATGAAGTACCCTGGTGCAGTCGATGCTCTTATGCAATTTTATGGTGAAGACGGAGACGAGTGCTGCTTTGCGGGGTTTCGGGGGTAATACCGTTGTTTAAACGGCTTATCGGTCTTGAGTCGGATTTTATGCGGGGAGACATGCACTACCCCTCGAATCTCATCGAACAACGGTAACTCAGTAGCCAAAAACTCGTCCAGGTGTTGTTTTTGGGATTCACGTGGGGCTTCTAAAACGACACAAGACGAATCAGGCTTTGCCGTTTGGTGCGTTTTCCTCCCCGTTACTAGGCATCCTCCCACAAACGATTTAAAATGCGCCTTCTTTAGCACATCCATCCCTATGATGGCCTCTTCATCTAGGCCCGGCAGGTAAGTTATTTCAGCAGATAGAGGTTCGCTCCCCAAATGCAACGTCAGGTTGAAATGTTCCGTTGTCGTTACAGGATTGCCATTTGCTAGGTGAATAGCCTTGGAATATTCTGTCATAGGGATTTCCAATTGCCTGAGTTCATTGCGCAAAGCTAGCCCGGCGAAGGTTTTCGTAGAGCCCGTATCGAGCAAGGCATCGAAGGTTTTTTCTCCAACTTGAATAGGAATGAAAAGCCTCGGGTCGCCTCCTGGGGGCGCGTTGACCACAGCAACTGGGTTTCTTCGGCAAGGACAATCTCTGGTTAATCTGCCATCTTCTCCGCAGAATGAGCAAAAAAGGGTAAATGGCCTTCTGCAATTTTCCTTTCGGTGGCCCCGCTGTTTACAATTCCAACAATGTGTCTGTCGGCCGTATGGAACACTACATTGTTGGGCGTTCGGTCGGTCGTGTGTCTGGACAGGCGAGGCTCGCGGTACAGGGGTGGCGTTGGGCAACGGGCGGATAGGACGTTTTTCCTGCCTAATGTTTTCATATTCCTCTGCTAATTCTAGCAACTCATCGATGTTGGAAAACTCCCTCCGCTTGATGTAAAGCTTGTATTCTGGTCGTAACTTATCGTACAAGCGATCAGTATTGTCATCTCTGGATAGTTGGGGGTGCTGGCGAATCATGTATTGCATTGACCTGATAAAATCCTTTGCCTTTTCACGTGGTCCTTGCCTCTTTCGCATAATTTCGTCTTCTAGGCGATGGCGATATCGGGCAGGTAAGAACTGCTGCAGGAATGCTCGACGAAAATCTTCCCAGTTCGATATGTCGTCTTTCTTGATTCGCCACCATTCCAGCGCTGTTCCGCGAAAGATCTCCGGTATGGTTCGCAAGACGTCGCTTAAAGGGATGTCGTAACATTGAGTTAATTCCTCAATGCGCTCCATAAATTCCAATGCATTGCCAGACGAATCAAATCGAAGGCCCCATTTCCTAACAGTGTTCATAACGTTTGCTTGGTAACTGAGCGTTAATCGGTTAGGAGGCGGGGGTGGATAACATGGGCGTTCCGATGGATCAAAGTGGTTGTGGTAAACAGGTGTGACGGAGGTTGCTGGTACTGGAACTGGTAGAGTTATTGATGTCACGGTAGTTGCTGGTTGCGTAGTGACTTGAATGGGAAAGGACTGAGGTAAAGACAACTTGGTGTCCTTCCCAAATGAAATTGGTGCGGGAACGGTTAAACCTCCGTTGTCGCCACTCTCATCGTCAGCCGTTTCTCTTTCTTCCACCATGTCTTCCAGCTCGGCGCAGAGATTTTGCGTAGATTTATGCATCCGCAGCTCCTTTAAGTGCAGGCTTAGACGCTTCCTTAGGGCTTGGACGTTTCCGCTTTTGTCCAAGTTTCGGCTGAGTAATATTTCGGTCAGCTCCGGCTTTTTCAAAAAGTAGATGAACCCTAGGTTTTTATAGGGGTTAATGCCTTCCATGTCGCTGAGTTCTTCGCTGTCTGCAGTTGAGCTGGACGATGCGGAGTTAGATCTGGACGGCGGTGTTTCTTCTGGAGAACGGAATCTGGTGGTGCCTTCTAAAGGTTCGTGCAGGATCGTCGAAGTGCTGGTGGAATCGTCTACAGGACCTGCCGGGGATAAACGGTCAATCAGGTCGGTACGGTCGGTGCGGTCGGTGGTGCCTGTAGAGGATGCCAGTTCGGTCGGTGATCGGGTCAAGGTTGAACCCTCAAAAGGTCCCTGCTCGGGCGCCAATTTGTGATGTGCTTTTTGGTCGAGGCTGAGGTAGCTCGTCGGGTTCAGGGTCTGTCCGAAGAAAGCACAGTAAAACTTCGGTATTTCGGGATCAAAAACTCCGATGTCTTAAGTTTATAAATAAATATACCTTTTATTAAGTCATATAAAAATCTAACACGGTATTTCATATAACTCTTTTTCTGTCTTACTCTTAACACGGTATTTCATATAACTTAACCTAACAATAATTCATACTTCTTATACTAACCCTTTACACCTTTAGGGTATCGGCCTAACATAAATAGGGGACCGTTTGATGGAACCCTGTCCAAGCTAGTTCAGACGGAATCTGCGAGGACGAATCACGGAAGCAAATGGAACCACCGTTGGAACCTTGTCCAAGGCAAACCTGAAGGATTTACCGAGGAAATAGGACGGAAGCACTTTTGGAACCACCGCTGGAACCCAGTCCAAGGTAGTTCTTATGGATCTACCGAGGAAATTTAGACGGAAGCAAGTGGAACCACCGTTGGAACCTTGTCCAAGGCAAACCTGAAGGATTCACCGAGGAAATAGGACGGAAGCACTTTTGGAACCACCGCTGGAACCCAGTCCAAGGTAGTTCTTATGGATCTACCGAGGAAGTTTAGACGGAAGCAAGTGGAACCACCGTTGGAACCTTGTCCAAGGCAAACCTGAAGGATTTACCGAGGAAATAAGACGAAAGCACTTTTGGAACCACCGCTGGAACCCAGTCCAAGGTAGTTCTTATGGATCTACCGAGGAAGTTTTAGACGGAAGCAAGTGGAACCCCCGTTGGAACCTTGTCCAAGGCAAACCTGAAGGATTTACCGAGGAAATAAGACGGAAGCTAATAATACCTAAAAATACTTTGAGAAAAAAGAGGAAGGCCGCTATAGCTTGAAAAGCCCGAAGCTGCACCAACCTGTTCACTGTTAGGGTACTACTAAGTTCCCAATCAGCCCGATCTTTTACTGCTCCAAATACACTGGATTGGTATCTCAACACGGGATGCAGAAGACAAATTTCTCATACAACTTCCACCTCTACTTGTAATATTTCCTGGAGTAAGAGAGTGTGAATTGTATGAGAAACAAACAAAAAGTACCTTTTGCTACAAAAGAAGTGAATATAGTATTAATTAGTACTATTCGGCGGTCGGACGGTCTGCGAAAAGGTACTTTAATACGAATGCAGTAAATCGTATCAGAAATGCTGTTTTCGGTCTATTATAATATGTACCGGGGGCGCACGAAATGATATTTAATAAGGGAAAATTGTAACTCTTCGTTACACAAATAGAAAAGAAAATTTTCACTCACATAGATAACTTTCATACTAAACTTCTTAATATTGCCATCTCAATTAAACATACACAAGTTCATAGACAAAAACTGCTTTTATCAAGATCCGTAAATTCTATCAACATGACTCTGTCTGATAATGACAAGGAAAGTTTCTTCACAAGTCAAGAACACACATGCAATAAAATAAATACAAAAACAAAGAACATTCAAAAGATAAAACTACAAAAATTAAAAACGCATCTTAAGCATGAGTTGGGGATTAGGTCCAACGCAAATTGGTTTGTGAACAAGACTGATGTGACTTTTCCAGAAGACACAGAATGGTTGTTGTCATTAGGACAAAAATTTGCAATGCCCATAACAAAGGGAAAGTTTCCTCTCTTCAAAATTATAACTGACGGAGAACAGTTGATAAAAACAATGGAACAGGGTGACCATGAAATTGCACGTGCAAATTTTACGCAGATTTTGCAAAATCATCTCCGATAAGTTAAAACTTCCTTTTGACAAATTTATCACCAAAATTTGCAGTGATACAGTTAAATTCTTGAAGAACCACAAAGAGATATATATAGTACCTGCAGATAAAGGTAATGTTACAGTGGCCATGTATAAGAAGGATTACTTAAGTAAAATAGGGGTACTTATAGAATCCTTAGAGATAACCCTACACTTAAATTACAAGGTATGAATAACTCGTTTATTAAAACGTTATATGGTGAGAGCATAATAAATTAATACGAGAAGAAATGGATGACAACATACATTGCGAATGCTCCTCGAATCTATGGACTACCTAAGATTCATAAGGATAATATGCTACTTAGACCAATATGCGCTTCAACAACTGTTCCATGCGTTCCGTTAATTGATATCATTTCTCCTTTGAATTTAGAAGATGATGAATATTTGGTATCATTCGATGTAGTGTCATTGTTCACTAATGTTCTAATTCGACTGATTTTATATCTTATTGAGAAAAAATGGAACGAAATAAAGCAACATACCAAAATCAAAAACTTCGAAATTTATGGAAATTCTTCGTTTTTGTATTATAGATAATAATTATCTTGAGTTTGACTCAAAAATATATCAACAAAAACAAGGAGTTCCAATGGGAAGCCATGCCTCGCCAATCTTGGCAGACATAGTCATGGAAGCTTTGCTGGAAGATAGCCTTGGAAAGTTGGTAATAAAACCCAAAATTATAACCAAGCACGGTGATGATTTGTTTGCTTTCATAAAATTCAGAGAAATCAAAACCACACTTAAAGTTCTTAATTCGTTTCACCAGCGCATCCAATTTACCGTGGAAGTAGAAAAAGATGAAAAAGATGAAAAAGATATCACGGCTATACGACATAATGGTAAGATTATTTTCGACTGGTATAAAAAACCAACTTCTTCTGGGCATTTGATTAATTTTCATTCAAAACAACCCAGTCAGATCAAATTTAATACAGGGAAGAATTTCATACATCGTGTACTTGATACAAGTAACACAATTTTTCATAAGAAAAATGTTAAAATTATTTATGACACCCTGTGTTCTAATTCATTCCCCGCAAATATAATTACCAAAATGATAAACAATTATGGAAAAACTAAAAACACTACCGTCTCCCAAAGTGAACCATCACCGGTAATTTATAAAAGTGCTCTTTTCTTCCCATCTCTTTCAACTCGTATGAAAGCAGCACCTCTACGGAATAAAGAGTTGATAAGAATAGCTTTAGATCCGTGAGGCAGGGCTTCCTATTAAAACTCCTTGTTTTTGTTGATATATTTTTGAGTCAAACTCAAGATAATTATTATCTATAACAAAAAAACGAAGAATTTCCATAAATTTCGATTTTTTAATTTTGGTATGTTGCTTTATTTCGTTCCATTTTTTCTCAATAAGATCTAAAATCAGTCGAATTGGAACATTAGTGAACAATGACACTACATCGAATGATACCAAAATTTCATCATCTTCTAAATTCAAAGGAGAAATGATATCAATAAACTTTTTCGCATTTTGGACGTTATACTTGGAATTGGCGGTCATATTCTTTAAAATATTAACCATATATTTGGCTAATTAGTAGCATGGAACAGTTGTTGAAGCGCATATTGGTCTAAGTGGCATATTATCCTTATGAATCTTTGGTAGTCCATAGATTCGAGGAGCATTCGCAGTGGATGTTGTCATCCATTTCTTCTCGTATTCATTTATTATGCTCTCACCATATAACATTTTAATAAACGAGTTATTCATACCTTGTTATTTAAGTATAGGGTTATCTCTAAGGATTCTATAAGTACCCCTATCTTACTTAAGTAATCCTTCTTATACATGGCCACTGTAACATTACCTTTATCTGCAGGTTCTATATATATCTCTTTGTAATTCTTCAAGAATTTAACTGTATCACTGCAAATTTTGGTGATAAATTTGTCAAAAGGTAAAGTTTTAACTGATCGGAGATGATTTTGCAAAACGTGCGTAAAATTTGCACGTGCAATTTCTTGGTCACCATGTTCCATTGTTTTTATCAACTCTTCTCCGTCAGTTATATTTTTGAAGAGAGGAAACTTTCCCTTTGTTATGGGCATTGCAAATTTTTGTCCTAATGACAACAACCATTCTGTGTCTTCTGGGAAAGTCACATCAGTCTTGTTCATAAGCCAATTTGCGTTGGACATAATCCCCAACTCATGCTTAAGATGCGTTTTTAATTTTTGTAGTTTCATCTTTTGAATGTTCTTTGTTTTTGTATTTATTTTTTTGCATGTGTGTTCTTGACTTGTGAAGAAACTTTCCTTCTTATTATCAGACAGTGTCATGTTGATAGAATTTGCGGATCTTGATAAAAGCAGTTTTTGTCTATGAACTTGTGTATGTTTAAGTGAGATGGCAAGTAGTATAAATATCGGACTTGAGGAATAATTCGAGGAGCACCAGTACAAAAATTAGCTCCGAGCATCAAAACTGCTCCTTGAGGAGCACCAGTACAAAAATTTAGCTCCGAGCATCAAAATTGCTCCTTGAGGAGGGAGCAGAGCCTATGGTCTTATAGTAGCAAAAAAAAAAAAAAAGGTGGATGAAATTTTCTTTGAATTAGAAGTGTAGGAAATTTGTAGGTGATAGTTTTCATTTTGAATGTCGTGTGCGTAGAAAAGGGGTTGGTATGAACCACGCAAATTTGGAAAAGGCATCAATGACTGTCATTAAATAATAGAAACCTTGTTATGTTCACTATAAGGTATCATTTCAACCAAATCAGCTTGTCATAAATATTCATACCCCTTGATAATAACATGACGATGTTTAAAATTTCTACGTGTAGTCTTAGGCTAGTCGCCCACTAGACACTTTTTGTCACGGAGCAGTTTGGTTCCTCAAGTGACTACCATGGGCTTATATGAGAGTGCGCTCACTTACCGAAATCGATTTCGAGCAACTAACAGATTTGTGTTTTGACACAAATTAAAATATCACCCAAAATTAGTTTATCATTTTGTAACACACTGTATTCTATTCAACTGCGCGCACATTCAATTAAATCGTTGAATAAATTTCTTAAAGTGTAAAAGAGAGCATGTTTGCAGTCAATACTTTCTTTTCATCTAAAAATTTGTTGTGAAAGACCCTCTGTATATTTTCTTTATCCAGTTTTCTCTTTCATCTGTTCATCGCGAAGATTTTAATGTTGCCTAAACTGAAAAAGTGTTTGTATCCTATATAAACACTGGTGAGTGCGCCCATATTCAACTCAACTGTTTTTTGTTTCTTGTATGTATTAGTGCATTTTGTTCGAATGCTTCTTTAAGTTTGACGAGCGAATGTATAATTTCTTGCTGTCATAGCCCATCACGCTCGCGGTAAATAATTTAATTGTGAAACAGATGGATTTTGTACAACTTAATCATGCAAGTAAGAGAAAGAAAGTTAGATTTGCATTTTTGACATTTGAACAATTCCGATTATTTTACTTCAGAATTAAGAAGACAAAAGGAATTGTGGCAATGGATTCGCAAGGTAAGCAGAGCATTGATTCTTTTATTATTTATTTATTATTTTAATTATTCTTTACAGATTTTATAGTTCATGAAATTGAAGGCGACTGGACAGAAAACCTAATTAGTGCTGTACAAATGAGGCCACCAATTTATGATGGAAGCACGGCAGAGCACTCCGATAGGAATTTAATTTCTCGTCTGTGGACAGAAATTGGCGAACATATGGTACCTACTTGGGAAAGTATGTCACCAGATCAAAAATGTGCAAAAGGTAAAGTAGTTCCAAAAATAAACTTTTGGTTGATTTTATGGTAGAAACTAGGGTGCTTTTAGTACTACTTATACTTTTCACGGGTGACTTGTAACAAGCAGTGTATTGAAGAAAACTCAGTTCTTTTTTCAACATTTATGTTTTTGGGGTGATCATTTATGTTTTCGGTGTGATTCAACATTGAACTCACTTGAAAAGTTTTGCTTTGTAGTTCAAGTGCATATGCTTTTGAACGCTTTGAGAGAATAGCTTCTCAGTGTAAAATAAAAACAAAAGATATGAATTACTTCATTCAGAATAATTAATATCTTTATTTCCTTTTTTATATTTTTTCATACTGCCAAGGAACCGAACCTCTAGGTGAACTGAAATATTTCACAAAATAATCTCTTGTCGTGGTACCTTCATGGGATCCACGTACATTTGTAAGACTAGCGTTTGGAAGCTCACACTCATAAAAAGTGTCTTCATATCGGATACCATCTCTTCTCCTAACGAAATTATGAAGAATGACACAGGTTTTGATAATAGAATCGCAAAACGATAGATGCACATCAAGTGCTCTATGTAGTATTCTCCATTTATTAGTAAGAATTCCAAATGAACATTCTACCATCCTCCTGGCTCTAGTAAGGCGATAATTGTAAACTCTTTTGTCTACACTCAAATTTCTTCGCCCAAATGGCCGCTGTACATTTCTCGATAGTGCAAAAGCTTCATCAGATACGAACACAAAAGGCATTGGCTTTCCACCTTCATCATTTGGGAGCAATCGATCTGGTGGTAGATCAAGTTGACCTTGCTCAAGTTTTTGACCAAAATTAGATCGCTGAAAAACATGGGAGTCACTCGCACTTCCGTACGATCCAATATCAACGGTTACAAAACAATAGTCTGCATCTGTGACCGCCATAAGCACCAAAGAAAAATAATTCTTGTAATTCATAAACTTTGAGCCTGACTGACATGGCTTTTGAACCCTGACGTGTTTTCCGTCGATTGCTCCTAAGCAGTTGGGGAAATTCGTAGCGGCCGAAAATTTTTCAGCAACATGCAGCCAAGTTTCTTGTGTTTTTATTGGCATTTCTTTCTGTTTTAAACACATCCATATTTTGTCGCAAGTGTCTTTTACAAGTGATCTTATTGTTGTTTCGCCAATAAGAAACTCAAAATGGAGAGACCGGAAACTATTTCCTGTTGCAAGGTACCTATGAATAAAAAAATTGACAGTTAGTACAAATACACAGTACAGCTCATGCCTTCAAAATCTAAGTCACTACTTTTCAAGAATATAAGTAAAGCCCATGTACATAGAAAACTTTTCAATTATAGGTATAGGTACGAAAATAATATATAGTTTCTATTTTTTTATGATTCCAGTCAAAGAACTCCAAAATAAATGGAAAAATTTGAAAACATGCTTTCGCGTGAGCTCAGCAAACAAGAAAAAAGAAAATTCGGGCCAAGCTGCACCAAAGCGAAGGAAATATGTATATTTCGAGCAACTTTCTTTTCTTCTGCCAACTTTGGAAGATCGGCCCACAGTAAGCGATTGTAGAGCAATCGAAGAAAGTGCACTAACTGATGGTTTTCTTGATGAATCCTATAACGAGCCACAAATTCTTCACAATTCTGCAACCCCAAGTGCCAGCTGCACAAGAAAAAAGAAATCATCTTCAACTTATGAAGAGGATTTGTTGGGTATTTTGCGAGAGAAGAAGGAAGAAATAATCGATGAGGACAAATCGTTCTTACTGTCTTTGTTGCCTTCATTCAGAAAGCTGAACGAAATTAAAAAAATCGACACAAAAATGGAGTTTTTGGCCACAATAAAACGAATGAGCCATAATAAAGAAGAAATTCACTATCGCTACAGGCCTTCTCGAGGCCGAACATATAGTAGATATGATTCTGACTCGGAATCGCATCGTTTCGACGAGGACCGACCATAAGTTTTTTTCGAAAACAAGGAAGGAGTTCGGATTCTCTTTCGATTTCTAGGAGAAAGGAAATGTCATTTTTTAATTAAAAAGTATTATGTATTCTCAAGTTCCTAAAAAGTTTCTATTTTACTTGTATGAATTCAAGACTTAATAGTTAGTAAATATTAATAACTTTAAAACTGAATAAAGATCAATTTATTTTTCTGAATGCTTTTATATTTTCTTTACCTCAATGTTACGGCAAGTCTTTCTTCTGGGGTGATTGCTTTCCTCCACTTTGTGTTTTTGAAAGTCAAAAATGGTCGTGTTATTTTAAGGAGTTCATCAAAGCTTTTTACACTCATTCGAAAGTAATTGAAAAACTTTTTTGGGTACGATCGTAAGTCCTGGTATAGTTTTTGAAACTGGCCTTTCACAGAACGTTGCGAATTCAAGGGATGCACCCAATATTTTCTCTTGAACAAGCGCTTTTTTCGCCTTCTTAGCTCAAGAGCGCACACTACTGCAATTTCCTCAAATTCCATTTTATATAATTTTCGATAATTGCCAATAAAAAAAGTTGATCGATTTATAAGACATTAAATAACTTCGATTTATCATTTCATAAAATGCAATTTTCAACAATTTGACGGACTGGGCAAACACTGAATGTCATGTATGCAAGATGGCAAGACAAATCGTTTTTGTTTCGTATTCTTCAAACATTGGTCTATCCTTTTCTTTCATTAGCGAAACATTACCATAACTCAGAAAATTAAGAAAATATGTTGTATGTGTGTGTGTACTTCATTGATTGCTGTTGGAGTTGCTCATGTGGGCGCTCTTCGCTCAAATGACAATTAAACTGTTAAGTGGCGGTGAAGTTGCAAGTGGGCGACTAGCCTTATGCAACTCTTCAACAACCTTTCGCTTGCTCATATTTACAAAGAGTGAATTCAGCTTAATAAAAAATGAAGACTTATATGTTTTTTTAATTTTTTATTGCAATAATAATAATAACATCAGTTTCTTAATTCTAACTAAATGTTTTTCTATAATGTAACAGGCACAAGTGTCTGGTCCTTGTTTACAATGGTTGGATGACCAGCAACAATTAGAGTAGTGATGTCCATGAATTGTTTCAATGTAGGTTGTATTTTCAAAATTTTCAAGCAAAGAAATACAATTTAAAAACTCTTCGTAGTGTTCTTCTAATATTGAATGGCCTTTCAATTTTAAAAAATCACGAATGTTTTTAATATTAGTCCGGAGTCCATTTTAAAGATCTTTTCGGCTTCAGTTTTGTTTGGTTACTAATTAGTAAGACTTTACTTGCGATCTACCAATGGTGTTGCTGTCGGATATAAAATACGCCTTTCAATAGTTTTCATTGAATGTCGTGTGCGTAGAAAAGGGATCTGTTTAGGTAGGTAGAATGTTGTGAGAGTGCTTAGAAAACAGGTAAATGAAGTGCATCTATAGGATCTATTTTCAAATGTACTGTTGTCGAGACTGTAAATTTTCCTGTTTTGTTATAGAGATAGAGATGATAAAATTTTGATGTGTGTATTTTACAACAATTATACAGTAGTATAAACATCGGACTTGAGGAATAGAGCCCTTTTGAATGATTTTTTCTGGTTATAAATTGGAGTTTTCTGGTTGAATTCAATTTTTGTGACTGTTTTTTGTTGTTAGTGATGTGCAGTAATATTTTTTAGGATTTCTGAGGGATGATATGGTGGATGCACCTTGCACTATTTGTGGAACAAAAGGCATTACGAGTTTATAGGAGTTGTAACTAGGTATAAGTAAAGGAGTTGTATCTAGGTATAAGTAAAGAAAAAGATTTTTAAGATGGTAATAAATTCCAGATGAAATTAGAAAAAATATCATAATGTGAATACAATATAGATACGGTAATAAAAAAGAAATTATATGGTCGTGGAGGGGAGATACATTTAAAGTAGTAAGACTATAAACTATTGCATAGTAGCCATTAAAAAGAAAGGTTTTCCGAGTATCTAGGTCATTAAGTCTAGAAGAAATATTTGTATTCTCTTAATAGTTTTTTAGGTGCGTGGGATTTTCTTGAAAACGTGTTTGAACTTGTTCGAATTTCCACTTGAGGGGATGATTCTGAGTCATAATGGAAATCCTTTATTACCTGTGAATGTACATCCATGCCTTCTCCATAAGCGGAAATATATTAAAACCAAGTTGAAATATTTGTATTCTCTTACTAGTTTTTTATGTGCGTGGGATTTTCTTGAAAAGGTGTTTGAACTTGTTCGAATTTCCACTTGAGGGGATGATTCGGAGTCATAATAGAAATCCTTTATATATATATTGCCTTTTCTTGAAAACGTGTTTGAACTTGTTCGAATTTCCACTTGAGGGGATGATTCGGAGTCATAATGGAAATAAAAAATACAGGTTTACGTATATATTATGTAAAATGTTTACTCAGTTCACAACAATGTCCCCCCACCATGAGAACCATGAATAGTAGAAAAAAAAATATTTGCCAATCTATTAATATAGTCTTACATATGTATTGAATGCAGAGGGCTTCTATAAAAGGAAAATTCGTTGTTACTGACGACCTCAGTTGATTTCGAGAACTAACAAGACGATATTCACCATGTATTTTGAAGAAGAATACTCAATATTAACCCTTGATGATTTTGCAGTAAGAGAAGCAAACTCGCTTAACGAAATAAGCAATTTTAAACCATAAAAAAAAATATCTGAACTAGATGTCAACATAAAATACAACATTTTCTCGCTACGAAAAGTTAAAACGCGTTGGGGGGAACGTATTGTCGTAGATCTTGGAGAGTTCACAGTAAGTTAAAAAAATAATTAATTTTTTTCCATTGTTCTTTATTTTAAATAATTTTTATTTATTTATTCCTACAGACTTTTCTACCTCAGAGATATTCCCAACTCTCGGCAAGCAGCATGACATCAATTGGGGGAGGTAACTATGTCTTAGAGATTGTAAGACAAATCGGATCAACCTATGAATTAAAATTTATGAAAATGAAATAATCCATATTCAATCATTAAAACAAAAAATAAAAAATTATAGTTGTAAATAAACAAACAATAAAACAGTTAAAAAAAAAATCAATCTTTTATTTCTTTTGCTTTTATTTTTACATTTCTTATATTTTACAGTAATTCGTTTTTATTAATCCAGGAGTTATGTTCTGATGGAAATCCCAACCACTTAACAAAAACCTTATTTCCTCTCTTCTGTAAAACTTTTTCCACAAGGAAAGTGTCTGCACATTTAGTTTTCATCAGTTCTGGTTCATAAAAACTACCTTGTACAGGATTTCCTTGATAATCTTCAAGAAGATATGTATTTGGTTTTGTAACTTTGATTTTTCTTATTTTAAAAACCTCAGTAGTCCAGTTTGGTGTATATCCCTTTTCAAATGCATGTATATACTTGCTGATTCTTACTTTGTCACCGATCTTAAATTTTCGTTTACTTGCTCCTTCTTTATCAGTTTTAAAACGCGGTAACAATGACTTTGAATTTTTCTTCGTTACATCTGCAGGAAAACATTTAATGGTTCTATGAAAAGAGTGATTGTAATCATTAAGTAGTTTCTTATAAATATTGATCCACTTATAGTTTCCATTGAAACTAAATTCTTTCCACATTTTTTCTTTAAAAGTTCTATTAAATCGTTCGACAATGGAAGCCTTTAATGAACTGAATGTTGAGTAATGATTAATTTTATACTTTTCCATCAAGAGTTTAAAGTTTTTATTGAAAAATTCTTTTCCATCATCCGTTTGTAGATTCTTTGGAATTCTAGAAGAACATAAAAATATTTGTTCCATTCCTTTCGTAATGGTAATACCCTTTTTGTGTTTCATTGGAATGACCCATGCAAATTTCGAAAATGTATCGATAACTGTCATTAAATAATTAAACCCTCTGTTTTGTTCACTATATGGTATCATTTCAACCAAATCAGCTAGCCATAAGTCATCGTAACCTTTGATGATAACATGACGACGTTTGAAGTTTCTACGTGCACTTTTATGCAACTCCTCAACAACCTCACGCTTACTCATATTTACAAAGAGTGAATTCAAAAAAATCAAAGAAAAGTCTTTTATATATACATATATTTTTTTTTTCTTTTATTGCAATCTCTTATATAATAACATAAGTTTCTTAATTTTAATTAACCTTTTTTCTATGTGGTAACAGCCGCAAGTATCCGGTCCTTCTTCACATTGTTTGGATGACCAACAACAATTAGAGTAATGATGTCCATGCAATGATTCCATGTATATAGTATTTTTAAATTTACTAACTTTTGAAATACAATTAGTAAATTCTCCATAGTGTTCATCTAATATTGATTCCCCGTTTGTTTTTAAGAAATCACAAATATCGTTTATTAATTTGTCTGTGTCCATTTTAAAAGTTGTTTATTGTTTAAGTGTTGAATGTTAACTAACAAATTTTATTTTATGAAAATTGAAAATCTTTTTTCTTTTTTACTTATATGTAGGTATATTATATAAAATACAGATATATGTATAAAACTGATAAATATATATAATTTTTTTTTTTTTATACTTATTTTAATCTATGGGTGTAAAGGGTACATTAGGAAATAGCGTTTTCATAATATATTCAACTTTATTTTTTATTTTCTCGTCAACATACTTTTCTTCTGTGGAGTCTTTAAGTTTTTGAGAAATTAATTCTGACGCCCTGTTTTCTTGTACCATACTTTTTATTGTTTCCTTTATCGAAGAGTCTATGTGGTTTTTTAGCATATGGATTTCATTATTAAAAGTGGATAACACTTCCATTAAAGAAGAATTTATGTGGTTTATAATGCTTGTTTCTTTGAGACTTACTTGCTCATCAACATAACCCTTGCAAGCGGCTTGGTGTGGGTATTTAGGTTTTTTTCCTATGTTGTTTAAATATCTATGACCCATATCAAAATCGCCAGATGTTAAAATTTTAAATCCAATTCCCAAAAAACTTACATCCTCTGTGTTTTTATGAGCAGGCTTGCTGCTTCTACCGAACTTGTCAACGTTCATAGTTTTTGTGTGAAGAATCTAGCTTGGAATAGTGTTAATATATGATATTTGACTCCTTCAATTCTTCTATTATAGAATTGATTTCATTTTGATGATTATTATTACCAGCATTTTTGGATGCTATTAAAAGTCTAAGTCTATTAACAAGCTCATTAGGATCGTTCCAATACACATATTCAACGTTCTTATTTGTATACTCCATTTCAGTTATGTCAGAATAAGATTTTCCAGTTTTTTCTGTTTCACTTTTAAATCCAGCAGCAAGTTGTTTAATTATTTTTGTATATTTTGCCCCTCTATTTGACTTGATTCGACTAGAACTATCATGATTACTTTTATGTGCATTAGTTTTATATAAGATTTTTCCATATTCTTCCAAGTCATCACTAGTATATACTTTTTGGCGTGGATTTTTCTTTAGAATTAATCCAATGAGACCAGGAGTTCGAGTAAAAGTTTCATCATCAATAACAATATCATGTTCATTCATTACAAAACGACATTTTCCTATTTTAATAGAATTTGTATTCGCATCAAAATATGGACCATATGCTATATCGCGGTTCGAATCTGACAATATTTTTTTAACGAGAGAAGATGTTTTGTTTAGGGTTGAATTATTTTTTGGTGTACTGAATAAAATGGAATCATCTGTAGTATCCATTTCTGGAATGTATCTTGTTTTATCATGTTCTTCTTCCTTTTCATATTCATCAAATGATTTGAAATGTAGTTTACGACGTTTGATTGTTTTCGTGACATCATCATCATCATCATCATCATCATCATGTTGTGTTGTTTTTTTTGTAATATTTCCAACCAATTTGTTCAATGGATCAACAATAGGTTTGAAAGTCTCTTCTAAACCAGTATCTCTAGTCATTTTACCAGTTTTTAGTTGTAAATATTTATTTCTTAGGACATTCTTTGTTTTTATTAAATCTCTTAACACGTTTTCATCCATTTTTATGATGTGGATAAAAATAATTTTAGTTTTTAACGTTAATATGAAGGACTAGTTTTCTAAAAGAGTGTTGTTATTAGAATGTTTTGGTTTTAAATGAGATATGTATATTTATAGTACTGCAATTTTATTGAAACTGTTTTTGTAGCGGCCTTTTTCAATACTGTTCTCCTTGTCTATTACGAGGAATCCAAAATTGGCATTCCAACAATGTGAGCATAACTCTTTAAATTGATTAAATGTCATATCTCATATCAGAGTTAATATGATCCTTGTAAACATGCTTCAGATTCAATTCATCTTGTTTGAAAAGAATAATGAAATTAGCATTGTCTCTAATTAGATGTTTTGGTATATGAGTATAGGACTGACATAAGTAAAAACTGTCAACTCCATTATGACGACCCATACAAAAATAGTCTCTTATATTATTTTGTTTCTGACAAGCGACATCATCGAATAAAAATATTGAGTTGTTTTTAGCGTCCGAAAGAGGCATTATTTCACAATTGTTTGAAAATTCATTGTATTCCATTCCTTCGATAGAAGTAATAAGTTTTTTTAGATATTGATATTTTGGTTGGTGTAAAGATTTTGAATAAATATAAATATTTTCAAATTTTAAGCCATTGGGGTCTAGAAGAATGCTTAACATTACATTTGTTTTTCCACAGTTTGAAGGTCCAACAATTATCCCGCGAATACTGTTTGGAAATAAGTTTCAATGTTTTTTCTTAATTTTTACATTGGAATCAAAATTCCTTACGTTTATGACATCTGACTGCTTTACGAAACTTATGATGACGATTAAGATCTTTTTTAATAAAACATTTCGTTTTTATACACTTGTTATCATAAATGTTTCAACCTTCAACTAAGAAGGTGTGTTAATCATACTATGATTGATCATAACACTCAGAATCAGTGTAACAAAAAAAGAAAATCATTTGAAGGAGAAGGGCTTTTGAATAAAGTTATAGACAAACTACCATTTGAACTACATATTCCTTCATATAGTTATTGTGGACCTGGAACAAAATTGGAGAAACGCTTACATAGAGGGGATAAAGGAATCAATCAACTGGATGAAGCTTGTCGTCTACATGATATTGCTTACTCAAAAAGTAGCTCTCTCTCAGATCGACACGTTGCTGATAAAATTCTAACTGAGCAAGCGTGGAAAAGATTCAAAGCAAACGACTCATCAGCATCTGAAAAGTTAAGCGGTCTTCTAGTCACCAACATGATGAAAGCTAAAACTAAATTTGGAATGGGTAATTGCAAGACCAAAAACGATATTAAAAGAAAAAGAACTAAGAAGACAAAATCAAAAAATGTTGGCAAACAGAACATGTTTAAAAAGGTTACAAGCGAAGCAAGAAATGCTATTAAAAATAATGTAAATTGTTGTGGAACAACATCTATTGCTAATATTGCTCTGAAGGCTGCAAAAAATGTTATTAAAAATAAGAAAACACAAATTCAAACACCGAGAGTAATTCCACTTCCAAAAAGCGGTGGTTTTCTACCACTTCTAGCTCCTATTTTAGCTGGTTTATCAGCTGTAGGATCACTAACAGGTGGAATAGCTGGCGTTGTAAAAGCGCTCAATGATGTACGAGCTGCTAAAAAACAATTTGAAGAGCACAACCGTCATAATAAGACTATGGAGTCAGTTCCTATTCAAGGAAATGGACTGTTCTTAAAACCATATAAAAATGGTCTTGGTCTTTTTTTAAATTCACCAAGCACAAAAAACTAATTGATTTGCTGCCTAATCATCCCTTAACCAATTTTGATATTCAGGAGTTTGGAAGAAAACACTTGAAGCATTTTCGAGGAGTTTTTATGCGTAACTCTTTACCGAAAGCACCATTCGATAAGGAGTGTGGTGTAATAAATCTGGACGATGAAGATGGTATGGGGACTCATTGGGTAGCATATATTACGAGCAAACAAAAAAATAATATTGTAAAGTATTTTGATAGTTTTGGAAATTTAAGACCACCTACTGAAGTAATAAGCTACCTTATAATAAAATATGTTATAATTATATTCGAGAACAAGATTTTGAAACATTTATTTGTGGTCACTTATGCTTAAGGTTTTTATTAGAGCAATGTCATAATATTTTCAAAAACTAGAATAAGAAATAAATAAAATGATGTGAAAAATCAAAACTGTTTCATTTGTCTTTTAATCGAGATGTCGTTAACACTTACTTTGAGTGGCAATGAATCAACTCTTAATGCAGAGTATTTTCCACCAATTGTATTGAAATCTAACTATGTCTGCGGTCTTATAGATTTTCAAACATATAACTCTATACCAAATGTAGATGAGTTTAATAATTTGTTGCATGCAGGTGATAGTATCATATCTTTTCCTATTGGTTCTTATGAGATTGAAGATATAAATAATTTAATACAGAAGAAACTAAGTGAAATCAATAAAAACAAGAAAAGTGGAGCAAAAAAGAGTGAAATTAAAATCAAGGCAAATAACAATACTTTGAAATGTGAACTAATTAGCTCAGAAGACATTGACTTCTCCCAACCAAATTCTATTGGAGCTATTCTGGGGTTTAGCAAGAAACTTCTAAAATCAAATTTATTACATGAATCAGATCTTTATGTTGATATTAACAGAGTTAATGCAGTCCGCATTAAATGCAATATCATAGAAGGAACGTATATTAATAATCAAACAGCGCACATCTTGCATGAATTTGCTGTTAAAGTAAGTCCAGGCTATAAAATCATTGAAGCTCCAAGGAATGTTATTTATTTACCTGTGAACGTCAAGCGGATAACATCATTGTGTTTAAAGTTTGTTGATCAAGACGGAAAAGACATTAATTTCAGGGGGAAAAAAATAACTGCCCGATTACATTTAAAGCTGGAAACATGATCGTATACGATTATAAAATAAATTCAGTTTCTTATAAAAACAACATACAAAATGATTTAAAACTTAATTCATCTTCGAACACAACAGCGGTAACATCTCGTCTTACGAAAGATAATCAGGACTTTGTATTATCCTTAGGATACACATTAAAACATTAAAAACAAAACAAAACAAAAAAGAAATATGCTTAATATTTTTCAAGAGCCGGATATTAATGAAAGTGTTTCTAAATATGAATATCATACTTATTCACCGTATCAAAACAATTTTGAACGCAACGACATCATTCAGATTTCCATACAACATCAAAATCTTAATGTTCTTCCTTCAGAAAGTTTTTTATATGTTGAAGGAACAATTTCAAAAGCAGATGGAAAAGAGATACTCTCTACAAAACTTGTAAATAATGCAATGGCGTTTCTCTTTGATGAAATACGATATGAACTGAATGGCAAAGAAATTGACTGTAATCGGAATGTGGGGATAACAACAACGATAAAAAATTATTTATCTTTATCCAAAAATGAAAGTGATATGCTACTGAATGCATCTTGGTCTCCCGACTCAGCTATTAATTTAAAACCAGCACACTTTAATTATTGTATTCCACTGAACAAACTTTTGGGATTCGCCGAAGATTATAAAAAAATTATCCCAAATGCAAGACATGATCTTATTATTACACGTGCTAGATTGGATGAAAATGCACTTATATCCTCAACTGATGAAAATGTTCAATTAAAACTTCATAAGGTTCAGTGGAAAATACCGCATGTGACTTTATCAGATACTATGAAATTAACTCTATACAAATCTATTAACAAAAATAGTTTTATGAAAATTGCTTTCCGAAACTGGGATCTTTATGAATACCCTACTCTGTTGAACTCTACACACCATATCTGGAATGTTAAGACAACAACTCAAATAGAGAAACCTCGCTATATCGTCTTTGCTCTACAAACCGACAAAAATAAAAAAATATCAGTTGATTCAACGACGTTCGACCATTGCGATCTAACGGACTTAAAAGTTTATCTGAATTCTGATGTATATCCTCATGAAAATCTAAATGTTTCATTTGAAAAGAACAGATACAGTTTATTGTATAGAATGTACGCAGATTTTCAAAAAACCTACTACAATAAAACTTTTTCAGAGCCTCTTCTTTCCTGGGATCTATTCAAATCACGTGCACCAATATTTGTTGTAGACTGCAGACATCAAAATGAAACATTAAAAACAGGAGCAGTTGATATACGTTTGGAGATGAGAACATCAAAGAATATACCTGCAAACACCTCAGCTTACTGCCTCATGCTTCATGATCGTATAATTGAATACAATCCACTTGATCAAGTAGTCAACAGAATTGTTTGAGAATAAAGCATTTTAAAAAATGTGAACAAAAAATGTAGAGATTTAAAGAAAAATAAATTTATTTTATTTTGACGAAAGTTTGTTTTTTTTATTTTTATTTAGCATCCATGCTCTTCCAACATCAGTCTCGGGGTTATGAACGTCTTGCTTGGGTTTCAAACGTCATGCTTGGGCTCTGAGCGTCGTTTTTCGTTTTATAAACGCCACGTTTCGGGTTATGTTTGAGTTCTGAACGTCGGGTTTCGGGTTATGAACGCCACGTTTCGGGTTATGTTTGGGTTCTGAACGTCAGGTTTCGTTGTGAACATCGTTATTTGATTTTCTTTTATGAAATAAAAACATTGTATATATATTTTTTTTTCTCTTTTTTTTTTTTTTTTTTTTTATTTATTTTCATTTTCATATACAATTTCGACACTTATCTTTATAAATAATTATTTATACATTTTAAAAAATTCTTATTTAACATAATTTACTTATAACTAGAAAAGAGGGACTGTTTTATTAGTGTAGCTTGAAATGACCCCATGCATAAGTGCTTATACCATCTTCCCTTATAAATCTTTTATCATCTAGATGACTTAAAACAACCTTATGTAGCTTTTCGGTGTATATTTGATGAGCAATAGATCTAAAAACAAACATTTCCCCATGATAGACTCGTTTGCTATATAAACAATCTCTATAGTTTACCAAATTTATGTCTTTGAGTGCAATTTTTTTGACACCTTTTGCTTTTTTAACTTCACTTGATTCAACAGAGAAGGAATACATTTTTGATCTCAAACCTATAAATTCCTTTTTATTTTTCCAGAATTTTCATCTTTCATCATCCCTAACACTTTTTTGTTTTTCAAGGGGATGTTATATGGATTGTTTGGAGAGTATGCAGAAGTATCAAAATACAATTCTATATCATTCTTGATATCATTATAAAAGTCATCAGTTTTGATTGTGTAAATAAAAGAATCCGTGTCCATATAATTGAGTTTTATATTGGCTTCATACTTAGGTTTCATATAGCTATAGTGAAAGTCGTACATTTTCCATTTTGAAAACTCTAAGATACAAAATCCTAAGTACAAAGGCTTGTTGTAAAAGGTACTTGCTCTTTTCATTTGAATGGCCACCATGTTTTCTGTAAATCTAGTTAAACTATGAAAATTCGGTCTTGCAATCAGAGCTCTGGCTCCGAGATGCTTTTTACGGTTTTCCCAAGAAGTCACAATTTTAGCATCTTTTCGTTTGTCTACATTTTCCATAGTTTTTCCAAAAACACTATTGTTCATTAATTTAAAAAAAAATTTCTCGAAGTCACTGACGGCTAGAGTTCGATGCTGATTATTTAAGTCTATATACTTCTGTAACCAACGAGACTGTTTTAATTGTAAAACTCTATGCACACGAACAATTTTCAATCCATTAATAATACATTTTTGAAGAGTCTTATAATGAATCACATAATTGTATTTTGGTGTTAAATCTGCAATTAGTTTATAAAATTTAGATGTATTGACTTTTTTGTTTTCCACGCAAAATGGCAAATCATTATGCAAATCATGTAGAGAATTGGGATATTCTAAGTCAACTTCAAAAATATATCCTATCTCTGAGTCATCAGTAATATTCATTATTTCAATATTTTCAAATTCCTTAGCCCATTTGATTTCAGAATATGGAAGAGGACATGACATAGCCCAACCATATAAATTGTTTGCATCAACATACATTAAATATTCACTCTCTTTTTCTTTGTCATAGCTCTCCATATATTTGTTGTTTGCAATAGTATGCCGATGAGAACATTGAGATATTCCTCCTCTTACTCCCTTTTTTATAAAGTTATATACATCAATATCCTGAATGAGTTCAAGATTTATCCGGGTCGTTCTAAGCATGGAGTCCCAAGATAATCCGGGGGCCGTATATACTTGACAGGGATCAAGTTTGTAAATATTTTTACAAATACCCCTGAAATTTTCGAAAATATCAGCTAGAAGAAGAACATCGGTTTTTAAATATAACTCCATATAATCTAGGATATGTTGACATTTAAATGTGTTCCATACTACTTTCGCATGATTATAGTCATCTAAAGAGCAAGGTTCTCCAGTTAACTTATTATCAAAGTAGTTTTGAGGAGGAAGGTCTATCTCTTCTAAAATATGCCATGATTTTATGTAATCATATGGAAACACTCCTTTCCTTGTTACAAGATTAAACTCTTCTTCATTTGGAAAGTTGGAACTGATTAATTTGAAATCGTTTGTCGTTAGATTTCTAGCCAACGAATCAAGACTTGATGGCATAAAACGAAATGAATCTAAAAACCTCAGTTCAAACATTTTTTTATCTGGTAAATAGATTGTCTTTGATACAGAAACAAACTTTTCTTTATTAAGAGGAATAATAGAAATATTGCCCTTAAGTGAAGCAAGTTCCCTAATCAATAAGTGACAATCATAACCAGAGAAGTTGTGGAAAAAAATAGGAAAGAATTTAGGTTTTTTGTATGCTAAGTTGCATTTGTTATGAGCCGGACCCTTATATTTACCAGTGTAATGACAATGATCAGCAACTCGATCCAAACCTAAAGTTTTATTGCAAATATGGCAAACTCGGCAGGTCTGATGGTAATTTAAATCAATTTCCGAAAGTCGATTCATGGGTTTGCTTTCCATAGTATATAAATCTATACAGTCCCTCACTAATGAACTAATAAATTCTTTTATACAATTTTTACCTCTAAATGACTTAAACCTAGTTAAAGGGGCGTCATATGACTTAATAAAATATGCACCAGCACACGGTACATGTTTTTGAATAAAATTATTTGTACCTGAATCCGGTACATCTTCCAGTATGCATTCGAAGTCTGCATATACTACAAATGGGACATCCATCTCTCTTTCGGGGTGATCATATTGTACGGAGGCTTTATCATCCTTGGACATCTTGGTCACCATCCTACAGCATTCACTTTTATGTGATGTAACTGCAGCCTCCGATCGGAATCCCAGCAAGCACGTATTGCAAAACCAAGTTTGCCCCCTATAATTTTTTACTTGGTTTGATATAAGTCTATAAAAAAAAAAAATATAAATTATAAAATGAATTTAAAGAAAAGGCTTAAATTTGTATGGTAGTTTACCTTAATATATTTTTTATCCACACATAGTGGGACACCTCGTCTTTTTGTAAAAGCAGCAAATTTACATGTTTTTGCTTCTCTTGGCTAGTTATGAAATAGGGTCCTATTACACACTTCCTTTTATCATCGAGTCCAAAAACATTCACACTTATGGTTGGATTTATTCTTTCGAAATTTTGAATTTCCTCCAGTTTCAATGGAAACTGTAAGTTTCCAAAGTCTATTCTTTGACCATTTTTATATATCACTCTTGAACTGATATCATCGATTCTATATGTTTGTGGTCTTTCTTTATTATTTGTATCTTCTCCGAATAGAGCAGAGATGATTGTCCATTTGAAGCAATATACATCTTCATTTTTTACGTTTATGCATGCTCCTTTTTTAAGAATAAATTCTGGCAGTGGTAAATATCTCGAACCTTTAATAGGTGTATATTCATTAATGCATATTTCAACATGCAGAATTCTCAGTAATGACCAACCACTGTCTTTTTCCTGTAACTCTTGTGTCTTAGTATTTATTTCATCAGTCATATCCATGTATGTTGGAGAGAGTTCTGAATTTGAAAGCGCTATTTCCATTTTTGTATTGAAAGATTTAATACTTAGTTGTATCTTATCTTCGGAGTTCAGCTTAATAAACTCGCCAAAAAGTTCTAGATTGTACTTGATGCGTGTTAGTTTTTTTAAATGTGTTTCTAACTTCACCAAAATAGCATCCTTTGCTTCTAACAAAAATTCAGAGGGACTCAAATTGTCCTCCTTCTTATTTTCATATATGAGCGTCTCAATTCTGCCTTTAAAACAGCTCTTCACAACACGAAAGTGGTCTGAATGTAATTCAGCAACAAGCCTTTTATGTTCAAAGCGACGTTCATGTTTACTCCAGTCACCTACCACTTCAACCTTACAAAGATCACAATTTTGTTTGGTCTTTGGTTTGTCTGCTGCACCTTTTCCACTGAAAAGTCCATCGATGAGCTTTAAATGTAGAGAATCCTTAGCGTGTTCGACCCACCGACATAAAATCACATTTTTTTCACATAGTACACAATTCTTTGTAGCTGGACCAGCTTCCTCATCACTATCCATTTTATTATATAGTTCACGAACTAACAAGGCATGGTAATCAGTTTTATCACAACATTGCCCTACAGCAACTTTTTTTCACATAAGTTGCAAAAGTTTTTCTGAACCGCAGAAACTATTTTATTTCTCCGGGTAGTCATATGAATGTTCATATGTCTTTTTAAATTAAAGTTTTTTGAAAAAGATTTTCCACACACTTCACACAAATATGACTTCATGTTTTTTTTTTTAGTTTTTATTTAATATATTGAAAACAACAAAATTGACACGGAGCGCTCGATTGTACACGCCGAAATATTCTTTAAGAATGAGAATACTGCGAGGATATCAACTTGGTTTTAATATATGTCCGCTTAAGGAGAAGGCAATATATATATAAAGGATTTCTATTATGACTCCGAATCATCCCCTCAAGTGGAAATTCGAACAAGTTCAAACACCTTTTCAAGAAAATCCCACGCACATAAAAAACTAGTAAGAGAATACAAATATTTCAACTTGGTTTTAATATATTTCCGCTTATGGAGAAGGCATGGATGTACATTCACAGGTAATAAAGGATTTCCATTATGACTCAGAATCATCCCCTCAAGTGGAAATTCGAACAAGTTCAAACACGTTTTCAAGAAAATCCCACGCACCTAAGAAACTATTAAGAGAATACAAATATTTCTTCTAGACTTAATGACCTAGATACTCGGAAAACCTTTCTTTTTAATGGCTACTATGCAATAGTTTATAGTCTTACTACTTTAAATGTATCTCCCCTCCACGACCATATAATTTCTTTTTTATTACCGTATCTATATTGTATTCACATTATGATATTTTTTCTAATTTCATCTGGAATTTATTACCATCTTAAAAATCTTTTTCTTTACTTATACCTAGATACAACTCCTTTACTTATACCTAGTTACAACTCCTATAAACTCGTAATGCCTTTTGTTCCACAAATAGTGCAAGGTGCATCCACCATATAATCCCTCAGAAATCCTAAAAAATATTACTGCACATCACTAACAACAAAAAACAGTCACAAAAATTGAATTCAACCAGAAAACTCCAATTTATAACCAGAAAAAATCATTCAAAAGGGCTCTATTCCTCAAGTCCGATATTTATACTACTGTATAATTGTTGTAACATACACACATCAAAATTTTATCATCTCTATCTCTATAACAAAACAGGAAAATTTACAGTCTCGACAACAGTACATTTGAAAATAGATCCTATAGATGCACTTCATTTACCTGTTTTCTAAGCACTCTCACAACATTCTACCTACCTAAACAGATCCCTTTTCTACGCACACGACATTCAATGAAAACTATTGAAAGGCGTATTTTATATCCGACAGCAACACCATTGGTAGATCGCAAGTAAAGTCTTACTAATTAGTAACCAAACAAAACTGAAGCCGAAAAGATCTTTAAAATGGACTCCGGACTAATATTAAAAAACATTCGTGATTTTTTTAAATTGAAAGGCCATTCAATATTAGAAGAACGATACGAAGAGTTTTTAAATTGTATTTCTTTGCTTGAAAATTTTGAAAATACAACCTACATTGAAACAATTCATGGACATCACTACTCTAATTGTTGCTGGTCATCCAACCATTGTAAACAAGGACCAGACACTTGTGCCTGTTACATTATAGAAAAACATTTAGTTAGAATTAAGAAACTGATGTTATTATTATTATTGCAATAAAAAATTAAAAAAACATATAAGTCTTCATTTTTTATTAAGCTGAATTCACTCTTTGTAAATATGAGCAAGCGAAAGGTTGTTGAAGAGTTGCATAAGACTACACGTAGAAATTTGAAACATCGTCATGTTATTATCAAGGGGTATGAATATTTATGACAAGCTGATTTGGTTGAAATGATACCTTATAGTGAACATAACAAAGGTTTCAATTATTTAATGACAGTCATTGATGCCTTTTCCAAATTTGCGTGGTTCATACCAACCCCTTTTCTACGCACACGACATTCAAACTGAAAACTATCACCTACAAATTTCCTACACTTCTAATTCAAAGAAAATTTCATCCACCTTTTTTTTTTGCTACTATAAGACCATAGGCTCTGCTCCCTCCTCAAGGAGCAATTTTGATGCTCGGAGCTAAATTTTTGTACTGGTGCTCCTCAAGGAGCAGTTTTGGTGCTCGGAGCTAAATTTTTGTACTGGTGCTCCTCGAATTATTCCTCAAGTCCGATATTTATACTACTATGGCAATATTAAGAAGTTTAGTATGAAAGTTATCTGTGTGAGTGAAAAGTTTCTATTCTATTTGTTTATCCACTTCTTCGTTAGAAAAATTAAACATATGATAAATGTTCACAGATGATTTGTTAATAAAATTAGGAATTAATCCAAACTGTCTACATTTCAGAAGGAATAGTAATGTGTTATAATTTTTTATGTGTGAAATGTTGGTCCTACTGAATTTCTTAAGGTTATTGCAAGCGTCGTTACCATATTTAGTTTTGATGTTATCATAAAATTCCATTGTGAAGATGTATACGGCGTGCCCTCCGTGAAAGTATGTGTTGGAATTAATAGAAAACAAATCATCAACATCTGTGAACATTTATCAAATGTTTAATTTTTCTAACGAAGAAGTGGATAAACAAATAGAAAAGAAACTTTTCACTCACATAGATAACTTTCATACTAAACTTCTTAATATTGCCATCTCACTTAAACATACACAAGTTCATAGACAAAAACTGCTTTTACCAAGATCCGTAAATTCTTTCAACATGACTCTGTCTGATAATGAGAAGGAAAGTTTCTTCACAAGTCAAGAACACACATGGTATTACAAAATACAAAATGTCACTTACTTTTCTAAATATTATTTAAGTTATATCAAATGTTTGTATATATTATATCTGAATTTAATGAGAAATAAAAACATATCTATCTATCTATCTATCTATCTAAAATAAATACAAAAACAAAGAACATTCAAAAGATAAAACTACAAAAATTAAAAACGCATCTTAAGCATGAGTTGGGGATTAGGTCCAACGCAAATTGGTTTGTGAACAAGACTGATGTGACTTTCCCAGAAGACACAGAATGGTTGTTGTCATTAGGACAAAAATTTGCAATGCCCATAACGAACATAAAGTTTCCTCTCTTCAAAATTATAACTGACGGAGAACAGTTGATAAAAACAATGGAACAGGGTGACCAAGAAATTGCACGTGCAAATTTTACGCAGATTTTGCAAAATCGTCTCCGATCAGTTAAAACTTCCTTTTGACAAATTTATCACCAAAATTTGCAGTGATACAGTTAAATTCTTGAAGAACCACAAAGAGATATATATAGTATCTGCAGTTAAAGGTAATGTTACAGTGGCCATGTATAAGAAGGATTACTTAAGTAAAATAGGGGTACTTATAGAATCCTTAGAGATAACCCTACACTTAAATTACAAGGTATGAATAACTCGTTTATTAAAACGTTATATGGTGAGAGCATAATAAATTAATACGAGAAGAAATGGATGACAACATACACTGCGAATGCTCCTCGAATCTATGGACTACCTAAGATTCATAAGGATAATATGCCACTTAGACCAATATGCGCTTCAACAACTGTTCCATGCTACTAATTAGCCAAATATATGGTTAATATTTTAAAGAATATGACCGCCAATTCCAAATATAACGTCCAAAATGCGAAAAAGTTTATTGATATCATTTCTCCTTTGAATTTAGAAGATGATCAAATTTTGGTATCATTCGATGTAGTGTCATTGTTCACTAATGTTCCAATTCGACTGATTTTAGATCTTATTGAGAACAAATGGAACGAAATAAAGCAACATACCAAAATTAAAAAATCGAAATTTATGGAAATTCTTCGTTTTTGTATTATAGATAATAATTATCTTGAGTTTGACTCAATTTAATACAGGGAAGAATTTCATACATCGTGTACTTGATACAAGTAACACAATTTTTCATAAGAAAAATGTTAAAATTATTTATGACACCCTGTGTTCTAATTCATTCCCCGCAAATATAATTACCAAAATGATAAACAATTATGGAAAAACTAAAAACACTACCGTCTCCCAAAGTGAACCATCACCGGTAATTTATAAAAGTGCTCTTTTCATCCCATCTCTTTCAACTCGTATGAAAGCAGCACCTCTACGGAATAAAGAGTTGATAAGAATAGCTTTAGATCCGTGAGGCAGGGCTTCCTATTGGAACTCCTTGTTTTTGTTGATATATTTTTGAGTCAAACTCAAGATAATTATTATCTATAATAAAAAAACGAAGAATTTCCATAAATTTCGATTTTTTTAATTTTGGAATGTTGCTTTATTTCGTTCCATTTTTTCTCAGTAAGATCTAAAATCAGTCGAATTGGAACATTAGTGAACAATGACACTACATCGAATGATACCAAAATTTCATCATCTTCTAAATTCAAAGGAGAAATGATATCAATAAACTTTTTCGCATTTTGGACGTTATACTTGGAATTGGCGGTCATATTCTTTTAAATATTAACCATATATTTGGCTAATTCGTAGCATGGAACAGTTGTTGAAGCGCATATTGGTCTAAGTGGCATATTATCCTTATGAATCTTAGGTAGTCCATAGATTCGAGGAGCATTCGCAGTGTATGTTGTCATCCATTTCTTCTCGTATTCATTTACTATGCTCTCACCATATAACGTTTTAATAAACGAGTTATTCATACCTTGTAATTTAAGTGTAGGGTAATCTCTAACTATTCTATAAGTACCCCTATTTTATTTAAGTAATCCTTCTTATACATGGCCACTGTAATATTACCTTTATCTGCAGGTACTATATATATCTCTTTGTGATTCTTCAAGAATTTAACTGTATCACTGCAAATTTTGGTGATAAATTTGTCAAAAGGAAGTTTTAACTGATCGGAGATGTATTTGCAAAATCTGCGTAAAATTTGCCCGTGCAATTTCTTGGTCACCCTGTTCCATTGTTTTTATCAACTGTTCTCCGTCAGTTATAATTTTGAAGAGAGGAAACTTTATGTTTGTTATGGGCATTGCAAATTTTTGTCCTAATGACAACAACCATTCTGTGTCTTCTGGAAAAGTCACATCAGTCTTGTTCACAAACCAATTTGCGTTGGACCTATTCCCCAACTCATGCTTAAGATGCGTTTTTAATTTTTGTAGTTTCATCTTTTGAATGTTCTTTGTTTTTGTATTTATTTTATTGCATGTGTGTTCTTGACTTGTGAAGAAACTTTCCTTCTTATTATCAGACAGAGTCATGTTGATAGAATTTACGGATCTTGATAAAAGCAGTTTTTGTCTATGAACTTGTGTATATTTAAGTGATATGGCAATATTAAGAAGTTTAGTATGAAAGTTATCTATGTGAGTGAAAAGTTTCCTTTCTATTTGTTTATCCACTTCTTCGTTAGAAAAATTAAACATATGATAAATGTTCACAGATGATTTGTTAATAAAATTAGGAATTAATCCAAACTGTCTACATTTCAGAAGGAATAGTAATGTGTTATAATTTTGTATGTGTGAAATGTTGGTCCTACTGAATTTCTTAAAGTTATTGCAAGCGTCGTTACCATATTTAGTTTTGATGTTATTATAGAATTCCATTGTGAAGATGTATACGGCGTGCCCTCCGTGAAAGTATGTGTTGGAATTAATAGCAAACAAATCATCAACGTACTTGGTTTTAATTTTGGGTTTTATTACCAACTTTCCAAGGCTATTTTCCAGCAAAGCTTCCATGACTATGTCTCTCAAGATTGGTGAGGCAGGGCTTCCCATTGGAACGCCTTGTTTTTGTTGATATATTTTTGAGTCAAACTCAAGATAATTATTATCTATAATACAAAAACGAAGAATTTCCATAAATTTCGATTTTTTGATTTTGGTATGTTGCTTTATTTCGTTCCATTTTTTATCAATAAGATCTAAAATCAGTCGAAATAAGAAAAATGTAATAACAGTGGTAACCACTCAAAATTAAATTAATCTTTTGTGTTAGGATTGAGAAGTTTTATACTGTGGACAAATTTTAATGTGTTTTCATTTAAAAGTAATTAATTAATTTTTTTTATTTCATTTTATTATTTCATTACTGATTTGTTATCTTTTTATCTTGTTTTATTCAGTAACAGTGACACATAAGTATCGTTGTTTTTTTATATATGTAATGTTATCATAACGGCCGTACATTAATTGTAAGTTTTGTTGACAAAAATGTTCTTTAATATGTTTAATTTGACAAAACATTTTGTTTATATTTTAAATGAATAAAGGCCTGAAGAAGAGCGTATTCACGTTCGAAACGTCGCTAAACCTATAACATCTCGTTTTATTGAACTTGAGCCTGCATAACAAACTATTTTTAAATAGATTGAAGAGGTCACTTAATAATTCCAACACATACTTTCACGGAGGGCACGCCGTATACATCTTCACAATGGAATTTTATAATGACATCAAAACTAAATTTGGTAACGACGCTTGCAATAACCTTAAGAAATTCAGTAGGACCAACATTTCACACATAAAAAATTATAACACATTACTATTCCTTCTGAAATGTAGACAGTTTGGATTAATTCCTAATTTTATTAACAAATCATCTGTGAACATTTATCATATGTTTAATTTTTCTAACGAAGAAGTGGATAAACAAATAGAAAGGAAACTTTTCACTCACATAGATAACTTTCATACTAAACTTCTTAATATTGCCATATCACTTAAATATACACAAGTTCATAGACAAAAACTGCTTTTATCAAGATCCGTAAATTCTATCAACATGACTCTGTCTGATAATAAGAAGGAAAGTTTCTTCACAAGTCAAGAACACACATGCAATAAAATAAATACAAAAACAAAGAACATTCAAAAGATGAAACTACAAAAATTAAAAACGCATCTTAAGCATGAGTTGGGGAATAGGTCCAACGCAAATTGGCTTATGAACAAGACTGATGTGACTTTCCCAGAAGACACAGAATGGTTGTTGTCATTAGGACAAAAATTTGCAATGCCCATAACAAAGGGAAAGTTTCCTCTCTTCAAAAATATAACTGACGGAGAAGAGTTGATAAAAACAATGGAACAGGGTGACCAAGAAATTGCACGTGCAAATTTTACGCAGATTTTGCAAAATCATCTCCGATCAGTTAAAACTTTACCTTTTGACAAATTTATCACCAAAATTTGCAGTGATACAGTTAAATTCTTGAAGAACCACAAAGAGATATATATAGTACCTGCAGATAAAGGTAATGTTACAGTGGCCATGTATAAGAAGGATTACTTAAGTAAAATAGGGCTACTTATAGAATCCTTAGAGATTACCCTACACTTAAATAACAAGGTATGAATAACTCGTTTATTAAAATGTTATATGGTGAGAGCATAATAAATGAATACGAGAAGAAATGGATGACAACATACACTGCGAATGCTCCTCGAATCTATGGACTACCTAAGATTCATAAGGATAATATGCCACTTAGACCAATATGCGCTTCAACAACTGTTCCATGCTACGAATTAGCCAAATATATGGTTAATATTTTAAAGAATATGACCGCAAATTCCAAATATAACGTCCAAAATGCGAAAACTTTATTGATATCATTTCTCCTTTGAATTTAGAAGATGATGAAATTTTGGTATCATTCGATGTAGTGTCATTGTTCACTAATGTTCCAATTCCAATTCGACTGATTTTAGATCTTATTGAGAAAAAATGGAACGAAATAAAGCAACATACCAAAATCAAAAACTTCGAAATTTATGGAAATTCTTCGTTTTTGTATTATAGATAATAATTATCTTGAGTTTGACTCAAAAATATATCAACAAAAACAAAGAGTTCCAATGGGAAGCCCTGCCTCGCCAATCTTGGCAGACATAGTCATGGAAGCTTTGCTGGAAGATAGCCTTGGAAAGTTGGTTATAAAACCCAAAATTATAACCAAGTACGTTGATGATTTGTTTGCTATCATAAAATTCAGTGAAATCGAAACCACACTTAAAGCTCTTAATTCGTTTCACCAGCGCATCCAATTTACCGTGGAAGTAGAAAAAGATAATGAGTTGCCATACCTAGATATCAAGGCTATACGACATAATGGTAAGATTATTTTCGACTATTACCAAAATGATAAACAATTATGGAAAAACAAAAAACACTACCGTCCCAAAGTGAACCATCACCGGTAATTTATAAAAGTGCTCTTTTCATCCCATCTATTTCAACTCGTATGAAAACAGCACCTCTACGTAATAAAGAGTTGATAAGAATAGTTTTTAGATCCGCTATAAATCTTAAATTCTTACTCTTTACCAACACCAAGGGAACGATAGACACCATGGATAAGTCAGATGTTGTGTACAAAATAGGTTGCTTAGGTGGACGGCATGTTCGTCTGTTTATATAGGCACCTCCAAACAAAAGCTGAGAAGTCGTCTCTCCGGTCACCGCTCTGACATTAAGAATGGGGGGACACAGAAAACTGCACTTGCACTTCATTGTATTGAGCAAGAACATAGACCAGACTTTGAAAACGTTAAAGTATTGGAAGTTGAGAGAAACCATGCAAAAAGAATATTGCTAGAGATGTTGCACATTAACAACACAAATAACACAGTCAATAGACGATCTGATTGTGATAATTTATGCAACATGTTATTATAACGACTAAATCAATAGCCAATAAAACTTAGGTTGTTAATTTTAATATTTCTTTAATTAATTCAAGAATAATAGAATGCACGTCTGAACCATACAAAGGATACTAAAAAACTCAAAACTTTTCTTTATGTTTCTTCTTCAGCAATTTAGCCGCGTTGCCGTGTAACATTCGGCTATCCTGCTATTGTGACGTCTCGGCACTATGTTTTTCAATTGTTGTTGTTTCAGCTTCTAGTTGACAATCAATTCCATCTTCTGGTAGACTTAACCATTTCCACATCCGATCTGATGCAAACACCGAATGGAACTTTTTCTATGTTCGTTGTGTTCCTCGTATATCTTCGATTAGATATTTATCATTTCCAAGTGAATGAATTACCAAATATGGTCCTTTCCAACGGGCATCTAACTTACGCGATGTGCCGGTGGCTTGTAAGTCATTTAGGACCAGTATCATGTCACCACAAGTATACTGAGTAGGACGTTTGCGTGTCTGGTCGAATCGTTTTTTCTGTTTTGACTGCGATTTCTGGATATTATGAGAAGCCATGTCCCGTAAAATACTTAGCGGCAATTTATCTTCCATTCAAGTCCAATTGTTCAGGGCTTGCACAACCTTGTGAATATCCAAAGAGCAATTTATGTGGTGTGATCTTCTTCGTCTCGTTCTTCGTGGAATTAAGTGTCCATTGTATGGTGATCAAATAGCGATCCCAGTCAGCATTATCAGCTCGTTGTGTCATAGCTCGTACTGCTTCAACAATCGTACGGTTATAACGCTCCACCTGCCCGTTAGCTTTGGGTGTAGCTGAGCATTCGTTATCTTCGCAAAAACTCTCTTCGACGTAAACGCCGTGCCTCTATCTGTCACGATCGTTGCTGGTAATCCGAAATAACCGCTCATCTCGTCCAAGAATTTCAGGACGAACTTCGTCTCAGTAGATCTAACAGCTTTCATCCGAACGTACTTTGTAAAACCATCCACCATGACAAGTATATGTAGATTTCCAGTTTTACTTTTAACGAATGGTCCAACATGATCCAGGTATTGGATGTAACGACCCTTCATGTTTGCCATAATTTCCTTTAGAAAAAGCACACTCGATACAGGAATCAATATACTTTTTGACAAAATATCTTGCTCTTGCTAACCAAAAATGTTTCTGCAGTATTTCTAGCGTTTTGACCAAACCGAAATGACCTACGTCATCATGACAGCTCCTGACTAGATGATACTTAAGAGAATCTGGAACGTACCACTTAAGATCGCCATCTACCTTACGAAATAGTCGATCTTCACTAACGGCATAATCGGTGTGAATTTGTTTTTCTTCAGGACAACTCGGTGTCTTACGCAGAACATCACATATATCTGCAACCCTTCCATCTAATCTCTGCAACCATGTAAGCCAGTCTTCTCGGTCAATGTTGACGCTTAAAACCTTTAACTCGTTACCCTCGCCTTCGCATCCAGGAAAATTACGACTAAGACTGTCCACATGGGACATTAAATTTCCTGCACGATGAACGAATTTGATATCGAATTCCTGTAATCGTAGCAGCCATCGAGCAATTCGGCTTGTTAAATTTGTCATATTCTTAAGAGTAACAATAGCCCTACAATCAGTTACTACTGTGAACGATTTTCCTAACAGGTATATTCGGAATCGATCAGCGCTTTCAACTATAGCTAACAACTCAAGCTCATAGCTATGCCATATCCGTTCGCATTCCGTTGTACGACGGCTAAAGTAGCTAACTACACGTAGTTGCTTTGCCTCATCCCTTTGACACAGCATTCCAGCGACTCCCAAAGCACTTGCATCGGTATGCAGTTCATGGACACAGGACGGATCGTACATTGCTAATATAGGCTCAGTGCACAAACGCTTTTTAAGTTCTTGAAACGCTTCCTCTTGTTCGGGTCTCCAGTGGAACTCAGCATCCTTCTTTAGCAACTCATTTAAGGGACCTGCTATACGAGCATAATCTTTCACAAATTTACGGAAATAACCAGACAACCCTAAGAATTGTCTTACTTGTCTCACAGATGATGGTGTAGGAAACTCAATAATAGCAGCAGTCTTTTTCGTACCCGGTTTGATCCCTTCATCAGATAACTGATGCCCTAAGTATTCAACCTGACTTTTTAGAAATTCACATTTTACAAGTTTAAAGTTAACCCACTTTGCAGCAATTTTTCTAAAAATATTTGTAACTTCTCAAGACCCTCTTGACATGTTTTACTTGGAATAATGACATCATCTAAGAAAACCAAAATATCCTTCAACTCAAGATCTGAAATCAGCTGGTCCATCATTGCCTGAAACACAGCAGGTGCTGATTTTAATTAAAATAATAATAATTTTAATAAAATAAAAACACCATTGAATTTAAGTCAACTAAATTTTTTTATTTTGTATGCATTTCGACCGATGTATCGGCCATCATCAGCAACACGACTTAGCAATATCTAGTACATAATAGTACAGCAGGTGCGTTTACTAGCCCAAACGGCATCCTGCAGAACTCCAACTGCATGTTGTGAATTTTAAAGGCAAGAAAATGGCGGGATTCTTCAGCCACTGGTATCTGGAAATAACCTGAATTCAGGTCCAAAACAGTAAAACAATTTGTAGCCACTGAGTCTGTTAAGCTGCTCCTCGACAACTGGCATTGGGTATTTTTCTTTTATTGTGATGGCATTAAGTTGTCTAAAGTCAATGCACATCCTTACCGTTCCATCTTTTTTCGGAACTAATACAATAGGAGAAGTAAAATTTGAAACTTACTTACGTACTATCCCGTTCTCCAACAGCTCTTCAACAGTTTCGCTTACTAAGTTCCTTTGCGCGAATGGTATCCGGCTAGATCTTTTATCCTTGGGTTCCGGTTCCGATAATTTTACCGATATCTCGGCATCCCGCGCAACACCCAGCTCGGACAAGTTTTTAGCGAAACAAGGGCGATATTCATTGACCAACGAATGCAAAATATTGACCGTGTCACTTGAAACGTTTTTATCGACATTTAATTCATTTTTTGATATTTCTTCGTTTAAATGTTTGATTTTCAAAACATGATCTGAATTGTACGCAATGTTAACTTTATTGTCCGAAAATTCAACACGAACGTGCGGTTGACATAGTACTGATCTACCAACAATAACGCTTACTGTCTGCGCATTGTTAGGAACCACAACACTTCACCGATCATTTTAACGTTTCCTATGTCTATTACGCCATAAAACTTCCCGATCGTTTCGCAACCGCCACCACCGAATCCACTAAGCTTCACTTTTTTTATTGCATACGGTATGCCACTGTTTTTAGCATCATCTTCTCGGACCGTCACACACTCACTTCCCATACCAATATACCCAAGCAACAACGTATCGTTCAGTTTCAAACTTTTATAACAGTCATTATTTTCCTTTTCTTTTTGCACACATGCAACATGAGGACTTCTTTTCTTTGGACAATCTCGAGCACGGTGTCCTTTTTGTTTGCACACGAAGCAAATCATCCGCGAAAAATCATTGGCAGAACTTGGGATATCTTTGTTTCCAACCGCGACACTATTTTTATTTTCAAAGGGGGTATTCTTTCGCAATTTATCCGTTTCAGATGTTAGACAGAATTCTTTATTTTCTCGCATTTTTTTATGATCTTTCAAACTTTCAACGGACTTCACGCGCTTGAGAAACGCGAAACATGAAACAAAATCTTGTGCACAAAGTTGTTCTATCAACTTTTCATCGTTAAGTCCCGTGATGAGCTAACGTATAATGGCTTTTTCAGATAAATTACCCCGCATGCCGATCATTCGTACTTCGAAAACATAGTCCTCTATTTTTTCTTGAGGCTTACGAACACGCGCCATCATCTGCAGATGATTATGTGCCTCATTAACTACCACCGGGAACACATTTACCATTGCAGCTTTTAAAGCCGCCCAAGTGGTAATATTTTCGGTTTCCGAATCGATCCAGTATTTAGCCGGACCTTGAAACTTTATTATGCACGCACAGATAATGATCGTGTCATCCCAATCGAATATATTTTTTAGTTTTTCCACTTGCGCTACCCACTGAAAGCTGTTCAGCGATGTTATGTCACCTGGGTGAAAGTTTGGCAAAGCACTCACCACCTCGCTTACTGACACCTTTATCCGCGAACAATTGAACTCACCATTTGAACTTGTCGCACCCGAGAATTTGTTTCTTTCAAAGTCAAATTCTCTTTGCAAAAGATCGCGTTCCTTATGCATTAGAGCCATTTCCCGCCGTATCAATTCCATCTCTCTACGAACCGACACTGACTCTGCATCCGCACTCAAATTCTCACGAGAGCCCTTCCCGCCGACAACATCACCATCAGCATCAATACCGTCCTCGCTATTCATTGTTTTTTCCCGATCGGTAGGCTGACTTTCTTTTTCGGTTAAATAATTACTTTCTTTTTCCGGATTTTCACGTAAATATTTCTGCAACCTTAATATGCACTCCGTTTTGTTGCCAACCGAACTAAATTTCAATTCATCCAATTCAGATTTTAAACTCTGAATTGTCCATTTAGCTATTTTATCTATTATAGACATTTTTTCATGTTCCCACAACAACCGACACGACAGCGACACAAAGGATTTTTTTTCGGATTTTTCTTGTTTACCTACAGTAGATACGTTACACAGCCGTTTGTGTTCTTTCGAATACCACGACGCACACACCAACCAACTGACGAATCTCCGACCAAAGCAACAAGACAAGACAACCAAAACAAAAAAAACACTCCTTTACCACGATCGTAGCCGACGAGCACACATTCAAGTACAAACTACCCGTTAACCGACTGCAGCTTTGCAGAACACAAAAATGTATATTTTATTTCGCAAAAATATCTTAATTTTCAATTAAATGTCAGGATTTAAGAATCCCACTTCTGAATTATTATAACGACTAAATCAATAGCCAATAAAACTTATGTTGTTAATTTTAATATTTCTTTAATGAATTCAAGAATAATAGAATACACGTCTGAACAATACAAAGGATACACAAAAACTCAAAACTTTTCTTTATGTTTCTTCTTCGGCAATTAAGCCGCGTTGCCGAGTAACAATGTATAGCCAATTAATAAGAAAAATGTAATAACAGTGGTAACCACTCAAAATTAAATTAATTTTTGTGTTAGGATTGAGAAGTTTTATGCTGTGGACAAATTTTAATGTGTTTTCATTTAAAAGTATTTAATTAATTGTTTTTATTTCATTTTATTATTTCATTACTGATTTGTTATCTTTTTATCTTGTTTTATTCAGTAACAGTGACACATAAGTATCGTTGTTTTTTTATATATGTAATGTTGTCATAACGGATTTTTTAACATTAATTGTAAGTTTTGTTGACAAAAATGTTCTTTAATATGTTTAATTTGACAAAACATTTTGTTTATATTTTAAATGAATAAAGGCCTGAAGAAGAGCGTATTCACGTTCGAAACGTCGCTAAACCTATAACATCTCGTTTTATTGACCTTGAGCCTGCATAACAAACTATTTTTGTAATAGTCATCCTTAGGAAAGAGGGTGTACCGAGAACGAAAGGAAGAGACGCAAATATTCACGCCCCTGTAAGAGACCTGAAGGGATATCAGGCCGACGACGCACGATAGCATTGGCAATTAAGCTAAATCTACTATCGCTCTCGCCACTCAAACCAACATATCAGCACAGGCAAAGGACATTAAGAATGTCGTTAATCAGCACAGTGTGCAATCAACCACCGTCACACACAGACCGCCACTCCCCAAAAATATAAGTAAAAATAAAAATAAAAATAAAAATATAAGTAATACAGTTGTCCGCCGTAAAAATAAAAATATCAGTCTGCAATCAACCGCCGTCACAAACGGATCGCCGCTCCCTAAAATTAATAATAAAAAAAAGTAAAGTCGATCACCAGCAAAAGAATATCAGTCTGCAACCGACTGCCGCCGTAAGACACAGACCTCTACTCCCGGAAATAACCAATAAAATTACTCCAGAAAATAAACTAATATTTGCTATGCAGCCTAACAGCGACAACAATGTATCTTCAATTCCTAAGAAGGATGCGGATGGTGAACCTTCATTGGAGCAACTGACTAGTCCTCCTCCGTCTATTGAACAGTCGGGACGTCCTGAGGAAGACACCGTCATGGAAAGCCCTCATCCAACGGAGGATACGCTTAGGAATCGTCCAGCTGTTCGCCATAGCCTTCGGCAACATAAAGACCGTGCACCGAGCACCCACTTCCATCGGCTTATGGCACCAGAGCGAATGGCTCCTCCGATTACCGCCCCCAAACCAGGACTGAAGCGCGGGCCAAGGCCCAAAGCAACTACGGACACTACCACCTGCGCCAGGGAAACCTCTGCTGCTCAACGAGGAGAGCATCATCCGCAAGCCGTGTTGATGAATCCTTGCGCTCGACAACCCACCGCACCGATGAGACCGGGAACACTCCGGCGCATTAACGAGCTGAGCTTTACCTTACAACACGTCAGCGTATAAGCCACGTGAAACCGCCCGCCGCCGATCGTGAGTTGGCTCAACCAATCCTTTCACCCCCACCTATGGAGCAGTATATGGCCAAGATCAGGGCACAGCGCGATGAGGCCATTAAATTAAATCTGCCAGTACACGGAACGTCTACATCCACCTAGCAGTTAAAACGCTGGCAAAGAGCAGGGCCTTCTTCGTTAGAACTGCCGACAGTCGCACCAAAGCTGCCAGTTCCCGTCCGCTGCAACCAACTGATGGAGCCGATAAATCAGCGACCACCTTGCCTTGCCGCAGTACGACATTCGATCACGGCTGAGATAGTCAGCCAGCCCAGAACATCGACGGTAACTTCGACGCAGCAGACGATGACACCAAGCGCTGGACCTAGCAACATGAGCAGCCAGCCGCCCGTCTTCGACCCTTTCGAAGGTATAGTTATTCGGGGAAGCAATCAACGGGCGGCCAGTTCTACATACAACGGCCATGGGGACGTATTTGCGTTCGCCTAAACAAGAGGCGCACCAAAGCTAACCTCAAGTTTGGGCCTTACATTAAGGAAGTCGACATCCTACCATAGAGGTTCCGCCACTGAGCCGTAGCATCACCCACCGCGTTATGAATTATAATTTTCTTTAGTTTTTTTGTTATATAGAATTTTTTTGTTATATAGAATATTAAAAAAAAAAGAAACGATGGAACATGTACAAATAAAATATATATATTTGCATTAAGAAACAAAAAGTACAAACAAGTTTAATAATTAAAATTAATTTATGAATTAATTAACCAAAAAAAAAAAAATAAAATAAAAAAAAATATATATATATAAATACAAAAGCATGACGAAAGTGTTCTCGTCTTGTAAAGAAAGGGGGGAATGTAACGAAGTTACACATTTCCTCTTAACTATAATAAGGAATTTTCCCTACCGCCGCACAACCGCCCACTAAGAAACCTAACCTGCTATACCTATACTTACATAGGTCCATTATCTGCATCTTATTACATTGAAATTAATAATTGTATGCATTTAATAAGATCAGAACCCGCCGTATTGTCACTACAAAATGCACTAACTTTTATATACCATATATATTATATCATAGACTTGGCAAAAGTAATCGCCATGTACCTACTTTACCTACTTATAAGAGTATTTATTTTATTATCAACATAGACTTGGCAAAAATAGTTTGCCATGCATCGCCATGTACCTTCATATAGTAGCTACCTTCTAACAACAACATGGGAAATGCACGAAGCAACCAGTGAGCGACACACAACCAAACACATGCTAAGTGTAAACCACCACGGCAGATTCATCTAAAAACCATTGCACTAGAGGAGGATTAAAAATACAACAGTACGAAGCAGTGTGTACATTTTTGCTGTGTGACGTGTCTTTTTTTTAAACAATATAAGTCACACCAGATTTCGTCAGAAAATATGATGAGTAGAAGTGAATTTCACTAAGAAAATCACTTCACTTCCGACCGTCGAGTTAAGTTGAGCATTCTCAGCTAACTCATAAAAGTCTCAAGTGATAACCGCCGACCGTATTGGGTGCGTAGTACACTATACTATAGGCAATTTTTGAGGCAAGAAATTGACATAGTAATTATTTGTGTTCATTGGTGGACAGATTTATTAGGTATTTGTGTTCCTTTGGGGACTGATCTTTATGTTTATAATTGTGCTCTTAAAAGGGCTGATAGGGATTATTTGTGTTCCTTTGGGGACTGATTTTTGATTTATATCCGTTGTGCTCTTGCGAGGGCTGGTACATAGGTATTTAGTTTGTTTGTGTTCCTTAGGGGACAGATTCTTTTGTTTATATATAATTGTGCTCTTTCAAGGACAGAGGGTTAAGTTGTTTTTGTTCCTTTAGATTTGGGACAGATTTTTTTTATTTATCTGTGTTCTTAAAGGGGCAGATATTATATTCAATTGTGCTCCTACGGGGCAGGTTTATTTGGAGATTTGTGCCTCTTCCGCTCTTCCGAGGCAGATACTTTATTCTGCGCGATATATATTGACGAAATTAAAATTAAAATTGAGTTTTATTTAATTGGGGACGTAGTTGCTGAGCAATAAACCACGTCAAAGTTTTTCGTTTGTTTTCTTTGAGCAACCTTGGACGACCACTGAACTACCTCAGCTGGAAAATAAAAAAGCAACATCACAGTATATAAAGTAGAGTTGTTGACCGGTTGTCGGTTGAGTGGTTGATTTGATAGGTAGAATGTTTCACTACGTAAAATTCTAACAAAATGTGTAAGTTACCTGCAGATTGGATGGCAGTAGGCAAGTTATAAGAAACATTCACAGGCAGTAGAGTAGATAGATACTGTAACGAAGCGTTACAATTTTCCCTTATTAAATATCATTTCGTCCGCCCCCGGTACATATTATAATAGACAGAAAACAGCATTTCTGATACGATTTACTGCATTCGTATTAAAGTACCTTTTCGCAGACCGTCCGACCGCCGAATAGTAATAATTAGTACTATATTCAGTTCTTTTGTAGCAAAAGGTACTTTTTGTTTGTTTCTCATACAATTCACACTCTCTTACTCCGGGAAATATTACAAGTAGAGGTGGAGGTTGTATGAGAAATTTGTCTTCTGCATCCCGTGTTGAGATACCAATCTAGTGTATTTGGAGCAGTATAAGATCGGGCTGATTGGGAACTTAGTAGTACCCTAACAGCGGTGGTTCCAAAAGTGCTTCCGTCCTATTTCCTCGGTAAATCCTTTAGATTTGCTTTGGACAAGGTTCCAACGGTGGTTCCACTTGCTTCAGTGATTCGTCCTCGCAGACTCCGTCTGAACTAGCTTGGACAGGGTTCCATCGCACGGTCCGCTATTTATGTTAGGCCGATACCCTAAAGGTGTAAAGGGTTAGTATAAGAAGTATAATTTATTGTTAGGTTAAGTTATATGAAATACCGTGTTAGGAGTAATACAGAAAAAGAATTATATGAAATACCGTGTTAGACTTTTATAAGAATTAATAAAAGATATATTTATTTATAAACTCAAGACATCGGAGTTTTTGATCCCGAAATACTGAAGTTTTACTGTGCTTTCTTCGGACAGACCCTGGATCCGACGAACTACCTCAGCCTCGACCAAAAAGCACATCACAAATTGGCGTCCGAGTAGGGACCTTTTGAGGGTTCAACCTTGACCCGATCACCGACCGAACTGGCATCTTCTACTGGCACCACCGACCGCACCGACCGTACCGACCTGATTGACCGTTTATCCCTGGCAGGTCCTGTAGACGATTCCACCAGCATTTCGACAATCCTGGACGAACCTTTAGAAGGCACCACCAGATTCCGTTCTCCAGAAGAAACACCGCCGTCCAGATCTAACTCTGCAACGTCCAGCTCAACTGCAGACAGCGAAGAACTCAGCGACATGGAAGGGATTAAGCCGGAGCTGACCGAAATATTACTCAGCCGGAATTTGGACACCAGCGGAAACGTCCAAGCCTTAAGGAAGCATCTAAGCCTGCACTTAAAGGAGCTGCGAATGCATAAATCTACGCAAACTCTCTGCGCCGAGCTGGAAGACCTGGTGGAAGAAAGAGAAACGGCTGACGATGAGAGTGGCGACAACGGAGGTTTAACCGTTCCCGCACCAATTACATTTGGGAAGGACACCAAGTTGGCTTTACCTAAGTCCTTTCCCATTCAAGTCACTACGCAACCAGCAACAACCGTGACATCAGTAACTCTACCAGTTCCTGCTTCAACTCCAGTACCGATTCCAGTACCAGCAACCTCCGTCACACCTGTTTACCACAACCACTTTGATCCATCGGAACTCCCATGTTATCCACCCTCGCCTCCTAACCGATTAACGCTCAGTTACCAAGCAGACGTTATGAACACTGTTAGGAAATGGGGCCTTCGGTTTGATTCGCCCGGCAATGCATTGGAGTTTATGGAGCGCATTGAGGAACTAACTCAATGTTACGACATTCCTTTAAGCGACGTCTTGCGAACCATACCGGAGATCTTTCGCGGAACAGCGCTGGAATTTTGGCGAATCAAGAAAGACGACATATCGAACTGGGAAGATTTTCGTCGAGAATTCCTGCAACAGTTCTTACCCGCCCGATATTGCCATCGCCTAGAAGACGAAGTTATGTGAAAGAGGCAAGGACCACGTGAAAAGGCAAAGGATTTTATCAGGTCAATACAATACATGATTCGCCAGCACCCCCAACTACCCAGAGATGACAATACTGATCGCTTGTACGATAAGTTACGACCAGAATACAAGCTTTACATCAAGCGGAGGGACCAATATCGATGAATTGCTAGAATTAGCAGAGGAATATGAAAATATTAGGCCCGTTGCCCAACGCCACCCCTGGGCCAGTACCTCGAGCCCCGCCTGTCCAGACACACGACTGACCGAACGCCCAACAATGTAGTGTTCCATACGACCGACAGACACATTGTTGGAACTGTAAACAGCGGGGCCACCAAAAGGAAAATTGCAGAAGGCCATTTACCCTCTGTTGCTCATTCTGCGGAGAAGATGGCAGATTAACTAGGGATTGTCCTTGCCGAAGAAACCCAGTTGCTGTGGTCAACGCGTCCCCTTAAGGCGACCCGAGGCTTTTCATCCCTATTCAAGTTGGAGAAAAAACCTTCGATGCCTTGCTCGATACGGGCTCTACGAAAACCTTCGCCGGGCTAGCTTTGCGCAATGAACTCAGGCAATTGGAAATCCCTATGACAGAATATTCCAAGGCTATTCACCTAGCGAATGGCAATCCTGTAACGACAACGGAACATTTCAACCTGACGTTGCATTTGGGGAGTGTACCTCTATCTGCTGAAATAACTAACCTGCCGGGCCTAGATGAAGAGGCCATCATAGGGATGGATGTGCTAAATAAGGCACACTTTAAATAGTTTGTGGGAGGATGCCTAGTAACGGGGAGGAAAACGCACCAAACGGCAAAGCCTGATTTGTCGTGTGTCGTTTTAGAAGCCCCACGTGAATCTCAAAAACAACACCTGGACGAGTTTTTGGCTACTGAGTTACCGTTGTTCGATGAGATTCAAGGGGTAGGGCACTTCATCAGGCAACTGTTGTTCTCCGAGCCGAGTAGTAAAATATTTGTTAACAAAAGATTAACCCAGCCCTCAGCTACAAAAATGGATAACAGGAAAAAGAGTAGTGTCGAGGAAGAACAGAAACCGACGTCTAGCCGTCGACGACTAAGTCGGTCCCGCTCACTGATTCTTATCGCACCAAATCGACTGCAGCTATCTCAGACGCAGCATGCACCACCGAAGTCAAAACCCCGCCAACTCCCAGTGAAAGAGGAGAAGCCGTTCTTTAGGCAACAAACGGTACCCCGCAAGGTTGCTCCTCCACCGCGGGATCCGGTACCAGTGATTTTCGAGGTACGAGCCAAGAAGAGAATAAGTCGCTTGCCTCCCATCACACACGACCTGAGCGCAGCTAAAGCGATCGAGCCACCTCCACCAGCTGAAGCACGTCTTGCTTTGGTTCGCCAGCAGCGAAAGGAAGCAGACGAGAAGTATGATGCAACTAAAGCAGAGTTACCAGTGCCAAAACCATCACTCGTCGCACCACCACCCGCCACATGCGCGTTTGCCATTCAAGCTCCCGCAAGAGCCAGCGAACCCCATCGAGCAGTCGACCAGCGTTTCATCAAAATGATTAAGGAACGCAGGTAAGCAGGTGATAATTGGACGGTACTAAATGTCGATCCGCCAGTCCCACAGCCACCACTCCCAGCATCCACCCCCGCTGTATGTGCACGTTTAGATACGCTTCCAGTTCCTGCCTTGGTCCCAGCTTCAAAGCTAGAAGATGTTGATTGGTACAGTTTCGAATGTCAAGTTCCAGCTCCGCCCAAAAATCCGGAGAACAACGATTGGTCTGCTGTCGACGCTCAGATACGTTTAGACGAGACGGCCGTGCCCAACATCAATAATTTTCCTGAACGAGCGGTGGTGACCGAAGTTCTGATGCTGCCAAAGTTATCGGTCGCTCCAGCCACCATAACAAGCAACACAACCCAGGGGTCGATAAAAGAGGTCGTTACCCTAGATCCTGCCCACCCAGCCGACAAAGAACCAGTAGATCCGTTTGAGGGGATCATATTAAAAGGCCCCCTAAACCGAGTCTTCTTCATCTATAAGCCATGGGGCCGGGTAGCAGTATTTTTGAACAAAAAGGGCACCCAGGCAACACTGAGATATAATGGGCTGAAGAAGCTAGTAGACGTCCATCACAATTAAACCCGAGCCGCCGATTTCATGTACATTTATATACGTTAAATTTTTTTTGTTATTTTAAGTTTATGATAAAGTAATTTTCTATTGTTTTAGCATCAATAAAGTTGTCGATGAATTATTTAATTATTATGAATTAAATTAAAAATTACAAATTACGATTATGGTTAAGAAAAATTGAAGAAGAAGATAATTTATTATTTAATTATTATTTTAAAGAAGAAATTGAATTAAATTGAAAAAAATTTGAATTACAAAAAAATTTAATAATAAGAAGAAGAAAAAAAAATATATATATGTATATAAGCGTTGTTAAAACTAAATTTTAAGTTATTTTGGAAAAAAAATATATATATGAATTAAAGCTAACCGCCGAAAAAAAATTATTAATTAATTAAAATTTTTTTTTGTAAAAAAAAAGGGGGACTGTAACGAAGCGCTACAATTTTCCCTTATTAAATATCATTTCGTCCGCCCCCGGTACATATTATAATAGACAGAAAACAGCATTTCTGATACGATTTACTGCATTCGTATTAAAGTACCTTTTCGCAGACCGTCCGACCGCCGAATAGTAATAATTAGTACTATATTCAGTTCTTTTGTAGCAAAAGGTACTTTTTGTTTGTTTCTCATACAATTCACACTCTCTTACTCCGGGAAATATTACAAGTAGAGGTGGAAGTTGTATGAGAAATTTGTCTTCTGCATCCCGTCTTGAGATACAATCTAGTGTATTTGGAGCAGTATAAGATCGGGCTGATTGGGAACTTAGTAGTACCCTAACAGTGAACAGGTTGGTGCAGCTTCGGGCTTTTCAAGCTATAGCGGCCTTCCTCTTTTTTTTCAAATTATTTTTAGGTATTATTAGCTTCCATCTTATTTCCTCGGTAAATCCTTCAGGTTTGCCTTGGACAAGGTTCCAACGGTGGTTCCACTTGCTTCCGTCTAAATTTCCTCGGTAGATCCATAAGAACTACCTTGGACTTGGTTCCAGCGGTGGTTCCAAAAGTGCTTCCGTCTCCCCCAGGAGGCGACCCGAGGCTTTTCATCCCTATTCAAGTTGGAGAAAAAACCTTCGATGCCTTGCTCGATACGGGCTCTACGAAAACCTTCGCCGGGCTAGCTTTGCGCAATGAAATCAGGCAATTGGAAATCCCTATGACAGAATATTATAAGGCTATTCACCTAGCGAATGGCAATCCTGTAACGACAACAAAACATTTCAACCTGACGTTGCATTTGGGGAGCGAACCTCTATCTGCTGAAATAACTTACCTGCCGGGCCTAGATGAAGAGGCCATCATAGGGATGGATGTGCTAAATAAGGCACACTTTAAATCGTTTATGGGAGGATGCCTAGTAACGGGGAGGAAGACGCACCAAACGGCAAAGCCTGATTCGTCGTGTGTCGTTTTAGAAGCCCCACGTGAATCCCAAAAACAACACCTGGACGAGTTTTTGGCTACTGAGTTACCGTTGGTCGATGAGATTCTAGGGGTAGGGCACTTCATCAGGCAACTGTTGTCCTCCGAGCCGAGTAGTAAAATATTTGTTAACAAAAGATTAACCCAGCCCTCAGCTTCAAAAATGGATAACAGGAAAAAGAGTAGTGTCGAGGAAGAACAGAAACCGACGTCTAGCCGTCGGCGACCAAGTCGGTCCCGCTCACCGATTCTTATCGCACCAAATCGACTGCAGCTATCTCGGACGCAGCATGCACCACCGAAGTCAAAACCCCGCCAACTCCCAGCGAAAGAGGAGAAGCCGTTCTTGAGGCAACGAACGGTACCCCGCAAGGTTGCTCCGCCACCATCACAAGCAACACAACCCAGGGGTCGATAAAAGAGGTCGGTACCCTAGATCCTGCCCACCCAGCCGACAAAGAACCAGTAGATCCGTTTGAGGGGATGTTGCGGATTCCTTTCTTGCCGTCGGGGTCAGTGCTGGCATGCTTGACCGGCCTACTGCTCGTCGGAGGACGTAGGTACTTGACCCCTATCGGAACCGCGCATACAAAATCATGCCAGTTTTTGCGTCATGGTGTTAAGGACGCACGAGAAATTCGCCTCTACCCACCCAACCATGGTTGCCGTACTCGCCTTGACAACCCCTTACCTTGCCATCTTCCGCTTCCTCTATCCCATCTTAAACCCTTTCCATTTTAATGATCCTCATCCATAATACTAAACTTTAAATTAAACCATTTTTGTTTTGTTCTGTACAGGTTCAACTAACATTTGCAATTTTATTACTCATTTTAATTGTAACAAACAAAACTACTCTGATAATAATAATAAAAAATTTAATTGGATCTTTATAATATATTTACAAAAAGAATACGAGTTACTATATTTATCAAAAGGAAAAGTTAAATAGGTACTTTTATTTAGATGTGTAGGCGTATACTTTTCTTTGTTTAATTTTTCTATTTGGATTGCAATACACTTGATATTAATAATTCTTATTTATCAAAATCCCCGACCCCAGAATTACACAGTATAAGAAATAATATGTAAATTTTATTTTATTTAAAAGATACAGGCAATATTAAAGTAAACTCACCAATCAAACGGAGTATCTTAGTCAGGAACGTCGATGTTGTGGCCACAGCATATACGCCTGTTAATTCTTAATTTGTACCTGCTTCAATTGATCTTTTAAATTGAAAGATATTATTTATATACGTATGTAGGTACTTTTGGTCTTCTTAAAATTTCACGCAAGTGTTAAAATATTATTGCAAACACCACATAAAAAAAATATATGCATAAATACACATATAACGTACACTGTACTTTAAAATTTAAAATTATTAAGAGTTATTTGCAGTCTTGAATATATTTAAAATAGTTTATTTAAAATCGAAAATTTTACTATAAAAAAAAAACACAATTTCTCAATCAGCCACCAGAATTTGAACCTAGAACTCCTAGGCCAGTAGCCAATGCTCTACCGTCGCACCACAGGATCTTATAAATTTCGGTGATCGTTTGTTGCACTTATCTTATGATATGTGAGCGGTGAATTTAAAATTTATTTAAAATAGTTTTTTTACCTTTCCGCTAGCCACTTTTTACAATTTTCCATCAGGATTCGATGCGGGTAGTAAATATACACTTAAAAAAATCCACCTCCACTCTGTGGAGGTCGTGTACTTAAATTTTTTTAAGAGCTACAAAAAAAAATTATATAAAACGGCTATATAGGTATATAACTTATCTGTTGTTTTGTTACCTTGAAAACTAATTTTTTTTCTACAATTCACTTGATGTTTCGTTCTCCAACTGCTTCTGTTTGTTTTTCTTACTTATATTCAAATGTTAACTTTTTCTTTACCAACGTTATAATTTCAATAATTTTTTTTTGTTATACGTTAACTATCATGGTTTTAAATCTTTAATTTTGTTCACATTTACTATTAATGATGGCGGGTTAACAAATTTGGGCCTTGGGAGGGAATCTTTTCCAAATGCTTTTCGAAATTTACTCTCATTTCTCCTTTCATTTGGAAAAGTCCCTCCAACTATCAACGGTGTTCCCCACCCGCATACAGCTGAAGAAAAAGCTTTTGTGTTACGGATTACTATTTCTCCGTAGAGTGCTGTAGGGGAGAATGGTGTACAAATGTGATTTTGCACAAACATGCATTTTGTAACAAAGGGCTTTGCGTTTTGAGGATATTCCATATATCATCAAAAATTCAAATAGAACCCACGCAATCTCTGTATCTTGTGACCCTTCAAAATAAAACGTGGGAGCCGAACCTACTAATTTAGCCGGGCGAAATAACAGATATAGATAAAGACCATATCAGATAAATGTTGTATTGTCCTGCCTGATTCATTCCACTATTGCCTGATATCCTTAGCATGAAAGATACCAATATGTTTACCAGCTAATGTTTCAAGGTCGTACATGCAGTTTCCTACAACACGAAGGACACGAGCTTTCAGAAACTTGGGAAGTAATTTCGCATTTTTGCCTTGGGCAAAATTACTTTGGGTGAAATTCCTGTAGAAAACTTCCTGCCCTACCCTAAAAGACGTTGGCCTTGAACGCATATTGTAAGTAGCTTTTGATTTTTCGTGTGCCTTTTGTAGGTTTCTGGTCAACTTCTGACGTGCAAATACAATTTTTGCTTCCTGTGGTACTATAGTCAGTTCAGGATCAGGAAGTGCTTTTAAATTTCCCAAAATTTTATACGACGATCCATGACTTTGCCCGAACATTGCAAAATAAGGCTGACAACCAATTGAATCATGAGAATCTGACCTTAAAGCACAAGCTATGCTTGAAAGATGAGAATCCCAATTATCTTGTTCGCCCTGTACAAAAACTCTCAGTTTATTTAAAAGATTTCGATTCACCCTCTCCGATATGTTTGCCTGTGGGGAGTAAAAAGCTGTTCGGATATGTTGCACACCATAGTTGGCCAAAAACTTACCAAACTCAGATGAAATAAATTGTTTGCCGTTGTCTGAGTGGACGAATTCAGGTGTTCCAAATGCATGAAAAACATCAGCTTCCAGAAATTTGATGATGTTGGCTGAAGTTGCTTTCGGAAGCGCTTTCAAGAAGGTAGAAATGAGAAATGATTAGCAGCTATAAAAATGACATCGTTTCCGCTTTTTGTACGCGGATATGGGCCAAGAAGATCAATGTACATACGTTGCATTGGTCGCTCAGACACGATCTGCTTCGTAATTGGAGGACGAAGAACCTTATTGGGGGCTTTCACGGTTTTGCATACCTCACACTGACTCACATAATCTCTAATTTCTGCCGCCATTTTGGGCCAATAATATTTTTCCCGAATTCTTATATAGGTTTTTGAGAAACCACTATGAAACGACAGTTTAGAATCATGGGCCATTTCAATTACTTTGTGAGTCAAAGTGTGAGGTATCCACAACCGCCACAAAGAATCTTCGTTTTCAAGTTCCTCACTCCTGAATCTAACTCTTTTGTATATATATTTGTCGGATACAACTAGATCTGGAAGTGAGGCTTGATTTTTTTCAATTTTATCTCTCCGTGACTGGTACTCAGCAGAATCGAACTCTGGCGAGTCAATGTCAATTTCTTCAGCTACAGTGTTGATACAAATCTCTTCCATATCCCCTCTTGAAAGAGCATCCGGCACAGTGTTAAGGGAACCCTTACGGTATTCCATATTAAACCGGAAGCCTTGAAGCTCCAAACTCCATCTTGCGAGCCGACCAGTCAAATCTTTTAATGACATAAGCCATTTAAGACTAGAATGATCAGTAATGACGCGAAAAGGCAAGCCTTCCACATAAGAACGGAATTTCCGAATGCTGAGCACTGCTGCCAGACATTCCAGCTCTGTAACCGTGTAGTTTTTCTGGGCCTTGTTTAACTTTTTTGACATAAAAGCTATGGGTTTCTCATTGCCATCTGCATCCAATTGGAAGAGAACTCCTCCGGCTCCTTCAGAGGACGCATCACACTGAATGGCGAACTCTTTTTTAAAATCTGCTTGAGTTAACACCGGAGCGGAAACTAGGGCTTCTTTCAATTTTTCGAACAGAAGTGATTTTTCTTGGAATGAGAACTTTTGTCCCTCACAGAACAAAATGTATCAAACCAAAAGAAAAGTCTTGGTTTACCGAAGAGTGTAAAGAAGCTATCAGGTTGAAAGAAGTAAGCTTCCGATCCTATAAAGCCAACCCATCTGAGGAAAATCGGAAGAAACACAAACAAGTTAGGAACTCGTGCAACTCCGTTATACACAAAACAAAATTTTTACATGACCAGAAGTTACGGAAAAAAATTCTGCAATGTCCCAAAGGCAGTAAAAACTTCTGGTCATTTGTAAAAAACGTCAAGAACTCAACGTCATCATCAGTTCCAACGCTTATCGTCGACAATGATCCAATTGTCAGCTCTTCAGAGAAGGCGAATATGCTCGCAGCTCATTTTGCTGCAAGTTCTACGTTGCCTGCAAGCAACAATGCCCCTCCTGTACTTGAGAACGTTAATTTTTCTATGGAACAGGTATTTTTCCGCACTCGTACAGTAGAAAGAGTTCTTCAAGATCTTGATATACACAAATCCGCTGGCCCGGATGGTATACCGCCTATACTTCTGAAGAGGTGTTCTTCATCACTGGCAAAACCATTGCGTAAGCTTTTCCATAGCTCCTATCGTTCAGGAATCTTTCCTAGTAGATGGAAAACAGCATTTGTCCAGCCCGTCCCTAAAAAAGGTGATTCCTCCTCCCCCTCCTCCTACCGACAAATTGTACTTACGTCCCTTCTTTCCAAGGTCATGGAAACGCTGATAAATCGTCAGCTCAAGAAATATCTCGAAGATCGGGAGCTTTTAAATGACCGGCAATACGGCTTTCGCAGCAATCGTTCCACTGGTGATCTGATGGCATATCTTACCGAACAGTGGAACAAATCTGTGCATCGCTTTGGCAAAAGCAAGATTATTGCGCTTGATATTTCAAAGGCATTTGATAGAGTTTGGCATGAAGCTCTTTTATCGAAAATGCGTGCATTTGGTATCGATGATACTCTTATTTGTTGGATTAGAAGCTATCTTCTGGACCGTTCAATATAAGTTGTATTAAAGGGTTTCAAGTCTGATCTCCACAAAAAAATGCTGGTGTACCCCAGGGCTCCGTTCTGTCTCCGACTCTCTTTCTCATTTTTATAAATGATCTCTTGTCTGTGACTTCTAATCCATTAAATTGTTTTGCTGACGACTCAACCCTCAGCTTTTCCTATACGTTTGATAATTCACGGCCTTCGCCTTCGGACGTGTTATTACAACGACACCGTATGATAAGCTCATTAAACTCCGATTTAAACAGCATTGTGAATTGGGGTATCAGAAATCGTGTGGAGTTTAATGCGTCGAAAACTCAATGCTGTCTTTTGTCGTTAAAGATAAACATATTCCCTATGCCATTATCCATGAATGGTACTTGCATCGAGGAGGACGAAAAGCTTTCAGTACTCGGTATGTGTATCAGTGACAACCTTCGTTGGAATGATCATATACTTGAGATTGCTAAGAGTGCTGCAAGATGCTTCATCATCATCATCATCATCGGCTCGACAACCGGGGTCCGGTCCTGGCCTCCTTCAACAAGTCTCTCCACCTATCCCGGTCTCGAGCCGACGCCATCCAGTTACGCACCCCAAGGCTCCGGGCGTCCTCGTCTACGCCATCTCTCCAGCGCAAGCATGGTCTACCACGCTGTCGTCTGCCATAGAATGTACCACAAAGAACTTTCCGAGCAGGTTCCTCTTCGCTCATGCGAGCTAGGTGCCCTGCCCACCGAAGTCTACCGAGCCCAATTTTTGTCACGATATCTGCTTCAAGGTAGATTGCGTACAATTCATGATTGTACCGTCTCCGGAATCGTCCTTCCTCACATATGGGGCCAACAATTCTCCTTAAGACTTTTCTCTCGAACGCGGCTAAGAGGTCAGAGTGCCTTTTGCTAAGCACCCAAGTCTCGGATCCATATGTGAGTACTGGCAGGACCATGGTCCTGTACAGCAGTAGTTTTGAAGTTATGGTGAGATTTCTGGATTTGAAGAGCTTTGACAGACTGTAGTAGGCTCTGTTGGATTTGAGAAGCCGCCCGCGTATTTCTTTTTCTATAGTGTTATCGGCTGCTACTATTGACCCAAGGTATTTAAAGGATTGCACCACTTCAAATTCGTGCTCCGCTACCTTGATTGTTTGACCAACTTTTCCTCTCGCATTCGACGCCACCATGTACTTTGTTTTACCTTCACTAATGTGCAGCCCCAGATTTTGTGCTGCCTGCTTGATCTGGATGAAGGAATCGTGTACAGCTTGCTCGGTTCTTCCGATGATGTCGATGTCGTCTGCGTAAGCCAGTATCTGACTGGACCTGTTGACGATGGTCCCTCTTGTTGCGGTGCCAGAGTCACGGATTGCTTTCTCCAACGCCAGGTTGAAGAGGAAGCAGGCCAAACCATCCCCTTGTCGGAGTCCATTAAAGATGTTGATTGGTCTGGATAGCAATCCGGCTTTTTTAACTTGGCTTGTTACGTTAGTGATGGTCAACCTACGTAGTCGTGTCAATTTATTTGGGATGCCGAATTCCCTTATGGCTTTGTGAAGTTCTACCCCGGCTATGCTGACATAGGCGGCCTTAAAGTCTATAAACAGGTGGTATGTTGGGATGTTAAATTCTAGACATTTTTCCATCGCCTGCCTTAGGGTAAAGATCTGATCAGTTGTTGATTTGCCTGGAATGAAACCACACTGATATTGTCCGATGATGGTTTTAGCGTATGGGGTTATCCGGTCTTGTAGGATAGAGGAGAGTATCTTATAGGCGGTACTCAACAACGTGATACCTCTATAGTTGCTGCACGTTGTGACATCTCCTTTCTTATGTATGGGGCATATAATACCTTTTCGCCAGTCTTCTGGCATTTCTTCATGCTCCCACACGTGCACTATAATATCATGAATTGCCTGACGTAGAGCTGGCCCACCGTGTTGAAATAATTCGGCTGGTATACCATCAGCTCCCGGGGCTTTGTTTTTCATTAGCCGGTCTATAGCCTTCTCAACCTCTTCTATGCTTGGTGACGGCAACATAGGGTATTCGTCTTGAAGCAGTGGAGCCTCCACTTCTGCAGTGAGTTGACCATTTAGCAATTCATTAAAGTACACTTCCCATCGCTCCAGTATGCTTTGTGGATCGGTGATCAGATTTCCCTCTCCGTCCTTGCAGTATGTGCAGCGTGGTGTGTACTGCGTCATGTTTCGGACGGATTGGTAGAACTTCGCTCTCGGCTTTTTTCTATTTCACAGATTAAGTTCTTCTCCCAGGCTGATTTTTTCTGTCTGTGAAGCCGTTTTTCTATTCTTCTGAGCTCTTTATATTCTTCTTCGCGTGCCCGCGTTCTATGAGATTGTTGCATTGCTCGGTACGCAACATTCTTACGTTCAGTCGCTAGCTTGCATTCATCATCAAACCAGTCGTTCCGATTTCTACGACTGCTGCCTAAGATGGAGTTGGCAGTACTAATGACAGTATTCTTAAGGCGTGTCCACTTCTCATCTACGCCCAGCATACTGGCTCCAGGACTTACTCTCCCTAAATCAAGCGATTCTAGGGCGAGTCCTAACGCATTACCAAAGATGTTACTGGCGTTTTCATTGCGCAGGGCAGCCGTGTTGATTCGAACTTGATCGGCAGATGCAATACGTCTTCGCAAGGCAATCCGCCCTCGGAAGACCATACCAACAAGATAGTGATCCGAGTCGATATTGGCGCCTCGGTACGTTCGTACCGTCTTCAAGTTCGAGTAGTGACGACGGTCTATCAACACGTGGTCTATTTGGTTACGAGTGACTCCATCAGGTGATACCCAGGTGGCTTTGTAGATATCTTTTCGCGGGAACCTGGTACTCGCAACGACCATGTTTTTCGATGCTGCCAATTCTAAGACTCGAAGTCCATTGTCATTAGTGTTCTCATGCAAACTATGGGTGCCTGCGTAATGCCTGAATACCGGCTCCCGACCTATTTTTGCGTTCAAATCCCCAAGGATGATTTTACGTCATACCTTGGACAGGCATTGAGGGTCCTCTCGACTTGTTCGTAGTAAGTCTCTTTTTCTTCGTCTGAGGACTCCTCCGTAGGTCCGTGAACGTTAATGAGGCTAATGTTCGTAAATTTGCCTCGCACGCGAAGGGTGCATAGCCTTTCGCTTATAGCGTTAAAGCCGATGATGGTAGACTTCATTTTTTCGCTGACTAGGAAGCCTACCCCGAGCACATGGTGTTTTGTATGACAGCTGTAGTATACGTCATATTCTTTCTTCTGTAAAACACCATTCCCTGTCCATCTGATATCTTGTAGTGCTGTTATGTCAGCTCTATATTTTGACAGGGCATCGGCTAGCTGCTGAGCAGCTCGAGCTCTATAGAGCGATCGTACGTTCCATAAGAAAATTCGTAAATCGTTTTGCCGTTTTCGTTGCGTTGGTTGTCGTCGTGAGATCAGTCCGTTTCCGAGGCTTGTTGTCGGGTTCGTAATTCTAAATTTTACGGAACAGGGAATTAACCTGTTGCCAACCTGAGGAACCAGCCTGATCATTTTAGCCAAACCTTTTTTAAAAGGCTTGTTACTAGCGGCCGCCGCAAAGAGGCTATGATCACACTTCCACCAGTCCCGAATAGTTACGGCACGTGCATGTTTTCGTATGTTACATGTTATTCCCCCTATTCGTCTGATGGCTGACCGCTGCAAGATGCTTAGGCTTTCTTAATAGATGCAAGAAGTTTTTCACCCCTTCTGATCTGGCTACAATTTACAAGGCGTTTATACGCCCTAAACTTGAGTATAACTCCCATCTCTGGGCAGGTGCTTCTCAAACTTTTCTTCACCTGCTCGACAGAGTTCAGAAAAAGGCGTTAAAATTGTTAGGAGAGAGAAACATTAAGGAAACATTTCCATCACTCGAACATCGTTAAAATGTTTCATGTCTTTCTTTATTTTACAGGTTCTTTTACAAAAAATGTTCACTTGAGGTAGCCAGCTGCGTTCCACCCCTTAAACATTTCTCCCGTAACACTCGTCTTGCTAGGAACGCTCATCAGTTTACACTTGAGCCCAATTTCGTTTGTACCGTGAAATATAGGGATTCTTTCTTTAGCCGTACAACACGAATGTGGAACGAATTGCCTGGCACAATTTTTCCTTACCATTTTGATCTGCAGACATTCAAGATCAATGTTCATCGACACCTCCTTTCCCTTCTTCCCTAAATTCCTATCGCTCACGCTGTGACTTATCATTAAAAGGGCTATAACAAACCCCTTGAGCGCGTGTGCATTTATAATGCACACGCGCTCAAAAAAAAAAAAAAAAACAAATAAATACTTAAAATGTTGTACATTTTCAATTAACTCCCTGCAATTGTCATCATTACTTAGGGTCTCTTCATTGGCGTTTAGGTGTATGCAGTTTGTGTTGTGGAATTTTATTTTTATTTTTATTTTAACAACATGAGTAGGTCTGATGTGCATTAGCTTTGTTTTTTTTAGTATTTATTATGAGTCCAAAATCTTGACACCATCTTAGCACTGCATCGAATTCTCCTTGCATTATCCTGGTTGCTACTGACAGGTCTCTATGGCTGACAACGATCGCTGTGTCCTCCGCAAAAGCAAATCCGGTGCTGTTCTGTAAAACGCTGAGAATTTGGTTTGCATATATTATGTAAAGCAAAGGCCCCAGAATTGATCCTTGCGGAACTCCATAATGTAGATTTTGTTCATTGCTTACTGTATTGGATATTTTCACTGTAATTTTTCTATTTGTAAGGTAGCTTTTGAACCAATCCAGATTGTACCCGCGTATCCCAATTCTTTCGAGCATTTCGAAGAGTTTTTCAAACCTTAATGTATCAAAAGCCTTTTTAAAAGCAATAAAGATAACAATGTTATGGCAGCTTTTATTTAGATTTGTGTTGATAAGATTTGAGAATTCTGCGAGAAGCTTGCTAGTGTTTTTGTTTTTTGTCAACTACAGGAAGTATTGAAATAGGTCTATAGTTCAGGACATCAGTTTTTATACCAGCCTTATAAATTGGTCGAACTATTGCCACTTTAAGTTCATCTGGTACATGAGATTGCTCCAGGCTCAGGTTAGCTATGTGTTCTACTATTGGGGTTAGAGTTTCTGCATTTGATTGAATATCCTTTGCTCATATACCGTCTATTCCTGGTGATTTATTTAGTTTCATTAAAGTCTTAAAAATATCTTCTCTTGTGACTGGGGATATATAAATTGATTGTATGGAACTTGTTACTTCGGTGTGGTAAGTTTTAATATAACAGTTGTGCACAACAGTTTTAACTTCATTTATGAAACTTGTCGCAAAATTGTTCGCGAGCAAATTTGAACTGACTTCACTACCGAAATTTCTTTCGATCACTCCATCTAAGTTCTGTTTTCGTCTTCCAAGTATATCATTTATTAAGTTCCAGATTTTTTTTGTCGAATGAGGCATTTCAAGTTCCTCAATGAAGTTTGGTATATTGAATCCCGGTTGGCGATATAGAGCAATAATAGAAAATTCATCTTCTTTGGTTTTTATTTCAAGCTGCACGTTTTCGTAAAAATTGGTTTTTACAAAAGTTCTTTCTAGGGAATATCCGTTTTTTATGAACACTGCTATTCCACCTCCTCTTAACATTTGTATTTTTAGAAACTCAGACTCAAATCCACTAATTTCGTAAAAAATATTTTCATATTCTTTTATGTTTATTTCCACCAAAATAATAATTGCAAGATCATTAATTATATAATTAAGTTATGATATAAATAAATTCCAGTTTTTTCTAAAAGATCTTATATTATAGAGGCACGAAAATATTATTTTTTGGATAATTCATAATTTTTCAATTCCTTCATACTATCAATCACCCTGTGCTCCATATTCAATATTCGATCTATTACATTTTCATTATTTTCGTTCATTTGTGCCGTCATTTTGTAAGAAAATAATTAACTAAAGTAAATTAATCAATTTTTGAGACGTCATTGACAGTGTCAATGCGGATGATGCTACTTTTCTCATTCTTTCTCGCAAGAATTTTTCCATCTTTTGACGAAACAAACTTCCACCCATTCACTCTTGCTTGATTTTTTGACAACCACATGATATGTCTGTTTGTATCTGTGAGTTGGTTATTAACAAAAATAGATGCATTTTGGTTATAATTTTTGCCGGGTAATTTCTTATTTAAATCATTTAGGTAAACTGGCCCGTGTGAGTGTAGTTTTTGTAGAAAGTTTTGTTTGCAAAATTTGTTTGTAAATGAGATTATTATTTTTGAATCTTTTTGTTTGCTTTTTGTGTTTGTGCGATATATATTATTAATATCTGTTCCTTTTATTGTAAAGTCGGCTTATTTGGCCAGACTTTTAACAATTTTGGTTGTGCTTTCAGTTGTTTCAAATGGAATATTTTTAATTTCAATGTTCTTTTCAATTACCTGTTGCTTGAAATAGTTGATTTTATTTTCCATGCCAATGATAATTGAATCCTCAGTTTCAATCTGATGTTTCAGTTCAGTTATTTCCTCAGTTAAATTTCTTAGGAGTTTGTTGTTTGTCTCTAGTGTAGAATTAAAATTGTCGTAGTTCTTAGATACAAATTCTACACTTGTAGAATATTCTTTAAGCATCCTTTTAATTTCTTTCCCTTTGACTTGCTAGAACCTCGACCCGCTTCATCTCCGTTAGCCGTTGCCGAATCAGTTTGCCCTTGGCTGTCCATGGGAATTTGGCAGTCCTTTTGTCCTAGACCATCTTTTCGACAAAATTGGCACTTCCAAGTCTCCTTTTGTATAGAGTTCATACCTTTAAAAGTCCGTGCAGATATGGTGGTGCAATCAAAGTGAAGTTTCCTGTTGCAAGCCTTACACTTGACGTATTCGCCCTCCATTGGAAGGTCTTCTTCACAGTAACCACATCGCCCCATTTGTTTTTTTTAATTTTGTAATTAAAAAAAAAGGAGTTTAATCAATAAAAAAACACTATATTTTACTTTGTTTTATTGTAGTGAAAGATTCGTGGCTTTATAGGTATACAAAAATAATAAATAGGAAAAAATTGAGGATTGAAACACGTCCGTTCACTTTCAAGAATGTTAAAACTTGGTATTCAAATGAAGAAAAACCCATTTAGAGGTAGGCGACATCATAAGAGTAAACCGAGACAGCACTATAAGCCAAGACTGAACGAAATGGTGGTCACGGATAGTGATGGGCCATTAAGAAAATGTACTACGAAGTGATGGGCAGTAATCGAGTCGTCCCCGAGGACGTGGTAAAGTTTGTATGTCTGGCGGAACCTTAGAAGTTTTCATAAATGTATGTCGAGCTATGCGTAATAAACTGAGGGTAAGATAGAAAATGATAAATAGAATTTTTAAAGACAAAAATTAAAAGATTTTTTTTCGTTTAGCCATTGCATAAGATAGACAATTAGCTGAAACAGTAGAGCAATATTCTCCTGGTAAACAATAAGCGTAGAATAGGTTAAAAGAGTTAAGTAAAACCTAAAAACAAAATGAAATTAGGAAGAAAATAGTTCTTTTTGGATACGTATAATCTGAAAGGTGAAAATTAGACCAAAGTAGAATTGTCAAGAATAACTATGTATATAGAAAACTAAAAGGAGTAAAGGTAGAGTGTAGAGGGTAATTGAAAATTAAAGATTAGTGGACAGATAGTGTCATTCTTTCAAACTGGAAAGCCGAAATAAGACCAAAAACAATAACTAAAATTTTTCGATGTGTTGGTCTGAAGAGTACAGGTCAGGAGCAAAGACTAAGAAATTATAATTTTTATAATATTCAAATCAGATAGGTAGAAGGAAGTCTGTCAGTAAAGTAATTTTCTGAAAATCTAGTGCTCACCAATCTTAAAATCAGTTAAGAAAAGAAATACTAGGAAGGAATAAAAATATCTGAAAGAGAATCTAAAATTTCGGTTATCTACTTACTTCCATCTTAAAAACCTCTATGTCAAAAACTTATAGTACTTACTTATAGTTCAACTCCTAACACCAACCAGACTCAAACCTAAAGAGAATATGAGAAATTATCGCTAAAAGTTTTTTTTTGTACAAAAGAATAAGAATAATACTTACCTATGAAAAACTTACTGTCAATACGAGATTTAAATTAAGGTACTTAGCAAAAAAAGAAAAAATTAAATAACAACAACAACTATTGCTAGTTGTTAATTTTTATTTTAGTTAAGTGGAGTAATTGAATGAAATTCAAAGAAAAAGGTTAAGTAGTCTATACTCCGATGTGTTTCGCCTAAGTGTGAACGGTAGGCATCATCAGTTAGGCCGTCCACACTCTCCTAAGACACATATTTTATTTTAGTCGATGTAAGTGACTATATAAAATGCAAGGCAAAAAGGCGTTGCGAATTTTATAATATTAAAGGAAAACTTTGGTTAAAGTCCAACCTTTATGAAAATTATACCCGTGGCTAGGTTGTTTACAAAAAAAGAAAAAAATAAATAACAACAACAACTATTGCTAGTTGTTAATTTTTATTTTAGTTTAGTGGAGAAATTGAATGAAATTCAAAGAAAAAAGTTAAGTAGCCTGTACGCCGATGTGTTTCGCCTGAGTGTGAACGGTAGGCATCATCAGTTAGGCCGTCCACACTCTCCTAAGACACATATTTTATTTTAGTCGATGTAAATGACTATATAAAATGCAAGGCAAAAAGCGTTGCGAATTTTATAATATTAAAGGAAAACTTTGGTTAAAGTCCAACCTTTATGAAAATTATACCCGTGGCTTGGTTGTTTACAAAAAAAGAAAAATTAAATAACAACAACAACTATTGCTAGTTGTTAATTTTTATTTTAGTTTAGTGGAGTAATTGAATGAAATTCAAAGAAATAGGTTAAGTAGCCTATACTCCGATGTGTTTCGCCTGAGTGTGAACGGTAGGCATCATCAGTTAGGCCGTCCACACTCTAATAAGACACATATTTTATTGTAGTCGATGTAAGTGGCTATATTAAATGCAAGGCAAAAAAGCGTTGCGAATTTTATAATATTAAAGGCAAACTTTGGTTGAAGTCCAACCTTTATGAAAATTATACCCGTGGCTAGGTTGTTAACAAAAAAAGAAAAAATTATATAACAACAACAACTATTGCTAGTTGTTAATTTTTATTTTAGTTTAGTGGAGTAATTGAATGAAATTCAAAGAAAAAGGTTAAGTAGCCTATACTCCGATGTGTTTCGCCTGAGTGTGAACGGTAGGCACCATCAGTTAGGCCGTCCACACTCTCCTAAGACACATATTTTATTTTAGTCGATACTGTACCTTTTTCTTTGAATTTCATTCAATTACTCCACTAAACTAAAATAAAAATTAACAACTAGCAATAGTTGTTGTTGTTATTTAATTTTTTCTTTTTTTGTAAACAACCTAGCCACGGGTATAGTTTTCATAAAGGTTGGACTTTAACCAAAGTTTTCCTCTAATATTATAAAATTCGCAACGCTTTTTTGCCTTGCATTTTATATAGTCACTTACATCGACTAAAATAAAATATGTGTCTTAGGAGAGTGTAGACGGCCTAACTGATGATGCCTACCGTTCACACTCAGGCGAAACACATCGGAATATAGGCTACTTAATCTTGTTCTTTGAATTTCATTCAATTACTCCACTAAACTAAAATAAAAATTAACAACTAGCAATAATTGTTGTTGTTATTTAATTTTTTTCTTTTTTTGTAAACAACCTAGCCACGGGTATAATTTTCATAAAGGTTGGACTTTAACCAAAGTTTTCCTTTAATATTATAAAATTTGCAACGCTTTTTTGCCTTGCATTTTATATAGTCACTTACATCGACTAAAATAAAATATGTGTCTTAGGAGAGTGTGGACGTTCTAACTGATGATGCCTACCGTTCACACTCAGGCGAAACACATCGGAGTATAAGCTACTTAACCTTTTTCTTTGAATTTCATTCAATTACTCCACTAAACTAAAATAAAAATTAACAACTAGCAATAGTTGTTGTCGCTATTTATTTTTTTCTTTTTTTGTAAACAACCTAGCCACGGGTATAATTTTCATAAAGGTTGGACTTTAACCAAAGTTTTCCTTTAATATTATAAAATTTGGAACGCTTTTTTGCTTTGCATTTTATATAGTCACTTACATCGACTAAAATAAAATATGTGTCTTAGGAGAGTGTGGACGGCCTAACTGATGATGCCTACCGTTCACACTCAGGCGAAACACATCGGAGTATAGGCTACTTAACCTTTTTCTTTGAATTTCATTCAATTACTCCACTAGACTAAAATAAAAATTAACAACTAGCAATAGTTGTTGTTGTTATTTAATTTTTTCTTTTTTTGTAAACAACCTAGCCACGGGTATAATTTTCATAAATGTTGGACTTTAACCAAAGTTTTCCTTTAATATTATAAAATTCGCAACGCCTTTTTGCCATGCATTTTATATAGTCACTTACATCGACTAAAATAAAATATGTGTCTTAGGAGAGTGTGGACGGCCTAACTGATGATGCCTACCGTTCACACTCAGGCGAAACACATCAGAGTATAGGCTACTTAACCTTTTTCTTTGAATTTCATTCAATTACTCCACTAAACTAAAATAAAAATTAACAACTAGCAATAGTTGTTGTTGTTATTTAATTTTTCTTTTTTTGTAAACAACCTAGCCACGAGTATAATTTTCATAAAGGTTGAACTTTAACCAAAGTTTTCCTTTAGGCCGTGTGCGAACAGCGTTAAAATTTTATCCATTGGCTAAATTATGACACTAGTGTGGTGAATATAAACTTCAAAAATTTAGCCTGCTCTGGAGCAGGCTAAAATTTTAGCCAGTGGATAATTTTCTATGCCTATGAAGGAGTGAGAGAGATAGTCGGCGTAATGTGTTTGTTTTGATTGTTCCATTGCTTTCATTCGCATTTATTTTTGTTTGTTCGACTAATATCGAATTTTTCGTTTGTGTTTTATATAACTCTAATATTTAACGAACAAATAATAAGTTACCGATGTTTTACATTTCTATTCTGTGAAACAAATGTTTTATTTTTATTTTGGAAGTTCCGCTACCAAAAACCAGTGTGCCGTGTGTTTTGTTGTATTCATTTAATTGCATTTATTTTTTGTTTTTTGTTTGTTTTTATGTTGATGTCGAATTTCCCGTTTGTGTTTTTGTGAATTCCGCTTAATATAATTGTGTTATGAACGAACAATTACTTAAATTCACCGATAACACTTTTTTTACATTTCTATTTATTGTGAAACAAATTTGTTTTTTTTTTTAAGTTCAGCTGCCAAACCAGTGTTTTGTACCGCGTTTAAAATTTCCCATAATTTTAATTATTTTACAGAGTAGTTCTATTTTATTTCTTTAACAAAACACAATTTAGAATAGCCACAATTATGAAATTGTAAATCATTAATAAATTTGTTTTCGAAATTTCAAATTTGCGTTTTTATTTTTTTTAAGGGAATTTCATAGTACATCAAATAAAGAGAATTTAACCTACAAAAGGTCGAGTAGTTTTAAATTTTTGATATGTTGTAGGTATAGGATGTTTGGTGATAAAAAAAAACAATTTCCACACCACACCTCCGCCCAATTTGCTATCAGGAAAAAACTGCAAAAAATCGGTTTATTCAACTTATAACTTCTTTCTGGTACATTTTATCGAAAAAAAAAACTAATTACTAAACGCAAAACAAATAGAGCCACTTAATTAGCATGTTTTATATACTTTTTTTTTAATCAATCCTCATTCCATTATATCGTTCTTTAGTTATTAAAAAGTTGCATAGGATAGTTAAATTGAATTCTCCAAAAGATTGATAATGAAAACTCTCTCGGTAAAATCAACCATCACTAACTTATTGCGCTTTAAAAGTCAAAGAAATTCAATATTTTGAAAAAAACCAACTTTTGGGTTCTTTTGGATGAATCATCGATCATACAAATAAACTTTCTATATCACACTTCTTGGAAATTTTGTTTTGTACTAGTTTCGTTATTAGTTTTTTGTTTCGACAAAATGTACAAGAAAGAAACTATAGTCGAAATAAGCAAAAAAGTTGCAGTTTTTTCTTAATAGCAAAGGGGCAGAGAGGTTGTGGTTGTAGAAATTGTATTTTTACATCAGCCAAAAGAAATTATAATTTTTTCCTTACCCAAATGTAATTTATAATAGCTAAAACATAAAATATTGAGTACTGCGAAACTTTTGATTTCCGAAATTACAACTTTGCATTTATCCAACTTGGTTGTGTACGGAAATCTTAGTTAGTTCCATCAACAAAGAATTAAATAGTATTATAAAATTGAACGTATTTTACAAATACAAATTAAAACACCGAACATTTTAGTCGAAGACTTATATTTATTAATCAACCTTAAAACAGTTTGGTATATTTCCACGTATTCAAGCAAAAAGAAGGGAAATTTTTCAATTCTTGTAGGGAAATTTAAAAAATATATTAGGGTTAAAAATCCCATTTAATCCAGTTCGCACATCAAAAAGCTAAACATTTATTTACCTCAACTCAAACGTCAAAAATTAGCCAGAGGATAAAATTTTAACGCTGTTCGTACACGGCCTTAATATTATAAAATTCGCAACGCTTTTTTGCCTTGCAATTTATTTAGTGACTTACATCGACTAAAAAAAATATGTGTCTTAGGAGAGTGTGGACGGCCTAACTGATGATGCCTACCGTTCACACTCAGGCGAAACACATCGGAGTTAAGGTACTTACCTTTAATGGGAGAAAGTCTTAAAAAAGTAACTATAAAATTTGTCTTAACACTTCACGTGAATCTCAATGTAAACAGTATATTAGTCGGCAAAGTAATTTACTCACGTACTAGATTCAGGAGCAGATGAATGAACTTAACTACGGCCAAGTTCGTACTTGACGAGGTAGTGAAGTTTCGGAAGGAAACCAAAAATCAAATTGGATAAAGTTAAACGATAAGGCGCAGTAAAAATTTATAAGTAAGTCTTTTTAATTCCACATCTTCGACGATAAAGATTAAGTTATTAATAAAAGTAGTGAGATTAGTCAAACAAACAAAGTTTATTATAACAAGAATCAGAAAAGCCAAAAACCATAAGGATTGTTGAATATAAAACGTATTACAAAGAAAATCGAAGACAAAAAAAGGAGTAAATTGAAGAAAAAAAAAAGGAGCAAGGTAAGAAAAACTCAAAATTATGTACTTTAAAAGCACAGAAATACTTTTATTCATGGTACAGAAAGTACCTCATGCGATAAGATTCATCTGCGACAATTTTTTTTTTCATTTTTTTCGGCAACTCTAAAAATCCCTTAAAACATCCCTAGTGAATGGTGGATGTTTACGTATTCTAAAGTAACAAGGTGATTGTTAAGAAACTTTACACGGAGCTCCCGAAGTTGAGTGAGACATACCCAAATCCAACTCTACACAAAAAAAGATCCAATCGGAAAACGTGTCAGTCGGAAGGGAATACGGAAGGCTCACTCCAGGGATCACGTTTAAAGGAGCGCTAAAATTTGGAGGAATACATTTGGAAGTTTTTTTTTTACAAGCCAGGTAATAAGACAGTTTTTATATATGTAGAACATATAAAATTCAGTGATGACTGTACTTAATATTATGTATAGTTCATACATAAGCAACAAAGAAAAAGGCGCAAGGTTAGGTTAGGTTTATGTGGCTGTCAGGAAGACTACTGACACACTTAGATCACAGATAGGTCCGTTGTGATACCACGAATGAGCGAGGGAGTATTTCTTTAATTAAACCAGTTGGAGCTTCTTATGAAGCGGTATAAAGATAGAATATCAACGTTCGACATATCGCTTGGATCGTCGAAAAAGAGATTACCTAGGTGTAATTTACGTCTTTGGGAGAGAGCTGGGCATGAACAGAGAAGATGGGTGATAGTCTCCTCCTCCTCCTCGTCCATGCAGCTTCTGCAAAAATCATTAGAGAATACGCCAAGTCTTATGGCGTGTCTTCCTATGAGGCATTGTCCGGTTATGACACCAATCACGGAGCTAAGATGTAATCTGCCCATAGATAGCAGACATTTAGTACGTTTCTGATCTAATTTTGGCCAGATTTGCTTTGTCGCTACGCAGGTAGTAGTGTTTGTCTATCTTAAATTTGCTTTCTCTATGGCATTTAGTTTTAGCATGAGTTTGCTTGTAGCGATAGGTATACCAATATTCACCTTGTTAGATCAAACCGGCAATAGGGTTCCATTTCTGGCGAGTTCATCGGCTTTGCAGTTTTCCTCAATGTCTCTGTGTCCCGGCACCCAGAAAAGGTGAATATTGAACTGTTCTGCCATCTCCATGAGAGATGATCGACAGTCGCGGGCAGTTATTGAGTTTGTGGAAACAGCACTGATTGATTTAAGGGCTGCCTGACTGTCTGAAAATATACGGATATCCAATACAGATATCACGTTTTCCCTTAACCAGGATAATACCTCTTTGATCGCCAGAATTTCCGCTTGGAACACACTACAATGGTCAGGTAGACGGAATGAGAGACTTAAATTTAGTCTGTCTGAGTACACGCCACCACCAACCCCATCTTTAGTTTTTGAGCCATCAGTGTAAAAATGAACTGATTCATCTTTCAAGAAACTCTCATTTTCCCAAGTGGATCTTGGTGGGATGGTGACTTGAAAATTCTTGTCAAAAACTAGCTGGGGTATAGAGTAGTCGGAGTGACTTAATTTTGGTCCGAATGTTTTCAGAATAATGGAGTGACCAATTGAGTTATCGGTCCATTGAGAGATGGCTTTGAGACGAACGGCTGTGCTTGCGGCCGTTTGTTTGCTAAAAATATCAAGGGGTATGAGATAAAGTAGAATGTCAAGAGCAGCTGAAGGTGTCGAACGGAGAGCTCCGCTAATACACTTACAGGCTGACCGTTGGACTTTACTTAACTTGTCACGATATGTAACTTTGTCAAGAGCAGTCCACCATACTGCTACCCCGTAAGTTAGTATCGGTCTGATGACCGCTGTGTAGAGCCAGTGGGTTATGTATGGGGATAAGCCCCATTTATTTCCGATAGCTTTTTTGCAAGAGAAGAGTGCTACTGTGGCTTTCCTAACTCTTTCCTGTATATTTGCTTTCCAATGTAGTTTTTTGTCCAGGATAAGACCTAGATATTTAGCTTCATCTGAAAATCTTAGTGGAGTTCCCATAATTTATGGAGGACTTATTTGGGGAATTATATATTTTCTTGTGAAGAGGACAAGTTCAGTTTTGTTTGGGTTTATACCCAGTCCGCATTTTTCTGCCCATTTGAGCATAATATTTAGAGCATTTTGCATTAATTCAACGAGAATTTGAGCATGTTTTCCCGATATTGCAATGGCAACATCGTCGGCATACGCGATCACTTTGAAACCTTCTTTTTCTAGGCTTTTTAACACCTCATTTACGACTATGTTCCATAGAAGTGGGGAAAGGACTCCGCCTTGAGGTGTACCTCTGCTGACAGATCTTCTTTCATGAGTGCCACCTAAAGATGAATTAATAATTCTACTTTCTAACATAAGATTAATTAGGTCATTCAGTGAACCATGTATATCTAGTTTCTTCAGTGACGCTGTGATTGCTTGATAGCTGACATTATTGAAGGCGCCTTCAATATCGAGAAATGCAACTAGAGTGTACTCTTTATGATGTAGTGAGTATTCGATGGTTCGTACCAGTGTATGTAAAGCCGTTTCTACCGATTTTCCTTTACAATAAGCGTGTTGTGCAGTAGATACCAGATTAGGATCTATAGCATTGCGCAGATGGATATCGATCAATCTCTCTAGAGTTTTGAGAAGGAACGATGATAGGCTGATTGGTCTGAGATATTTAGGGTTAACCTGGGAGCATTTACCGGCTTTGGGTATAAAGACAACTTTTACCTCTCTCCATAAAGAGGGAATGTAAGTAAATTTTACGCAACCAATTAGGATGATCTCTAGGATGGGTGTTATGATATCCGAGGCAAATTGAAGCTCGGCAGGTATTATGCCGTCGGGTCCGGGAGATTTGTAAGGATCAAAGCTGTTTATAGCCCATTTCAGTTTATCCTTAGAAATCAGACCAACAATATTTGTATGTGTGTTGCTTGATAATAATGAATCAATGCTATTTATATTTTGTGAGCTACCTGGAAAATGGGTGTCTAGTAGCAAGGTGAGCGATTCTTCGCAAGAATTGGTCCAAGAGCCGTTAGCTGTCTTTAAGGAGCTAGGCATTGTAGGATTTTTTGATAGAATTTTTCTTAATCGTGAAGCTTCTGAAGTTTCTTCTATTTTTCCACAGAAGTTCCTCCAGGAGGTTCTTTTATTATTCCTTAATTCTTTTTTATAAATTTTTAGGGATTCTTTATAAAATTCCCAGTCCAGACTATCTCTAGAATGTTTAGCTCGGTTAAAAAGTTGTCTGCACTTTTTCCTGAGCAGTTCTAGACCCGAGTTCCACCAACGTGGTTTCTTTTTTCCTCTTATTTGAGTAAGGGGACAAGAAATGGCCATTGATTAATTGAGAGCTAGGGTGAGATCTTTGACTTTATCATCAAGATCATTTTTATTAGAAGGGATACTTAAGAGTTATGGTTTAACTAATCTTACTAAAGTTTCTCTATATAGTTGCCAGTTGGTTTTCCGATAATTTCGGAAGGCTGTCTGTTTTTTAGATTCTTCATCAAGACAAAATTGGATGTATCTGTGATCAGAGAACGAATGTTCCTTAGAAACTCTCCAGTTTTTGATCTTGTGATGAATCGTATCGGAGACAAGAGTGATATCTAGAACCTCTTGTCGGTTTTTGGTAATGAATGTTGGTTCATTGCCAATGTTACTTACTATAAGGTTAGTACTTAGAATAAAATCAAAAAGTGACTCACCTCTGTCATTTATGTCTGTACTTCCTAAAGGCGCAAAGTTAAAAATATAATAAACTAGGTAGGCACGAGGTCTAAATACAATAGTAGTTAGTCACAGTAAATACATACTTTAGTAAAAATAACGATTGTAGATAGTACGCTCGTAGCATTTTGATAAGTTTTTATTGGTTTTGAAAGACATATACATTTTATTACAGATAAAACACATTTTTTTTACAATGTACTAAAAATTTTGTTTTCCATACAGGCAGACATCGTAAGAAGTGTGGTAGCAGACGCAGCTGAGGACACAGAATTGCAGTGTGACATCCGTTACGTAAATGTCCACTACAACATCCCGTTCTCTTGAAAAAAAAATCACTGCCAAAGCCTGCCTGGCTTTTTATTTGCATTCAAATTTGGAATACGACCTAAAACGATCATAATTACGAAAATTCTTCATCAACCGAGAAACTTGAGGGGTTATTAAAATCAGCACCAACTGTACATACGGAAGAAATGTGGAAAAGTAACGCTAAGAAAATCAATGTGGGAAGCTGTTGTAAGCGGCTAACAGCATCTTTCAACGTGGGATACAGTCCATACGCAGACTTACTCACCAACAACGGGAATTTTGTGGATCTTCAAAATAAAAAAGAAAGCAGACTACAAGTAACTCCTACAAATTAAAATCTATATACCTATCCTGATATGAGGTATGATGCACAATTTATAAAAAAAAAAAATATATATATATATATATTATTCTTTTCGTAAAAATATCAAACCAAATTTATTATGATTCCCATTATTCAATTTGTAATTTTTATCGTCAATTCAAATAAATACCTGGAAATATAAAATTATCTACGTCACGATATTGTCAAGGCAATAGATGTTCATATTTAAGTTGATAAATTCCATAAAGAATTTTTTTTTTGACTTCAGCACTAACAGAGTGCAGTTAAGATAATTCAACTTTACATGATCTAAAGTAAAACCTATAAATAATTTTTTTTTTTTTTGGTACTATAAACTGAGTGATCTTGAATTTAAAAATAATAGACCTAGTTGGTCACTGCGAAATTTGAATCCTTCTTTTCATATGTAAAGAAAGACCGCCATACAAGGATAAACATAATATTAAATCTCTATGTCGTATAGAACATAACGTACCTACGATCATATGCAAAAAAAAAGAAAAAAGAGTATAACGATTCACTCAAGTACCTTCCATTCGGCAAGTAAATAATTGGTCACGTACCAATAATGTTTAAAGTTTTAATATTCATCAAGTGTACCTATTTCATCATCAAATAAGAATAAAAACTTAAAAATTTTTTTTTTTTGGAAAGTAACCAATAATTATCATCATCTTTTTTTTTAAATCGTCTGGTCGTCAATCGACAAGGTGCACCTTATCTTTCGTCGTACCTTTCTTATCTTATTCCTATTTATTATATTACCTTTAAAACTATATTGGATAATTTACATAACACATAAATTTATTTCAGCTTGTAGTGTATTTTTGAAATTTTTATTTAATATCCGAACCCCAATATTTTGGTATCGTTCGTTGAGAACTATTCTTATATTTTTTGGACAAAAGGAATTCTTGTGCTGACTTTAAGTCATTGATTTGTTGTTTCTTTTGTGTCCGTTTGAGAAATATCCTCTGTGGAATTTCCTCGGGAAATTTATTAGCACTATTACTCGTAGCTAATTTGTTTTTTTTTTTTTATTCACGATAAATATAAAGAAAACTGATTACAAGCAATCAGTCGGTAACGAACATTTCTTTTTATCGATCTTAAGGCAATCGTTACGTCTTTCTGACTGGCTAGGACCATTTCTAGCAGAGTTAAGCGGCTGATGAACAAGTTTGATTAAAATTTAGTTCTTTTTATTCGTTTTTACTTCGCTGTAATCTTAGGCCTGAAGGGATATTTACTGAGATAACCTCTCTTAACGCGAAAAGAGGGGAGGTGAAATTCACATCCTACCTCACATTTTTGTAACAATCTATAACGGATTTTAATATATACGAAATGGTATTGAATGAATTAGTATCACTTTTCTTTTGAAGCCGATTTCGAGCCTTTTATTTTGTTAAAAGATAAAGAGAGTTTTAACACAAGTTTTGCAACTTTATAAAGTAACTCAGAAGTTTTTTTTTTTGATGGGTCGTACAGTCACCCAGTATAGCAGTCTTTTTGGATAAATTTTGATACTTAGTAATTTAAACAATTTTTCCCTTTTACGACTTTTTCTTTAAAGTTATTTTTTTTTAAGTACCATTTTTTTTCTTTTAATTTATTTGAAACAATAAACAGAAGTAAAGTATGATATTTCAAATTTTATTTCAAGATTCAAGAATAGAGTTTAAATAAATTTTTTTGAAGTAATCAAGATTAATTTAAAATTTAAATTTATCTAAGGAATATGTGTAGGCAAAGATTTATATTATATCTTTTTATTCAGATTTTTTTTGATAACGATTTGTTAGTATATAAGTTATGAACAATAAAAATTGCATAAGGTGAAAATGGAATCATTAGTTTTTCCTCGTCATCTTTTGTTGTCGCTTAATGATACGATTAGTTTTTAATCTTAGGGAAGTAGTTCCTTTTTTTTAGCAATTGTAGGTATCATGAAGGTGTGAAACCCAAAGGATGGGGGTCGTGGCTGGCGTTATATGCGCTACGCCTAAGGAAGTTCCTTCACCATAACAACAACAGTAGCAGTGTCAACAACAACAACAACATAATCAGCAACAACATCATCAACAACAACTACGACGATGAATACAACTGTGGAGTCGTTCTTCACTTAGTTGTCATCTTTCTATAAAATGCAATAAATCATGGTTACGAGAATTTTCTTCACTTAAGCGGGATGTACATACATAAATTCACGCCAATAGGTACGTCATTGGGAGGGTAGCGAGGAGAGTTAAATATCCTTTCGCGACTTTCGGACGGGAAGTTAGGCGATAAAGGGGGAACCCAATACACCTGTTTCTCCCGACTCTTTAAGGGTTCCTGTGAAATTATTCGGATGATAAGGAACGTTAGGTAGGGTTAAGGGCCAAGTAATCCGAATGGACTACCTACATCTTGTCCAGTTTACATTAATACAATTGTTCTTCTTTAACATTTATTCTTTTCTGACTATATCTCCACGAATTCCACCATCGGCCCCTCTTGCTTCTTAGAATTAGCTTCTGAAATCTTGAATCGAGTCATCCGTCACCAAGACTCCAGATCTAATAATTGTAGCACCGACTACTTGTTCCTGCAGCATGATCCACTTCCTTGAACCGTTGAGCTGGCTAAGGCGAATTTTTGCAGACCTGCAGCGGCAGTCGAACAATAGTCACCCTGTTGGTCTAGGCTTGGACGTGCTTAGCAATAAGTACTAAAAGTCACATAGGTTAGCAGGTGTAGGATCATTTTTTTTGTTTGCGTTATTGGTGAGAGATGGTTGCTTAGATAGCGATACCTACTCAATTCTATAGGTAGAGGATTTAAATCATCTTCGATATATATCGTAGACTCTAATGCAATAGTTCGAGCATCGTCAAGATCAACCTAAAGTCATGATTTCATCAGTCTTAACCCATTAATAAAAGTCTGATGATCCTAGGTGTGATAATATCGACATATATTTCATCTACATGTGTCGAGTTCTCTCGATGTAGGGAAGAAAAGGTGGATTAATCTCGTCTAAGGTTAGTGACCTGTGACACAAGAGGATAGTACCACTCTTTCACTTTCTTAGATCGATGGAACTCACAATAATATGTCAGGATCCTAGATGGGACTTCTCGTTACAAGGATTATAATGTGCTGGTAGAGGGAAGTAAATCCTATTCTGTTTAGTTCAAAGTGAGACTGTTTAGACACAATCCATTTCAGGTTGCGCTTGTCTTTTTTTTTTTTGGATCATACCAGTATAGTTTAACGATTGTTATACAACTACTCTCCTCTATTATCTAGCCATCCACTTTTCCTTTTGTAGCGGGGGGAATCAACCCGTCCGTCCGTTACATAAAAGCGCCCATACGTGTGGGGCCCGATGGAATAATTTTTAGAGAATTTATGAAGAAATTTAGAAAAGAATAAGTTAATTTTTTGTAGTGTGATGAAAATTTTTTTTTAGAAAATTTTTTTTTTGAGTCGATAGTTTTATTGAGATTTACCATCGGAAGGTAATTGTCTTAAGTGTCGACCGGTGATTGGTTGATCTATCCTAATAACGTCAGCAGCGATAACCTGTACAATTTCTTCTCCACTCTCAATAAAAATAGTCATTTGTAATTTGGTGATTTTTCAAAGTCAGATGTCCGTACTGGACGTATTATCGTCTAGTAGCCGTAGCTTCTACTGCGAATCATTTCATTTTTTTTTATTAAGTCTTTGCTTTTTTCGAACGTTTGTTCTTTCGATCGGTGAATGGTCGATTTACATCCTGTTTACGTCTGTTGCGAAAGCCAAACGGCTGAAACACTAAGAAAAGAAACATCAACCCAAAATTTTACTTTTATATGCAACACCTATTACACTCAAAGGAGTAACTTTATAGCTTTTTCTGACGACTAATTTTTATATATGGTTCCGTTCTGTTGTCCGCTAAGGAAGTAATTTTTTATTCATAGGTCTGTAGCGACAGGGGGATAAAATAGTAGAAAGGAAGAGTAAGAAAAAGTTTAATTTGTTGAAGAGACAGTGAAGATTCACGTAACCAAAGAGTAATGATGTTGTTGTTAAAATTTTTCTGAAGTACTATGTTGTTGAGGGATCACTCTGGGGGCACAAAAACTCCAGTCACGACTCCGTACCTGAAAGTAATATAGAAAGCAAAAAAAATATTAGAAAGATTATATTTTTAAGATTTTTTTTTTGAAAAATTAAAAAAATTTTCTTTGAAAATCAATATAAGTTTATTTAAGTTTAATTATGCTGGTAGCAATCATTCAAGTTTATGCTGGTAGCACAATTATTCAAGTTTATGCTGGTAGCAAATAATTTAGATATATGCTGGTAGCAATTTTTCAAGTTTATGCTGGTAGCACAATTTTTCAAGTTTATGCTGGTAGCACAAAAATTCATTCAAGTTTATGCTGGTAGCAATTTTTAGACATAGATTTTTCTTTAAGTTTTTTTTGAAAATTTTAGTTCATTCAAGTTTTTATTAGTAATATTGAGATAGAAAAATAATCTTTTTTGGAAATTTAGCTTATTTAGTATTTAGATCAAGTTAAATTTTTTTTTTTAAATTTCAAGTAAGAAGGTTTCTTATTTTTATCTTTATTTATTTATTTATTTATATATGCCTACACATTAAGAAAAATAATAAATTGCAAGCTAAAAATTAAGAATTTTTATGAAAAAAAGCTACTCAGTTATAATAAAAAAAAACACAATTCAAAAATTAAGTTTTACTATATATAAAAATATTCATTGAATAATTAATTAATCATCTTTTCTTTTTGAAACATATATATATAGCAATAACAAAAGTAAGCAGAAAAAAAATGCACGTATCTCTATTCAATTTAATTTATTTTAATTAACAATCTTATATTAATTGATTTTGAAGATGATTGCGCAGTTCTGCACGAAATCGTACTTCACTATTTAACCTGTTCAAGTTTCGGGGCAGGGAGTTCCACAAGCGGATGGCGTTTATAAAGAACTGACGCTCCGAGGTCAGACAAGTGAAACGAGGATGAATAAGTTGTTGAGATCTGTTTGAGGAAAAAAGGCATAGACTGTTATTGATATTGAAAAGTAAAATTAGGGTTCTATAACGAAAAAGATGATCTAGCGAAATATTATAAATTTGTATCGAGAAATTTGAAATGTGATCAAATCGTCGCAAACCGAAAATGTACCGCGCTGTATTGTTAAAGGCAACATTAAGCTTTCTCCTACTGACAGCATCACAGTTCCAAAATACTTCGCAACCGTATGTAATTATTGGAACGACAAGCGTTTTTGCCAACAAAAGACGTGTTTTTAGAGGGGTATGAACCTGCGAGGTCCATAATAAACGAAGTACTCCATATACTTTACCGACGGCTGCGTTGATGTGCGTATCCCAAGTCAGTGTTCGGTTGAATAACATGCCAAGATTTCTTGCAGATTGGGTATAAGCAATTGGTGAATTATGTAGGTCTAAAGTAATCAAGGTCTAAGACTTTTTTACTAATGACGATGCATTATGATTTCATGGGGTTCAGGAACAAACCATTACTTTCTGACCAACGGGAAATCTCTTCAAGATTCTTATTAACTGTTCGGGCGCAATCTTCAATAAGACCTTATGGACAACTATTGAATAGTTTTACATCATTAGCATACATTTGAATAGCAGATCCACTTATAATCGAAGGAAGCTCATTAATATATAAGGAGAAAAGCAGAGGTCCTAAGATTGAACCCTGTGGGACTCCTCTTGTTATTGGAAGAAAATTAGAGAGGCGACTTCCAGCCGAAACTACTTGCTTTCGGTCTTCAAGATATGATGAAAATAACCGCACGGCTGAAGGAGAAAAACCATATAAAGTCGAAAGTTTGTAACTTAAGTTTCTATAGTCCACAGTGTCGAATGCTTTGGAAAAATCGAGAAGTACTAAAAACGTCACATGATCATTATCCAAGGCAAGTCCAATATCATCAACTACATTTATAATGGCTGTAGTACAGCTATATTTTAGCCGGAAGCCAAATTGTTTCGGTGAAAGTATGTTTCGGGATCTAAGGTGAAAAGTAAGTTGTTTTTGCACGACCCTTTCGAATACTTTAGACAAGAAAGGAAGCACTGAAATGGGTCTGTAGTCTGTCCCATTTCGATTTTTCGGAATAGGAACGATTTTTGCTAGCTTCCATAAACTAGGAAAGATCCCCGTCATTAATATTGAGTTAAAAATGTGTGTAATGCATGGCAGTATGATATGTAATATGGACTTAACGAAAATAGGACTAATACCATCAATGCCGACTGCATTAGACTTGACGGACAATAAACTTTCGACGATGTCAGTGCTGTCAACCCTAGATAAATTAAACATCTTAATTGGAAAAATTAAGTTTTTTTTTGAAGTTAAGTTTTTTTGAGAATTTATTAAGGGGTCTACCCACAGAAAGTTTAGGTTAAGGTTAGTTAGTAAGTTAAATAATAAGTTATAGTAGAAATAGGTTAGAAATTATAATAGGTAGTTAGTAAGTCATTTAGTAGGAATATCATAAATTTTTTTTACTAGGTTCTCCACAATCGTTGTGCCTAATCGCGTAAACAATTTTCTTTTAATAAATCATTTATAAACATTTTTATAAACTATCAATTTTGGATCGGATATCATGGGAAAATCTTACTTCTTGTCGGAAGGAAGAAGCAATCGGAGGCAAGAGGAACCAGAGTCACCGAAAGCGAGGAGAGTACCGTCTCCAGAACCGCACAACACCAGGTTCAGGAAAAATCAATATCTTTTCCACGACATGACCATGGAAGCAGGTGAAGCCCTAGACGAAAGTCAAATCGAGGAACCTGGTCCATCAGTTAGTAGAAGGATAGCATTGGAAAGAGCTCAAATAGTATCTGACGAATTACTCAAAACTCCGGAAAGACAACCAAAGGTGGAAAGAACACCAGCAGCAGCACGTCATACGGAAGACTATGAAGCGTATATTAAGGAAGTAGCTTTGGCTGCGGTAGGTTTCAGTCGAGCTGAAGATAGAAAAGCTTTACAGGAATTATAAGAAAAAAAACCAAGCTCTGCTTTTGGAAAAGATGAACGAGGCTATGAATAACGTACTAGCACAAATCAATGTGGTGAGACAACCATCAGCAGCAACTATTCCATTATGCGACTTACCAACTGCAAACCTACCGACGTCAAACCTACCAACTTTTACTATTTAAAGAGAACCGACAGAAACCTCGCGGCACAATAAACCTCACTTTCCCAGGATTTGGCCAGATAGAGCAAATACGACAAATCGCCGAGAAAACAATCGTAACCCCGAACCAGATTTCTATGAACAATTAAACAGAATACAGTTTAATAATACCTCCGCTAATAGAGATGTGAGAGTTCCCATGCCTTCACCAGCAGCTTCAATGTATAGATCACCTCACTACCAGAAATGGGGAATTTCCTTTAATTCCAAAAACATGACGGTAGACGAATTCTTATTTCGGCTAGATAAAGTAAAAGACAGCTACGGCGCCTCCTGGGACGAAGTTGTTTCGAACTTTCATCACTTTGTTAGTGGTCCTGCCGAGGTGTAGTACTGGATCTATCTGAAAAATAACCCACAAACTTCCTGGGTAGCGTTAAAGTTGGCATTGATAGACCATTACGGTAGTTTAGAAACTGATTCCGAGATCTCTAGACAGATGGCAGAAAGGAAGCAAATGCTAGGAGAGAGTTTCGGCTCAATTTATGATGCCCTCTTGAAACTAAATTCAAAAATGAGGAATCCTCGACCGAATGAGGAATTGGCCGAAATTATTAAACAAAACGTTAAGCGCCGATTGGGCGAACTTTTGTTGACATTCAGAACGACTAGGTTAGCTGATTTAGTATACACGTGCCGGGAAATGGAACGCTATCTAACCCAACATGAACCAATATGTCCGAGGATGCCTCTTATTTTCAACAACCCCGTGAGGAAACAAGTGAGTGAGATCGAGATTCAAACAGAACCTTTACCAGAAGACATGTCTCTTGCTTTAGAAGCATTTCAAAGGAATCGAAACCTCGAACCTAAAATTAATTTCGAAAAAGCCATATGCTGGAACTGTCTCAAAACCGTTCACATCTTCCTAGATTGCATTGAACCTCAAAACAAAATTTTCTGTTACCGATGTGGTCAACCCGAAGTCTTGTCCCCTAACTGCCAAAAATAAAAGGGAAACCAATCACTGATTCACCAATTGTCCGAGAGGGAGCTGACCAGGATTTGCCACTCGGGAAGTCCAAATTAGAATCTTTACCTATAACCGATAAAAAAATTACTATCTTAAAGAAACCCGAAACTCAGAACATTATCAATAATTTTTCAAAACCTACTAGAATCCCTATCCTAAGACCTCAAAAATCACTTCACCAGAGGCAAATTGAGTACGCCGAAGCGCGTCAACGCATTTATACTTATCCTAACAATAACAAAAAAATCCAAAAACTAAGAATTAGATTTATTTCTAAACGTAAGCTACATAGAGCAGTAAACATCGCCGAAATGGTGTGTCTGAAAGACGATCCACGAACCTACCTTAAACTAGAATTATTTAAACATAAATGGCTTGGTTTACTCGACTCCGGAGCGAGCATTAGTTGCCTCGGTAACGGTGCCGCTAAATTTGTCGAAGATACTAATATTCCATATAGAAAATTTGATTCTAGCATTTCGACAGCTGACGGAACTAAACAGCGTAATGCTGGGGTGGTTACTACGAATGTTACATACAAAGATCTAGTTCTTCCGATCGAATTATACATAGTGCCATCTCTAGCTCAAGATTTATATCTAGGCATCGATTTCTGAAAGACATTTAAATTAGCTCCACAAATCATATCTTCTATAGATACCGTTACCGAGACAACAGCCGGTCAGGCAAATATGCCGGAATGTCTCCTATCTGTAGAGGAATCTATTATTCTCCAAAATACAGTTAAGTAATTTCCGTCATTCGCCGTTCGAGGTCTCGGACGGACACATTTAATGGAACATTCCATAGATACGGGAAACGCAGAGCCCATAAAGCAACGTCACTATCCCATATCGCCAGTAGTACAAAGCCTTGTGTACACGGAATTGGACCGTATGATCTCGTTAGGTGTTATCGAGGAAAGTCAGAGTGTTTGGTCATAGCCAGTCGTACTGGTGAGAAAACCTGGAAAAAACCGCCTATGTCTCGACTTCCGAAAAGTTAATGCCGTGCATATTAAAGGATTGCTAGCACACCTTTCCGAAACACGTTCTATTTCTAGCGTTGATTTGAAAGATGCTTACTGACAAGTACCCCTGGAGAAAGAATTACGGGAGAAGACAGCGTTTTCAGTCCCAGGAAGACCCCTGTATCAATTTAAAGTAATGCCGTTCGGTATCTCGAACGCTGCGCAAAGTTTGACGAGCTTAATGGATAAGGTGATTCCACGCGAGCTGAGGGAGCAAGTGTTCATTTACCTAGATGACTTGTTAGCCATCTCGAAAGATTTTAACGATCATATTTCGACACTTTCGAAAGTAGCAAAGCATCTTACTGATGCGGGTTTAACAATAAACGTAGAAAAGTCTAAATTCTGTTTCCACGAATTACAATACTTGGGTTATATAGAAGGACAAGGTTGTTTGAAAGCAGATCCAAATAAAGTACCTGCTATTGTAGAATTCCCTGTACCAACCACGATACGCCAGGTTCGTCATTTTCTAAGAATGGCTGGATGGTACAGACGTTTTATAGAAAATTTTTCTACCATAACCGCACCCATATCAGATACGTTGAAAAAGAAACAGAAATTTTAATTTGGATTTGAAGCTATCACAGCTTTAGAAACAGTTAAAAAAGCGCTGACTTCAGCACCAATTTTAGTCAATCCTGACTTCACGAAACTATTTATCATCTGTTGTGATGCTTCATCCACAGGGATAGGACGTGTCCTATGTCAATTGGACGAAGAAAGGAATGAGAAACCTATTTATTTTTATTCACAAAAACTGAATTCAGCTCAGAGAAACTACACTGTGACAGGGATAGAATGCTTGGCAGCGGTCCAAGGATTTTACAAATTTCGACCATATGCCGAAGGGTATATTATTCTTAGTGATAACTGTCCATGCGAGTCTACGGTGGTTGCATTTCGAGCAGACTTCCGCTCATCATCAGCAACACGATAAAAAATTAAATAAAATGGTTATAGCTTAGTTTTAAACATAAACAAAATAAACATAAACAAAATAAATGCAGTAAACGCTGCAAACTTTATAACATCATACCAGCTGTCATAAAAATCAAGACAGCAGTCATAAATTCGGTAACTGAAAATGTGATAAGATTAGCTTAAAAGAATTGGTTAAATTTAGAACTGAAATCCAAGTACGCAGATTTATCTAAAACGGAACTTCGATTGTACTCATTACATCTGCAGTTAGCATCGACTTACAAAAATATGAATAACATTGCAACAACCAACTGCGAATGGTATGAATTCCTACGAAAAACAGCGATTGAAATTGATAATTTAGTGATAAAAAAGAAAGAAAAACAAATCAAAAAGTTTAATACGCTCTTACAAAAAACACCAAAATGAGAGACAAACTTTACCACACCACTACCAGTTGACAACATAGTGATAAATATTTCAGACGTAGAATTGTCAACTGATGAGTTAGATCTTTTAAATAAAGGGTTAAATTATGGTATACATCCCACAACAACACCAGTAAAAGATGTAATTGTTGACATTGAAACAATTTTAAAATATACATTTCAAACCACCAAAAATGAGATTCGGGAGCGCACAAAAGAGTGTATTGATAAAAACAAAAACAATAAACCGAAAAGAAAACATCAAAGTCCAAACGAAATTGAAGTTATGAAAAATATTAAGAAAAAAGATATTTCTATAATGAAAGCAGATAAAGGAAACAAAATCGTCGTTAGGTTAGGTTAGGTTTGCGGGTTGCTGTAGGAGAGCCAATAGCTCAGCCCCAGCGCACTTAGGTCAATGTAGACCCATTGTGATGCCCATTTGAGGGTTTACCAATTCTTCCTCTTACCATACTCGTAGTCCATATTTAGTTCCTTAGTATCATTCCGGGGTGTTCAACCAACCATATAGATTTGATATTGGGCACTCTGATAGTTCTTTGATGCTTTCGAAGAAGTATTTCCCCAGAGTTTTATTTCTTAGATGGCAGAGACTGGGGCAGTGACAGGGGTAGTGGGTTATATCCTCATGTTCTTCCTCGTCACTGCAACCTCTACATAGATCGTTTTCAGTTAGACGTAGTTTTTTGGCGTGATATCTTTGCATGTTATGGCCAGTTAAAACACCTACCAACGTCGATACTGACTTCCTGTCTTTTTGAATGATTGCGATGAGAATGGTAATATCCTCTCGGGGTAGTGCCATCATTGATGCCACTTTGGCAGCTTTCGTTACTGCTAGAACCTCTGCTTGGAATACACTGCTGTTATTGGGAAGTCTGATTGAGCCTTCTATATTCAAAGCTTCTGAGAAGAAGCCAGCCCCAGTACCTACATCTATTTTTGAGCCGTCTGTAAAGATGGATTTGGTTGTAGGTTGTAAGACTTCATTATTAATCCACTTCTCTCTACTTGGGAACAAGCATTGGAATGGCCTTTCAAAATCTGTAAAGGGAACTATGTAGTCAGACTCTACATTTGTTCCTGTGTGGATGTTCAAAATTTCAGAGTGTCCAGCTAAACTGGATCTCCATAGATTATATTGGCTAATCCTGAGAGCGCTTTTTGCTGCAGTTTTCTGCATATAAAGGTCAAGTGGCAGAAGGTTAAGTATGGTTTCTAAGCCCGCCGTGGGTGTCGTGCGCAAGGCACTGGTTGATCCAATACATGCAAGTCTCTGGATGTTAGTCAATGCCTTAAGGTTTGTAGCTTTGTTAGCGGCTTTCCACCAAACTAAGCATCCATACGTCAATATCGGTCTCACTATCGCAGTGTACATCCATAGAATTACCTTGGGTTTAGGGCCCCAGTTTTTCCCAAAAATTCTGCTGCATGAGTAGAATGCGATGGATGCCTTTTTGACTCTTTCTTGGACATTCATTTTCCAGTTCAATTTCCTATCAAGTATGATTTCCAGGTATTTCGCGCTTTCGGATAACTTAAGGGGTGTGCCTTCAATTGATGGCAGATGGAATTGTGGAATTATTCGTTTGTGCGTGAATAGAACTAGTTCTGTTTTTTGGGGATTAATACCTAAGCCGCATTTTTGGGCCCATTTGTTCAGTGTGTTGATAGCTCTTTGGAGGATATCACTGATGGTGTCTAGGAATTTCCCCGTGGCCATTATGACTAGGTCATCTGCGTAGGCAATGACTTTTATCCCATTATTATTAAGCAGTACTAAGACCTCATTCACAACTAATATCCACAGCAGTGGTGAAATAACCCCGCCTTAGGGTGTACCTCTTGAGGCAGTCATTTTCAATTCTGTGTTAGCGAGGGAGGTGTTTACGTTTCTTTTGTTTAATAGGCTTATTATTAGTATTATTTGAGTAATACTCATGTCAATGTTCATGCTTATTAAGTTTCTTTCTATAGCACTAGCCTCAACATTGTTGAAAGCGCCTTCAACGTCGAGAAAGGCTGCTAATGTGTATTTTCTTTGATCGAGTGATTTGTCTATAGTACTGACTACTGCATTAAGGGCAGTTTCAACACTTTTTCCTTTCATGTACGCATGCTGGTTCTGGGATAAGGTTCCTGGATTAAGCATGCTACGTATAAATACATCGAGTAGTTTCTCGAATGTTTTAAGCACAAACGATGTTAGGCTTATTGGTCTGAAATCTTTTGGCGTAGTATGAGTTGGTTTACCGGCTTTGGGTATAAATACAACTTTGACTTCTCGCCAAGTTGCAGGTATATGTATGTACATAATACATCGCATGAATAGTTCTTTTAATACTGGTATTAACAGGTTCTTTGCCTTTTGAAGCATTATTGGATTAATACCATCAATGCCTGGTGATTTGTATGAGGAGAAGGAGTCAATTGCCCACTCTATTCCTTTCTCACTAATTACTTTCTCCGGGACTATATTACTGTGGGGATTTTCGTAATTGGTATCTGTGCCCGGTTTGGGCTGCGTCTTAACACACCCAGGGAAGCGTGTATTTAGTAGGAGTTCCATAGTTTCGGTGCAGGATTGGGTCCATCTGCCACTGTTATCTATAAGATAGCCAGGGGTTACCGGTTCCTTTGAGAGGACTTTTCTCAATCTTGCTGATTCAGGGTAACCTTCAATGTAATTGCAGAACGTCCTCCAAGATGTTTGTTTTGCGCTTTGAGTTGCATTTTTGAACTTTCTTTGACCTTCTTTGTAGAGGTTCCAATCGGACTCTGCATTGCTTCTTCTTGCGGCATTGAAGAGTTTTCTTGCTTCTTTTCTTAGATGTTGCAGCTCTTTATTCCACCAATGGGGTGATGTTTTTGTACTCGGAGCTATTACGGGGCACGATGTTTCGTATGCGCTTTTGAGAATCAGGTTCAGTGTCTCAACCGTATTGTCAATATCTTTAGGTGACTCATAATTCAGGCCTTGTAATATGTTTTGTTTTTCCTCTACTTTTGTGACAAAACGATCCCAGTTAGTTTTCCTGCGATTTCTATATGGTTCTTTTTGTTTTATATTATCTCCAATTTCAAATTCAATACTTCTGTGGTCAGAAAAGGAAGGTTCCGTAGATACTTTCCAGCCACTTAACGAAAAAGAGTTAGAGTTGTTAATAAGGGTTATGTCTAGCACTTCCCTTCTATTTCTAGTAACGAATGTTGGTTCGTTGCCTATATTTCTTATAACTAAATTATGTTCTATAATTAATTCAAGAATTGACTCACCTCGTGGGTTGGTATTTGTACTACCCCATTGTACATGATGGGAGTTAGCATCACATCCAAGGATAAGGTCCAATCTATTATCTCGAGCTTTTATGACAAGCTCCTTTGTCATTTCGTTGGGGGGATCGTCCGTCCCATGTGGCATGTAAATTGATGCGAAGACGATTGGATAGCCATTCTGTCTTTCGCATTTTACAGCGGTCTGGTCAATATTGCTGTGGGTGGATAAAAGAAATAGGTTAACCTGACTTTTAGCTACAATGCAAGTTCGAACTGTACATTCATTATTCTGTGGAAAGGCATACGTTACCAGGTCTTTCGATCTAAGCCCTCGTATTTGACCTCGAACTACCCAAGGTTCTTGCACCAGAGCTAGATCAATATTGCCGCTTGTCAAAGCTTGTACTAGGTTGGCGCTAGCGGCTTTGCTGTGACGAAGATTAATTTGGCGTATCTTCATGCCGGCTAGTCGTTTCCCCACTTTTCTTCTTGTATACCGTCACAAATGGTCTTATCTTGCATCGGGTAATACCGACGCGTATTTTGTAGCCACATTTGCGCAGTAGTGGTATGGATTTGTGACTGAGTCTCACCACAATCTCCATGCCTTTATCATTGTGCGGCCCCATTTCCTCCACCTGCCAGTCCTTACTTAAAAGTTCCAGGTTGAGGTTTTGGATGTTGAGTTGCACTCTTTCTTTCGGCAGATAAGGGCCGGGAAGGAATAGACGACCCTTCGGTTTGGCGAATTCTAGTAGCTCTTTCCTATCGCAAAGACGCAGGTTGGCTTTTGGCCATGGTGCTTCCGTGTTGGCGATGAACTTCTTCAACCATTTGAGGGTTTCCGCGTCCTCACATTCCATCACTTTGAATCCTTTCAGAGATTTAAGCTGTCCAAAGTGCGGGATATGCCCAGCTACTTTGTACGAGTCATTCACCCCATCCAGGATTCTGACTTCAATCAATCTCCATTTGTCATCTGACAGCCTCCGTTCTGGATTACCAAAGTCAACAACTGCGACCCGGTGACTGTCTCTGACCACATTGGATACAGTTCTTGGTTTATTTTTTTTTTTTGGGTGGAGGAGAGAATGTGTCGTCATGCCTATCTCTTTTTACACAAACCGCAACTGGCTTCGGTCCCGTGTTTACTACACCGGCGGCATTTGTTGATGCCAAAGGAGAGGGTTGAGCTTTGCCATTCCCTTTCCCTCCAAGCTTTCTTGCGGGTTCCCTACTGCAGGACGGCACATTATCTAGGGTTTCTCTAGCTCTAGCTAACGATAATAATTGTCTTTTCGTTAAGGAGCTGGGTTCTATACCCTTGAGGCGTTGGAGTGTTCTTCTGGCGTTACGTACTCTATTCGGGCCGTACTTCATCGATGCTGTTTGAATGTCAGCCTGAGCAGTACCTCCTGCTTTGGTTTCCCTCTGCAAGGACAGTACTGTACAGACACTGCCTATAGTTTCGTCCCCGTCTTCCCGTGAGTCTACTTTTGGGATCAAGTTTCCTGCCGAACTCGTCGTAGGTCCTGACGGGCTTGTGCCTGTCACAGTCCCAGATTTGTTCAACAGTTCCCCATCACCGCCTACACTAACCAGACAAGCCGATGAACCAACTACCGGTCCCGACGGGCTTATGCCTGTCACAGACTTTGATGAGTCCACCAACTTCTCCACACTGCCTAACTTGTTCCCTTCAATTGCAGAGGCAGACGGGTACCTGTGTGATCCCGACGGGCTTGGACCTGTCACAGAACTAGGTGCTCCCATCTTTCTCTCAGATGTTGTTGCTGGTTTCGAATGCACTGGTACCACTTTCAGTCCCGACGGGCCTAGACCTGTCACAGATTTGGGTGGACCCATTACACTCTTTAAGTTCGGGTTCATGTGAGCTTCGTGTGTGTTCGTCTTTAGTCCCGACGGGCTTAAGCCTGTCACAGACTCGGACGACTCCACATTTCCGCTCTTGCTTGTGACTACCATTGGATTAGTGTTGCCCGAAGGATCACGACTCCGTAGGTAGGCACGAGCAATTTGAAGCCTAAGTTGTTCCCTATCACTAAGACTCTCCCACTTTTTCCCTTCCAAAGCCCTAATCGTCTTCTTGTAGCTCTTAATTCTTCTTCGGTTAGAGGCTACTGACGATGTTGAAATGGACGAGCCAGCAAGGGAGACAGTGTCATTGTCACCTAGGAATAAATTTCCTAGATCCAAGACACTCTCTCCAATGCTGCCGTCGGAAGTAGCCTTAAGGGCTGAAGAAGATTCGAGAAGGAAGCTCTCCTCTTCTTCTGTCATGTTGTCGTCGTTGATTGAATCGGCTTCCGTTAAAAACTTCGTGCCCGATTCTTGCACGTCGTCCCCTTTTGTTTTTGTTTTGTTTTTTTGTTTGCTGTTCATTTTTGTTCCCACGAGTATGGGGGAAGGAAAAGTCCGTCTGCGTATCACCCCCTGTATACAGATAAGGTCAGGTTACTCTTCGATTTGACCCGGTTTCGAAGAGGTACCATTAGAATACAGCCGGTATACCCCTTGGCTGCAAACCATCCAATAGGCACGGTGACGTAACACCTTGGATTAAGGGGTGGGTAGTTCTTGGTTCGTTACTCATCAAAATCACTGTAGATCCAGGTTTCCCCAGATTCACAGATCAGATGAATCTTTGAAACTTAAGCCTTCACACCACAACAAGGTGACTACCCTTGCGAAGGTAAATCGTCGTTATGAACACTGAAGAATATGATAAAAGGGTTTGAAAACTTATCGAAACGAACCACTACAAGGAAGTGAATAAATCTCCTTTAAATAAAATGATAACAGCAGCTAAAAAAGTGAGAAAAGAAATCAGCACTGCCCTTGGTGAACGTCTCAAATGGCGCCTCCTCGTTTCGAACCCAGAAGTACCAAAACTGTATTGTCTGCCTAAAATACATAAACCAGGTGACAACATGAGACAAATAGTAGCTCTTTTGTTAGCACCATGCACCAAGATCGCACGATGGTTATCAAGTTCCAATGGATCAATCAAGTTCCAATTAACGAAGATGAAGTTTTAGTGTCGTTTGATGTTGAAGCGCTTTTCCCATCAATCCCAATAAAAGAAGCACTTTTAGCTTTGCAAATATATTTATCAAAGCAAAACATCACTGAAGACGAGGTTAATGTCTACATGCGAGCAGCTGAGATGTGTATGGACACGAACTACTTCGTTTTCAGAAACAGATATTTCAAAATAGATTCTGGTACGAGTATGGGGAACCCATTATCTCCACTAATTGCGGAAGTATTCATGTCGAACTTCGAAATTAAATTAAAAAATCGGAACATGCTACCGAGAATTTGGCATCGCTACGTGGACGACATATTTGCTGTCATAAAAAGAAGTGATCTTAACACCACACTTGATATGTTAAATGATCAGTACCCCGAAATTAATGTCACTTGTGAAGTTGAAAACCAACAAAAATTGACCTTTTTGGATCTCACTCTACACAGAATCCAAAACAAAATAGAAATTGGCATTCATCACAAACCAACAAGTACTTTGAGATACATTCCAAGCAATTCATATGCGCCAATACAACATAAGTTGGCAGCGTTTCACTCACTCGCGTACCGTTTAGTAAGTTTACCTCTGTCTTTAGCGAACTACTTTAAAGAGTACGAGTACATCAAACATGTGGCAAAAACAAACGGCTATAGTGATGGAATCATCGACAACATTATCCGCAAACATGCCCATAAGCAAACAAATGATAATCAATCAACACTGTTTAAACAAAACAAACAGATTGACAAAAAAGATGATATAAAACGGGTTTCTATAAAGCGGAATTTTGCTCGAAATGCAATAATAAAAATTAAATTAGAAAATTCAAGTTAATGTGTTTTATTTATTAAAATTTGTTTAAATCAATGCTTAATCTGAAGAGTATGTTCAAATAGCTACTCATATTAGTAAAAATATAGAACGCGTACCTGATCTTCAAGTATCAGACGATTTTATATATAAAAGAGTTAAGCACGCGACAGGAAATCCACTTCAGGAAGACTTGTCGTGGAAGCATTGGGTTCCATAGCAGCTGACTGGAACATTGATAGAGCAAGCTCATTGCCCACCTAGATCTTCGCAAACAATTCTATTGGCCAGCAATGAGTAGTCAAGTGAAATTATTCATTAATAATTATGATACGTGCAAAACGACTAAAGCACCGAACAGTACTTTACGTACAGAAATGGGAGAAGCCTTCACGGTGGACCGACCATTCCAACATCTGTACGTAGATTTTCTGGGACCTGATCCTAGATCGAGAAGAGGAAACACATTTATTGTAATAGCTCTAGATCAGTTAACCAAATTTGTACTCATAAAAAAAGCAAATTTTAATGAATTAATAAAATTTCGCACCGAAGAAATATTTTTAATGTTCGGAGTTCCGGAAACACTTTTATCTAACAACGGATCACAATTTGTGAGTAAAGATTTCGGGACTTGTTTAAGTAATTTTGATATTAATCATATAAAAACAGCTTCATACGCACCACAGGCTAATGCCAGTGAAAGATTCAATCGTTCAATATTAAGTGCTATACGCGCCTATATAGACCCTAAACAAACTAATTGAGACGTTCATTTATCAGAGATTGGTATTGCTCTACGCAGATTGGTAATGCTCTATTTGGACAACAGATGATAGAACATGGTTCAGATTATCATTTACTGCGTAAATTGAACGGATTGAACCAATCTGAGATTAACTGGTTGCCTAAAGCTGCGAAGATGGGTATACTACATTCGTATCTGAAAACTGCTTTAAATAAGGCACACTAAAGCTACGCACATAATTATAATCTAAGAAGTAAATTAGTAACATATGAAGTAGGAGACAAAGTTTTCCGTGGGAACTTCACACTTAGTAGCGCCGCAAAACATTTAAACCCGAAATTATGTCCTAAATTCCTTAAAGCACAGGTATTAAAAGTAGTTGGTAACAATCTATACCGTGTCAGAGATGAGAAAGGTTTGGAGATGGTGGTGCATACGAAAGATCTGCGGAAGTAAAAGTCAATATCAGTAGATACAATCTATCATAACCGGCCAGCTCAGCTGTACAGTGTACATGAGACAAAAGGGCGTGGGTATCGTACTCAGTTTCCAAATGTTTCCACCACTTCATTAAATAACATCAAGATAATTTTCTGTTCCATCGTCGTTGCATAAGCTTGCGCTATATACAACGAAGATGTTTTGTAGGAAAATAAACCATACCTACCTCGACAGTAGGCAACATAAACTCTATAACATTAACATGATGGTTGCATCTAAAAATCTGACCCATTTTAAAATTTTTGTTTTAATAATAATTCCTAATCTGCAATACCGACTAAAAAGGTGTTTGGGTAAAATTCTTATTAAGCAAAGACCATGTATGTGGAAGTTAGTATAGACAACAACCCACCATTGACATTCACTACTACCTCTATCGGTATGAAAGCAAAAATAATAATATTCATCCATACGAAAGTTAACACATTATTCGAGTGGTAAGCAAAAATGTCAATACAAGTAAAGGAATGGAGGCAAATGACGAAAAACCCATGCCAAGTATGTAGAATGTAGAGGGTAATTGAAAATTAAAGATTATTTGACAGATAGTGACATTCTCTCAAACTGGAAAGCCGAAATAAGACCAAAAATAATAACTAAAATCTTTCGATGTGTTGGTCTGAAGAGTACAGGTCAGGAGCAAAGACTAAGAAATTATAATTTTTATAATATTCAAATCAGATAGGTAGAAGGAAATCTGACAGTAAAGCCATTTTCTGAAAATCTAGTGCTCACCAATCTTAAAATCAGTTAAGAAAAGAAATACTAGGAAGGAATAAAAATATCTGAAAGAGAATCTAAAATTTCGGTTATCTACTTACTTCCATCTTAAAAACCTCTATGTCAAAAACTTAAAGTACTTACTTATTGTTCAACTCCTAACACCAACCAGACTCACACCTAAAGAGAATATGAGAAATTATCGCTAAAATTTTTTTTTTGTACAAAAGAATAAGAATAATACTTACCTATGAAAAACTTACTGTCAATACGAGATTTAAATTAAGGTTAATGGGAGAAAGTCATTAAAAAGTTACTATAAAATTTGTCTTAACACTTCACGTGAATCTCAATGTAAACAGTATATTAGTCGGCAAAGTAATTCACTCACGTACTAGATTCAGGAGCAGATGAATGAACTTAACTACGGCCAAGTTTGTACTTGACGAGGTAGTGAAGTTTCGTAAGGAAACCAAAAATCAAATTGGATAAAGTTAAACGATAAGGCGCAGTAAATTTTTTTAAATAAGTCTTTTTAATTCCACATCTTCGACGATAAAGATTAAGTTATTAATAAAAGTAGTGAGTGTGTTTGAACAACAACAACAACTTAAAGGCGCTACCACCAATTTTTAAACGAATTTTATTTACTCGTTTACGAATATTATTATTCGTTTCTTTCTATCTTTGGCTGGAGATATAGCTATTTCAAGGATTGCCAATTCCTTTCATCAGTCTCCTTTTAGTGGTATTGAGCTTTAATCCAATTTTATTATGAAAAACTTTTTCACATGCACCTCGTGAGATTTGAACCCACGCCTTCAGATTTACTCAGTCTTCGAAGTCGTAGTGAGATTAGTCAAACAAACAAAGTATATTATAACAAGAATCAGAAAAGCCAAAAACCATAAGGATTGTTGAATATAAAACGTATTACAAAGAAAATCGAAGACAAAAAAAGGAGTAAATTGAAGAAAAAAAAAAGGAGCAAGGTAAGAAAAACTCAAAATTATGTACTTTAAAAGCACAGAAATACTTTTATTCATGGTACAGAAAGTACCTCATGCGATAAGATTCATCTGCGACAATTTTTTTTTTTCATTTTTTTCGGCAACTCTAAAAATCCCTTAAAACATCCCTAGTGAATGGTGGATGTTTACGTATTCTAAAGTAACAAGGTGATTGTTAAGAAACTTTACACGGAGCTCCCGAAGTTGAGTGAGACATACCCAAATCCAACTCTACACAAAAAAAGATCCAATCGGAAAACGTGTCAGTCGAAAGGGAATACGGAAGGCTCACTCCAGGGATCACGTTTAAAGGAGCGCTAAAACTTGGAGGAATACATTTGGAAGTTTTTTTTTTACAAGCCAGGTAATAAGACAGTTTTTATATATGTAGAACATATAAAATTCAGTGATGACTGTACTTAATATTATGTATAGTTGATACATAAGCAAGAAAGAAAAAGGCGCAAAGTTAAAAATATAATAAACTAGGTAGGCACGAGGTCTAAATACAATAGTAGTTAGTCACAGTAAATACATACTTTAGTAAAAATAACGATTGTAGATAGTACGTTCGTAGCATTTTGATAAGTTTTTATTGGTTTTGAAAGACATATAAATTTTATTACAGATAAAACACATTTTTTTTACAATGTACTAAAAATTTTGTTTTCCATACAGGCAGACATCGTAAGAAGTGTGGTAGCAGACGCAGGTGAGGACACAGAATTGCAGTGGGACATCCGTTACGTAAATGTCCACTCCAACATCCCGTCCTCTTGAAAAAAATCACTCCTACACTCCAACATACTAGCCTGTCTGGCTTTTTATTTGCATTCAAATTTGGAATACGACCTAAAACGATCATAATTACGAAAATTCTTCATCAACCGAGAAACTTGAGGGGTTATTAAAATCAGCACCAACTGTACATACGGAAGAAATGTGGAAAAGTAACGCTAAGAAAATCAACGTGGGAAGCTGTTGTAAGCGGCTAACAGCATCTTTCAACGTGGGATACAGTCCATACGCAGACTTACTCACCAACAACGGGAATTTTGTGGATCTTCAAAATAAAAAAGAAAGCAGACAACAAGTAACTCCTACAAATTAAAATCTATATACCTATCCTGATATGAGGTATGATGCACAATTTATAAAAAAAAAAAATATATATATATATATATTATTCTTTTCGTAAAAATATCAAACCAAATTTATTATGATTCCCATTATTCAATTTGTAATTTTTATCGTCAATTCAAATAAATACCTGGAAATATAAAATTATCTACGTCACGATATTGTCAAGGCCATAGATGATCATATTTAAGTTGATAAATTCCACAAAGACATTTTTTTTTTGACTTCAGCACTAACAGAGTGCAGTTAAGATAATTCAACTTTACATGATCTAAAGTAAAACCTATAAATAATTTTTTTTTTTTTGTACTATAAACTGAGTGATCTTGAATTTAAAAATCATAGACCTAGTTGGTCACTGCGAAATTTGAATCCTTCTTTTCATATGTAAAGAAAGACCGCCATACAAGGATAAACATAATATTAAATCTCTATGTCGTATAGAACATAACGTACCTACGATCATATGCAAAAAAAAAGAAAAAAGAGTATAACGATTCACTCAAGTACCTTCCTTTCGGCAAGTAAATAATTGGTCACGTACCAATAATGTTTAAAGTTTTAATATTCATCAAGTGTACCTATTTCATCATCAAATAAGAATAAAAACTTAAAAATTTTTTTTTTTTTGGAAAGTAACCAATAATTATCATCATCTTTTTTTTAAAATCGTCTGGTCGTCAATCGACGAGGTGCACCTTATCTTTCGTCGTACCTTTCTTATCTTATTCCTATTTATTATATTACCTTTAAAACTATATTGGATAATTTACATAACACATAAATTAATTTCAGCTTGTAGTGTATTTTTGAAATTTTTATTTAATATCCGAACCCCAATATTTTGGTATCGTTCGTTGAGAACTATTCTTATATTTTTTGGACAAAAGGAATTCTTGTGCTGACTTTAAGTCATTGATTTGTTGTTTCTTTTGTGTCCGTTTGAGAAATATCCTCTGTGGAATTTCCTCGGGAAATTTATTAGCACTATTACTCTTAGCTTATTTGTTTTTTTTTCTTTTTTATTCACGATAAATATAAAGAAAACTGATTACAAGCAATCAGTCGGTAACGAACATTTCTTTTTATCGATCTTAAGGCAATCGTTACGTCTTTCTGACTGGCTAGGACCATTTCTAGCAGAGTTAAGCGGCTGATGAACAAGTTTGATTAAAATTTAGTTCTTTTTATTCGTTTTTACTTCGCTGTAATTTTAGGCCTGAAGGGATATTTACTGAGATAACCTTTCTTAACGCGAAAAGAGGGGAGGTGAAATTCACATCCTACCTCACATTTTTGTAACAATCTATAACGGATTTTAATATATACGAAATGGTATTGAATGAATTAGTATCACTTTTCTTTTGAAGCCGATTTCGAGCCTTTTATTTTGTTAAAAGATAAAGAGAGTTTTAACACAAGTTTTGCAACTTTATAAAGTAACTCAGAAGTTTAGCAGTCTTTTTGGATAAATTTTGATACTTAGTAATTTAAACAATTTTTCCCTTTTACGACTTTTTCTTTAAAGTTATTTTTTTTTAAGTACCATTTTTTTTCTTTTAATTTATTTGAAACAATAAACAGAAGTAAAGTATGATATTTCAAATTTTATTTCAAGATTCAAGAATAGAGTTTAAATAAATTTTTTTGAAGTAATCAAGATTAATTTAAAATTTAAATTTATCTAAGGAATATGTGTAGGCAAAGATTTATATTATATCTTTTTATTCAGATTTTTTTTGATAACGATTTGTTAGTATATAAGTTATGAACAATAAAAATTGCATAAGGTGAAAATGGAATCATTAGTTTTTCCTCGTCATCTTTTGTTGTCGCTTAATGATACGATTAGTTTTTAATCGTAGGGAAGTAGTTCCTTTTTTTTAGCAATTGTAGGTATCATGAAGGTGTGAAACCCAAAGGATGGGGGTCGTGGCTGGCGTTATATGCGCTACGCCTAAGGAAGTTCCTTCACCATAACAACAACAGTAGCAGTGTCAACAACAACAACATAATCAGCAACAACATCATCAACAACAACTACGACGATGAATACAACTGTGGAGTCGTTCTTCACTTAGTTGTCATCTTTCTATAAAATGCAATAAATCATGGTTACGAGAATTTTCTTCACTTAAGCGGGATGTACATACATAAATTCACGCCAATAGGTACGTCATTGGGAGGGTAGCGAGGAGAGTTAAATATCCTTTCGCGACTTTCGGACGGGAAGTTAGGCGATAAAGGGGGAACCCAATACACCTGTTTCTCCCGACTCTTTAAGGGTTCCTGTGAAATTATTCGGATGATAAGGAACGTTAGGTAGGGTTAAGGGCCAAGTAATCCGAATGGACTACCTACATCTTGTCCAGTTTACATTAATACAATTGTTCTTCTTTAACATTTATTCTTTTCTGACTATATCTCCACGAATTCCACCATCGGCCCCTCTTGCTTCTTAGAATTAGCTTCTGAAATCTTGAATCGAGTCATCCGTCACCAAGACTCCAGATCTAATAATTGTAGCACCGACTACTTGTTCCTGCAGCATGATCCACTTCCTTGAACCGTTGAGCTGGCTAAGGCGAATTTTTGCAGACCTGCAGCGGCAGTCGAACAATAGTCACCGTGTTGGTCTAGGCTTGGACGTGCTTAGCAATAAGTACTAAAAGTCACATAGGTTAGCAGGTGTAGGATCATTTTTTTTGTTTGCGTTATTGGTGAGAGACGGTTGCTTAGATAGCGATACCTACTCATTTCTATATGTAGAGGATTTGAATCATCTTCGATATACATCGTAGACTCTAATGCAATAGTTCGAGCATCATCAAGATCAACCTAAAGTCATGATTTCATCAGTCTTAACCCATTAATAGAAGTCTGATGATCCTAGGTGTGATAATATCGACATATATTTCATCTACATGTGTCGAGTTCTCTCGATGTAGGGAAGAAAAGGTGGATTAATCTCGTCTAAGGTTAGTGACCTGTGACACAAGAGGATAGTACCACTCTTTCACTTTCTTAGATCGATGGAACTCACAATATTATGTCAGGATCCTAGATGGGACTTCTCGTTACAAGGATTATAATGTGCTGGTAGAGGGAAGTAAATCCTAATCTGTTTAGTTCAAAGTGAGACTGTTTAGACACAATCCATTTCAGGTTGCGCTTGTCTTTTTTTTTTTTTGGATCATACCAGTATAGTTAAACTCCTCTCCTCTATTATCTAGCCATCCACTTTTCCTTTTGTAGCGGGGGGAATCAACCCGTCCGGCCGTTACAAAATGAAGTCCAAAGAATTGTGTATCTCAAATAAATAATCAAAATTGTATATCATCGCTTTCAAACATATTAAATAACTTTTTATATACACATGTAAACGTCATTCTCTAATTACTTCATGAATTGATAAATGAAACAAAAATAGCCGTCATTTATCTAAATAAAGTAAATAAATAGAACATACAATATCAAAGCAAAAATAGCTCATAATAAATTAACAGAATCTACACTCCACAGTACCTACTCCATAAACAATGTTAAAAAAAGAAAACAAAATAGAGAAAGAAAGAAGAACGAAATAAGAATCTTTGGCTTAAAGGAGATGGCCCATTTTTGTATGGAGTCCGGACCCAGAGCGTACATAGTCGAGGTAGGTATCAAATGAAAGCTGGTTTTGAGCACTATAAGAATTTCAAATATTTTAAAAATCGGTGTTGGCTTTTTCGAGATATTTGAACATGAAGTTGGTGAGCCAAAAGTCAGAGAATTCGGCTTTTTTCGAAACAAATGCTCATAGCTTCTGAGGTATCGCATCTAGAAAAATGATTTAGGTATTACATGAAAGATCAGAAAAATACCTTTCAAAAAATATTTATATCTTTTTTCTAAGTTTCACATATTTTAAAATATTCAGTTCAGACTCTGTTTAGAATAGTTTCCTTAGAGGTGCTTCCTAAAGCTGATATCTTGAAAAAATTAGTGGTGACATATACTGTTTTACACTTCCAAAATCATTGAATGTTAAACTTTAATTTGGTATACAATTTACCTTACCTCAAATGAATGTCATCTTATAAGCAAAAACAACCCTTTTGTTAGCAAAAAACCTGGACAACATAAACAAAATGCTGAATGTAGAATGAAATCCAAAAATTAATTATTCACTTTACTCATTTCTAAGAGAAGTTTAATAATGTTTGTTCACGGAAAATAATACTTATATAAGAAATAAATACATCTTAAGGAAGCAACAATTAGAAAAGATGGATTTTATATCAAAATAAACGAAAACAAAGAATAATTTACACCTGGATTTTAGTTTCATACTACTGAATAATATGGCGGTTACAATTCCCATTTGAACAGCAAATAATTTGGTACGTTCAATGTTGCACATAAGATTGATAATTTGGTTTTTTTTACCGTTAGAAATCGAAACTTTATATGTGTCAAGCAGGCTGATTAGCAAATAAGTGATGCAATTAAAATATTAAATAATAAAATAATAATATTAAATAAGAGTTTCCAGCTAAAAGTGATAAAGTGAATAAAATATCATAAATAAGATACAGTTGATAAAATAGATGTTTTTGCTGGTTGCAATGGTTTTCAAAGATTTCGATTTGCAAAACAAATAAGTGAAAGGTTATTAATCGACCATAAATTGTATATACCTGGAAGTGCCCGAATTTACAATTTCCATCTTATATTGCGTGATTGGACATGGACATCTCTCGCAGAAAATGAAAATGATTTGTCTGATTTAACGGGGCAACAAATGGACGAAATGATGTCAACTATAACTAACGTTGCTATGAGACCAATTAATTTTGATGACATAGGTAACAGATTTGTGCCGGCTTTGAAAACCATTGAGCTATTTACATACATATTTGGCGAAACTAAGGTCCGGTGATAGTGATCGCAGACTTTCTTTTATACTAAATGTACCTCGGACGACTATGGAAAGATATTTATCTAAGGCTAGAACAAGCTTATCGAATTATTTTGTGCCGTTTAACTTGGGTCTGCAGCATATTACTGCTTCTGACGTATCAAGTGGGAACAAATTAATTCCCAATGGACTCTTTGTAAATATAAATCTTGATGATATCGACCGACCAGCTATAGTCATATGTGATGGAACATACATTTATATGCAAAAAAGCAGCAATTACGGGCATATTACAGGCCTAACTAACTTCAATCTGCTTAATATAGAAGAGCTACGTAAAATATCGCTAGGTAACTACCAAATTAAACAAGTTAGTTCCTATTGCGGTGAACATTTAAAGGACAACGGACGCTATATAATAGAAGTTTGCGAAAGCCGTACGCGTCTCAGTTCTGCACATCCAACTTTAAATGGAAACAATTACCTATTAAGAAGTAGAATTAAATCCAGACACATTACTGGAAAAGTATATTTTACCTTTATAATAATGAAGAAAATGTAGCAAACACTTCCAGTGTAATTGAAACATATTATTGCAATTGTCTTGTTGGTACGAGGCCCGATGGATGTTGCGCTCACGTTATGAGTATTTTGTGGTGCTTGGAATTTTCTACGCATCGTGAGAATATAAAAATACCAGCATTATTTTTGGATATTATTCTTATAGGTACTTTCTTCTTTTTTGATTTTGTTAATATATTATTGCATCAGTATTTTTATTTGCAGTTAAGAAAGGTAGAAAAGCAATAAAGTTGGGTTTTTTACCAAAAGGTTTTCCCAAATATGTGTTTTCTCTTTTATTTCGCAGATTTAATTAGCCGAAACATTGTTTTGTTTTTTGCTAATAAAAGACATTCATTTGAGGTAAGATAATTGTATTGTATATCAAATTAAAGGCTAACATTCAAAGATTTTGGAAGTGGAAAAAAAAAGTATATGTCACCACTGATTTTCCAACATATCAGCCGTAGGAAGCACCTCCAAGGAAATTATTTTAAACAAAGTTTGAACTCAATATTTTAAAATATGCGAAACTTAGGAAAAAGATATTAACACTGTTTGAAAGGTATTTTTGAGATCTTTCATTTGATACCTAATTTTTGTCTACATGCGATACCTCAGAAGCTTTTGGCTCGCCAACTTCAAGTTCAAATATCTCGAAAAAGCCAATACCGATTTTGAAAATATGTGAAACTCTTATAGTGCTCAACACCAGCTTTCACTTGATACCTATGTCCACTATGTACGCTCTGGACCCAAAAATAGGTCATCTCCTTTCATGTCTGTGGTACTTTTATACACATACTTTCACATCTTATCTTAGTTTATGACAGTTTTCCACAGTTTGAGAGTTACTGGAAAAAAATACTGAAAGCGCTTAAACTGTTTGTGAGTTAAACGACCGTTCACTACTATCGTCTGCACGATTATCGTTTTCAAAGTTACGTAATGATCCCCCTGAAATGCGTTTAGTTGATTTATTAAAAGAGGATAATAAATATAATCCTAACAACTAACTGCTAAATCAACTTGAGTCTTGGTACAACAGCGCATTGAGAAACATTTCATAATTCACCATACTAAGACGGTCAAAACCGTCTTATTTTGTCGCATTCGAGGGCGGCTGTCGAAAAGAGAGGGCTCGAAGTCATACACAGTTAATTATATATGTAGGTAAAAAGGAGATGCAGCGAGCCATTTTATAACCCGGTGAACGTCGGGTTATTTTATTGCTAATGCTTTGCTATCGCATTGATGGGGTATGAATGTATGATGGGGATGCGGACAGTGTGCAGGCATAGAATCGCTGTATACAGTACACAGTATTGTATCGAAGTTACACATTTCCTTTTAACTATAGTAGGGAATTTTCCCTACCGCAGCACAACTGCCCACTAAGGAACCTAACCTGCTATACCTATACTTACATAGGTCCATTATCTGCATCTTATTACATTGAAATTAATAATTTTATGCATTTAATAAGATCGGAACCCGCCTTATTGTCACTACAAAATGCACTAACTTTTATATACCATATATCATAGACTTGGCAAAAGTAATCACCATGTACCTACTTTACCTACTTATAAGAGTATTTATTTTATTATCAACTAAGACTTGGCTAAAATAATTTGCCATGCATCGCCATGTAACTACATATAGTACCTACCTTCTAACAACAACATGGGAAATGCACGAAGCAACCAGTGAGCGACACACAACCAAACACATGCTAATTGTATACCACCACGGCAGCTTCATCTAAAAACCATTGCACTAGAGTAGGAGTACAAATACAACAGTACGAGGCAGTGTGTACATTTTTGCTGTGTGACGTGTCTTTTTTTTAAATAATATAATTCACACCAGCTTTCGCCAGAAAATATGATGAGTAGGAGTGAATTTCACTAAGAAAATCACATCGCTTCCGACCGACGAGTTAAGTTAAGCATTCTCAGCTAACTCATAAAAGTCTCAAGTGATAACCGCCGACCGTATTGGGTGCGTACTGCACTATACTATAGGCAATTTTTGAGGCAAGAAATTGCCATAGTAATTATTTGTGTTCCTTGGTGGACAGATTTATTAGGTATTTGTGTTCCTTTGGGGACTGATCTTTTTATTTATAAGTGTGCTCTTTTAAGAGCTGATAGGGATTATTTGTGTTCCTTCGGGGACTGATTTTTGATTAATATCCGTTGTGCTCTTGCGAGAGCTGGTACATAGGTATTTAGTTTGTTTGTGTTCCTTAGGGGACAGTATCTTTTGTTTATATATAGTTGTGCTCTTTCAGAGGCAGAGGGTTAGATTGTTTGTGTTCTATTAGCTTTGGGACAGATTTTTTTTATTTATCTGTGCTCTTTAAGGGGCAGATATTATATTCAATTGTGCTCCTACGGGGCAGGTTTATTTGGAGATTTGTGCCTCTTCCGCTCTTCCGAGGCAGATACTTTATTCTGCGCAATATATATTGACGAAATTAAAATTAAAATTGAGTTTTATTTAATTGGGGACGTAGTTGCTGAACCCTAAACCACGTCAAAGTTTTTTGTTTGTTTTCTTTGAGCAACCTTGGACGACCACTGAACTACCTCAGCTGGAAAATAAAAAAGCAACGTCACATTTTGGCGCCCGAGCAGGGACCTTTAGAGGGTTCAACCGAACTCCCACCGCCGACCGTTTTAGAATTTTCTAAAGGTACCACCGACTTTCGACAGCAAGTTCCTAATATCAGCTTTTCATCAAACGTCACCGCATCAAACAGCTGCAACATGTCAGATCCTGAACATCAAGCTGCTGCCGATACTAATAATATCTTCAGGAATCTGAATTTTATACACTCTATGAAAAAACAGAATTGCAAGAAGCACTCCACTCTAAAGGTTTAGATAGTGATGGATCAACGCACGACCTGTGTAACAAGTGGGAGAGTTTGGTCGAAAAACGTCTAGACGACACCCTGCCCCTTGAGACTTAACCTGCCGTCATCGTGCCAACCATGCCTGTGCCGATCCCCTCTAAAGACCTTAACTCAACCAGTTATACGCAGACAACTTTACAGGATCCTAATTTGGAGAAACTTAGCGGAAATCCCCGCCCAGCGAATTCCTAAATCAACCACCCTATTCAATCACCCAGTACATCACCCTCTCTCAACCAACCCAGGCATGAGCACCCGCCGCCGTCACACCGGCTCACCCTGAGTTATGAGGCAGAGGTGATGAACACAGTCCGAAAGTGGAAGTTAAGGTTCGATTCCTCGGAAAACCCGCTAGAATTTCTGGAAAGATTGTCTGAGCTAACTAACTGCTAATGATATGTTGCGCACCTTACCTGAGCAGTGCTTTGGAGTGGCTGCGGATTAAAAGTGAAAGCTTCGTCTACTGGGAAGGTATTAGAGAGGCCTTTACTCGTCACTTCCTGCCAGCCCGCTACCTACACAAGCTAGAGGAAGAAACATTACAGAAACGTCTAGGACCCTGGGAGAAGGCAAAGGATTATATTCTCTCGGCTCAGTACCTGCTTCGTCAACACCCTCGCATGTCCTCCATCGATAATATCGATAGGATTTTCGACCACATGCGACCTGAGTATAGGTACTACATTCGCAGACGGGATTTCACTACCTTGGACGAATGGGCATATTTGGCTGAGGAGTTTGAAGCAATTAAAGGGGATGATCAATCTTCGCGTCCAACTCAGGTGCCAGCCCTTCTTCCAAGCTCCAGAAACCCGCCAGCAGTGATTCCGTACGACAGGAATACCCATTGCTGGAATTGCAAGCAAAGGGGTCACCGGAAAGAAACCTGTCGCAGGCCATTTAGCCTATTCTGCTCCTTTTGTGAAGCATATTGCAGGATGACAAAGGACTGCCCTTGACATAAAGATATGGTAGCCATTGCAACCGTACCGCCTGGCCACGATCCTTGGTATTTCGTGCCATTCATGTAGGCACGGAAACATACCATGCTTTGGTAGACACTGGGAGCACGAAGTCGTTTGTGGGTCACGCTCTTCGGGAAAAGCTTCTAGATTTAGAACTTCCTATGCATGAGCAGAGCCGCTCTATTCACTTAGCTAATGGTGAACCCATCATGACCACAGAACACTTCACTGCTACGTTCACTGTGGGTTGTACCGAAATAGATGGAGAAGTAACTTACCTGCCCGCTCTAGAAGAGGATGCCATTATTGGGGTGGACTTAATGAGTCAAGCGAACGTTAAAATTTTTATGAACGGCCAACCTGTGACTGGTAGAAAATCTGCAGGATTCGAAAGGGGCAATCAAGTGTGCGGTGGTCAGCCATTAGACGAATAGGAGGAATAACATGTAACATACGAAAACATGCACGTGCCGTAACTATTTTGGACTGTTGGAAGTGTGATCATAGACTCTTCGCGGCGGCCGCTAGTAACAAGCCTTATAAAAAAGGTTTGGCTTATATGATCAGGCTGGTTCCTCAGTTTGGCAACAGGTTAATTCCCTGTTCCGTAAAATTTAAAATTACGAACCCGACAACAAGCCTCGGAAACGGACTGATCTCACGACGACAACCAACGCAACGAAAATGGCAAAACGATTTACGAATATTCTTATGGAACGTACGATCGCTCTATAGAGCTCGAGCTGCTCAGCAGCTAGCCGATGCCCTGTCAAAATATAGAGCTGAAATAACAGCACTACAAGAAATCAGATGGACAGGGAATGGTGTTTTACAGAAGAAAGAATATGACGTATACTACAGCTGTCATACAAAACACCATGTGCACGGGGAAGGCTTCCTAGTCAGCGAAAAAATGAAGTCTACCATCATCGGCTTTAACGCTATAAGCGAAAGGCTATGCACCCTTCGCGTGCGAGGCAAATTTACGAACATTAGCCTCATTAACGTTCACGGACCTACGGAGGAGTCCTCAGACGAAGAAAAAGAGACTTACTACGAACAAGTCGAGAGGACCCTCAATGCCTGTTCAAGGTATGACGTAAAAATCATCCTTGGGGATTTGAACGCAAAAATAGGTCGGGAGCCGGTATTCAGGCATTACGCAGGCACCCATAGTTTGCATAAGAACACTAATGACAATGGACTTCGAGTCTTAGAACCGGCAGCATCGAAAAACATGGTCGTTGCGAGTACCAGGTTCCCGCAAAAAAGATATCTACAAAGCCACCTGGATATCACCTGATGGAGTCACTCGTAACCAAATAGACCACGTGTTGATAAACCGTCACCACTACTCGAACTTTATGACGGTACGAACGTACCGAGACGCCAATATCGACTCGGATCACTATCTTGTTGGTATGGTCTTCCGAGGGCGGATTGCCTTGCGAAGACGTATTGCATCCGCCGATCAGATATGAATCAACACGGCTGCCCTGCGAAATGAAAATGCCAGTAACACCTTTGGTAATGCGTTAGGACTCGCCCTAGAATCACTTGATCTAGGGAGAGTAAGTCCTGGAGCCAGTGTGCTGGGCGTAGATGAGAAGTGGACACGCCTTAAGAATACTGTCATTAGTACTGCCAACTCCATCTTAGGCAGCAGTCGTAGAAATCGGAACGACTGGTTTGATGATGAATGCAAGCTAGCGACTGAACGTAAGAATGTTGCGTACCGAGCAATGCAACAATCTCATAGAACGCGGGCACGCGAAGAAGAATACAAAGAGCTCAGAAGAATAGAAAAACGGCTTCACAGACAGAAAAAATCAGCCTGGGAGAAGAACTTAATCTGTGAAATAGAAAAAAGCCAAGAGCGAGGTCCGCACCAGGCGCGGAAGCTCTACCGATCCGTCCGAAACATGACGCAGTACACACCACGCTGCACATACTGCAAGGACGGAGAGGGAAATCTGATCACCGATCCACAAAGCATACCTGAGCGATGGCAAGTGTACTTTAATGAATTGCTAAATGGTCAACTCACTGCAGAAGTGGAGGCTCCACTGATTCAAGACGAATACCCTATTTTGCCGTGACCAAGCATAGAAGAGGTTGAGAAGGCTATAGGCCGGCTAAAGAAAAACAAAGCCCCGGGAGCTGATGGTATACCAGCCAAATTATTTCAACACGGTGGGCAAGCTCTACGTCAGGCAATTCATGATATTATAGTGCACGTGTGGGAGCATGAAGAAATGCCAGAAGACTGGCGAAAAGGTATAATATGCCCCACACATGAGAAAGGAGATGTCACAACGTGCAGCAAATATAGAGGTATCACGTTGTTGAGTACCGCCTATAAGATACTCTCCTCTATCCTACAAGACCGGATAACCCCATACGCTAAAACCGTCATCGGACAATTTTAGTGTGGTTTCATTTCAGGCAAATCAACAACTGATCAGATTGTTACCCTTAGGCAGGCGATGGAAAAATGTCTAGAATTCAACATCCCAACATACCACCTGTTCATAGACTTTAAGGCCGCCTATGGTAGCATAGCCAGGGTAGAACTTTACAAAGCCATGAGAGAATTTGGCATTCCAAATAAATTGACACGACTATGTAGGTTGACCATGACCAACGTAACAAGCCAAGTAAAAATAGCCGGATTGCTATACAGACCAATAATCTTTAATGGACTCCGACAAGGGGATGGTTTGGCCTGCCTCCTCTTCAACCTGGCGTTCGAAAAAGCAATCCGTGACTCTGGCACGGCAATAAGAGGGACCATCGTCAACAGGTCCAACCAGATACTGGCTTACTCAGACGACATCGACATCATCGGAAGAACCGAGCACACTGTACACGATTCCTTCATCCAGATCGAGCAGGCAGCATACAATCTGGGGCTGCACATTAGCGAAGGTAAAACAAAGTACATGGTGGCGTCGAATGCGAGAGGAACAGATGGTCAAACAATCAAGGTAGCGGAGCACGAATTTGAAGTGGTGCAATCCTTTAAATACCTTGGGTCAATAGTAGCAGCCGATAACAATACAGAAGAAGAAATACGCGGACGGCTTCTCAAATCCAACAGAGCCTACTACAGTTTGTCTTCATATCCAGAAATCTCACCATAACTTCAAAACTGCTGCTGTACACGTAGTTGCTGGGGACGTAGTTGCTGAGCCCTAAACCACGTCAAAGTTTTTTGTTTGTTTTCTTTGAGCAACCTTGGACGACCACTGAACTACCTCAGCTGGAAAATAAAAAAGCAACGTCACATTTTGGCGCCCGAGCAGGGACCTTTAGAGGGTTCCACCGAACTCCCACCGCCGACCGTTTTAGAATTTTCTAAAGGCACCACCAACTTTCGACAGCAAGTTCCTAATATCAGCTTTTCATCAAACGTCACCGCATCAACCAGCTGCAACATGACAGATCCTGAAGATCAAGCTGCTGCCGATACTAATAATATCTTCAGGAATCTGAATTTTATATACTCAATGAAAAAACAGAATTGCAAGAAGCACTCCACTCCAAAGGTTTAGATAGTGAAGGCAACATGAAGGATCTTCGTAACCGACTCATCCAACACATCAAAAAGCTGAGGGACAATGGATCAACGCACGACCTGTGTAACAAGTTTGAGAGTTTGGTCGAAAAACGTCTAGACGACACCCTGCCCCTTGAGACTCAACCTGCCGTCATCGTGCCAACCATGCCTGTGCCGATCCCCTCTAAAGACCTTAACTCAACCAGTTATACGCAGACAACTTTACAGGTTCCTAGTTTGGAGAAACTTAGCGGAAATCCCTGCCCAGCGAATTCCTAAATCAACCACCCTATTCAATCGCCCAGTACATCACCCTCTCTCAATTAACCCAGGCATGAGCACCCGCCCTGAGTTATGAGGCAGAGGTGATGAACACAGTCCGAAAGTGGGGGTTAAGGTTCGATTCCTCAGAAAACCCGCTAGAATTTCTGGAAAGATTGTCTGAGCTAACTAACTGCTAATGATATGTTGCGCACCTTACCTGAGCAGTGCTTTGGAGTGGCTGCGGATTAAAAGTGAAAGCTTCGTCTACTGGGAAGGTTTTAGAGAGGCCTTTACTCGTCACTTCCTGCCAGCCCGCTACCTACACAAGCTAGAGGAAGAAACATTACAGAAACGTCTAGGACCCTGGGAGAAGGCAAAGGATTATATTCTCTCGGCTCAGTACCTGCTTCGTCAACACCCTCGCATGTCCTCCATCGATAATATCGATAGGATTTTCGACCACATGCGACCTGAGTATATGTACTACATTCGCAGACGGGATTTCACTACCTTGGACGAATGGGCATATTTGGCTGTGGAGTTTGAAGCAATTAAAGGGGATGATCAATCTTCGCGTCCAACTCAGGTGCCAGCCCTTCTTCCAAGCTTCAGAAACCCGCCAGCAGTGATTCCGTATGACAGGGATACCCATTGCTGGAATTGCAAGCAAAGGGGTCACCGGAAAGAAACCTGTCGCAGGCCATTTAGCTTATTCTGCTTCTTTTGTGAAGAAGAATTGCAGGATGACAAAGGACTGCCCTTGACATAAAGATATGGTAGCCGTACCGCCTGGCCACGATCCTTGGTATTTCGTGCCATTCATGTAGGCACGGAAACATACCATGCTTTGGTAGACACTGGGAGCACGAAGTCGTTTGTGGGTCACGCTCTTCGTTAAAAGCTTCTAGATTTAGAACTTCCTATGCATGAGCAGAGCCGCTCTATTCACTTAGCTAATGGTGAACTCATCATGACCACAGAACACTTCACTGCTACGTTCACTGTGGGTTGTACCGAAATAGATGGAGAAGTAACTTACCTGCCCGCTCTAGAAGAGGATGCCATTATTGGGATGGACTTAATGAGTCAAGCGAACGTTAAAATTTTTATGAACGGCCAACCTGTGACTGGTAGGAAATCTGCAGGATTTGAAAGGGGCAATCAAGGTTGTGCGGCGGTCAGCCATTAGACGAATAGGACGAATAACATGTAACATACGAAAACATGCACGTGCCGTAACTATTTTGGACTGTTCGAAGTGTGATCATAGCCTCTTCGCGGCGGCCGCTAGTAACAAGCCTTATAAAAAAAGTTTGGCTTATATGATCAGGCTGGTTCCTCAGTTTGGCAACAGGTTAATTCCCTGTTCCGTAAAATTTAGAATTACGAACCCGACAACAAGCCTCGGAAACGGACTGATCTCACGACGACAACCAACGCAACGAAAACGGCAAAACGATTTACGAATTTTCTTATGGAACGTACGATCGCTCTATAGAGCTCGAGCTGCTCAGCAGCTAGCCGATGCCCTGTCAAAATAAAGAGCTGAAATAACAGCACTACAAGAAATCAGATGGACAGGGAATGGTGTTTTACAGAAGAAAGAATATGACGTATACTACAGCTGTCATACAAAACACCATGTGCTCGGGGAAGGCTTCCTAGTCAGCGAAAAAATGAAGTCTACCATCATCGGCTTTAACGCTATAAGCGAAAGGCTATGCACCCTTCGCGTGCGAGGCAAATTTACGAACATTAGCCTCATTAACGTTCACGGACCTACGGAGGAGTCCTCAGACGAAGAAAAAGAGACTTACTACGAACAAGTCGAGAGGACCCTCAATGCCTGTTCAAGGTATGACGTAAAAATCATCCTTGGGGATTTGAACGCAAAAATAGGTCGGGAGCCGGTATTCAGGCATTACGCAAGCACCCATAGTTTGCATGAGAACAATAATGAGAACAATAATGACAATGGACTTCGAGTCTTAGAATCGGCAGCATCGAAAAGCATGGTCGTTGCGAGTACCAGGTTCCCGCAAAAAGATATCTACAAAGCCACCTGGATATCACCTGATGTAGTCACTCGTAACCAAATAGACCACGTGTTGATAAACCGTCGCCACTACTCGAACTTTATGACGGTACGAACGTACCGAGACGCCAATATCGACTCGGATCACTATCTTGTTGGTATGGTCTTCCGAGGGCGGATTGCCTTGCGAAGACGTATTGCACCCGCCGATCAGATATGAATCAACACGGCTGCCCTGCGAAATGAAAATGCCAGTAACACCTTTGGTAATGCGTAAGGACTCGCCCTAGAATCACTTGATCTAGGGAGAGTAAGTCCTGGAGCCAGTGTGCTGGGCGTAGATGAGAAGTGTACACGCCTTAAGAATACTGTCATTAGTACTGCCAACTCCATCTTAGGCAGCAGTCGTAGAAATCGGAACGACTGGTTTGATGATGAATGCAAGCTAGCGACTGAACGTAAGAATGTTGCGTACCGAGCAATGCAACAATCTCATAGAACGCGGGCACGCGAAGAAGAATATAAAGAGCTCAGAAGATTAGAAAAACGGCTTCACAGACAGAAAAAATCAGCCTGGGAGAAGAACTTAATCTGTGAAATAGAAAAAAGCCAAGAGCGAGGTCCGCACCAGGCGCGGAAGCTCTACCAATCCGTCCGAAACATGACGCAGTACACACCACGCTGCACATACTGCAAGGACGGAGAGGGAAATCTGATCACCGATCCACAAAGCATACCTGAGCGATGGCAAGTGTACTTTAATGAATTGCTAAATGGTCAACTCACTGCAGAAGTGGAGGCTCCACTGATTCAAGACGAATACCCTATTTTGCCGTGACCAAGCATAGAAGAGGTTGAGAAGGCTATAGGCCGGCTAAAGAAAAACGAAGCCCCGGGAGCTGATGGTATACCAGCCAAATTATTTCAACACGGTGGGCAAGCTCTACGTCAGGCAATTCATGATATTATAGTGCACGTGTTGGAGCATGAAGAAATGCCAGAAGACTTGCGAAAAGGTATAATATGCCCCATACATAAGAAAGGAGATGTCACAACGTGCAGCAAATATAGAGGTATCACGATGTTGAGTACCGCCTATAAGATACTCTCCTCTATCATACAAGACCGGATAACCCCATACGCTAAAACCATCATTGGACAATTTTAGTGTGGTTTCATTTTAGGCAAATTAACAACTGATCAGATATTTACCCTTAGGCGGGCGATGGAAAAATGTCTACAATTTAACATCCCAACATACCACCTGTTTATAGACTTTAAGGCCGCCTATGGTAGCATAGCCAGGGTAGAACTTTACAAAGCCATGAGAGAATTCGGCATCCCAAATAAATTGACACGACTATGTAGGTTGACCATGACCAACATAACAAGCCAAGTAAAAATAGCCGGATTGCTATCCAGACCAATCATCTTTAATAGACTCCGACAAGGGAATGGTTTGGCCTGCCTCCTCTTCCACCTGGCGTTCGAGAAAGCAATCCGTGACTCTGACACGGCAACAAGAGGGACCATCGTCAACAGGTCCAGCCAGATACTGGCTTACTCAGACGACATCGACATCACCGGAAGAACCGAGCACACTGTACACGATTCCTTCATCCAGATCAAGCAGGCAGCACAAAATCTGGGGCTGCACATTAGCGAAGGTAAAACAAAGTACATGGTGGCGTCGAATGCGAGAGGAACAGATGGTCAAACAATCCAGGTAGCGGAGCACGAATTTGAAGTGGTGCAATCCTTTAAATACCTTGGGTCAATAGTAGCAGCCGATAACCATATAGAAGAAGAAATACGCGGACGGCTTCTCAAATCCAACAGAGCCTACTACAGTCTGTCTTCATATCCAGAAATCTCACCATAACTCAAACTGCTGCTGTACAGGACCATGGTCCTGTCAGTACTCACATATGGATCCGAGACTTGGGTGCTTACCAAAAGGCACTCTGACCTTCTCAGCCCCATATGGGAGGAAGGACGATTCCGGAGACGGTACGATCATGAATTGTACGCAATCTACCTTGAAGCAGATATCGTGACAAAAATTAGGCTCGATAGACTCTGGTGGGCAGGGCACCTATCTCGCATGAGCGAAGAGGAACCTGCTCGGAAAGTTCTTTGTGGTACATTCTATGGCAGACGACAGCGTGGTAGACCATGCTTGCGCTGGAGAGATGGCGTAGACCAGGACACCCGGAGCCTTTGCGGGCGAAACTGGATGGCGTCGGCTCAAGACCGGGATAGGTGGAGAGACTTGTTGAAAGAGGCCAGGACCGGACCCCGTTTGTCGAGCCGATGATGATGATAAATCAAGGTTGTGCAGTGATTTCGCATTTGTTAACCGACCAGCAAAGAACTCTCGAAACTTTTCTGCAAAATGAACTCCGTAGCGTCACGGTTAACAAGTCTTTTGAAGAAGAACTCAAAATGGGAATGGGGTCCTACCCAGCAGGCCGCCTTTGACATGCTAAAAACCAAACTGACAGAAGCACCCGTTTTTTCATGCCCAGATTTTGATTGGCCATTTACCCTGCAGACAGATGCCAGCAATTTCGGCTTAGGAGTGGTGTTGACACAACCGATCGCAGGCAGCGAGAAAGTCATCGCTTACTCTAGTCGAACTCTAACCGAGTTAGAGCAGAAGTATGCCGTCACCGAAAAAGAGTGCTTGGCCATTTTGTGGGGCTTCCGGTATATGCGCCCTTACTGAGGGGTGTCTTTTCAACGTGGTGACAGATCATCATTCGTTAAAATGGTTGCACTCGCTGGAGAACCCGTCTGGACGTTTAGCACGATGGGCGTTGGAGCTTCAACAGTACGACTTCCAAATCCACTACAGAAAAGGGTCCATGAACGTGGTTGCCAACGCATTGTCGCGCGGTCCTTTGCCTATCACAAACATAGATATTTTGGCTACCGCACAAGAGATACAACCAGGCATAAGAAGTGGGTACAAGTGCAATGAGAACCCAAAAATAATCCCGAGTGCAAGATTGAGAAAAACCAATTATTCCGCCGTTTTGCAAATAATCAACAATTGGCAGACCCTCAAGAGGTTGCATGGAAAATATGTGTTCCAGGAGCCGACAAGAATCGAATTCTGCAGGAAAACCATGATGCCATCACCGCCGGCCATTTAGGCGTAGCTAAAACTACTTCTCGCATGGCTAAGCGATATTTTTGGCCGGGAATGTTCCGGGACATCTCTGCAGGAAAACCATGATGCCATCACCGCCGGCCATTTAGGCGTAGCTAAAACTACTTCTCGCATGGCTAAGCGATATTTTTGGCCGGGAATGTTTCGAGACATCTCTAAATTTGCCCGAAAATGTCAGCTCTGCAATGAATTCAAAGCATCGCAACAGAAACCGAGCGGGCTTATGCATTCTATGCCGGTGGAGCAGCCTTGGGAAGTCGTTTGTGCAGATTTTGGGGGGCCTTTGTTCAGGTAAATGAAGGGTCACACGATCTTGTTGGTTATGGTGGACGAATTCTTGAAATGGGTAGAGGCAAATCCTATGAGAGAAGCTACTACTGCGGCCCTGATCAAAGCTGTCCGAGAGCAAATAGTAAATCGTTTTGGAGTACCAAGGGTTTTCCTATCCGACAATGGGGCACAATTCACCAGCCAACAATTTCGTCAATTTTTGGCTGAGCTAGCAGTTCAGCAACGATTAACAGCACCATATACCCCACAAGAAAATCCCACAGAGAGGGTGAATAGAGTATTAAAAACGATGATCGACCAGTACGCCCAGGAAAATCAACGCCATTGGGACGAGTACATACCGGAATTAACCTTTGCCAATAATACAAGCCACCACGACTCCACCGGCTTTACTCCTGCCGTACTCAATTTTGGGAGAGAACTCCGTCGTCCGAACGAATTTGCAACTGCTCCTTCAAGAGATTCCCCTGGCGAAGAATTGAATTCTAGACAAGAGCGCTTACAAGTTCTTTACGATTAATTACGTTTAAATTAGCAGAGGGCTAGTCAATCCCAAGCCAAAAATTATAACTAACGGAGACGTCCCTGGCGACCTGCAATTGGGGAAAGGGTGTACAAGAAAACCCGTTTTTTCTCATACGCTGTCAATTATATCGCGAAGAAACTGGCACCCAAGTATGACGGCCCATTCGAGGTTGTTAAGTTCGTGTCGCCTGTAATAGTCATCGTTGGAATTATTAAGTGACCTCTTCAATCTATTTAAAAATAGTTTGTTATGCAGGCGAGATGTTATAGGTTAAGCGACGTTTCGAACGTGAATACGCTCTTCTTCAAGCCTTTATTCATTTAAAATATAAACAAAATGTTTTGTCAAATTAAACATATTAAAGAACATTTTTGTCAACAAGTCAACAAAACTTACAATTAATGTTAAGAAATCCGTTATGACAACATTACATATATAAAACAAAACGATACTTTTATGTCACTGTTACTGAATAAAACAAGATAAAAAGATAACAAATCAGTAATGAAATAATAAAATGAAATAAAAACAATTAATTAATTACTTTTAAATGAAAACTTAGAAGAACTCAAAATGGGAATGGGGTCCTACCCAGCAGGCCGCCTTTGACATGCTAAAAACCAAACTGACAGAAGCACCCGTTTTTTCATGCCCAGATTTTGATTGGCCATTTACCCTGCAGACAGATGCCAGCAATTTCGGCTTAGGAGTGGTGTTGACACAACCGATCGCAGGCAGCGAGAAAGTCATCGCTTACTCTAGTCGAACTCTAACCGAGTTAGAGCAGAAGTATGCCGTCACCGAAAAAGAGTGCTTGGCCATTTTGTGGGGCTTCCGGTATATGCGCCCTTACTGAGGGGTGTCTTTTCAACGTGGTGACAGATCATCATTCGTTAAAATGGTTGCACTCGCTGGAGAACCCGTCTGGACGTTTAGCACGATGGGCGTTGGAGCTTCAACAGTACGACTTCCAAATCCACTACAGAAAAGGGTCCATGAACGTGGTTGCCGACGCATTGTCGCGCGGTCCTTTGCCTATCACAAACATAGATATTTTGGCTACCGCACAAGAGATACAACCAGGCATAAGAAGTGGGTACAAGTGCAATGAGAACCCAAAAATAATCCCGAGTGCAAGATTGAGAAAAACCAATTATTCCGCCGTTTTGCAAATAATCAACAATTGGCAGACCCTCAAGAGGTTGCATGGAAAATATGTGTTCCAGGAGCCGACAAGAATCGAATTCTGCAGGAAAACCATGATGCCATCACCGCCGGCCATTTAGGCGTAGCTAAAACTACTTCTCGCATGGCTAAGCGATATTTTTGGCCGGGAATGTTCCGGGACATCTCTGCAGGAAAACCATGATGCCATCACCGCCGGCCATTTAGGCGTAGCTAAAACTACTTCTCGCATGGCTAAGCGATATTTTTGGACGGGAATGTTTCGAGACATCTCTAAATTTGCCCGAAAATGTCAGCTCTGCAATGAATTCAAAGCATCGCAACAGAAACCGAGCGGGCTTATGCATTCTATGCCGGTGGAGCAGCCTTGGGAAGTCGTTTGTGCAGATTTTGGGGGGCCTTTGTTCAGGTAAATGAAGGGTCACACGATCTTGTTGGTTATGGTGGACGAATTCTTGAAATGGGTAGAGGCAAATCCTATGAGAGAAGCTACTACTGCGGCCCTGATCAAAGCTGTCCGAGAGCAAATAGTAAATCGTTTTGGAGTACCAAGGGTTTTCCTATCCGACAATGGGGCACAATTCACCAGCCAACAATTTCGTCAATTTTTGGCTGAGCTAGCAGTTCAGCAACGATTAACAGCACCATATACCCCACAAGAAAATCCCACAGAGAGGGTGAATAGAGTATTAAAAACGATGATCGACCAGTACGCCCAGGAAAATCAACGCCATTGGGACGAGTACATACCGGAATTAACCTTTGCCAATAATACAAGCCACCACGACTCCACCGGCTTTACTCCTGCCGTACTCAATTTTGGGAGAGAACTCCGTCGTCCGAACGAATTTGCAACTGCTCCTTCAAGAGATTCCCCTGGCGAAGAATTGAATTCTAGACAAGAGCGCTTACAAGTTCTTTACGATTAATTACGTTTAAATTAGCAGAGGGCTAGTCAATCCCAAGCCAAAAATTATAACTAACGGAGACGTCCCTGGCGACCTGCAATTGGGGAAAGGGTGTACAAGAAAACCCGTTTTTTCTCATACGCTGTCAATTATATCGCGAAGAAACTGGCACCCAAGTATGACGGCCCATTCGAGGTTGTTAAGTTCGTGTCGCCTGTAATAGTCATCGTTGGAATTATTAAGTGACCTCTTCAATCTATTTAAAAATAGTTTGTTATGCAGGCGAGATGTTATAGGTTAAGCGACGTTTCGAACGTGAATACGCTCTTCTTCAAGCCTTTATTCATTTAAAATATAAACAAAATGTTTTGTCAAATTAAACATATTAAAGAACATTTTTGTCAACAAGTCAACAAAACTTACAATTAATGTTAAGAAATCCGTTATGACAACATTACATATATAAAACAAAACGATACTTATATGTCACTGTTACTGAATAAAACAAGATAAAAAGATAACAAATCAGTAATGAAATAATAAAATGAAATAAAAACAATTAATTAATTACTTTTAAATGAAAACACATTAAAATTTGTCCACAGTATAAAATTGCTCAATCCTAACACAAAAGATTAATTTAATTTTGAGTGGTTAGCATTGTTATTACATTTTTCTTATTAATTGGCTATACATGTTGCATAAATTATCCCAATCAGATCGTCTATTGACTGTTAATGTGCAACATCTCTAGCAACTTTCTTTTTGCATGGTTTCTCTCAACTTCCAATACTTTAACGTTTTCAAAGTCTGGTCGTTGTTCTTGCTCAATACAATGAAGTGCAAGCGTAGTTTTCTGTGTCCCCACATTCTTAATGTCAGAGCGGTGACCGGAGAGACGACTTCTCAGCTTTTGTTTGGAGGTGCCTATATAAACAGACGAACATGCCGTCTCTTTTCCACCTAAGCAACCTATTTGGTACACAACATCTGACTTATCCATGGTGTGTATCGTTCCCTCGGTGTTGGTAAAGAGTAAAGATTTAAGAGTTATAGCGGATCTAAAAGCTATTCTTATCAACTCTTTATTCCGTAGAGGTGCTGCTTTCATACGAGTTGAAAGAGATAAGATGAAAAGAGCACTTTTATAAATTTCAGGTGATGGTTCACTTTGGGAGACGGTAGTGTTTTTTGTTTTCCCATAATTGTTTATCATTTTGGTAATAACATGTGCGGGGAATGAATTAGAACACAGGGTGTCATAAATAATTTTAATATTTTTCTTATGAAAAATTGTGTTACTTGTATCAAGTACACGATATATGAAATTCTTCGCTGTATTAAATTTGACCTGACTGGGTTGTTTTGAATGAAAATTAATCAAACGCCCAGAAGAAGTTGGTTTCTTATACCAGTCGAAAATAATCTTACCATTATGTCGTATAGCCTTGATATCTAGGTATGGCAACTCACCATCTTTTTCTACTTCCACGGTAAATTGGATGTGCTGGTGAAACGAATAAAGAACTTTAAGTGTGGTTTCGATTTCACTAAATTTTATGATAGCAAACAAATCATCAACGTACTTGGTTATAATTTTTGGTTTTATTACCAACTTTCCAAGGCTATCTTCCAGAAAAGCTTCCATGACTATGTCTGCCAAGATTGGTGAGGCAGGGCTTCCCATTGGAACTCCTTGTTTTTGTTGATATATTTTTGAGTCAAACTCAAGATAATTATTATCTATAATACAAAAACGAAGAATTTCCATAAATTTCGATTTTTAATTTTGGTATGGTACTTTGGGTACTTATAGAATCCTTAGAGATAACCCTATACTTAAATAACAAGGTATGAATAACTCGTTTATTAAAACGTTATATGGTGAGAGCATAATAAATTAATACGAGAAGAAATGGATGACAACATACACTGCGAATGCTCCTCGAATCTGTGGACTACCTAAGATTCATAAGGATGATATGCCACTTAGACCAATATGCGCTTCAACAACTGTTCCATGCTACGAATTAGCCAAATATATGGTTAATATTTTAAAGAATATGACCGCAAATTCCAAATATAACGTCCAAAATGCGAAAACTTTATTGATATCATTTCTCCTTTGAATTTAGAAGATGATGAAATTTTGGTATCATTCGATGTAGTGTCATTGTTCACTAATGTTCCAATTCGACTGATTTTAGATCTTATTGAGAAAAAATGGAACGAAATAAAGCAATTTACCAAAATCAAAAAATCGAAATTTATGGAAATTCTTCGTTTTCGTGTTATAGATAATAATTATCTTGAGTTTGACTCAAAAATATATCAACAAAAACAAGGCATTCCAATGGGAAGCCCTGCCTCACCAATCTTGGCAGACATAGTCATGGAAGCTTTTCTGGAAGATAGCCTTGGAAAGTTGGTAATAAAACCCAAAATTAAAACCAAGTACGTTGATGATTTGTTTGCTATTAATTCCAACACATACTTTCACGGAGGGCACACCGTATATATCTTCACAATGGAATTCTATAATAACATCAAAACTAAATATGGTAACGACGCTTGCACTAACCTTAAGAAATTTAGTAGGACCAACATTTCACACATAAAAAATTATAACACATTACTATTCCTTCTGAAAGTAGACAGTTTGGATTAATTCCTAATTTTATTAACAAATCATCTGTGAACATTTATCAAATGTTTAATTTTTCTAACGAAGAAGTGGATAAACAAATAGAAAAGAAAATTTTCACTCACATAGATAACTTTCATACTAAACTTCTTAATATTGCCATCTCAATTAAACATACACAAGTTCATAGACAAAAACTGCTTTTATCAAGATCCGTAAATTCTATCAACATGACTCTGTCTGATAATGAGAAGGAAAGTTTCTTCACAAGTCAAGAACACTTATGCAATAAAATAAATACAAAAACAAAGAACATTCAAAAGATAAAACTACAAAAATTAAAAACGCATCTTAAGCATGAGTTGGGGATTAGGTCCAACGCAAATTGGTTTGTGAACAAGACTGATGTGACTTTTCCAGAAGACACAGAATGGTTGTTGTCATTAGGACAAAAATTTGCAATGCCCATAACAAACATAAAGTTTCCTCTCTTCAAAATTATAACTGACGGAGAACAGTTGATAAAAACAATGGAACAGGGTGACCATGAAATTGCACGTGCAAATTTTACGCAGATTTTGCAAAATCATCTCCGATAAGTTAAAACTTCGTTTTGACAAATTTATCACCAAAATTTGCAGTGATACAGTTAAATTCTTGAACAACCACAAAGAGATATATATAGTACCTGCAGATAAAGGTAATGTTACAGTGGCCATGTATAAGAAGGATTACTTAAGTAAAATAGAGGTACTTATAGAATCCTTAGAGATAACCCTACACTTAAATTACAAGGTATGAATAACTCGTTTATTAAAACGTTATATGGTGAGAGCATAATAAATTAATACGAGAAGAAATGGATGACAACATACACTGCGAATGCTCCTCGAATCTATGGACTACCTAAGATTCATAAGGATAATATGCTACTTAGACCAATATGCGCTTCAACAACTGTTCCATGCTACTAATTAGCCAAATATATGGTTTATATTTTAAAGAATATGACCGCCAATTCCAAGTATAACGTCCAGAATGCGAAAAAGTTTATTGATATCATTTCCCCTTTGAATTTAGAAGATGATGAAATTTTGGTATCATTCGATGTAGTGTCATTGTTCACTAATGTTCCAATTCGACTGATTTTAGATCTTATTGAGAAAAAATGGAACGAAATAAAGCAACATACCAAAATTAAAAAATCGAAATTTATGGAAATTCTTCGTTTTTGTGTTATAGATAATAATTATCTTGAGTTTGACTCAAAAATATATCAACAAAAACAAGGAGTTGCAATAAGAAGCCCTGCCTCACGGATCTAAAGCTATTCTTATCAACTCTTTATTCCGTAGAGGTGCTGCTTTCATACGAGTTGAAAGAGATGGGATGAAAAGAGCACTTTTATAAATTACCGGTGATGGTTCACTTTGGGAGACGGTAGTGTTTTTAGTTTTTCCATAATTGTTTATCATTTAGGTAATAATATTTGCGGGGAATGAATTAGAACACAGGGTGTCATAAATAATTTTAATATTTTTCTTATGAAAAATTGTGTTACTTGTATCAAGTACACGATGTATGAAATTCTTCACTGTATTAAATTTGATCTGACTGGGTTGTTTTGAATGAAAATTAATCAAACGCCCAGAAGAAGTTGGTTTCTTATACCAGTCGAAAATAATCTTACCATTATATCGTATAGCCGTGATATATTTTTCATCTTTTTCTACTTCCACGGTAAATTGGATGCACTGGTGAAACGAATTAAGAACTTTAAGTGTGGTTTTGATTTCACTGAATTTTATGATAGCAAACAAATCATCAACGTACTTGGTTATAATTTTTGGTTTTATTACCAACTTTCCAAGGCTATCTTCCAGCAAAGCTTCCATGACTATGTCTGCCAAGATTGGCGAGGCAGGGCTTCCCATTGGAACTCCTTGTTCTTGTTGATATATTTTTGAGTCAAACTCAAGATAATTATTATCTATAATACAAAAAAGAAGAATTTCCATAAATTTCGATTTTTTGATTTTGGTATGTTGCTTTATTTCGTTCCGTTTATTGATATCATTTCTCCTTTGAATTTAGAAGATGATGAATATTTGGTATCATTCGATGTAGTGTCATTGTTCACTAATGTTCTAATTCGACTGATTTTATATCTTATTGAGAAAAAATGGAACGAAATAAAGCAACATACCAAAATCAAAAACTTCGAAATTTATGGAAATTCTTCGTTTTTTTATTATAGATAATAATTATCTTGAGTTTGACTCAAAAATATATCAACAAAAACAAGGAGTTCCAATGGGAAGCCTCGCCAATCTTGGCAGACATAGTCATGGAAGCTTTGCTGGAAGATAGCCTTGGAAAGTTGGTAATAAAACCCAAAATTATAACCAAGCACGTTGATGATTTGTTTGCTATCATAAAATTCAGAGAAATCAAAACCACACTTAAAGTTCCTAATTCGTTTCACCAGCGCATCCAATTTACCGTGGAAGTAGAAAAAGATGAAAAAGATGAAAAAGATATCACGGCTATACGACATAATGGTAAGATTATTTTCGACTGGTATAAAAAACCAACTTCTTCTGGGCATTTGATTAATTTTCATTCAAAACAACCCAGTCAGATCAAATTTAATACAGGGAAGAATTTCATACATCGTGTACTTGATACAAGTAACACAATTTTTCATAAGAAAAATGTTAAAATTATTTATGACACCCTGTGTTCTAATTCATTCCCCGCAAATATAATTACCAAAATGATAAACAATTATGGAAAAACTAAAAACACTACCGTCTCCCAAAGTGAACCATCACCGGTAATTTATAAAAGTGCTTTTTCATCCCATCTCTTTCAACTCGTATGAAAGCAGCACCTCTACGGAGTAAAGAGTTGATAAGAATAGCTTTAGATCCGTGAGGCAGGGCTTCCTATTGGAACTCCTTGTTTTTGTTGATATATTTTTGAGTCAAACTCAAGATAATTATTATCTATAATACAAAAACGAAGAATTTCCATAAATTTCGATTTTTTAATTTTGGTATGTTGCTTTATTTCGTTCCATTTTTTTTCAATAAGATCTAAAATCAGTCGAATTGGAACATTAGTGAACAATGACACTACATCGAATGATACCAAAATTTCATCATCTTCTAAATTCAAAGGAGAAATGATATCAATAAACTTTTTCGCATTTTGGACGTTATACTTGGAATTGGCGGTCATATTCTATAAAATATTAACCATATATTTGTCTAATTAGTAGCATGGAACAGTTGTTGAAGCGCATATTGGTCTAAGTGGCATATTATCCTTATGAATCTTAGGTAGTCCATAGATTCGAGGAGCATTCGCAGGGGATGTTGTCATCCATTTCTTCTCGTATTCATTTATTATGCTCTCACCATATAACGTTTTAATAAACGAAATATTCATACCTTGTAATTTAAGTGTAGGGTTATCTCTAAGGATTCTATAAGTACCTCTATTTTACTTAAGTAATCCTTCTTATACATGGCCACTGTAACATTACCTTTATCTGCAGGTACTATATATATCTCTTTGTGGTTGTTCAAGAATTTAACTGTATCACTTCAAATTTTGGTGATAAATTTGTCAAAAGGTAAAGTTTTAACTGATCGGAGATGATTTTGCAAAACGTGCGTAAAATTTGCACGTGCAATTTCTTGGTCACCATGTTCCATTGTTTTTATCAACTCTTCTCCGTCAGTTATATTTTTGAAGAGAGGAAACTTTCCCTTTGTTATGGGCATTGCAAATTTTTGTCCTAATGACAACAACCATTCTGTGTCTTCTGGGAAAGTCACATCAGTCTTGTTCACAAACCAATTTGCGTTGGACCTTATCCCCAACTCATGCTTAAGATGCGTTTTTAATTTTTGTAGTTTCATCTTTTGAATGTTCTTTGTTTTTGTATTTATTTTTTTGCATGTGTGTTCTTGACTTGTGAAGAAACTTTCCTTCTTATTATCAGACAGAGTCATGTTGATAGAATTTGCGGATCTTGATAAAAGCAGTTTTTGTCTATGAACTTGTGTATGTTTAAGTGAGATGGCAAGTAGTATAAATATCGGACTTGAGGAATAATTCGAGGAGCACCAGTACAAAAATTAGCTCCGAGCATCAAAACTACTCCTTGAGGAGCACCAGTACAAAAATTTAGCTCCGAGCATCAAAATTGCTCCTTGAGGAGGGAGCAGAGCCTATGGTCTTATAGTAGCAAAAAAAAAAAAGGTGGATGAAATTTTCTTTGAATTAGAAGTGTAGGAAATTTGTAGGTGATAGTTTTCATTTTGAATGTCGTGTGCTTAGAAAAGGGGTTGGTATGAACCACGCAAATTTGGAAAAGGCATCAATGACTGTCATTAAATAATTGAAACCTTTGTTATGTTCACTATAAGGTATCATTTCAACCAAATCAGCTTGTCATAAATATTCATACCCCTTGATAATAACATGACGATGTTTAAAATTTCTACGTGTAGTCTTATGCAACTCTTCAACAACCTTTCGCTTGCTCATATTTACAAAGAGTGAATTCAGCTTAATAAAAAATGAAGACTTATATGTTTTTTTAATTTTTTATTGCAATAATAATAATAACATCAGTTTCTTAATTCTAACTAAATGTTTTTCTATAATGTAACAGGCACAAGTGTCTGGTCCTTGTTTACAATGGTTAGATGACCAGCAACAATTAGAGTAGTGATGTCCATGAATTGTTTCAATGTAGGTTGTATTTTCAAAATTTTCAAGCAAAGAAATACAATTTAAAAACTCTTCGTAGTGTTCTTCTAATATTGAATGGCCTTTCAATTTTAAAAAATCACGAATGTTTTTTAATATTAGTCCGGAGTCCATTTTAAAGATCTTTTCGGCTTCAGTTTTGTTTGGTTACTAATTAGTAAGACTTTACTTGCGATCTACCAATGGTGTTGCTGTCGGATATAAAATACGCCTTTCAATAGTTTTCATTGAATGTCGTGTGCGTAGAAAAGGGATCTGTTTAGGTAGGTAGAATGTTGTGAGAGTGCTTAGAAAACAGGTAAATGAAGTGCATCTATAGGATCTATTTTCAAATGTACTGTTGTCGAGACTGTAAATTTTCCTGTTTTGTTATAGAGATAGAGATGATAAAATTTTGATGTGTGTATTTTACAACAATTATACAGTAGTATAAATATCGGACTTGAGGAATAGAGCCCTTTTGAATGATTTTTTCTGGTTATAAATTAGAGTTTTCTGGTTGAATTCAATTTTTGTGACTGTTTTTTGTTGTTAGTGATGTGCAGTAATATTTTTTAGGATTTCTGAGGGATGATATGGTGGGTGCACCTTGCACTATTTGTGGAACAAAAGGCATTACGAGTTTATAGGAGTTGTAACTAGGTATAAGTAAAGGAGTTGTATCTAGGTATAAGTAAAAAAAAAGATTTTTAAGATGGTAATAAATTCCAGATGAAATTAGAAAAAATATCATAATGTGAATACAATATAGATACGGTAATAAAAAAGAAAATATATGGTCGTGGAGGGGAGATACATTTAAAGTAGTAAGACTTTAAACTATTGCATAGTAGCCATTAAAAAGAAAAGTTTTCCGAGTATCTAGGTCATTAAGTCTAGAAGAAATATTTGTATTCTCTTAATAGTTTTTTAGGTGCGTGGGATTTTCTTGAAAACGTGTTTGAACTTGTTCGAATTTCCACTTGAGGGGATGATTCTGAGTCATAATGGAAATCCTTTATTACCTGTGAATGTACATCCATGCCTTCTCCATAAGCGGAAATATATTAAAACCAAGTTGAAATATTTGTATTCTCTTACTAGTTTTTTATGTGCGTGGGATTTTCTTGAAAACGTGTTTGAACTTGTTCGAATTTCCACTTGAGGGGATGATTCGGAGTCATAATGGAAATAAAAAATACAGGTTTACGTATATATTATGTAAAATGTTTACCCAGTTCACAACAATGTCCCCCCCACCATGAGAACCATGAATAGTAGAAAAAAAAAATATTTGCCAATCTATTAATATAGTCTTACATATGTATTGAATGCAGAGGGCTTCTATAAAAGGAAAATTCGTTGTTACTGACGACCTCAGTTGATTTCGAGAACTAACAAGACGATATTCACCATGTATTTTGAAGAAGAATACTCAATATTAACTCTTGATGATTTTGCAGTAAGAGAAGCAAACTCGCTTAACGAAATAAGCAATTTTAAACCATCAAAAAAAATATCTGAACTAGATGTCAACATAAAATACAACATTTTCCATTGTTCTTTATTTTAAATAATTTGTATTTATTTATTCCTACAGACTTTTCTACCTCAGAGATATTCCCAACTCTCGGCAAGCAGCATGACATCAATTGGGGGAGGTAACTATGTCTTAGAGATTGTAAGACAAATCGGATCAACCTATGAATTAAAATTTATGAAAATGAAATAATCCATATTCAATCATTAAAACAAAAAATAAAAAATTATAGTTGTAAATAAACAAACAATAAAACAGTTAAAAAAAAATCAATCTTTTATTTCTTTTGCTTTTATTTTTACATTTCTTATATTTTACAGTAATTCGTTTTTATTAATCCAGGAGTTATGTTCTGATGGAAATCCCAACCACTTAACAAAAACCTTATTTCCTCTCTTCTGTAAAACTTTTTCCACAAGGAAAGTGTCTGCACATTTAGTTTTCATCAGTTCTGGTTCATAAAAACTACCTTGTACAGGATTTCCTTGATAATCTTCAAGAAGATATGTATTTGGTTTTGTAACTTTGATTTTTCTTATTTTAAAAACCTCAGTAGTCCAGTTTGGTGTATATCCCTTTTCAAATGCATGTATATACTTGCTGATTCTTACTTTGTCACCGATCTTAAATTTTCGTTTACTTGCTCCTTCTTTATCAGTTTTAAAACGCGGTAACAATGACTTTGAATTTTTCTTCGTTACATCTGCAGGAAAACATTTAATGGTTCTATGAAAAGAGTGATTGTAATCATTAAGTAGTTTCTTATAAATATTGATCCACTTATAGTTTCCATTGAAACTAAATTCTTTCCACATTTTTTCTTTAAAAGTTCTATTAAATCGTTCGACAATGGAAGCCTTTAATGAACTGAATGTTGAGTTATGATTAATTTTATACTTTTCCATCAAGAGTTTAAAGTTTTTATTGAAAAATTCTTTTCCATCATCCGTTTGTAGATTCTTTGGAATTCTAGAAGAACATAAAAATATTTGTTCCATTCCTTTCGTAATGGTAATACCCTTTTTGTGTTTCATTGGAATGACCCATGCAAATTTCGAAAATGTATCGATAACTGTCATTAAATAATTAAACCCTCTGTTTTGTTCACTATATGGTATCATTTCAACCAAATCAGCTTGCCATAAGTCATCGTAACCTTTGATGATAACATGACGACGTTTGAAGTTTCTACGTGCACTTTTATGCAACTCCTCAACAACCTCACGCCTACTCATATTTACAAAGAGTGAATTCAAAAAAATCAAAGAAAAGTCTTTTATATATACATATTTTTTTTTTTTCTTTTATTGCAATCTCTTATATAATAACATAAGTTTCTTAATTTTAATTAACCTTTTTTCTATGTGGTAACAGCCGCAAGTATCCGGTCCTTCTTCACATTGTTTGGATGACCAACAACAATTAGAGTAATGATGTCCATGCAATGATTCCATGTATATAGTATTTTTAAATTTACTAACTTTTGAAATACAATTAGTAAATTCTCCATAGTGTTCATCTAATATTGATTCCCCGTTTGTTTTTAAGAAATTACAAATATCTTTTATTATTTTGTCTGTGTCCATTTTAAAAGTTGTTTATTGTTTAAGTGTTGAATGTTAACTAACAAATTTTATTTTATGAAAATTGAAAATCTTTTTTCTTTTTTACTTATATGTAGGTATATTATATAAAATACAGATATATGTATAAAACTGATAAATATATATAATTTTTTTTTTTTTGTATACTTATTTTAATCTATGGGTGTAAAGGGTACATTAGGAAATAGCGTTTTCATAATATATTCAACTTTATTTTTTATTTTCTCGTCAACATACTTTTCTTCTGTGGAGTCTTTAAGTTTTTGAGAAATTAATTCTGACGCCCTGTTTTCTTGTACCATACTTTTTATTGTTTCCTTTATCGAAGAGTCTATGTGGTTTTTTAGCATATGGATTTCATTATTAAAAGTGGATAACACTTCCATTAAAGAAGAATTTATGTGGTTTATAATGCTTGTTTCTTTGAGACTTATTTGCTCATCAACATAACCCTTGCAAGCGGCTTGGTGTGGGTATTTAGGTTTTTTTCCTATGTTGTTTAAATATCTATGACCCATATCAAAATCGCCAGATGTTAAAATTTTAAATCCAATTCCCAAAAAACTTACATCCTCTGTGTTTTTATGAGCAGGCTTGCTGCTTCTACCGAACTTGTCAACGTTCATAGTTTTTGTGTGAAGAATCTAGCTTGGAATAGTGTTAATATATGATATTTGACTCCTTCAATTCTTCTATTATAGAATTGATTTCATTTTGATGATTATTATTACCAGCATTTTTGGATGCTATTAAAAGTCTAAGTCTATTAACAAGCTCATTAGGATCGTTCCAATACACATATTCAACGTTCTTATTTGTATACTCCATTTCAGTTATGTCAGAATAAGATTTTCCAGTTTTTTCTGTTTCACTTTTAAATCCAGCAGCAAGTTGTTTAATTATTTTTGTATATTTTGCCCCTCTATTTGACTTGATTCGACTAGAACTATCATGATTACTTTTATGTGCATTAGTTTTATATAAGATTTTTCCATATTCTTCCAAGTCATCACTAGTATATACTTTGTGGCGTGGATTTTTCTTTAGAATTAATTCAATGAGACCAGGAGTTCGAGTAAAAGTTTCATCATCAATAACAATATCATGTTCATTCATTACAAAACGACATTTTTCTATTTTAATAGAATTTGTATTCGCATCAAAATATGGACCATATGCTATATCGCGGTTCGAATCTGACAATATTTTTTTAACGAGAGAAGATGTTTTGTTTAGGGTTGAATTATTTTTTGGTGTACTGAATAAAATGGAATCATCTGTAGTATCCATTTCTGGAATGTATCTTGTTTTATCATGTTCTTCTTCCTTTTCATATTCATCAAATGATTTGAAATGTAGTTTACGACGTTTGATTGTTTTCGTGACATCATCATCATCATCATCATCATCATCATGTTGTGTTGTTTTTTTTGTAATATTTCCAACCAATTTGTTCAATGGATCAACAATAGGTTTGAAAGTCTCTTCTAAACCAGTATCTCTAGTCATTTTACCAGTTTTTAGTTGTAAATATTTATTTCTTAGGACATTCTTTGTTTTTATTAAATCTCTTAACACGTTTTCATCCATTTTTATGATGTGGATAAAAATAATTTTAGTTTTTAACGTTAATATGAAGGACTAGTTTTCTAAAAGAGTGTTGTTATTAGAATGTTTTGGTTTTAAATGAGATATGTATATTTATAGTACTGCAATTTTATTGAAACTGTTTTTGTAGCGGCCTTTTTCAATACTGTTCTCCTTGTCTATTACGAGGAATCCAAAATTGGCATTCCAACAATGTGAGCATAACTCTTTAAATTGATTAAATGTCATATCTCATATCAGAGTTAATATGATCCTTGTAAACATGCTTCAGATTCAATTCATCTTGTTTGAAAAGAATAATGAAATTAGCATTGTCTCTAATTAGATGTTTTGGTATATGAGTATAGGACTGACATAAGTAAAAACTGTCAACTCCATTATGACGACCCATACAAAAATAGTCTCTTATATTATTTTGTTTCTGACAAGCGACATCATCGAATAAAAATATTGAGTTGTTTTTAGCGTCCGAAGGAGGCATTATTTCACAATTGTTTGAAAATTCATTGTATTCCATTCCTTCGATAGAAGTAATAAGTTTTTTTAGATATTGATATTTTGGTTGGTGTAAAGATTTTGAATAAATATAAATATTTTCAAATTTTAAGCCATTGGGGTCGAGAAGAATGCTTAACATTACATTTGTTTTTCCACAGTTTGAAGGTCCAACAATTATCCCGCGAATACTGTTTGGAAATAAGTTTCAATGTTTTTTCTTAATTTTTACATTGGAATCAAAATTCCTTACGTTTATGACATCTGACTGCTTTACGAAACGCATGATGACGATTAAGATCTTTTTTAATAAAACATTTCGTTTTTATACACTTGTTATCATAAATGTTTCAACCTTCAACTAAGAAGGTGTGTTAATCATACTATGATTGATCATAACACTCAGAATCAGTGTAACAAAAAAAGAAAATCATTTGAAGGAGAAGGGCTTTTGAATAAAGTTATAGACAAACTACCATTTGAACTACATATTCCTTCATATAGTTATTGTGGACCTGGAACAAAATTGGAGAAACGCTTACATAGAGGGGATAAAGGAATCAATCAACTGGATGAAGCTTGTCGTCTACATGATATTGCTTACTCAAAAAGTAGCTCTCTCTCAGATCGACACGTTGCTGATAAAATTCTAACTGAGCAAGCGTGGAAAAGATTCAAAGCAAACGACTCATCAGCATCTGAAAAGTTAAGCGGTCTTCTAGTCACCAACATGATGAAAGCTAAAACTAAATTTGGAATGGGTAATTGCAAGACCAAAAACGATATTAAAAGAAAAAGAACTAAGAAGACGAAATCAAAAAATGTTGGCAAACAGAAAAAAGGTTACAAGCGAAGCAAGAAATGCTATTAAAAATAATGTAAATTGTTGTGGAACAACATCTATTGCTAATATTGCTCTGAAGGCTGCAAAAAATGTTATTAAAAATAAGAAAACACAAATTCAAACACCGAGAGTAATTCCAGTTCCAAAAAGCGGTGGTTTTCTACCACTTCTAGCTCCTATTTTAGCTGGTTTATCAGCTGTAGGATCACTAACAGGTGGAAAAGCTGGCGTTGTAAAAGCGCTCAATGATGTACGAGCTGCTAAAAAACAATTTGAAGAGCACAACCGTCATAATAAGACTATGGAGTCAGTTCCTATTCAAGGAAATGGACTGTTCTTAAAACCATATAAAAATGGTCTTGGTCTTTTTTTAAATTCACCAGGCACAAAAAACTAATTGATTTTTTGCCTAATCATCCCTTAACCAATTTTAATATTCAGGAGTTTGGAAGAAAACACTTGAAGCATTTTCGAGGAGTTTTTATGCGTAACTCTTTACCGAAAGCACCATTCGATAAGGAGTGTGGTGTAATAAATCTGGACGATGAAGATGGTATGGGGACTCATTGGGTAGCATATATTACAAGCAAACAAAAAAATAATATTGTAAAGTATTTTGATAGTTTTGGAAATTTAAGACCACCTACTGAAGTAATAAGCTACCTTGGTAATAAAATATGTTATAATTATATTCGAGAACAAGATTTTGAAACATTTATTTGTGGTCACTTATGCTTAAGGTTTTTATTAGAGCAATGTCATAATATTTTCAAAAACTAGAATAAGAAATAAATAAAATGATGTGAAAAATCAAAACTGTTTCATTTGTCTTTTAATCGAGATGTCGTTAACACTTACTTTGAGCGGCAATGAATCAACTCTTAATGCAGAGTATTTTCCACCAATTGTATTGAAATCTAACTATGTCTGCGGTCTTATAGATTTTCAAACATATAACTCTATACCAAATGTAGATGAGTTTAATAATTTGTTGCATGCAGGTGATAGTATCGTATCTTTTCCTATTGGTTCTTATGAGATTGAAGATATAAATAATTTAATACAGAAGAAACTAAGTGAAATCAATAAAAACAAGAAAAGTGGAGCAAAAAAGAGTGAAATTAAAATCAAGGCAAATAACAATACTTTGAAATGTGAACTAATTAGCTCAGAAGACATTGACTTCTCCCAACCAAATTCTATTGGAGCTATTCTGGGGTTTAGCAAGAAACTTCTAAAATCAAATTTATTACATGAATCAGATCTTTATGTTGATATTAACAGAGTTAATGCAGTCCGCATTAAATGCAATATCATAGAAGGAACGTATATTAATAATCAAACAGCACACATCTTGCATGAATTTGCTGTTAAAGTAAGTCCAGGCTATAAAATCATTGAAGCTCCAAGGAATGTTATTTATTTACCTGTGAACGTCAAGCGGATAACATCATTGTGTTTAAAGTTTGTTGATCAAGACGGAAAAGACATCAATTTCAGGGGGGAAAAAATAACTGCCCGATTACATTTAAAGCTGGAAACATGATCGTATACGATTATAAAATAAATTCAGTTTCTTATAAAAACAACATACAAAATGATTTAAAACTTTATCCATCTTCGAACACAACAGCGGTAACATCTCGTCTTACGAAAGATAATCAGGACTTTGTATTATCCTTAGGATACACATTAAAACATTAAAAACAAAACAAAACAAAAAAGAAATATGCTTAATATTTTTCAAGAGCCGGATATTAATGAAAGTGTTTCTAAATATGAATATCATACTTATTCACCGTATCAAAACAATTTTGAACGCAATGACATCATTCAGGTTTCCATAAAACATCAAAATCTTAATGTTCTTCCTTCAGAAAGTTTTTTATATGTTGAAGGAACAATTTCAAAAGCAGATGGAAAAGAGATACTCTCTACAAAACTTGTAAATAATGCAATGGCGTTTCTCTTTGATGAAATACGATATGAACTGAATGGCAAAGAAATTGACTGTAATCGGAATGTGGGGATAACAACAACGATAAAAAATTATTTATCTTTATCCAAAAATGAAAGTGATATGCTACTGAATGCATCTTGGTCTCCCGACTCAGCTATTAATTTAAAACCAGCACACTTTAATTATTGTATTCCACTGAACAAACTTTTGGGATTCGCCGAAGATTATAAAAAAATTATCCCAAATGCAAGACATGATCTTATTATTACACGTGCTAGATTGGATGAAAATGCACTTATATCCTCAACTGATGAAAATGTTCAATTAAAACTTCATAAGGTTCAGTGGAAAATACCGCATGTGACTTTATCAGATACTATGAAATTAACTCTATACAAATCTATTAACAAAAATAGTTTTATGAAAATTGCTTTCCGAAACTGGGATCTTTATGAATACCCTACTCTGTTGAACTCTACACACCATATCTGGAATGTTAAGACAACAACTCAAATAGAGAAACCTCGCTATATCGTCTTTGCTCTACAAACCGACAAAAATAAAAAAATATCAGTTGATTCAACGACGTTCGACCATTGCGATCTAACGGACTTAAAAGTTTATCTGAATTCTGATGTATATCCTCATGAAGATCTAAATGTTTCATTTGAAAAGAACAGATACAGTTTATTGGATAGAATGTACGCAGATTTTCAAAAAACCTACTACAATAAAACTTCTTCAGAGCCTCTTCTTTCCTGGGATCTATTCAAATCACGTGCACCAATATTTGTTGTAGACTGCAGACATCAAAATGAAACATTAAAAACAGGAGCAGTTGATATACGTTTGGAGATGAGAACATCAAAGAATATACCTGCAAACACCTCAGCTTACTGCCTCATGCTTCATGATCGTATAATTGAATACAATCCACTTGATCAAGTAGTCAACAGAATTGTTTGAGAATAAAGCATTTTAAAAAATGTGAACAAAAAATGTAGAGATTTAAAGAAAAATAAATTTATTTTATTTTGACGAAAGTTTGTTTTTTTTATTTTTATTTAGCATCCATGCTCTTCCAACATCAGTCTCGGGGTTATGAACGTCTTGCTTGGGTTTCAAACGTCATGCTTGGGCTCTGAGCGTCGTTTTTCGTTTTATAAACGCCACGTTTCGGGTTATGTTTGAGTTCTGAACGTCGGGTTTCGGGTTATGAACGCCACGTTTCGGGTTATGTTTGGGTTCTGAACGTCAGGTTTCGTTGTGAACATCGTTATTTGATTTTCTTTTATGAAATAAAAACATTGTATATATATTCTTTTTTTTCTCTTTTTTTTTTTTTTTTTTTTATTTATTTTCATTTTCATATACAATTTCGACACTTATCTTTATAAATAATTATTTATACATTTTAAAAAATTCTTATTTAACATAATTTACTTATAACTAGAAAAGAGGGACTGTTTTATTAGTGTAGCTTGAAATGACCCCATGCATAAGTGCTTATACCATCTTCCCTTATAAATCTTTTATCATCTAGATGACTTAAAACAACCTTATGTAGCTTTTCGGTGTATATTTGATGAGCAATAGATCTAAAAACAAACATTTCCCCATGATAGACTCGTTTGCTATATAAACAATCTCTATAGTTTACCAAATTTATGTCTTTGAGTGCAATTTTTTTGACACCTTTTGCTTTTTTAACTTCACTTGATTCAACAGAAAAGGAATACATTTTTGATCTCAAACCAATAAATTCCTTTTTATTTTTCCAGAATTTTCATCTTTCATCATCCCTAACACTTTTTTGTTTTTCAAGGGGATGTTATATGGATTGTTTGGAGAGTATGCAGAAGTATCAAAATACAATTCTATATCATTCTTGATATCATTATAAAAGTCATCAGTTTTGATTGTGTAAATAAAAGAATCCGTGTCCATATAATTGAGTTTTATATTGGCTTCATACTTAGGTTTCATATAGCTATAGTGAAAGTCGTACATTTTCCATTTTGAAAACTCTAAGATACAAAATCCTAAGTACAAAGGCTTGTTGTAAAAGGTACTTGCTCTTTTCATTTGAATGGCCACCATGTTTTCTGTAAATCTAGTTAAACTATGAAAATTCGGTCTTGCAATCAGAGCTCTGGCTCCGAGATGCTTTTTACGGTTTTCCCAAGAAGTCACAATTTTAGCATCTTTTCGTTTGTCTACATTTTCCATAGTTTTTCCAAAAACACTATTGTTCATTAATTTAAAAAAAAATTTCTCGAAGTCACTGACGGCTAGAGTTCGATGCTGATTATTTAAGTCTATATACTTCTGTAACCAACGAGACTGTTTTAATTGTAAAACTCTATGCACACGAACAATTTTCAATCCATTAATAATACATTTTTGAAGAGTCTTATAATGAATCACATAATTGTATTTTGGTGTTAAATCTGCAATTAGTTTATAAAATTTAGATGTATTGACTTTTTTGTTTTCCACGCAAAATGGCAAATCATTATGCAAATCATGTAGAGAATTGGGATATTCTAAGTCAACTTCAAAAATATATCCTATCTCTGAGTCATCAGTAATATTCATTATTTCAATATTTTCAAATTCCTTAGCCCATTTGATTTCAGAATATGGAAGAGGACATGACATAGCCCAACCATATAAATTGTTTGCATCAACATACATTAAATATTCACTCTCTTTTTCTTTGTCATAGCTCTCCATATATTTGTTGTTTGCAATAGTATGCCGATGAGAACATTGAGATATTCCTCCTCTTACTCCCTTTTTTATAAAGTTATATGCATCAATATCCTGAATGAGTTCAAGATTTATCCGGGTCGTTCTAAGCATGGCGTCCCAAGATAATCCGGGGGCCGTATATACTTGACAGGGATTAAGTTTGTAAATATTTTTACAAATACCCCTGAAATTTTCGAAAATATCAGCTAGAAGAAGAACATCGGTTTTTAAATATAACTCCATATAATCTAGGATATGTTGACATTTAAATGTGTTCCATACTACTTTCGCATGATTATAGTCATCTAAAGAGCAAGGTTCTCCAGTTAACTTATTATCAAAGTAGTTTTGAGGAGGAAGGGATATCTCTTCTAAAATATGCCATGATTTTATGTAATCATATGGAAACACTCCTTTCCTTGTTACAAGATTAAACTCTTCTTCATTTGGAAAGTTGGAACTGATTAATTTGAAATCGTTTGTCGTTAGATTTCTAGCCAACGAATCAAGACTTGATGGCATAAAACGAAATGAATCTAAAAACCTCAGTTCAAACATTTTTTTATCTGGTAAATAGATTGTCTTTGATACAGAAACAAACTTTTCTTTATTAAGAGGAATAATAGAAATATTGCCCTTAAGTGAAGCAAGTTCCCTAATCAATAAGTGACAATCATAACCAGAGAAGTTGTGGAAAAAAATAGGAAAGAATTTAGGTTTTTTGTATGCTAAGTTGCATTTGTTATGAGCCGGACCCTTATATTTACCAGTGTAATGACAATGATCAGCAACTCGATCCAAACCTAAAGTTTTATTGCAAATATGGCAAACTCGGCAGGTCTGATGGTAATTTAAATCAATTTCCGAAAGTCGATTCATGGGTTTGCTTTCCATAGTATATAAATCTATACAGTCCCTCACTAATGAACTAATAAATTCTTTTATACAATTTTTACCTCTAAATGACTTAAACCTAGTTTAAGGGGCGTCATATGACTTAATAAAATATGCACCAGCACACGGTACATGTTTTTGAATAAAATTATTTGTACCTGAATCCGGTACATCTTCCAGTATGCTTCGAAGTCTGCATATACTACAAATGGGACATCCATCTCTCTTTCGGGGTGATCATATTGTACGGAGGCTTTATCATCCTTGGACATCTTGGTCACCATCCTACAGCATTCACTTTTATGTGATGTAACTGCAGCCTCCGATCGGAATCCCAGCAAGCACGTATTGCAAAACCAAGTTTGCCCCCTATAATTTTTTACTTGGTTTGATATAAGTCTATAAAAAAAAAAAATATATAAATTATAAAATGAATTTAAAGAAAAGGCTTAAATTTGTATGGTAGTTTACCTTAATATATTTTTTATCCACACATAGTGGGACACCTCGTCTTTTTGTAAAAGCAGCAAATTTACATGTTTTTGCTTCTCTTGACTAGTTATGAAATAGGGTCCTATTACACACTTCCTTTCATCATCGAGTCCAAAAACATTCACACTTATGGTTGGATTTATTCTTTCGAAATTTTGAATTTCCTCCAGTTTCAATGGAAACTGTAAGTTTCCAAAGTCTATTCTTTGACCATTTTTATATATCACTCTTGAACTGATATCATCGATTCTATATGTTTGTGGTCTTTCTTTATTATTTGTATTTTCTCCGAATAGAGCAGAGATGATTGCCCATTTGAAGCAATATACATCTTCATTTTTTACGTTTATGCATGCTCCTTTTTTAAGAATAAATTCTGGCAGTGGTAAATATCTCGAACCTTTAATAGGTGTATATTCATTAATGCATATTTCAACATGCAGAATTCTCAGTAATGACCAACCACTGTCTTTTTCCTGTAACTCTTGTGTCTTAGTATTTATTTCATCAGTCATATCCATGTATGTTGGAGAGAGTTCTGAATTTGAAAGCGCTATTTCCATTTTTGTATTGAAAGATTTAATACTTAGTTGTATCTTATCTTCGGAGTTCAGCTTAATAAACTCGCCAAAAAGTTCTAGATTGTACTTGATGCGTGTTAGTTTTTTTAAATGTGTTTCTAACTTCACCAAAATAGCATCCTTTGCTTCTAACAAAAATTCAGAGGGACTCAAATTGTCCTCCTTCTTATTTTCATATATGAGCGTCTCAATTCTGCCTTTAAAACAGCTCTTCACAACACGAAAGTTGTCTGAATGTAATTCAGCAACAAGCCTTTTATGTTCAAAGCGACGTTCATGTTTACTCCAGTCACCTACCACTTCAACCTTACAAAGATCACAATTTTGTTTGGTCTTTGGTTTGTCTGCTGCACCTTTTCCACTGAAAAGTCCATCGATGAGCTTTAAATGTAGAGAATCCTTAGCGTGTTCGACCCACCGACATAAAATCACATTTTTTTCACATAGTACACAATTCTTTGTAGCTGGACCAGCTTCCTCATCACTATCCATTTTATTATATAGTTCACGAACTAACAAGGCATGGTAATCAGTTTTATCACAACATTGCCCTAAAGCAACTTTTTTTCACATAAGTTGCAAAAGTTTTTCTGAACCGCAGAAACTATTTTATTTCTCCGGGTAGTCATATAAATGTTCATATGTCTTTTTAAATTAAAGTTTTTTGAAAAAGATTTTCCACACACTTCACACAAATATGACTTCATGTTTTTTTTTTTTAGTTTTTATTTAATATATTGAAAACAACAAAATTGACACGGAGCGCTCGATTGTACACGCCGAAATATTCTTTAAGAATGAGAATACTGCGAGGATATCAACTTGGTTTTAATATATGTCCGCTTAAGGAGAAGGCAATATATATATAAAGGATTTCTATTATGACTCCGAATCATCCCCTCAAGTGGAAATTCGAACAAGTTCAAACACCTTTTCAAGAAAATCCCACGCACATAAAAAACTAGTAAGAGAATACAAATATTTCAACTTGGTTTTAATATATTTCCGCTTATGGAGAAGGCATGGATGTACATTCACAGGTAATAAAGGATTTCCATTATGACTCAGAATCATCCCCTCAAGTGGAAATTCGAACAAGTTCAAACACGTTTTCAAGAAAATCCCACGCACCTAAAAAACTATTAAGAGAATACAAATATTTCTTCTAGACTTAATGACCTAGATACTCGGAAAACTTTTCTTTTTAATGGCTACTATGCAATAGTTTAAAGTCTTACTACTTTAAATGTATCTCCCCTCCACGACCATATATTTTCTTTTTTATTACCGTATCTATATTGTATTCACATTATGATATTTTTTCTAATTTCATCTGGAATTTATTACCATCTTAAAAATCTTTTTTTTTACTTATACCTAGATACAACTCCTTTACTTATACCTAGTTACAACTCCTATAAACTCGTAATGCCTTTTGTTCCACAAATAGTGCAAGGTGCACCCACCATATCATCCCTCAGAAATCCTAAAAAATATTACTGCACATCACTAACAACAAAAAACAGTCACAAAAATTGAATTCAACCAGAAAACTCCAATTTATAACCAGAAAAAATCATTCAAAAGGGCTCTATTCCTCAAGTCCGATATTTATACTACTGTATAATTGTTGTAAAATACACACATCAAAATTTTATCATCTCTATCTCTATAACAAAACAGGAAAATTTACAGTCTCGACAACAGTACATTTGAAAATAGATCCTATAGATGCACTTCATTTACCTGTTTTCTAAGCACTCTCACAACATTCTACCTACCTAAACAGATCCCTTTTCTACGCACACGACATTCAATGAAAACTATTGAAAGGCGTATTTTATATCCGACAGCAACACCATTGGTAGATCGCAAGTAAAGTCTTACTAATTAGTAACCAAACAAAACTGAAGCCGAAAAGATCTTTAAAATGGACTCCGGACTAATATTAAAAAACATTCGTGATTTTTTAAAATTGAAAGGCCATTCAATATTAGAAGAACACTACGAAGAGTTTTTAAATTGTATTTCTTTGCTTGAAAATTTTGAAAATACAACCTACATTGAAACAATTCATGGACATCACTACTCTAATTGTTGCTGGTCATCTAACCATTGTAAACAAGGACCAGACACTTGTGCCTGTTACATTATAGAAAAACATTTAGTTAGAATTAAGAAACTGATGTTATTATTATTATTGCAATAAAAAATTAAAAAAACATATAAGTCTTCATTTTTTATTAAGCTGAATTCACTCTTTGTAAATATGAGCAAGCGAAAGGTTGTTGAAGAGTTGCATAAGACTACACGTAGAAATTTTAAACATCGTCATGTTATTATCAAGGGGTATGAATATTTATGACAAGCTGATTTGGTTGAAATGATACCTTATAGTGAACATAACAAAGGTTTCAATTATTTAATGACAGTCATTGATGCCTTTTCCAAATTTGCGTGGTTCATACCAACCCCTTTTCTAAGCACACGACATTCAAAATGAAAACTATCACCTACAAATTTCCTACACTTCTAATTCAAAGAAAATTTCATCCACCTTTTTTTTTTTTGCTACTATAAGACCATAGGCTCTGCTCCCTCCTCAAGGAGCAATTTTGATGCTCGGAGCTAAATTTTTGTACTGGTGCTCCTCAAGGAGCAGTTTTGATGCTCGGAGCTAAATTTTTGTACTGGTGCTCCTCGAATTATTCCTCAAGTCCGATATTTATACTACTTTGGCAATATTAAGAAGTTTAGTATGAAAGTTATCTGTGTGAGTGAAAAGTTTCTATTCTATTTGTTTATCCACTTCTTCGTTAGAAAAATTAAACATATGATAAATGTTCACAGATGATTTGTTAATAAAATTAGGAATTAATCCAAACTGTCTACATTTCAGAAGGAATAGTAATGTGTTATAATTTTTTATGTGTGAAATGTTGGTCCTACTGAATTTCTTAAGGTTATTTGCAAGCGTCGTTACCATATTTAGTTTTGATGTTATCATAAAATTCCATTGTGAAGATGTATACGGCGTGCCCTCCGTGAAAGTATGTGTTGGAATTAATAGAAAACAAATCATCAACATCTGTGAACATTTATCAAATGTTTAATTTTTCTAACGAAGAAGTGGATAAACAAATAGAAAAGAAACTTTTCACTCACATAGATAACTTTCATACTAAACTTCTTAATATTGCCATCTCACTTAAACATACACAAGTTCATAGACAAAAACTGCTTTTACCAAGATCCGTAAATTCTATCAACATGACTCTGTCTGATAATGAGAAGGAAAGTTTCTTCACAAGTCAAGAACACACATGGTATTACAAAATACAAAATGTCACTTACTTTTCTAAATATTATTTAAGTTATATCAAATGTTTGTATATATTATATCTGAATTTAATGAGAAATAAAAACATATCTATCTATCAATCTATCTATCTAAAATAAATACAAAAACAAAGAACATTTAAAAGATAAAACTACAAAAATTAAAAACGCATCTTAAGCATCGTTGGACCTAAGGGGATTAGGTCCAACGCAAATTGGTTTGTGAACAAGACTGATGTGACTTTCCCAGAAGACACAGAATGGTTGTTGTCATTAGGACAAAAATTTGCAATGCCCATAACGAACATAAAGTTTCCTCTCTTCAAAATTATAACTGACGGAGAACAGTTGATAAAAACAATGGAACAGGGTGACCAAGAAATTGCACGTGCAAATTTTACGCAGATTTTGCAAAATCGTCTCCGATCAGTTAAAACTTCCTTTTGACAAATTTATCACCAAAATTTGCAGTGATACAGTTAAATTCTTGAAGAACCACAAAGAGATATATATAGTACCTGCAGATAAAGATAATGTTACAGTGGCCATGTATAAGAAGGATTACTTAAGTAAAATAGGGGTACTTATAGAATCCTTAGAGATAACCCTACACTTAAATTACAAGGTATGAATAACTCGTTTATTAAAACGTTATATGGTGAGAGCATAGTAAATTAATACAAGAAGAAATGGATGACAACATACACTGCGAATGCTCCTCGAATCTATGGACTACCTAAGATTCATAAGGATAATATGCCACTTATACCAATATGCGCTTCAACAACTGTTCCATGCTACTAATTAGCCAAATATATGGTTAATATTTTAAAGAATATGACCGCCAATTCCAAGTATAACGTCCAAAATGCGAAAAAGTTTATTGATATCATTTCTCCTTTGAATTTAGAAGATGATGAAATTTTGGTATCATTCGATGTAGTGTCATTGTTCACTAATGTTCCAATTCGACTGATTTTAGATCTTATTGAGAAAAAATGGAACGAAATAAAGCAACATACCAAAATTAAAAAATCGAAATTTATGGAAATTCTTCGTTTTTGTATTGTAGATAATAATTATCTTGAGTTTGACTCAAAAATATATCAACAAGAACAAGGAGTTCCAATGGGAAGCCCTGCCTCGCCAATCTTGGCAGACATAGTCATGGAAGCTTTGCTGGAAGATAGCCTTGGAAAGTTGGTAATAAAACCCAAAATTATAACCAAGTACGTTGATGATTTGTTTGCTATCATAAAATTCAGTGAAATCAAAACCACACTTAAAGTTCTTAATTCGTTTCACCAGTGCATCCAATTTACCGTGGAAGTAGAAAAAGATGAAAAATATATCACGGCTATACGATATAATGGTAAGATTATTTTCGACTGGTATAAGAAACCAACTTCTTCTGGGCGTTTGATTAATTTTCATTCAAAACAACCCAGTCAGATCAAATTTAATACAGTGAAGAATTTCATACATCGTGTACTTGATACAAGTAACACAATTTTTCATAAGAAAAATATTAAAATTATTTATGACACCCTGTGTTCTAATTCATTCCCCGCAAATATAATTACCAAAATGATAAACAATTATGGAAAAACTAAAAACACTACCGTCTCCCAAAGTGAACCATCACCGGTAATTTAAAAAAGTGCTCTTTTCATCCCATCTCTTTCAACTCGTATGAAAGCAGCACCTCTACGGAATAAAGAGTTGATTAGAATAGCTTTAGATCCGTGAGGCAGGGCTTCCTATTGGAACTCCTTGTTTTTGTTGATATATTTTTGAGTCAAACTCAAGATAATTATTATCTATAATAAAAAAACGAAGAATTTCCATAAATTTCGATTTTTTTAATTTTGGAATGTTGCTTTATTTCGTTCCATTTTTTCTCAGTAAGATCTTAAATCAGTCGAATTGGAACATTAGTGAACAATGACACTACATCGAATGATACCAAAATTTCATCATCTTCTAAATTCAAAGGGGAAATGATATCAATAAACTTTTTGGCATTTTGGACGTTATACTTGGAATTGGCGGTCATATTCTTTAAAATATTAACCATATATTTGGCTAATTCGTAGCATGGAACAGTTGTTGAAGCGCATATTGGTCTAAGTGGCATATTATCCTTATGAATCTTAGGTAGTCCATAGATTCGAGGAGCATTCGCAGTGTATGTTGTCATCCATTTCTTCTCGTATGCATTTACTATGCTCTCACCATATAACGTTTTAATAAACGAGTTATTCATACCTTTAAATTTAAGTGTAGGGTAATCTCTAACTATTCTATAAGTACCCCTATTTTATTAAAGTAATCCTTCTTATACATGGCCACTGTAACATTACCTTTATCTGCAGGTACTATATATATCTCTTTGTGATTCTTCAAGAATTTAACTGTATCACTGCAAATTTTGGTGATAAATTTGTCAAAAGGAAGTTTTAACTGATCGGAGATGTATTTGCAAAATCTGCGTAAAATTTGCCCGTGCAATTTCTTGGTCACCCTGTTCCATTGTTTTTATCAACTCTTCTCCGTCAGTTATAATTTTGAAGAGAGGAAACTTTATGTTTGTTATGGGCATTGCAAATTTTTGTCCTCATGACAACAACCATTCTGTGTCTTCTGGGAAAGTCACATCAGTCTTGTTCACAAACCAATTTGCGTTGGACCTTATCCCCAACTCATGCTTAAGATGCGTTTTTAATTTTTGTAGTATAATCTTTTGAATGTTCTTTGTTTTTGTATTTATTTTATTGCATGTGTGTTCTTGACTTGTGAAGAAACTTTCCTTCTTATTATCAGACAGAGTCATGTTGATAGAATTTACGGATCTTGATAAAAGCAGTTTTTGTCTATGAACTTGAGTATGTTTAAGTGAGATGGCAATATTAAGAAGTTTAGTATGAAAGTTATCTATGTGAGTGAAAAGTTTCTTTTCTATTTGTTTATCCACTTCTTCGTTAGAAAAATTAAACATTTGATAAATGTTCACAGATGATTTGTTTATAAAATTAGGAATTAATCCAAACTGTCTACATTTCAGAAGGAATAGTAATGTGTTATAATTTTGTATGTGTGAAATGTTGGTCTTACTGAATTTCTTAAGGTTATTGCAAGCGTCGTTACCATATTTAGTTTTGATGTTATTATAGAATTCCATTGTGAAGATGTATACGGCGTGCCCTCCGTGAAAGTATGTGTTGGAATTAATAGCAAACAAATCATCAACGTACTTGGTTTTAATTTTGGGTTTTATTACCAACTTTCCAAGGCTATTTTCCAGCAAAGCTTCCATGACTATGTCTCTCAAGATTGGTGAGGCAGGGCTTCCCATTTTAACGCCTTGTTTTTGTTGATATATTTTTGAGTCAAACTCAAGATAATTATTATCTATAATACAAAAACGAAGAATTTCCATAAATTTCGATTTTTTGATTTTGGTATGTTGCTTTATTTCGTTCCATTTTTTCTCAATAAGATCTAAAATCAGTCAAAATAAGAAAAATGTAATAACAGTGGTAACCACTCAAAATTAAATTAATCTTTTGTGTTAGGATTGAGAAGTTTTATACTGTGGACAAATTTTAATGTGTTTTCATTTAAAAGTAATTAATTAATTTTTTTTATTTCATTTTATTATTTCATTACTGATTTGTTATCTTTTTATCTTGTTTTATTCAGTAACAGTGACACATAAGTATCGTTGTTTTTTTATATATGTAATGTTATCATAACGGCCGTACATTAATTGTAAGTTTTGTTGACAAAAATGTTCTTTAATATGTTTAATTTGACAAAACATTTTGTTTATATTTTAAATGAATAAAGGCCTGAAGAAGAGCGTATTCACGTTCGAAACGTCGCTAAACCTATAACATCTCGTTTTATTGAACTTGAGCCTGCATAACAAACTATTTTTAAATAGATTGAAGAGGTCACTTAATAATTCCAACACATACTTTCACGGAGGGCACGCCGTATACATCTTCACAATGGAATTTTATAATGACATCAAAACTAAATTTGGTAACGACGCTTGCAATAACCTTAAGAAATTCAGTAGGACCAACATTTCACACATAAAAAATTATAACACATTACTATTCCTTCTGAAATGTAGACAGTTTGGATTAATTCCTAATTTTATTAACAAATCATCTGTGAACATTTATCATATGTTTAATTTTTCTAACGAAGAAGTGTATAAACAAATAGAAAGGAAACTTTTCACTCACATAGATAACTTTCATACTAAACTTCTTAATATTGCCATATCACTTAAACATACACAAGTTCATAGACAAAAACTGCTTTTATCAAGATCCGTAAATTCTATCAACATGACTCTGTCTGATTATAAGAAGGAAAGTTTCTTCACAAGTCAAGAACACACATGCAATAAAATAAATACAAAAACAAAGAACATTCAAAAGATGAAACTACAAAAATTAAAAACGCATCTTAAGCATGAGTTGGGGAATAGGTCCAACGCAAATTGGCTTATGAACAAGACTGATGTGACTTTCCCAGAAGACACAGAATGGTTGTTGTCATTAGGACAAAAATTTGCAATGCCCATAACAAAGGGAAAGTTTCCTCTCTTCAAAAATATAACTGACGGAGAAGAGTTGATAAAAACAATGGAACAGGGTGACCAAGAAATTGCACGTGCAAATTTTACGCAGATTTTGCAAAATCATCTCCGATCAGTTAAAACTTTACCTTTTGACAAATTTATCACCAAAATTTGCAGTGATACAGTTAAATTCTTGAAGAACCACAAAGAGATATATATAGTACCTGCAGATAAAGGTAATGTTACAGTGGTCATGTATAAGAAGGATTACTTAAGTAAAATAGGGCTACTTATAGAATCCTTAGAGATTACCCTACACTTAAATAACAAGGTATGAATAACTCGTTTATTAAAATGTTATATGGTGAGAGCATAATAAATGAATACGAGAAGAAATGGATGACAACATACACTGCGAATGCTCCTCGAATCTATGGACTACCTAAGATTCATAAGGATAATAAACCACTTAGACCAATATGCGCTTCAACAACTGTTCCATGCTACGAATTAGCCAAATATATGGTTAATATTTTAAAGAATATGACCGCAAATTCCAAATATAACGTCCAAAATGCGAAAACTTTATTGATATCATTTCTCCTTTGAATTTAGAAGATGATGAAATGTTGGTATCATTCGATGTAGTGTCATTGTTCACTAAAGTTCCAATTCCAATTCGACTGATTTTAGATCTTATTGAGAAAAAATGGAACGAAATAAAGCAACATACCAAAATCAAAAACTTCGAAATTTATGGAAATTCTTCGTTTTTGTATTATAGATAATAATTATCTTGAGTTTGACTCAAAAATATATCAACAAAAACAAAGAGTTCCAATGGGAAGCCCTGCCTCGCCAATCTTGGCAGACATAGTCATGGAAGCTTTGCTGGAAGATAGCCTTGGAAAGTTGGTAATAAAACCCAAAATTATAACCAAGTACGTTGATGATTTGTTTGCTATCATAAAATTCAGTGAAATCGAAACCACACTTAAAGCTCTTAATTCGTTTCACCAGCGCATCCAATTTACCGTGGAAGTAGAAAAAGATAATGAGTTGCCATACCTAGATATCAAGGCTATACGACATAATGGTAAGATTATTTTCGACTATTACCAAAATGATAAACAATTATGGAAAAACAAAAAACACTACCGTCCCAAAGTGAACCATCACCGGTAATTTATAAAAGTGCTCTTTTCATCCCATCTCTTTCAATTCGTATGAAAACAGCACCTCTATGTAATAAAGAGTTGATAAGAATAGCTTTTAGATCCGCTATAACTCTTAAATCTTTACTCTTTACCAACACCAAGGGAACGATAGACACCATGGATAAGTCAGATGTTGTGTACCAAATAGGTTGCTTAGGTGGACGGCATGTTCGTCTGTTTATATAGGCACCTCCAAACAAAAGCTGAGAAGTCGTCTCTCCGGTCACCGCTCTGACATTAAGAATGGGGGGACACAGAAAACTGCACTTGCACTTCATTGTATTGAGCAAGAACATAGACCAGACTTTGAAAACGTTAAAGTATTGGAAGTTGAGAGAAACCATGCAAAAAGAATATTGCTAGAGATGTTGCACATTAACAACACAAATAACACAGTCAATAGACGATCTGATTGTGATAATTTATGCAACATGTTATTAAAACGACTAAATCAATAGCCAATAAAACTTAGGTTGTTAATTTTAATATTTCTTTAATTAATTCAAGAATAATAGAATGCACGTCTGAACCATACAAAGGATACTAAAAAACTCAAAACTTTTCTTTATGTTTCTTCTTCAGCAATTTAGCCGCGTTGCCGTGTAACATTCGGCTATCCTGCTATTGTGACGTCTCGGCACTATGTTTTTCAATTGTTGTTGTTTCAGCTTCTAGTTGACAATCAATTCCATCTTCTGGTAGACTTAACCATTTCCACATCCGATCTGATGCAAACACCGAATGGAACTTTTTCTGTGTTCGTTGTGTTCCTGGTATATCTTCGATTAGATATTTATCATTTCCAAGTGAACGAATTACCAAATATGGTCCTCTCCAACGGGCATCTAACTTACGCGATGTGCCGATGGCTTGTAAGTCATTTAGGACCAGTACCATGTCACCACAAGTATACTGAGTAGGACGTTTGCGTGTCTGGTCGAATCGTTTTTTCTGTTTTGACTGCGATTTCTGGATATTATGAGAAGCCATGTCCCGTAAAATACTTAGCGGCAATTTATCTTCCATTGAAGTCCAATTGTTCAGGGCTTGCACAACCTTGTGAATATCCAAAGAGCAATTTATGTGGTGTGATCTTCTTCGTCTCGTTCTTCGTGGAATTAAGTGTCCATTGTATGGTGTTCAAATAGCGATCCCAGTCAGCATTATCAGCTCGTTGTGTCATAGCTCGTACTGCTTCAACAATCGTACGGTTATAACGCTCCACCTGCCCGTTAGCTTTGGGTGTAGCTGAGCATTCGTTATCTTTGCAAAAACTCTCGAAGTTCTTCGACGTAAACGCCGTGCCTCTATCTGTCACGATCGTTGCTGGTAATCCGAAATAACCGCTCATCTCGTCCAAGAATTTCAGGACGAACTTCGTCTCAGTAGATCTAACAGCTTTCATCCGAACGTACTTTGTAAAACCATCCACCATGACAAGTATATGTAGATTTCCAGTTTTACTTTTAACGAATGGTCCAACATGATCCAAATGAACAACTTGGAAAGGAACAGGCTCTCGAGGTATTGGATGTAACGACCCTTCATGTTTGCCATAATTTCCTATAGAAAAGGCACACTCGATACAGGAATCAATATACTTTTTGACAAAATCTCTTGCTCTTGCTAACCAAAAATGTTTCTGCAGTATTTCTAGCGTTTTGACCAAACCGAAATGACCTACGTCATCATGACAGCTCCTGACTAGATGATACTTAAGAGAATCTGGAACGTACCACTTAAGATCGCCATCTACCTTACGAAATAGTCGATCTTCACTAACGGCATAATCGGTGTGAATTTGTTTTTCTTCAGGACAACTAGGTGTCTTACGCAGAACATCACATATATCTGCAACCCTTCCATCTAATCTCTGCAACCATGTAAGCCAGTCTTCTCGGTCAATGTTGACGCTTAAAACCTTTAACTCGTTACCCTCGCCTTCGCATCCAGGAAAATTACGACTAAGACTGTCCACATGGGACATTAAATTTCCTGCACGATGAACGAATTTGATATCGAATTCCTGTAATCGTAGCAGCCATCGAGCAATTCGGCTTGTTAAATTTGTCATATTCTTAAGAGTAACAATAGCCCTACAATCAGTTACTACTGTGAACGATTTTTCTAACAGGTATATTCGGAATCGATCAGCGCTTTCAACTATAGCTAACAACTCAAGCTCATAGCTATGCCATATCCGTTCGCATTCCGTTGTACGACGGCTAAAGTAGCTAACTACACGTAGTTGCTTTGCCTCATCCCTTTGACACAGCATTCCAGCGACTCCCAAAGCACTTGCATCGGTATGCAGTTCATGGACACAGGACGGATCGTACATTGCTAATATAGGCTCAGTGCACAAACGCTTTTTAAGTTCTTGAAACGCTTCCTCTTGTTCGGGTCTCCAGTGGAACTCAGCATCCTTCTTTAGCAACTCATTTAAGGGACCTGCTATACGAGCATAATCTTTCACAAATTTACGGAAATAACCAGACAACCCTAAGAATTGTCTTACTTGTCTCACAGATGATGGTGTAGGAAACTCAATAATAGCAGCAGTCTTTTTCGTACCCGGTTTGATCCCTTCATCAGATAACTGATGCCCTAAGTATTCAACCTGACTTTTTAGAAATTCACATTTTACAAGTTTAAAGTTAACCCACTTTGCAGCAATTTTTCTAAAAATATTTGTAACTTCTCAAGACCCTCTTGACATGTTTTACTTGGAATAATGACATCATCTAAGAAAACCAAAATATCCTTCAACTCAAGATCTGAAATCAGCTGGTCCATCATTGCCTGAAACACAGCAGGTGCTGATTTTAATTAAAATAATAATAATTTTAATAAAATAAAAACACCATTGAATTTAAGTCAACTAAATTTTTTTATTTTGTATGCATTTCGACCGATATATCGGCCATCATCAGCAACACGACTTAGCAATATCTAGTACATAATAGTACAGCAGGTGCGTTTACTAGCCCAAACGGCATCCTGCAGAACTCCAACTGCATGTTGTGAATTTTAAAGGCAAGAAAATGGCGGGATTCTTCAGCCACTGGTATCTGGAAATAACCTGAATTCAGGTCCAAAACAGTAAAACAATTTGTAGCCACTGAGTCTGTTAAGCTGCTCCTCGACAACTGGCATTGGGTATTTTTCTTTTATTGTGATGGCATTAAGTTGTCTAAAGTCAATGCACATCCTTACCGTTCCATCTTTTTTCGGAACTAATACAATAGGAGAAGTAAAATTTGAAACTTACTTACGTACTATCCCGTTCTCCAACAGCTCTTCAACAGTTTCGCTTACTAAGTTCCTTTGCGCGAATGGTATCCGGCTAGATCTTTTATCCTTGGGTTCCGGTTCCGATAATTTTACCGATATCTCGGCATCCCGCGCAACACCCAGCTCGGACAAGTTTTTAGCGAAACAAGGGCGATATTCATTGACCAACGAATGCAAAATATTGACCGTGTCACTTGAAACGTTTTTATCGACATTTAATTCATTTTTTGATATTTCTTCTTTTAAATGTTTGATTTTCAAAACATGATCTGAATTGTACGCAATGTAAACTTTATTGTCCGAAAATTCAACACGAACGTGCGGTTGACATAGTACTGATCTACCAACAATAACGCTTACTGTCTGCGCATTGTTAGGAACCACAACACTTCACCGATCATTTTAACGTTTCCTATGTCTATAACGCCATAAAACTTCCCGATCGTTTCGCAACCGCCACCACCGAATCCACTAAGCTTCACTTTTTTTATTGCATACGGTATGCCACTGTTTTAAGCATCATCTTCTCGGACCGTCACACACTCACTTCCCATACCAATATACCCAAGCAACAACGTATCGTTCAGTTTCAAACTTTTATAACAGTCATTATTTTCCTTTTCTTTTTGCACACATGCAACATGAGGACTTCTTTTCTTTGGACAATCTCGAGCACGGTGTCCTTTTTGTTTGCACACGAAGCAAATCATCCGCGAAAAATCATTGGCAGAACTTGGGATATCTTTGTTTCCAACCGCGACACTATTTTTATTTTCAAAGGGGGTATTCTTTCGCAATTTATCCGTTTCAGATGTTAGACAGAATTCTTTATTTTCTCGCATTTTTTTATGATCTTTCAAACTTTCAACGGACTTCACGTGCTTGAGAAACGCGAAACATGAAACAAAATCTTGTGCACAAAGTTGTTCTATCAACTTTTCATCGTTAAGTCCCGTGATGAGCTAACGTATAATGGCTTTTTCAGATAAATTACCCCGCATGCCGATCATTCGTACTTCGAAAACATAGTCCTCTATTTTTTCTTGAGGCTTACGAACACGCGCCATCATCTGCAGATGATTATGTGCCTCATTAACTACCACCGGGAACACATTTACCATTGCAGCTTTTAAAGCCGCCCAAGTGGTAATATTTTCGGTTTCCGAATCGATCCAGTATTTAGCCGGACCTTGAAACTTTATTATGCACGCACAGATAATGATCGTGTCATCCCAATCGAATATTTTTTTTAGTTTTTCCACTTGCGCTACCCACTGAAAGCTGTTCAGCGATGTTATGTCACCTGGGTGAAAGTTTGGCAAAGCACTCACCACCTCGCTTACTGACACCTTTATCCGCGAACAATTGAACTCACCATTTGAACTTGTCGCACCCGAGAATTTGTTTCTTTCAAAGTCAAATTCTCTTTGCAAAAGATCGCGTTCCTTATGCATTAGAGCCATTTCACGCCGTATCAATTCCATCTCTCTACGAACCGACACTGACTCTGCATCCGCACTCAAATTCTCACGAGAGCCCTTCCCGCCGACAACATCACCATCAGCATCAATACCGTCCTCGCTATTCATTGTTTTTTCCCGATCGGTAGGCTGACTTTCTTTTTCGGTTAAATAATTACTTTCTTTTTCCGGATTTTCACGTAAATATTTCTGCAACCTTAATATGCACTCCGTTTTGTTGCCAACCGAACTAAGTTTCAATTCATCCAATTCAGATTTTAAACTCTGAATTGTCCATTTAGCTATTTTATCTATTACAGACATTTTTTTATGTTCCCACAACAACCGACACGACAGCGACACAAAGGATTTTTTTTCGGATTTTTCTTGTTTACCTACAGTAGATACGTTACACAGCCGTTTGTGTTCTTTCGAATACCACGACGCACACACCAACCAACTGACGAATCTCCGACCAAAGCAACAAGACAAGACAACCAAAACAAAAAAAACACTCCTTTACCACGATCGTAGCCGACGAGCACACATTCAAGTACAAACTACCCGTTAACCGACTGCAGCTTTGCAGAACACAAAAATGTATATTTTATTTCGCAAAAATATCTTAATTTTCAATTAAATGTCAGGATTTAAGAATCCCACTTCTGAATTATTATAACGACTAAATCAATAGCCAATAAAACTTATGTTGTTAATTTTAATATTTCTTTAATGAATTCAAGAATAATAGAATACACGTCTGAACGATACAAAGGATACACAAAAACTCAAAACTTTTCTTTATGTTTCTTCTTCGGCAATTAAGCCGCGTTGCCGAGTAACAATGTATAGCCAATTAATAAGAAAAATGTAATAACAGTGGTAACCACTCAAAATTAAATTAATTTTTGTGTTAGGATTGAGAAGTTTTATGCTGTGGACAAATTTTAATGTGTTTTCATTTAAAAGTATTTAATTAATTGTTTTTATTTCATTTTATTATTTCATTACTGATTTGTTATCTTTTTATCTTGTTTTATTCAGTAACAGTGACACATAAGTATCGTTGTTTTTTTATATATGTAATGTTGTCATAACGGATTTTTTAACATTAATTGTAAGTTTTGTTGACAAAAATGTTCTTTAATATGTTTAATTTGACAAAACATTTTGTTTATATTTTAAATGAATAAAGGCCTGAAGAAGAGCGTATTCACGTTCGAAACGTCGCTAAACCTATAACATCTCGTTTTATTGACCTTGAGCCTGCATAACAAACTATTTTTGTAATAGTCATCCTTAGGAAAGAGGGTGTACCGAGAACGAAAGGAAGAGACGCAAATATTCACGCCCCTGTAAGAGACCTGAAGGAATATCAGGCCGACGACGCACGATAGCATCGGCAATTATGCTAAATCTACTATCGCTCTCGCCACTCAAACCAACATATCAGCACAGGCAAAGGACATTAAGAATGTCGTTAATCAGCACAGTGTGCAATCAACCACCGTCACACACAGACCGCCACTCCCCAAAAATATAAGTAAAAATAGAAATAAAAATAAAAATATAAGTAATACAGTTGTCCGCCGTAAAAATAAAAATATCAGTCTGCAATCAACCGCCGTCACAAACGGATCGCCGCTCCCTAAAATTAATAATAAAAAAAAGTAAAGTCGATCACCAGCAAAAGAATATCAGTCTGCAACCGACTGCCGCCGTAAGACACAGACCTCTACTCCCGGAAATAACCAATAAAATTACTCCAGAAAATAAACTAATATTTGCTATGCAGCCTAACAGCGACAACAATGTATCTTCAATTCCTAAGAAGGATGCGGATGGTGAACCTTCATTGGAGCAACTGACTAGTCCTCCTCCGTCTATTGAACAGTCGGGACGTCCTGAGGAAGACACCGTCATGGAAAGCCCTCATCCAACGGAGGATACGCTTAGGAATCGTCCAGCTGTTCGCCATAGCCTTCGGCAACATAAAGACCGTGCACCGAGCACCCACTTCCATCGGCTTATGGCACCAGAGCGAATGGCTCCTCCGATTACCGCCCCCAAACCAGGACTGAAGCGCGGGCCAAGGCCCAAAGCAACTACGGACACTACCACCTGCGCCAGGGAAACCTCTGCTGCTCAACGAGGAGAGCATCATCCGCAAGCCGTGTTGATGAATCCTTGCGCTCGACAACCCACCGCACCGATGAGACCGGGAACACTCCGGCGCATTAACGAGCTGAGCTTTACCTTACAACACGTCAGCGTATAAGCCACGTGAAACCGCCCGCCGCCGATCGTGAGTTGGCTCAACCAATCCTTTCACCCCCACCTATGGAGCAGTATATGGCCAAGATCAGGGCACAGCGCGATGAGGCCATTAAATTAAATCTGCCAGTACACGGAACGTCTACATCCACCTAGCAGTTAAAACGCTGGCAAAGAGCAGGGCCTTCTTCGTTAGAACTGCCGACAGTCGCACCAAAGCTGCCAGTTCCCGTCCGCTGCAACCAACTGATGGGAAGGGAGCCGATAAATCAGCGACCACCTTGCCTTGCCGCAGTACGACATTCGATCACGGCTGAGAGAGTCAGCCAGCCCAGAACATCGACGGTAACTTCGACGCAGCAGACGATGACACCAAGCGCTGGACCTAGCAACATGAGCAGCCAGCCGCCCGTCTTCGACCCTTTCGAAGGTATAGTTATTCGGGGAAGCAATCAACGGGCGGCCAGTTCTACATACAACGGCCATGGGGACGTATTTGCGTACGCCTAAACAAGAGGCGCACCAAAGCTAACCTCAAGTTTGGGCCTTACATTAAGGAAGTCGACATCCTACCATAGAGGTTCCGCCACTGAGCCGTAGCATCACCCACCGCGTTATGAATTATAATTTTCTTTAGTTTTTTTGTTATATAGAATTTTTTTGTTATATAGAATATTAAAAAAAAAAGAAACGATGGAACATGTACAAATAAAATATATATATTTGCATTAAGAAACAAAAAGTACAAACAAGTTTAATAATTAAAATTAATTTATGAATTAATTAACCAAAAAAAAAAAAATTAAAAAAAAATAAAATAAAAAAAATATATATATATAAATACAAAAGCATGACGAAAGTGTTCTCGTCTTGTAAAGAAAGGGGGGAATGTAACGAAGTTACACATTTCCTCTTAACTATAATAGGGAATTTTCCCTACCGCCGCACAACCGCCCACTAAGAGACCTAACCTGCTATACCTATACTTACATAGGTCCATTATCTGCATCTTATTACATTGAAATTAATAATTGTATGCATTTCATAAGATCAGAACCCGCCGTAGTGTCACTACAAAATGCACTAACTTTTATATACCATATATATTATATCATAGACTTGGCAAAAGTAATCGCCATGTACCTACTTTACCTACTTATAAGAGTATTTATTTTATTATCAACATAGACTTGGCAAAAATAGTTTGCCATGCATCGCCATGTACCTTCATATAGTAGCTACCTTCTAACAACAACATGGGAAATGCACGAAGCAACCAGTGAGCGACACACAACCAAACACATGCTAAGTGTAAACCACCACGGCAGATTCATCTAAAAACCATTGCACTAGAGGAGGATTAAAAATACAACAGTACGAAGCAGTGTGTACATTTTTGCTGTGTGACGTGTCTTTTTTTTAAACAATATAAGTCACACCAGATTTCGTCAGAAAATATGATGAGTAGAAGTGAATTTCACTAAGAAAATCACTTCACTTCCGACCGTCGAGTTAAGTTGAGCATTCTCAGCTAACTCATAAAAGTCTCAAGTGATAACCGCCGACCGTATTGGGTGCGTAGTACACTATACTATAGGCAATTTTTGAGGCAAGAAATTGACATAGTAATTATTTGTGTTCATTGGTGGACAGATTTATTAGGTATTTGTGTTCCTTTGGGGACTGATCTTTATGTTTATAATTGTGCTCTTAAAAGGGCTGATAGGGATTATTTGTGTTTCTTTGGGGACTGATTTTTGATTTATATCCGTTGTGCTCTTGCGAGGGCTGGTACATAGGTATTTAGTTTGTTTGTGTTCCTTAGGGGACAGATTCTTTAGTTTATATATAATTGTGCTCTTTCAAGGACAGAGGGTTAGGTTGTTTTTGTTCCTTTAGATTTGGGACAGATTTTTTTTATTTATCTGTGTTCTTAAAGGGGCAGATATTATATTCAATTGTGCTCCTACGGGGCAGGTTTATTTGGAGATTTGTGCCTCTTCCGCTCTTCCGAGGCAGATACTTTATTCTGCGCGATATATATTGACGAAATTAAAATTAAAATTGAGTTTTATTTAATTGGGGACGTAGTTGCTGAGCAATAAACCACGTCAAAGTTTTTCGTTTGTTTTCTTTGAGCAACCTTGGACGACCACTGAACTACCTCAGCTGGAAAATAAAAAAGCAACATCACAGTATATAAAGTAGAGTTATTGACCGGTTGTCGGTTGAGTGGTTGATTTGATAGGTAGAATGTTTCACTACGTAAAATTCTAACAAAATGTGTAAGTTACCTGCAGATTGGATGGCAGTAGGCAAGTTATAAGAAACATTCACAGGCAGTAGAGTAGATAGATACTGTAACGAAGCGTTACAATTTTCCCTTATTAAATATCATTTCGTCCGCCCCCGGTACATATTATAATAGACAGAAAACAGCATTTCTGATACGATTTACTGCATTCGTATTAAAGTACCTTTTCGCAGACCGTCCGACTGCCGAATAGTAATAATTAGTACTATATTCAGTTCTTTTGTAGCAAAAGGTACTTTTTGTTTGTTTCTCATACAATTCACACTCTCTTACTCCGGGAAATATTACAAGTAGAGGTGGAAGTTGTATGAGAAATTTGTCTTCTGCATCCCGTGTTGAGATACCAATCTAGTGTATTTGGAGCAGTATAAGATCGGGCTGATTGGGAACTTAGTAGTACCCTAACAGTGAACAGGTTGGTGCAGCTTCGGGCTTTTCAAGCTATAGCGGCCTTCCTCTTTTTTTTCAAATTATTTTTAGGTATTATTAGCTTCCATCTTATTTCCTCGGTAAATCCTTCAGGTATGCCTTGGACAAGGTTCCAACGGTGGTTCCACTTGCTTCCCTCTAAATTTCCTCGGTAGGTCCATAAGAACTACCTTGGACTGGGTTCCAGTGGTGGTTCCAAAAGTGATTTCGTCCTATTTCCTCGGTAAATCCTTCAGGTTTGCCTTGGACAAGGTTCCAACGGTGGTTCCACTTGCTTCCGTCTAAATTTCCTCGGTAGATCCATAAGAACTACCTTGGAATGGGTTCCAGCGGTGGTTCCAAAAGTGCTTCCGTCCTATTTCCTCGGTAAATCCTTCAGGTTTGCTTTGAACAAGGTTCCAACGGTGGTTCCACTTGCTTCAGTGATTCGTCCTCGCAGACTCCGTCTGAACTAGCTTGGACAGGGTTCCATCGCACGGTCCGCTATTTATGTTAGGCCGATACCCTAAAGGTGTAAAGGGTTAGTATAAGAAGTATGAATTATTGTTAGGTTAAGTTATATGAAATACCGTGTTAGAAGTTATACAGAAATAGAATTATATGAAATACCGTGTTAGACTTTTATAAGAATTAATAAAAGATATATTTATTTATAAACTCAAGACATCGGAGTTTTTGATCCCGAAATACCGAAGTTTTACTGTGCTTTCTTCGGACAGACCCTGGATCCGACGAACTACCTCAGCCTCGACCAAAAAGCACATCACAAATTGGCGTCCGAGCAGGGACCTTTTGAGGGTTCAACCTTGACCCGATCACCGACCGAACTGGCATCTTCTACTGGCACCACCGACCGCACCGACCGTACCGACCTGATTGGCCGTTTATCCCTGGCAGGTCCTGTAGACGATTCCACCAGCATTTCGACAATCCTGCACGAACCTTTCGAAGGCACCACCAGATTCCGTTCTCCAGAAGAAACACCGCCGTCCAGATCTAACTCTGCAACGTCCAGCTCAACTGCAGACAGCGAAGAACTCAGCGACATGGAAGGGATTAACCCCTATAAAAAGCTAGGGTTCATCTACTTTTTGAAAAAGCCGGAGCTGACCGAAATATTACTCAGCCGGAATTTGGACACCAGCGGAAACGTCCAAGCCTTAAGGAAGCATCTAAGCCTGCACTTAAAGGAGCTGCGAATGCATAAATCTACGCAAACTCTCTGCGCCGAGCTGGAAGACCTGGTGGAAGAAAGAGAAACGGCTGACGATGAGAGTGGCGACAACGGAGGTTTAACCGTTCCCGCACCAATTACATTTGGGAAGGACACCAAGTTGGCTTTACCTAAGTCCTTTCCCATTCAAGTCACTACGCAACCAGCAACAACCGTGACATCAGTAACTCTACCAGTTCCTGCTTCAACTCCAGTACCGATTCCAGTACCAGCAACCTCCGTCACACCTGTTTACCACAACCACTTTGATCCATCGGAACTCCCATGTTATCCACCCTCGCCTCCTAACCGATTAACGCACAGTTACCAAGCAGACGTTATGAACACTGTTAGGAAATGGGGCCTTCGGTTTGATTCGCCCGGCAATGCATTGGAGTTTATGGAGCGCATTGAGGAACTAACTCAATGTTACGACATTCCTTTAAGCGACGTCTTGCGAACCATACCGGAGATCTTTCGCGGAACAGCGCTGGAATGGTGGCGAATCAAGAAAGACGACATATCGAACTGGGAAGATTTTCGTCGAGAATTCCTGCAACAGTTCTTACCCGCCCGATATTGCCATCGCCTAGAAGACGAAATTATGTGAAAGAGGCAAGGACCACGTGAAAAGGCAAAGGATTTTATCAGGTCAATGCAATACATGATACGCCAGCACCCCCAACTACCCAGAGATGACAATACTGATCGCTTGTACGATAAGTTACGACCAGAATACAAGCTTTACATCAAGCGGAGGGACCAATATCGATGAATTGCTAGAATTAGCAGAGGAATATGAAAATATTAGGCCCGTTGCCCAACGCCACCCCTGAGCCAGTACCTCGAGCCCCGCCTGTCCAGACACACGACTGACCGAACGCCCAACAATGTAGTGTTCCATACGACCGACAGACACATTGTTGGAACTGTAAACAGCGGGGCCACCAAAAGGAAAATTGCAGAAGGCCATTTACCCTCTGTTGCTCATTCTGCGGAGAAGATGGCAGATTAACTAGGGATTGTCCTTGCCGAAGAAACCCAGTTGCTGTGGTCAACGCGCCCCCTTAAGGCGACCCGAGGCTTTTCATCCCTATTCAAGTTGGAGAAAAAAACTTCGATGCCTTGCTCGATACGGGCTCTACGAAAACCTTCGCCGGGCTAGCTTTGCGCAATGAACTCAGGCAATTGGAAATCCCTATGACAGAATATTCCAAGGCTATTCACCTAGCGAATGGCAATCCTGTAACGACAACGGAACATTTCAACCTGACGTTGCATTTGGGGAGTGAACCTCTATCTGCTGAAATAACTAACCTGCCGGGCCTAGATGAAGAGGCCATCATAGGGATGGATGTGCTAAATAAGGCACACTTTAAATAGTTTGTGGGAGGATGCCTAGTAACGGGGAGGAAAACGCACCAAACGGCAAAGCCTGATTTGTCGTGTGTCGTTTTAGAAGCCCCACGTGAATCTCAAAAACAACACCTGGACGAGTTTTTGGCTACTGAGTTACCGTTGTTCGATGAGATTCAAGGGGTAGGGCACTTCATCAGGCAACTGTTGTCCTCCGAGCCGAGTAGTAAAATATTTGTTAACAAAAGATTAACCCAGCCCTCAGCTACAAAAATGGATAACAGGAAAAAGAGTAGTGTCGAGGAAGAACAGAAACCGACGTCTAGCCGTCGACGACTAAGTCGGTCCCGCTCACCGATTCTTATCGCACCAAATCGACTGCAGCTATCTCAGACGCAGCATGCACCACCGAAGTCAAAACCCCGCCAACTCCCAGTGAAAGAGGAGAAGCCGTTCTTTAGGCAACAAACGGTACCCCGCAAGGTTGCTCCTCCACCGCGGGATCCGGAACCAGTGATTTTCGAGGTACGAGCCAAGAAGAGAATAAGTCGCTTGCCTCCCATCACACACGACCTGAGCGCAGCTAAAGCGATCGAGCCACCTCCACCAGCTGAAGCACGTCTTGCTTTGGTCCGCCAGCAGCGAAAGGAAGCAGACGAGAAGTGGGATGCAACTAAAGCAGAGTTACCAGTGCCAAAACCATCACTCGTCGCACCACCACCCGCCACATGCGCGTTTGCCATTCAAGCTCCCGCAAGAGCCAGCGAACCCCATCGAGCAGTCGACCAGCGTTTCATCAAAATGATTAAGGAACGCAGGTAAGCAGGTGATAATTGGACGGTACTAAATGTCGATCCGCCAGTCCCACAGCCACCACTCCCAGCATCCACCCCCGCTGTATGTGCACGTTTAGATACGCTTCCAGTTCCTGCCTTGGTCCCAGCTTCAAAGCTAGAAGATGTTGATTGGTACAGTTTCGAATGTCAAGTTCCAGCTCCGCCCAAAAATCCGGAGAACTACGATTGGTCTGCTGTCGACGCTCAGATACGTTTAGACGAGACGGCGGTGCCCAACATCAATAATTTTCCTGAACGAGCGGTGGTGACCGAAGTTCTGATGCTGCCAAAGTTATCGGTCGCTCCAGCCACCATAACAAGCAACACAACCCAGGGGTCGATAAAAGAGGTCGTTACCCTAGATCCTGCCCACCCAGCCGACAAAGAACCAGTAGATCCGTTTGAGGGGATCATATTAAAAGGCCCCCTAAACCGAGTCTTCTTCATCTATAAGCCATGGGGCCGGGTAGCAGTATTTTTGAACAAAAAGGGCACCCAGGCAACACTGAGATATAATGGGCTGAAGAAGCTAGTAGACGTCCATCACAATTAAACCCGAGCCGCCGATTTCATGTACATTTATATACGTTAAATTTTTTTTGTTATTTTAAATTTATGATGAAGTAATTTTCTATTGTTTTAGCATCAATAAAGTTGTCGATGAATTATTTAATTATTATGAATTAAATTAAAAATTACAAATTACGATTATGGTTAAGAAAAATTGAAGAAGAAGATTATTTATTATTTAATTATTATTTTAAAGAAGAAATTGAATTAAATTGAAAAAAATTTGAATTACAAAAAAATTTAATAATAAGAAGAAGAAAAAAAAATATATATATGTATATAAGCGTTGTTAAAACTAAATTTTAAGTTATTTTGGAAAAAAAATATATATTTGAATTAAAGCTAACCGCCGAAAAAAAATTATTAATTAATAAAAATTTTTTTTGTAAAGAAAGGGGGGACTGTAACGAAGCGCTACAATTTTCCCTTATTAAATATCATTTCTTCCGCCCCCGGTACATATTATAATAGACAGAAAACAGCATTTCTGATACGATTTACTGCATTCGTATTAAAGTACCTTTTCGCAGACCGTCCGACTGCCGAATAGTAATAATTAGTACTATATTCAGTTCTTTTGTAGCAAAAGGTACTTTTTGTTTGCTTCTCATACAATTCACACTCTCTTACTCCGGGAAATATTACAAGTAGAGGTGGAAGTTGTATGAGAAATTTGTCTTCTGCATCCCGTGTTGAGATACCAATCTAGTGTATTTGGAGCAGTATAAGATCGGGCTGATTGGGAACTTAGTAGTACCCTAACAGTGAACAGGTTGGTGCAGCTTCGGGCTTTTCAAGCTACAGCGGCCTTCCTCTTTTTTTTCAAATTATTTTTAGGTATTATTAGCTTCCATCTTATTTCCTCGGTAAATCCTTCAGGTTTGCCTTGGACAAGGTTCCAACGGTGGTTCCACTTGCTTCCGTCTAAATTTCCTCGGTAGATCCATAAGAACTACCTTGGACTGGGTTCCAGTGGTGGTTCCAAAAGTGCTTTCATCCTATTTCCTCGGTAAATCCTTCAGATTTGCTTTGGACAAGGTTCCGACGGTGGTTCCACTTGCTTCCGTCTAAATTTCCTCTGTAGATCCATAAGAACTACCTTGGACTTGGTTCCAGCGGTGGTTCCAAAAGTGCTTCCGTCTCCCCCAGGAGGCGACCCGAGGCTTTTCATCCCTATTCAAGTTGGAGAAAAAACCTTCGATGCCTTGCTCGATACGGGCTCTACGAAAACCTTCGCCGGACTAGCTTTGCGCAATGAAATCAGGCAATTGGAAATCCCTATGACAGAATATTCCAAGGCTATTCACCTAGCGAATGGCAATCCTGTAACGACAACAAAACATTTCAACCTGACGTTGCATTTGGGGAGCGAACCTCTATCTGCTGAAATAACTTACATGTCGGGCCTAGATGAAGAGGCCATCATAGGGATGGATGTGCTTAATAAGGCACACTTTAAATCGTTTATGGGAGGATGCCTAGTAACGGGGAGGAAGACGCACCAAACGGCAAAGCCTGATTCGTCGTGTGTCGTTTTAGAAGCCCCACGTGAATCCCAAAAACAAAACCTGGACGAGTTTTTGGCTACTGAGTTTCCGTTGTTCGATGAGATTCAAGGGGTAGGGCACTTCATCAGGCAACTGTTGTCCTCCGAGCCGAGTAGTAAAATATTTGTTAACAAAAGATTAACCCAGCCCTCAGCTTCAAAAATGGATAACAGGAAAAAGAGTAGTGTCGAGGAAGAACAGAAACCGACGTCTAGCCGTCGGCGACCAAGTCGGTCCCGCTCACCGATTCTTATCGCACCAAATCGACTGCAGCTATCTCGGACGCAGCATGCACCACTGAAGTCAAAACCCCGCCAACTCCCAGCGAAAGAGGAGAAGCCGTTCTTGAGGCAACGAACGGTACCCCGCAAGGTTGCTCCGCCACCATCACAAGCAACACAACCCAGGGGTCGATAAAAGAGGTCGGTACCCTAGATCCTGCCTACCCATCCGACAAAGAACCAGTAGATCCGTTTGAGGGGATGTTGCGGATTCCTTTCTTGCCGTCGGGGTCAGTGCTGGCATGCTTGACCGGCCTACTGCTCGTCGGAGGACGTAGGTACTTGACCCCTATCGGAACCGCGCATACAAAATCATGCCAGTCTTTGCGTCATGGTGTTAAGGACGCACGAGAAATTCGCCTCTACCCACCCAACCATGGTTGCCGTACTCGCCTTGACAACCCCTTACCTTGCCATCTTCCGCTTCCTCTATCCCATCTTAAACCCTTTCCATTTTAATGATCCTCATCCATAATACTAAACTTTAAATTAAACCATTTTTGTTTTGTTCTGTACAGGTTCAACTAACATTTGCAATTTTATTACTCATTTTAATTGTAACAAACAAAACTACTCTGATAATAATAATAAAAAATTTAATTGGATCTTTATAATATATTTACAAAAAGAATACGAGTTACTATATTTATCAAAACGAAAAGTTAAATAGGTACTTTTATTTAGATGTGTAGGCGTATACTTTTCTTTGTTTAATTTTTCTATTTGGATTGCAATACACTTGATATTAATAATTCTTATTTATCAAAATCCCCGACCCCAGAATTACACAGTATAAGAAATAATATGTAAATTTTATTTTATTTAAAAGATACAGGCAATATTAAAGTAAACTCACCAATCAAACGGAGTATCTTAGTCAGGAACGTCGATGTTGTGGCCACAGCATATACGCCTGTTAATTCTTAATTTGTACCTGCTTCAATTGATCTTTTAAATTGAAAGATATTATTTATATACGTATGTAGGTACTTTTGGTCTTCTTAAAATTTCCCGCAAGTGTTAAAATATTATTGCAAACACCACATAAAAAAAATATATGCATAAATACACATATAACGTACACTGTACTTTAAAATTTAAAATTATTAAGAGTTATTTGCAGTCTTGAATATATTTAAAATAGTTTATTTAAAATCGAAAATTTTACTATAAAAAAAAAACACAATTTCTCAATCAGCCACCAGAATTTGAACCTAGAACTCCTAGGCCAGTAGCCAATGCTCTACCGTCGCACCACAGGATCTTATAAATTTCGGTGATCGTTTGTTGCACTTATCTTATGATATGTGAGCGGTGAATTTAAAATTTATTTAAAATAGTTTTTTTACCTTTCCGCTAGCCACTTTTTACAATTTTCCATCAGGATTCGATGCGGGTAGTAAATATACACTTAAAAAAATCCACCTCCACTCTGTGGAGGTCGTGTACTTAAATTTTTTTAAGAGCTACAAAAAAAAATTATATAAAACGGCTATATAGGTATATAACTTATCTGTTGTTTTGTTACCTTGAAAACTAATTTTTTTTCTACAATTCACTTGATGTTTCGTTCTCCAACTGCTTCTGTTTGTTTTTCTTACTTATATTCAAATGTTAACTTTTTCTTTACCAACGTTATAATTTCAATAATTTTTTTTTGTTATACGTTAACTATCATGGTTTTAAATCTTTAATTTTGTTCACATTTACTATTAATGATGGCGGGTTAACAAATTTGGGCCTTGGGAGGGAATCTTTTCCAAATGCTTTTCGAAATTTACTCTCATTTCTCCTTTCATTTGGAAAAGTCCCTCCAACTATCAACGGTGTTCCCCACCCGCATACAGCTGAAGAAAAAGCTTTTGTGTTACGGATTACTATTTCTCCGTAGAGTGCTGTAGGGGAGAATGGTGTACAAATGTGATTTTGCACAAACATGCATTTTGTAACAAAGGGCTTTGCGTTTTGAGGATATTCCATATATCATCAAAAATTCAAATAGAACCCACGCAATCTCTGTATCTTGTGACCCTTCAAAATAAAACGTGGGAGCCGAACCTACTAATTTAGCCGGGCGAAATAACAGATATAGATAAAGACCATATCAGATAAATGTTGTATTGTCCTGCCTGATTCATTCCACTATTGCCTGATATCCTTAGCATGAAAGATACCAATATGTTTACCAGCTAATGTTTCAAGGTCGTACATGCAGTTTCCTACAACACGAAGGACACGAGCTTTCAGAAACTTGGGAAGTAATTTCGCATTTTTGCCTTGGGCAAAATTACTTTGGGTGAAATTCCTGTAGAAAACTTCCTGCCCTACCCTAAAAGACGTTGGCCTTGAACGCATATTGTAAGTAGCTTTTGATTTTTCGTGTGCCTTTTGTAGGTTTCTGGTCAACTTCTGACGTGCAAATACAATTTTTGCTTCCTGTGGTACTATAGTCAGTTCAGGATCAGGAAGTGCTTTTAAATTTCCCAAAATTTTATACGACGATCCATGATTAATCATACTTTGCCCGAACATTGCAAAATAAGGCTGACAACCAATTGAATCATGAGAATCTGACCTTAAAGCACAAGCTATGCTTGAAAGATGAGAATCCCAATTATCTTGTTCGCCCTGTACAAAAACTCTCAGTTTATTTAAAAGATTTCGATTCACCCTCTCCGATATGTTTGCCTGTGGGGAGTAAAAAGCTGTTCGGATATGTTGCACACCATAGTTGGCCAAAAACTTACCAAACTCAGATGAAATAAATTGTTTGCCGTTGTCTGAGTGGACGAATTCAGGTGTTCCAAATGCATGAAAAACATCAGCTTCCAGAAATTTGATGATGTTGGCTGAAGTTGCTTTCGGAAGCGCTTTCAAGAAGGTAGAAATGAGAAATGATTAGCAGCTATAAAAATGACATCGTTTCCGCTTTTTGTACGCGGATATGGGCCAAGAAGATCAATGTACATACGTTGCATTGGTCGCTCAGACACGATCTGCTTCGTAATTGGAGGACGAAGAACCTTATTGGGGGCTTTCACGGTTTTGCATACCTCACACTGACTCACATAATCTCTAATTTCTGCCGCCATTTTGGGCCAATAATATTTTTCCCGAATTCTTATATAGGTTTTTGAGAAACCACTATGAAACGACAGTTTAGAATCATGGGCCATTTCAATTACTTTGTGAGTCAAAGTGTGAGGTATCCACAACCGCCACAAAGAATCTTCGTTTTCAAGTTCCTCACTCCTGAATCTAACTCTTTTGTATATATATTTGTCGGATACAACTAGATCTGGAAGTGAGGCTTGATTTTTTTCAATTTTATCTCTCCGTGACTGGTACTCAGCAGAATCGAACTCTGGCGAGTCAATGTCAATTTCTTCAGCTACAGTGTTGATACAAATCTCTTCCATATCCCCTCTTGAAAGAGCATCCGGCACAGTGTTAAGGGAACCCTTACGGTATTCCATATTAAACCGGAAGCCTTGAAGCTCCAAACTCCATCTTGCGAGCCGACCAGTCAAATCTTTTAATGACATAAGCCATTTAAGACTAGAATGATCAGTAATGACGCGAAAAGGCAAGCCTTCCACATAAGAACGGAATTTCCGAATGCTGAGCACTGCTGCCAGACATTCCAGCTCTGTAACCGTGTAGTTTTTCTGGGCCTTGTTTAACTTTTTTGACATTAAAGCTATGGGTTTCTCATTGCCATCTGCATCCAATTGGAAGAGAACTCCCCCAACTCCTTCAGAGGACGCATCACACTGAATGGCGAACTCTTTTTTAAAATCTGCTTGAGTTAACACCGGAGCGGAAACTAGGGCTTCTTTCAATTTTTCGAACGCTTCCTTGGCTGCAGATGTCAATTCGAAACTCTTTAACTTTCTAAGGCAATCGGTTAAAGGAGCTGAAAGATCTGAATAGTTCTTGATAAAACGCCTGTACCAACCCGTCATACCAATAAATCTCCTCACTTGCCTAGCCTTTTTTGGAAGAGAGAAGTTTACCATCGCGTCTATCTTTTCAGGATTAGTTTTTAGCGTGCCCTGGCCGACGATGTATATAAGAAACTTGATTTCTCGCATGCAGAACTTGGACTTATTGGTATTGATGGTTAAGTTTGCGCTGCGAAGGCAGACTGCCACATCTGTCAATATTTTTATGTGCGTTTCAAAATCCGGAGTGCATATTAAAAGATCATCTAAATAAATGAAAACATGTTGTCTAAGTCGGGCCGGAACGACTCGGTCCATTAGACGACACATTCTCTGTGCGGCGTTACATAACCCGAACGGCATCACATTAAAATGATACAGCGGCCGTCCAGGTACAGCGAATGCGGTTTTTTGTTTTGACTCTTCATCTAACGGAATCTGCCAAAATGCATCTTTAAGATCTAGACCCGTTATGAAATGAGTGTCTTCTAATCTACTGATGATACCTTCAATATGCGACAGCGGATACGCATCATTAACAGTCTTGCTGTTAAGTTTTCGACTATCCAAACACAGACGTACTTTTCCTGGCTTCTTAACCATAACAATAGGAGAACACCAAGGTGAATTACTTTCCTCAATAACTCCAAGCTCTAACATGCGATCAAGCTCTTTGAAAACTTCCTCCTGCTTCACTGGCGAAAGAGGGTAGTGCTTTGATTTAATTGGTACTGCATCACCAGTATCGATGGTGTGTGTTTCCACATGCGTTCTACCAAGACCTAAATCAGCGAAATTTGGAAAACGACTTTTTACCGAATCTAGCTTGATTTGCTGAATTGAAGTTAATTTGATGAATTCAGACTTTTCAGAATCTTCTTCTTCAAACACATCATTACTGTCAATTTGGCTCACTTGAGGAGTCAGGTGAAATTCGTTCCAGAAGTTCATACCCAAATAAACCTTTTGCGTCAAGTTAGGAATTACATAGAAAGTAATGGTCTTCGTTACATCATCAAGTGTAGTTGGGATATTACAATATCCGACAATATCGTGAGATTTACCGTCAGCTGTTTTGACGATATTTCTGTACGGTAACATTTGAATCCCATTTCTTTCTATGAATTCGTAACTTGCCGCTCCCAAAACAGAAATAGATGCGCCACTGTCCAACAAACCAGAAACAAGTTCATCTTTCAGTTTCAACTGCGCGTACATTCTACCGTCTGTTTTGGAAGTTAAGATCGTTTCGAGTATGCACCTCTGGAACTCCTTTCGCTTCTGATATTTTTCCCTACACTTTTGTACCTGAGCATTTACAATAGGCTTGCCAAATATTTCGGAACGCCTCCTGTAATAGTCTTTTTTTCTCTCGTGAAGAGACTTCAAAGAAAATACTTTTACAGGATGACTCTCCGAAATAGGAATTTCTCTTTGCAGAATTCTGAGAGCACCACCAGACATTGAAACTGTACCGACATCATCACTTGAACAATCTTTAGACACTACAACCAAACTCAGACTACTATGAGAACACTGATCACTCCCTATCACAGCTCTGTCTTCTAATTCTGTTTCCTCTGGTCGGAGTAGCTGTTTTGGAATCGATTCTCTCCGACTGTTCTGTCGATCCCTTGACGGTTTCCCTGGTGTTTTTTGCATTCTGGGGTACTCACGCCTTTTTCGCCACAGAATAAACAGAATAACTTTCTTTCGTGTGACGGACACTGAAAGAAAGAATGACCAATTTTGTCACAGTTCCAACACAAAAGAGATGAAGATGGTTGACGATAACCACCAGACCTGCTGAATGCTGCGACTTCTTCTGTTACGTCATCTTGCTCAATCTTTTCCTCCAAATGGATTTCATGAACGGTTCTTTGAGCAGTGCGTCTAGCTAAGAAACGTTCGGTTTCTCTCGCTTTAGATTTTAGTTGATCCAAGCTCGTAACACTCGCTGCTAACAACACTTTACCGATCTTTTCACGAGCGTTGCTTTTGATGATTTCAATCAGCTTCATTGAATCGAAAGGTTCATTTAAACGGTCATTCAGACCAACGACTGAGCTGAAGAAATCATCAAAAGATTCCTTAAATCCTTGCTTGCGAGTGAGCAGGCGCATATAGACGTCAACATCATTTTCTTTGCGGCCGAATTCTTCCTTCAAGGCGATTTTAATTTGGTTCAAGCTAGCAGTGGGATTTTTGCGCAAAAAAGACCAATACCAATCGTTGACTTTTCCTCAAAATAACGAATGGAAATTGGTACAAATTTGCACATCACTGTAGTTTGACGAAGCTTGCAACCTTTCGACCTTGAAAAGAAAATCGGAAATGTTGTCGCTACCGTCATACTTTATGTTCCACCTGTCCAAACGGCATGATTCAGGCGCATACACTGAACCTCGTGAACCAGAAGGTACACCATGCCGTGTCCGGAATAGGTGGAAACATATTTGTTGGCAAATAATTCACTGCTCCTCTAACAATTTGTGGATTAAGGGGCTGCCCAAGTTCAGAAAAATGCTGTTCGGAGCGAGGGTTACTCAGGCTATCAATTTTACCTCTAACCTCACTCATGAATTGTTCCATTTGTTGGAAAAGACGGACTTGGTTTACCATTATTAATTTATCTATTCGAGTGGCCAAGTCATCTTCACTCTCTGTCGCAACACCAGCCGGACCTGCTGGCAAAATTTCCTCTACATCATTGACCGAATGGTCGGACTGGTCATTATGGGTTGACATGATGTCTACCGAATGTTCAAATTCAGAGTCGAGAGAGTCTTCAAAACTAAGACGATTTACCGTCTGGTGGAATCTCTCAGAACTCTGCAAAAAGGTTCCTTCGCTTAAGGACCTCGAAACAGAGCGAGTAAAATACCGATGCTTAGGAGGATTATAACTCATAAGCTTTCACCAGGCAGAATGAACCACGGCCAAAAAAAAAATCAGAACAAAAAAAATAACAACTATTTGACAGGTCTTCACCAAAAATTGCAAGTGAAGCAAACGAGAAACAAGGGAAAGCAAAGGAAACAATCGATAAACTACAAAAATTAAAATAAAAAATATAAAAAAAACTATCTCTAAACTAACCTCTAAGCTAATATAAAAAAAATTAAATGTATGAAAACGATAACTAAATGAAAGTGATGAGGTGATTTAGTGAAATGAAAATGAAAGATGATTGAACTAAATGAAATGATAATGAAAATGATAAAACGTATAAAAGCGATAATTAAATGAAAGTGATGAGGTGATTTAATGAAATGAAAATGATAGATGATTGGATTAAATGAAATGATAATGAAAATAAAATGAATCTATCACTAATTAAACCTATGTAAAACTAAACCTTAAACTAACTCACTACCTAACTATTTAAAAAAAATAGTTTACAAACAAAATTTTAAGAAAATTATCTTTTACAAATTAAAAAAAAAAACTTACAATCTACACCTTACTCTAATCTATCTAACTGTTACTACTGACTAACTAAAAAAAAAAAAAAAACTAAAGTTACAAATACTAAATTTAAAATGAAAATTACTAAATGAACAATGATGAATGCTAAATGACTGAATATTGGATGAATAATGAATTAAAAGAAAAATTAAAATAAAAAACTATAATGCATATATACAAAAAAATGCCAACAAAATATTTGTTTACAGTGAAATACTACTAAACTTCACCGACTTAACAACTCAATAAAAAAATAACGAACCAAAACAAATGTTTTTGAACCTTCTCTTTTATAAAAAAAAATAAATATCATAAATAGATTTGGATGAGAATCACTTACTCTGGAAAGAAGATGAAATATCGAAAACGAAAGATGGCAAAGTTCTACGAGCCGAGATAGAAGAAAAAAAATTAAATAAACTACGTTAACTATTTAAACTACTCTACGAAAAAAAATATGCTATATTTTCTAGGGCGATTTGCAACCAAAACTTGATAACAAATCGACTCTAGAAAATTCGCTCATGTAGATGGAAGGTGCACTTGAAAACTCAACATGAATCATCTGTGGCTCTTCCATCATTATTTTTATTTATATGATGTCTTAGCACATCTGGGCATTAATGTCAGAATATAATCTGCCAGCTTTATGACTCAGACTGCTAAACACCATGTATGTGTATCTTAGAACTGACCTACCTCATCGCAAACGCAGTACCAAGGTCATGCCTCGGATACTGGGACTGATGAGGAAAGTCAGCTCCTCAAAATCAAAATCAAAACAAAATAAAAAGATTAAAGTTAAAAGAAATAAAAAAAAAATAAAAGGATTAACAAAAAAAATAAAAAAAAAGAAAACCATAAGCTAAAATTAAAATGAATCAAAAAAAAAAACTAAGCGAAAAAAAATTTAAAATGAAAATTTAAAACTGAAAAATTACTAAAGAAAAAAAATCTAAATCAAATGAAAACAAAACAAACTACCTATCTCGACCCTTACTGATTTGCTACTTTGCAGTAGCGAAACCTCACGTTGCGGGCGCCACTGTTGCGGATTCCTTTCTTGCCGTCGGGGTCAATGCTGGCATGCTTGACCGGCCTACTGCTCGTCGGAGGACGTAGGTACTTGACCCCTATCGGAACCGCGCATACAAAATCATGCCAGTCTTTGCGTCATGGTGTTAAGGACGCACGAGAAATTCGCCTCTACCCACCCAACCATGGTTGCCGTACTCGCCTTGACAACCCCTTACCTTGCCATCTTCCGCTTTCTCTATCCCATCTTAAACCCTTTCCATTTTAATGATCCTCATCCATAATACTAAACTTTAAATTAAACCATTTTTGTTTTGTTCTGTACAGGTTCAACTAACATTTGCAATTTTATTACTCATTTTAATTGTAACAAACAAAACTACTCTGATAATAATAATAAAAAAATTAATTGGATCTTTATAATATATTTACAAAAAGAATACGAGTTACTATATTTATCAAAAGGAAAAGTTAAATAGGTACTTTTATTTAGATGTGTATGCGTATACTTTTCTACCTACTCTACTCTACCTATATTTACCTTAGAACTATGTAAGTCGGCCAAAGCAATAATGTGGTTAACTTTCAATATCGCGGTGGTCACCCAACCACCAGAATTTTTTGACTTGTTCAATTAAGTCCTTTCTGTCCCGAAGTGGCACAGCAATCTATCCTGTATCAGCCCACGACTGTCTAAATAGAGGAATGTCTCGGGCGGGATGAAACCGTTAAGACGTACACTTTCGCTATACTCATCATTGGGGTAGTAAGCCCCAAAAATAAGTCCATTGGTCGAGGTCATCGCTCTTGCAATGTGACCCCGAATCAGCTTGATTAGAAAGTTATCTATCCTGTTTATATTTGCCCTGTTGTATAGAACCTCGTTGGCATAGTAATGTGTGTACTCCGACTCTGGTGTTCTGTGCAATCCAAGGCAGCGTCTAAGACACTGCCTCTCAAATACCCGAATCTTTTCCATTTGAGATGGGGCAACGTTGAACCACACAGGGCACCCACGGGCAATCATTGGCCGGATAAGGGCCATGTAGCAAATCACCTTTACTCTGCTGTCGAGGCGGCTGCTATAGAACAACCGTCTTGTCAACCCAAAGGCTCCCCTAGCTCTGGTCAGAGCAGCATCTACATGTCGATTGAAATATAGATACTGATCTAGCCAGATGCCAAGGTACTTTACCACATCTTTACTTGCCGGTGGATGTCCACTTGGTCCAACGATCACTAGATTTCTCCAGTTCTTTCTTGTATCCCTAGAAGCCCTAGACAACGGGGTTCTAAACAGGATAGTTTCTGACTTCTGGAAGTTAATTTTTAACTTCCAGTCATCACAATATCGCTGAATCTTGTCGAAGTCACGCTGCAAGAGAATTCTAATGACTTCAACTTTTGGACCGGTCCTGTACGCTACAAGGTCATCGGCATACGCAATTGCATGAGTGAGACTACCTATCAGATCGCTGGTGTAAATACTAAAAAGAATCGGCGAGTTCACAGCTCCTTGCTGTAGACCGTTTTTAATATCAAATGTTGTGGTAGAAGTTACATTGCCACTTTTGACAATAAACTTTCTACCATTGAGCATGTCATGAAGCATATATAACAGTGGTTTACTTATGCCAAGTCTAGTTAACTTCAGATAAAGACCCTCTAACCATACGGTGTCGAAAGCCTTCTCTAAATCAACCAGAACGGCACCCGTGCATTAATTTTTCGCTTTGTTCCATTAAACATCAGAAACTAACTTAGACGCGGCATGAATAGTGTCATGCCCCGCCTTAAAGCCAAACTGATTATCTGGAATAATATGTTTGTCCTCAGCCCACTTGAACAGAGCTCTATTGAGAATCTTCTCGAATACCTTACTGATACTTGGAAGAAGACTTATCGACCGAAGATTTGCCGGATTGCAGCTGTCCTTTCCCTTTTTGGGGAGAGGATGGACCACAGCTGTCTTCCAACTCACTGGATAATATGCATTATTCAATGCGTTGTTGAACAGTGTGGTTTAAATGTCTACTGCTTCCTGAGGGAGATGTCGTAAAACAATGTTGGGTATGCCATCGACCCCCGCAGATTTCTTTTTCTTTAATGTTTGAAAAATTAACTGAAGCTCTACCTTCGAAATTAACAATGAACTGGGTCCATTTTGCTCGGGGATGGTGGCGTTTGCCAAGTTTTCGTCATTGAACCCGGTGAAACCGGTATTCTCGGATCGCCATTGCGTAATGCTATTTCCAAGGTAGAAGTTGTGCAGTAAGGCTCTGTTCTCCAGGTCATGATTCGGACGAATGCTAGCATTCACCTTATACACTTGCTGGAAAGCAGCACCTACAGCCTCTATTTTTTCCTGAGGATCTCCTATTATACAAAAATTATTATCGAGAACGGCAGCCTCCGGATCAATTCCCGCAATCGTTAGTACGTCTTCGTTATCTGTTGTCCTCTGAAGTTTAAGACATGGAAGTTCGTTTTGATCATTCCTTCTAAATATCTTATTTATTTGGGGAAACATACTAGGGTCGCTAGAATTAACGGCCCGAATTCTGTTATCCCAGTATGAATTAATAGATAACCTGTAATTTTGTCTGATCAGATTATTGAGATTTTTGATCGACGACTTCAATGTCCTAATCTCCATATCTCGTGTGTCCGTGAAACGTCTGTACAGAAGTTTCAACCTAGTCAGAAGTCCACTTTTTTGTCGGTATAGTGCATCAATTGTCGCGTTCTTGTATATACCAGCAGGGTCGTGTTCCTTATATTTTGGGATTGTTCTGTCCATTAGTCGTTTTATAGTCGTGTCCATTTGATTCAGGTACCCGTCGATCTCAACGTTCGTCAGGTTCCTATCATTTGGTGGAGAAATGTCATCGGAACGTATTTCTCTTGCCAAGGAGTTGGAGAAGCGTGGCCAACGCGTCTTACTGAAATTGTAAGAGTGCGCAGGCACATACTCATCAAACTCCAAAAGTTCGCTCGGGAGCTGTATTACGGCGGCAAGTCCGCAATGGTCACTGTCGTATTCAATCGTTCGTAAACAGTTTTTTGTATGTTGACCTACAGTGTCAGTTATTATCAGTCTTGAGTCAAGCAGGAGTAGATCCAGAAAACTACCACTTCTCGGAAAAGACGGTCTATCTGTAGCCAGAAGGTCGATCCTACACTCAACACTATATCGACCCATCCAATTAAAAAGATGGTTCCCTCTAGGATTTTGTACTTGATTTCCCCAATCTACATGTTTGGCGTTCAAGTCCCCTGCCATGAGATAATAATTCTCATCTAAGTTCAGTCTTAAGGATTCAAAAAGTTTTTCGAGCTCTGTGATAAAATAAGCCGGCTGAGGTGCGTCAGGTGCGTACACCGCGATTGCGTACATTCTTTTCCTTTGCTGGAGAGGAATGCAAATGATGCAGGCTTCTAGCAGCCCAAATCTTCGCACTTCACTATTATATATAACTTTATGTTTCATGCCCTTTCGTATGAAGATTGCGACCCCACCCCCTTGAGAGGAGTTGGGCCGATCCCTTCTTACGATATTGTAATTTTTATCAGTCAGTTTGTGTTTCTGGTTTAGCTTAGTTTCGCTAGCCATAAACACATCAGGACTTTGGTCTTGCAGCAAATTAAAGAGGTTTGCTCTACGTTCGGTCCTAATCAGCGAATTCACATTCACAGCTAGGATCTTAAAGGGTCGCTCAGGCAGCGCGCCTTTAAGGTAATCCACCCTAGCCGCCTGCTCCCTTATCTGTTTTTGCACATCGGTTAACTGACCATGAATGGTCAGCAACACCTGCATCAGATCTGCCTCTGGCACAGGAGCCGTAGGCACTTGGACCTGTTTGGCTACCTGTGGTTGAGGCTGTTCCGTGTTTCCCTTTCCAGACGCCATTTGGGCGTAAGAAATTCCGGGATTAACGGCAGTTGTTGTTTGGCGTACTACTGGGTGTTTTACCTCCACTGTTTTCTTTTGGGCTTTGTTGTTTTTCATTTCCTGAAACTTTGGACATCCCCGATAGTTTGCGGGGTGCCCAGAGCCTCGGCAAAGTGCACATTTTAACTGGGTCCTGTCTTCGACCCTATCTTTCCCAAGCTTACATTCCCCTATCTTGTGGGAGTCTCCACACTTGACGCAAACTGGATCCATACCACAGTTAGCTGCCACGTGGCCGTACCCTTGGCAGTTCATGCATTGAAGCATGTCTCTCTGCCTATTTAATTTTTCCCATCTTACAATTTGGTAGTTTAGGACGGTTATACTCCTTAAACCACGAGCTGAACGAGGAAAAATGGTAAATTCCATTTCTCCCGTCTGGCCTTAACTGTGGAAAACGGTCTGACCCCGATAAAATCGAGATCATCGCTCGCCACTTGACGGAGCTCAGCTAAGAGCACCTGCGGATCCGTAGAGGATTCTATACCCTTCAGGAGAACTGTTTGCAGCTTTTCTTCCTTCGGGGTGAAACTGTAGAATTCTGTCTTCGTTTGTGACAAAAGATCTTTGACTTTTTTATAATGCTCGACCGAAGAGCAATGAATAGCGTGTCGGTCTGCGTTCAATCTTTTTATAATAAAATTATTGCTTATGGCCAACTTACATAGTTCTATTGTATCTTTTAATTCTATTTTATAAGTATTAATTGGTGGCACCTTACCTTTTTTTGCTTGTGGCTGTTGCTGATGTTGCTGCTGCTGTTGTGACTGCTGCTGTTGTGCCTGCTGCTGTTGTATCTGCTGCGGTTGTTGTTGCTGTTGTATTTTCTGCTGCTGTTGTTGCTTCTGTGTCTTTTGTTGCTGTATTGGTTGTTGTGTTTGTTGTTGTATTTGCTTTTGTTGCTGATGTTGTTGTTGTTTCTGTTGTTGTTGTTGTTGTTGTTCTTGTTGTTGTTGTTGTTGTTGATGTTGCTGATGTTGTAGCGGTTGCTTTTGCTGTTGCTGTTGTTGTTGTTGTTGTTGTTGTTGTAGTTGTTGTTGTTGTTGTTGTTGTTGTTGTTGTTGTTGTTGTTGTTGTTGTTGTTGTTGTTGTTGTTGTTGTTGTTGTTGTTGTTGTTGTTGTTGTTGTTGTTGTTGTTGTTGTTGTTGTTGTTGTTGTTGTTGTTGTTGTTGTTGTTGTTGTTGTTGTTGTTGTTGTTGTTGTTGTTGTTGTTGTTGTTGTTGTTGTTGTTGTTGTTGTTGTTGTTGTTGTTGTTGTTGTTGTTGTTGTTGTTGTTGTTGTTGTTGTTGTTGTTGCTTTTGTTTTTGTTTTTGTTGCTTTGCTTGCGGTTGCTGATGCTGTTGCTGGGGCTGCAGTTGCTGCGCCTGCTGCTTCTTTTTGTGCTGAATTTCCGGAAGTGGTTGTTGTAGCTTGAGGGACTGCTGCTTTTGTTCAGCTTTTTGTTGCTCTTGGAGCGTTTTTTGTCTTTTGCTTTCAAGAGCAACTAGGCGCTCTTTTTCCCTACGCGCTTCTTGTTTTTCTTTCAGTGCTCTTACCATTGCCATAAGTGCAGAGATTTGCTCTGTCAGCGATTCTATTTTTTCTTCCTCAGTTTCTGATTCTGGAGGTGAAAGATCTACTAACTCGGCACTCACGTAGTGCCCCTCACCTTCTACGGACATGTAAGCAATGTCTTCGGCATCTGCCGCAGCGACGTTTTGCTCATCTGTCCTCTTGTCGGTCTCGTTGACGGCCCCTTTGGCGACCTCATAGTCAGCTTCTCCTGCTATTTGGTCGTCCGCCTCTGCCTCGTCATCGCCCTCATCTTCATGTTCGTTGTCATCCTCGTAGGAGGAGCTTTCAACCTGTCTGTGCATTTTAGCTTGAGCCGATGCCTTAGCCAACTTCGCTATTGTGCTCCTGTCAGGGCGGTTTACAAGATGGGGCTTGTATCTAATGATACGCCTCCTCTTGTTGTGTTCTTTTGTTGTTGCTGCGGCATGTGCCGGTGTTGATGACTTGCCTTTTGGAAGGCTTGATGTTGTTGCAGTTGCTAAGCTGCTTTTATTGGCCTCGGCACGTGCCGATGACTTATTTGTTGTTGTTGCTATAGTTATAGCTGTTGATGTTTGAGCATTTGAAGGGCCCGCTATATTAGCATTTGCCGTTGCATAACCTGATGCTCCGGCAGCTTCTCTTGTTGTTGGGGGATCATCTTTCGATGTCCCCGTCGGCTTTACCATCTGTATTTGTTGTTCCTCTCTGTTTTTGTTCACCTTCTCCCAGAACTTATTTAAAAAAAGCCCTGACCAGGGTGGGGCTCGAACCCACGACCCTCCACTTCGTCGTCGTTCACGCTACCCACTAGGCTAACTTGCCTTTTAATTTTACTTGGCAAATTGCCACTAAATTGTGCAGTGAGTGCACTTAAACTATTAATGAAAATTTAATTCAATTGAACACACTTGAAAATTATTTTTGTATACTGAGAAAGTCGTCAACGCGTCTGTACACTTTCACAGCTGAAGGTGCTCTACCGTCGCACCACAGGATCTTATAAATTTCGGTGATCGTTTGTTGCACTTATCTTATGATATGTGAGCGGTGAATTTAAAATTTATTTAAAATAGTTTTTTTTTACGTTTCCGCTAGCCACTTTTTACAATTTTCCATCAGGATTCGATGCGGGTAGTATATATACACTTAAAAAAAATCAACCTCCACTCTGTGGAGGTCGTGTACTTAAATTTTTTTAAGAGCCACAAAAAAAAATTATATAAAACGGCTATATAGGTATATAACTTATCAGTTGTTTTGTTACCTTGAAAACTAATTTTTTTTCTACAATTCACTTGATGTTTTGTTCTCCAACTGCTTCTGTTTGTTTTTCTTATTTATATTCAAATGTTAACTTTTTCTTTACCAACGTTATAATTTCAATAATTTTTTTTTGTTATACGTTAACTATCATGGTTTTAAATCTTTAATTTTGTTCACATTTACTATTAATGATGGCGGGTTAACAAATTTGGGTCTTGGGAGGGAATCTTTTCCAAATGCTTTTCGAAATTTACTCTCATTTCTCCTTTCATTTGGAAAAGTCCCTCCAACTATCAACGGTGTTCCCCACCCGCATACAGCTGAAGAAAAAGCTTTTGTGTTACGGATTACTATTTCTCCGTAGAGTTCTGTAGGGGAGAATGGTGTACAAATGTGATTTTGCACAAACATGCATTTTGTAACAGGGATCATATTAAAAGGCCCCCTAAACCGAGTCTTCTTCATCTATAAGCCATGGGGCCGGGTAGCAGTATTTTTGAACAAAAAGGGCACCCAGGCAACACTGAGATACAATGGGCTGAAGAAGCTAGTAGACGTCCATCACAATTAAACCCGAGCCGCCGATTTCATGTACATTTATATACATTAAATTTTTTTTGTTATTTTAAGTTTATGATGAAGTAATTTTCTATTGTTTTAGCATCAATAAAGTTGTCGATGAATTATTTAATTATTATGAATTAAATTAAAAATTACAAATTACGATTATGGTTAAGAAAAATTGAAGAAGAAGATTATTTATTATTTAATTATTATTTTAAAGAAGAAATTGAATTAAATTGAAAAAATTTCGAATAACAAAAAAATATAATAATAATAAGAAGAAAAAAAATATATATATGTGGTTCCACTTGCTTCCGTGATTCGTCCTCGCAGACTCCGTCTGAACTAGCTTGTACAGGGTTCCAACGCACGGTCCCCTATTTATGTTAGGCCGATACCCTAAAGGTTTTAAGGGTTAGTATAAGAAGTATGAATTATTTTTAGGTTAAGTTGTATGAAATACCGTGTTAGGAGTAATACAGAAAAAGAATTATATGAAATACCGTGTTAGACTTTTATAAGACTTAATAAAAGATATATTTATTTATAAACTCAATACATCGGAGTTTTTGATCCCGAAATACCGAAGTTTTACTGTGCTTTCTTTGGACAGACCCTGGATCCGACGAGCTACCTCAGCCTCGACCAAAAAGCGCATCACAATACACATAATTAATTAATTCTATGTTTATTCTTTAGGGTTCATGTTGCTTTTTAGTTGAAAGCAAAAGGTAACTCGGTAGAAATCGATTTATATAGACGCCACGCCACATGGTACCTACCTGAACCATGTCAAAATTTATGACTGATAAATTTCTTCGTATTTGAGTTTCTATGATTGAATTTTTTTTTGTATTTGTGTGAAAACTACCTGCCACCACAAAATGACTTGCCATCCGGCGGGAATCGGACGGGCCTCCTCCAGAGCCGCGAGTACGATACCATAAAAATTTTCGGTCCGACTCGCTAGCCATTTTACCACGGACACGAAAAAATTGCGGTGGCTATGTTGTAGTTTTGTTAGGTTGATGGCTTACAGAATTATCAAAAATTGAACGAAACTACTTTAGGGAAGAACTTTATTCACAACGAATTGGGTGTTTTTTTTTTTTTTTCTCAAATAAAAATTAACAAAAAAAAATGTGGAACGCTTCACGATTTTGCGTGTCATCCTTTTTTTTTTAAATTCATTTTTATTTTCCATTTAACTTATAACTAACTTAAATGCTGGACAAAAACCTTTAAAACTAGCTTACAGAATAACTTAACTAACTTACTGGCCCCATACGGGCGCTCTAATTTATACTATAGCTATATATTAAAAATGCCTTTCGACGTAAATTCTAGTTTAAATTAAAATCTATATAACTTAAACCTAAACAAAAAATTCCTTAAAAAAAACTTGTTTTTCAATGACATTTTTTATTTAAAAACTTAAAACTACCCTGTACCTAAATAAAACTATATTAACCTAAATAAAAACTAAAATATACGTAAATATACGTAAATACCTCAAAACTACTTAAAAATACTTAAAATAACTTAAAACTAGAACAGCCGTTTTTTTTTTTTTTTTTTTTTTTGTCATCAACCTATGCACATGCACACCTGCGCATACATATGCATATATTAACACATATACATATGTATGCGCTCAAGCACATATCCACAGACAGCAATTTTTTGGATTTTTTATCTTTTTTTGGTGCCACCGTCACTGTCCTACTTAATCTACCTAGTTATACCTTATAAATACGTAGGTCGGCCAAGGCAACAACTTCGACTAACCATCAATATAAAGGTGGTCACCCAACCACCAGTATTTTTTAACTTGCTTATCTACGTCCTTTTTATCCCGAAGGGGCACAGCTCTACTGAACCGCAGACGCTCTGCTCCGTTCCCAGAGCCGACGTCTCGACCATACAGGATTCGCCGATCCACAGTTCTACGGCCGACGTGGTAGATTAACGGAACCGCCAATCTATCCTGTATCAGCCCCCGACTGTCTAAATAGAGGAATGTCTCGGGCGGGATGAAACCGTTAAGACAAACGCTCTCACTATATTCTTCATTGGGGTAATAAGCCCCGAAAATAAGTCGATTGGCTGAGGTCATCGCTCTTGCAATGTGACCCCGATTGAGCTTAATTAAAAAGTTATCTATCCTGTTTATATTGGCCCCGTTGTATAAGACCTCGTTGGCATAATAATGTTTGTACTCCGACTCTGGTGTTCTGTGTAATCCAAGACAGGTCCTAAGACACTGCCTCTCAAACACCCGAATCTTTTCCATTTGAGATGGGGCAACGTTAAACCACACAGGGCACCCATAAGCAATCATCAGCCGGATGAGGGCCATGTAGCAAATCACCTTCACCCTGTTTTCAAGGCGGCTGCTATAAAACAACCGTCTTGTCAGAGCAAACGCTCCCCTAGCTCTGGCCAGAGCAGCATCTATATGTCGATTGAAATATAGATACTGATCTAGCCACATACCAAGGTACTTTACTACATCTTTACTCGCCAGTGGATGTCCACTTGGTCCAACGATCACTAGATTTCTCCAGTTCTTTCTTGTATCCCTAGAAGCCTTAGACAAAGGGGTTCTAAACAGGATAGTTTCTGATTTCTGAAAGTTAATTTTTAACTTCCAGTCATCACAATATCGCTGAATCTTGTCGAAGTCACGCTGCAAGAGAATTCTGATGACTTCAACTTTTGGACCCGTCCTGTACGCTACAAGGTCATCGGCATACGCAATTGCATGAGTGAGACTACCTATCAGATCGCTGGTGTAAATACTAAAAAGAATCGGTGAGTTCACAGCTCCTTGCTGTAGACCGTTTTTAATGTCAAAAGTTGTGGTGGAAGTTACATTGCCACTTTTGACAACAAACTTTCTACCATTGAGCATGTCATGAAGCATATACAACAGTGGTTTACTTATGCCAAATCTGGTTAATTTCAGATAAAGACCCTCTAACCATACGGTGTCGAAAGCCTTCTCTAAATCAACAAGAACGGCACCTGTGCATTGATTTTTCGCTTTGTTCCATTGAACATCAGAAACTAACTTAGACGCGGCATGAATAGTGTCATGTCCCGCCTTAAAGCCAAACTGATTGTCTGGAATAATATTCTTGTCCTCAGCCCACTTGAACAGAGCTCTATTGAGAATCTTTTCGAATACCTTACTGATACTTGGAAGAAGACTTATCGACCGAAGATTTGCCGGATTGGAGCTGTCCTTTCCATTTTTGGGGAGAGGATGGACCACAGCTGTCTTCCAACTCACTGGATAATATGCATTATTCAATGCGTTGTTAAACAGTGTGGTATAAATGTCTATGGCTTCCTCAGGGAGATGTCGTAACACAATGTTGGGTATACCATCGAACCCCGCAGATTTCTTTTTCTTTAATGTTTGAAAAATTAACTGAAGTTCTACCCTCGAAATTAACAATGAACTGGGTCCATTTCGCTCGGCGATGGTGGCGTTTGCCAAATTTTCGTCATTGAACCCGGTGAAATCAGTATTCTCAGATCGCCATTGCGTTATGTTATTTCCAAGATAGAATTTGTGCAGCAAGGCTCTGTTCTCCAGGTCATGATTCGGACGAATGCTAGCATTCACCTTATATACTTGCTGGAAAGCAGCCCCCACAGCTTCTACCTTTTCCTGAGGATCTTCTATCATATAAAAATTGTCATCGAAAACGGCACCTTCTGGATTGATTCCCGCAATCGTTAGTACGTCTTCGTTATCTGTTATCCTCTGGAGTTTAAGACATGGAAGATCGTTTTGATCATTTCTTCTAAATATCTTATTTATTTGGGGAAACATACTAGGGTCGCTAGAATTAACAGCCCGAATTCTGTTATCCCAATATAAATTAATAGATAATCTATAGTTTTGTCTAATCAGAACGTTAATGTTTTTGATCGACGACTTCAATGTCCTAATCTCCAGATCACGTGTGTCCGTGAAACGTCTATAAAGAAGTTTCAACCTAGTCAGCAGTCCACTTTTTTGTCGGTGTAGTGCGTCGATTGTCGCGTTCTTGTATAAACCAGTATTGTCTTGTTCCTTATATTTTGGGATTGTTTTGTCCATTGTTCGTTTTATAGTCGTATCCATTTGAGTCAGAAACCCGTCGATCTTGAGGTTCGTCAGGTTTCTGTCATTTAGTGGAGAAATGTCATCGGAACGTATTTCTCTTGCCAAGGCGTTGGAGAAGCGTGGCCAGCGCATCTTACTGAAATTGTAAGAGTGCACAGGCACAAACTCATCCAATTCCACAAGTTCGCTCGGAAGCTGTATTATGGTGGCAAGTCCGCAGTGATCGCTGTCGTATTCAATTGTTCGTAAACAGTTTCTTGTCTGTTGATTTGTTGCGTCAGTTATAACAAGTCGTAAGTCAAGCAGTAAAAGATCCAGAAAGCCACCGCTCCTAGGAAACGAAGGTCTATCTGTCGCAAAAAGATCGATCCTACACTCAACACTGTGACGACCCATCCAATTAAATAAATGGTACCCTCTCGGATTTTGAATTTGATTTCCCCAATCTTCATGTTTGGCGTTCAAATCTCCTGCCATTAGATAATAATTTTAATCCAAGTGCAGTCTTAAGCATTCGAAAAGTTTTTCGAGTTCTGCGATAAAATAAGCAGGCTGAGGTGCTTCGGGTGCGTACGCCGCGATCACGTACATTCTTTTCCCCTGAAGGAGCGGAATGCAAATGATGAAGGCTTCTAGCTGCCCAAATCTTCGCCCTTCACTATTATATATAACCTTATATTTAATGCCCTTTCGTATGAAGATTGCGACCCCACCCCCTTGAGAGGAGTTAGGCCGATCCCTTCGCACGATATTGTAATTTTTATTAGTCAGTTTGTGTTTCTGGTTTAGCTTAGTTTCGCTTGCCATAAACACATCAGGACTTTGGACTTGCAGCAAATGAAAAAGGTTTGCTCTACGTTCGGTCCTAATCAGCGAATTTACATTCACAGCTAGGATCTTAAAGGGTCGCTCAGGCAGCGCGCCTTTAACCATTTCGCGTTGCCGGCAGAATAGAGTAGAGGTAATCCAAAATACTAACCACAACGCCACGGGGCATTACTGTTTAGCTGTTGTAGTTGTTTTGTTCGCTTGTGAGAAGCATATGGCATGAATTGTTTTGCTGCCTGTTACCTTCTGTTTTTTTTTTTTTTTTGTAATTCAATTTTTATTTTTAATTCAACTTATAACTACTTAAATGCTAGACAAAAACCTTAAAAACTAGCTTACAGAATAACTTAACTAACTTTCTGACCCCATACGGGCGCTCTAAATTATACTATAGCTGTATATCAAACATTTTTTTCGACGTAAATACTAACTTAAATTAAAATTCAATATTTCATATTTCTTAAAACTAAACGAGAAAATTCTTAAAAACTCGTTTTCCTATAACATTTTATATAAAAACTTAAAACTACCCTCTACCTAAATAAAACTTAAATCTACGTAAGATATACATAGTAATGATACCTAAATAACTTAAAACTACTTAAAATACTTAAAATAACTTAAAACTAGAACAGCCACCAGCAGCCTTTTTTTTCCGCAGTAGCCAATGCATGAAAGCACACACGATTATAAATATGTATATATTGATATATATACATATTGAACAGCGCCAAATGCACATACACACCACCAAATGCAATTTATGTGTTTTATATTTTTTTGGTGCCACCACTGTCCTACATAAAATATACCTATAATACTTAAAAATACGTAGGTCGGCCTAGGCAACAACCTTTGGTCAACCATCAATATCAAAGTGGTCTCCCAACCACCAGAATTGTTTTACTTGCTTAACCAAGTCCTTTCTGTCCCGAAGGGGCACAGCTCTACTGAACCACAGACGCTCTGCTCCGTTCCCAGAGCCAACGTCTCGATCATACAAGAGTCGCCGATCCACAGTTCTACTGAGCTTGAACCCAGACCTCCGGCGTGATGGTCCGAAACACTATTTTTTTTTTTTGCATTTTAATTCATTTTTTATTTTTCCATTTTCTTATATCTATCTTAATGCTAGACAAAAAATCTTAAACAACTAGCTTACATATTAACTTAACTAACTTACTGGCCCCATACGGGCGCTCTAAATTATACTATAACTATATTTAAAAAATGCCTTTCAGCGTAAAAACTAACTTAAATTAAAATTCAATATTACATAAAACTAAACGAGAAAATTCTTAAAACTTGTTTCCCCTGACATTTGTTTTATATAATCTTAAAAACTACCCTTTACCTAAATAAAAACTAAATTAACCTAAATAAAATTAAAATATAAGTAAATATACGTAAAAAACTTAAAACTACTTAAAATACTTAAAATAACTTAAAACTAGAACAACCACCAGCAGCTTTTTTTTGTTTTTTTTTTTTCTTGCCATCAGCCTATGCACATGCACACACGCGCATATATATGCATATATTTAGACATATGCATATGTATGCGCTCACGCACATATCCACAAAAAAACAACTTTTTGGATTTTTTATCTTTTTTTTTTGGTGCCACCGTCACTGTCCTACTTAATCTACCTTAGAAATACGTAGGTCGGCCAAGGCAACAACTTTGACTAACCATCAATATCAAGGTGGTCACCCAACCACCAGTATTTTTTAACTTTTTGTCCCGAAGGGGCACAGCTCTACTGAACCGCAGACGCTCTGCTCCGTTCCCAGAGTCAACGTCTCGACCATACAGGATTCGCCGATCCACAGTTCTACGGCCGACGTGGTAGATTAACGGAACCGCCAATCTATCCTGTATCAGCCCCCGACTGTCTAAATAAAGGAATGTCTCGGGCGGGTTGAAACCGTTAAGACAAACGCTCTCACTATATTCTTCATTGGGGTAATAAGCCCCGAAAATAAGTCCATTGGCTGAGGTCGTCGCTCTTGCAATGTGACCCCGAATCAGCTTAATTAAAAAGTTATCTATCCTGTTTATATCGGCCCCGTTGTATTAGACCTCGTTGGCATAATAATGTTTGTACTCCGACTCTGGTGTTCTGTGTAATCCAAGACAGGTCCTAAGACACTGCCTCTTAAACACCCGAATCTTTTCCATTTGAGATGGGGCAACGTTAAACCACACAGGGCACCCATAGGCAATCATTGGCCGGATAAGGGCCATGTAGCAAATCACCTTTACTCTGCTGTCAAGGCGGCTGCTATAAAACAACCGTCTTGTCAACCCAAAGGCTCCCCTAGCTCTGGCCAGAGCAGCATCTATATGTCGATTGAAATATAGATACTGATCTAGCCAGATGCCAAGGTACTTTACCACATCTTTACTCGCCAGTGGATGTCCACTTGGTCCAACGATCACTAGATTTCTCCAGTTCTTTCTTGTATCCCTAGAAGCCCTAGACAACGCGGTTCTAAACAGGATAGTTTCTGATTTCTGAAAGTTAATTTTTAACTTCTAGTGATCACAATATCGCTGAATCTTGTCGAAGTCACGCTGCAGAAGAATTCTGATGACTTCAACTTTTGGACCCGTTCTGTACACTACAAGATCATCGGCATACGCAATTGAATGAGTTAGACTATCTATCAGATCGCTGGTGTAAATACTAAAAAGAATCGGCGAGTTCACAGCTCCTTGCTGTAGACCGTTTTTAATATCAAAAGTTGTGGTAGAAGTTACATTGCCACTTTTGACAACAAACTTTCTACCAGTAAGCATGTCATGAAGCATATATAACAGTGGTTTACTTATGCCAAATCTTATAGCTTCAGATAAAGACCCTCTAACCATACGGTGTCGAAAGCTTTCTCCAAATCTACCAGAACGGCACCCGTGCATTGATTTTTCGTTTTGTTCCATTGAACATCAGAAACTAACTTAGACGCGGCATGAATAGTGTCATGCCCCGCCTTAAAGCCAAACTGATTATCTGGAATAATATTTTTGTCCTCAGCCCACTTGAAGAGAGCTCTATTGAGAATCTTTTCGAATACTTTACTGATACTTGGAAGAAGACTTATCGACCGAAGATTTGCCGGATTGGAGCTGTCCTTTCCCTTTTTGGGGAGAGGATGGACCACAGCTGTCTTCCAACTCACTGGATAATATGCATTATTCAGTGCGTTGTTGAATAAATGTCTATAGCTTCCTCAGGGAGATGTCGTAACACAATGTTGGGTATACCATCGACCCCCGCAGATTTCTTTTTCTTTAATGTTTGAAAAATTAACTGAAGTTCTACCCTCGAAATTAACAATGAACTGGGTCCATTTCGCTCGGCGATGGTGGCGTTTGCCAAATTTTCGTCATTGAACACGGTGAAACCAGTATTCTCAGATCGCCATTGCGTTATGTTATTTCCAAGGTAGAAGTTGTGTAGTAAGGCTCTGTTCTCCAGGTCATGATTCGGACGAATGCTAGCATTCAACTTATACACTTTCTGGAAAGCAGCCCCCACAGCTTCTACCTTTTCCTGAGGATCTTCTATCATAAAAAAGTTATCATCGAAAACGGCACCCTCCGGATCTATTCCCGCAATCATAAGTACGTCTTCGTTATCTGTTGTCCTCTGAAGTTTAAGACATGGAAGTTCGTTTTGATCATTTCTTCTTAATATCTTATTTATTTTTGGAAACATACTAGGGTCGCTAGAATTAACGGCCCGAATTTTGTTATCCCAATATAAGTTAATAGACAATCTATAATTTTGTTTAATCAGAACATTAATGTTTTTAATCGACGACTTCAATGTCCTAATCTCCAGATCACGTGTGTCCGTGAAACGTCTGTACAGAAGTTTCAATCTAGTCAGCAGTCCACTTTTTTGTCGGTGTAGTGCGTCGATTGTCGCGTTCTTGTATAAACCAGTAGGGTCTTGTTCCTTATATTTTGGGATTGTTCTGTCCATTGTTCGTTTTATAGTCGTATCCATTTGAGTCAGGAACCCGTCGATCTCGACGTTCGTCAGGTTCCTGTCATTTGGTGGAGAAATTTCATCGGAACGTATTTCTCTTGCCAAGGAGTTGGAGAAGCGTGGCCAACGCGTCTTACTGAAATTGTAAGAGTGCGCAGGCACATACTCATCCAACTCCAAAAGTTCGATCGGGAGCTGTATTACGGCGGCAAGTCCGCAGTGGTCACTGTCGTATTCAATTGTTCGTAAACAGTTTTTTGTATGTTGACCTACAGTGTCAGTTATTATCAGTCTTGAGTCAAGCAGGAGTAGATCCAGAAAACTACCACTTCTCGGGAAAGACGTTCTATCTGTAGCCAGAAGGTCGATCCTACACTCAACACTGCATCGACCCATCCAATTAAAAAGATGGTTCCCTCTAGGATTTTGTACTTGATTTCCCCAGTCTACATGTTTGGCGTTCAAGTCCCCTGCCATGAGATAATAATTCTCATCCAAGTTCAGTCTTAAGCATTCAAAAAGTTTTTCGAGTTCTGCGATAAAATTAGCCGGCTGAGGTGCGTCAGGTGCGTACACCGCGATTGCGTACATTCTTTTCCCCTGCTGGAGAGGAATGCAAACGATGCAGGCTTCTAGCAACCCGAATCTTCGCACTTCACTATTATATATAACTTTATGTTTAATACCTTTTCGTATGAAGATTGCGACCCCACCCCCTTGAGAGGAGTTGGGCCGATCCCTTCTTACGATATTGTAATTTTTATTAGTCAGTTTGTGTTTCTGGTTTAGCTTAGTTTCGCTTGCCATAAACACATCAGGATTTGGTCTTGCAGCAAATGAAAGAGGTTTGCTCTACGTTCGGTCCTAATCAGCGAATTTACATTCACAGCTAGGATCTTAAAGGGTCGCTCAGGCAGCGCGCCTTTAACCATTTCGCGTTGCCGGCAGAATAGAGTAGAGGTAATCCACCCTAGCCGCCTGCTCCCTTATCTGTTTTTGCACATCGGTTAACTGACCATGAATGGTCAGCAACACCTGCATCAGATCTGCCTCTGGCACAGGAGCCGTAGGCACTTGGACCTGTTTGGCTACCTGTGGTTGAGGCTGTACCGTTTTTCCCTTTCCAGACGCCATTTGGGCGTAAGAAATTGCGGGATTGACGGAAGTTGATGTCTGGCGTACTTCAGGGCGTCTCACCTCTACTGTCTTCTTTTGGTCTTTGTTTTTTTTCATTTCCTGAAACTTTGGACATCCCCGATAGTTTGCGGGGTGCCCGGAGCCTCGGCAAAGTGCACACTTTAACTGGGTCCTGTCTTCGACCCTCTCTTTTCCGAGCTTACATTCACCTATCTTGTGGAAATCTCCACATTTGACACAAACCGGATCCATACCACAGTTTGCTGCCACGTGGCCGTATCCTTGGCAGTTCATGCATTGAAGCATGTCCCTCTGCCTATTTAATTTTTCCCATCTTACAATTTGGTAGTTTAGGACGGTTGTACTTCTTAAACCACTCAACTTGCTTTGGGGCGAGAGCTGAACAAGGAAGAATGGTAAATTCCATTTCTCCCGTCTGGCCTTAACTGTGGAAAACGGTCTGACCCCGATAAAATCGAGATCATCGCTCGCCACTTGACGGAGCTCAGCTAAGAGTTCCTGCGGATCCGTAAAGGATTCGATACCCTTCAGGAGGACTGTTTGTAGCTTGTCTTCCTTCGGGGTGAAACTGTAGTATTCTGTTTTCGTTTGAGACAGGAGATCTTTTACTTTTTTATAATGCTCGACCGAAGAGCAATGAATAGCGTGTCGGTCTGCGTTCAACCTTTTTATAATAAAATTGTTGCCTATGGCCGACTTACATAATTCTATAGTGTCTTTCAATTCTATTTTGAAGGTATTAATTGGTGGCAACTTACCTTTCTTTGCTTGTGGCTGTTGCTGTTGCTGCTTCTGTTGTGACTGCTGCTGTTGTGTCTGCTGCTGTTGTGTCTGCTGCTGTTGTGACTGCTGCGGCTGTCGCTGTTGTTGTAGTTTTTGCTGCTGTTGTTGCTTCTGTGTCTTTTGTTGTTGTATTTGTTTTTGTTGTTGTTGCTGTTGTTTTTGTTGCTGTACTTGCGGTTGCTGATGCTGTTGCTGGGTCTGCAGTTTCTGTGTCGGCTGCTTCTTTTTGTGCTGCTGTTCTGGGAGAGGTTGTTGTTGCTTAGGAGGCTGCTGCATTTGCGCTGCTTTTTGTTGCTCTGGGAGTGTTTTTTGTCGATTTCATTCAAGAGCAACTAGGAGCTCTTTTTCCCTACGCGCTTCTTGCTTAACTTTGAGCGCTTTAACCATTTCCATGAGGGAAGAAATTTGTTCTGTCAGTGATGCGATTTTTTCCTGCTCATCTTCTGACTCCTCTGGAGGTGAAAGGTCCACCAACTCGCCACTAACGTAGTGCCCCTCCCCTTCTACGGACATGTATGCGATGTCTTCAGCATCTACCTCAGTGACGTTTGCTTCTTTGGCGATTTCGTCGTCAGCATCTGCCTCGTCATCGCCCTCATGATCATGCTCACTGTTTTTTATGTCGTCATCCTCATAAGAGGAGCTTTCTAAATGCCTCTGCATTTTGGCTTGAGCGGAGGCCTTAGCCAACTTGGCTCTGGTGCTCCTATCGGCACGATTTATTAGTTGTGGCTTGTATCTTATGATACGCCTTCTCTTTTTATCGCCCTTTAAATTGGCTATGGCACCGGCTGGTGTTGATGTCGTGCCTTTTGGAAAGCTTGTTGTTGCAGTCGCTATGCTGCTTGTATTAGCTTCGGCACGTGCCGATGACGCTGTCGTTGTTGGCTGGGTTTCCTTGGAAGGCACCGCTACCTTAACTGCTGCTGCTGCATCACCTGATGCTCCGGTATCTTGTCTTGTTGTTGGGGGATCATCTTCCGATGTCCCCGTTGGCTTTACCATCTGTTGTTGTTGCTCTTCTCTGTTTTTATGGACTTTCTCCCAGAATTTATTTAAAAAAAAGCCCTGACAAGCCTGACAAGGGTGGGGCTCGAACCCACAACCCTCCACTTTGTCGTCGTTCACGCTACCCACTAGGCTAACTTGCCTTTTAATTTTACTTGGCAAATTGCCGCTAAATTGTGCAGTGAGTGCACTTAAACTATTAATGAAAATTTAATTCAATTGAACACACTTGGAAATTATTTTTGTATACTGAGAAAGTCGTCAACGCGTCTGTACACTTTCACAGCTGAAGATCGACTCCAATGGAATCTGCTCCTCTACCACCTAGGCTAACTTGCCACTTGGTTTTGGTAGATCTAGATCACTACTTTTAGCACTCGCGCCTCTAAGTAAAATTTCCACTATGAAAGTCGCCAACGATGTGCACACTTCCACGGTTGCTGAACGACTGAACGAATTGAGTGTTTTTTTTTTTTTTTTTTTTTTTTTTTTTATAAATTCATTTTTATTTTCAATTTAACTTATAACTAACTTAAATGCTAGACAAAAATCTTAAAAACTAGCTTACAGAATAACTTAACTAACTTACTGGCCCCATACGGGCGCTCTAAATTATACTATAACTATATATTAAAAATGCCTTTGAGCGTAAAAACTAACTTAAATTAAACTTCAAAATTACTTAAAACTAAACGAGAAAATTTTTAAAAACTCGTTTTTCGAGACATTTTATTTTATATATAAAAACTTAAAACTACCCTTTACCTAAATAATAAAACTAAATTAACCTAAACTAAAATATACGTAAATATACGTAAATTACTTAAATAACTTAAAACCACTTAAGAATACTTAAAATAACTTAAAACTAGAACAGCCACCAGCAGCATTTTTTTTTTTTTTTTTTTTTTTTTTTTTTTTTTTTTTTTTTTTTTTTTTTTTTTTTTGCGCAGCAGCCAATGCGCATGTGCACACGCTTTTAATTATATATATATATTTATATATATATATTTAAAAGCGCCAAATGCACATACACACCAACAAATGCCATTTAATTTTTTTATATTTTTTTGGTGCCACCACTGTCCTACATAAAATAAACCTATTAATACTTAAAAATACGCAGGTCGGCCAAGGCAACAACTATGACTAACCATCAATATCAAGGTGGTCACCCAACCACCAGTATTTTTGAACTTGCTTACAAAAGTCCCTTTTGTCCCGAAGGGGCACAGCTCTACTGAACCGCAGACGCTCTGCTCCGTTCCCAGAGCCGACGTCTCGACCATACAGGATTCGCCGATCCACAGTTCTACGGCCGACGTGGTAGATTAACGGAACCGCCAATCTATCCTGTATCAGCCCCCGACTGTCTAAATAGAGGAATGTCTCGGGCGGGATGAAACCGTTAAGACAAACGCTCTCACTATATTCTTCATTGGGGTAATAAGCCCCGAAAATAAGTCCATTGGCTGAGGTCATCGCTCTTGCAATGTGACCCCGAATCAGCTTAATTAAAAAGTTATCTATCCTGTTTATATTGGCCCCGTTGTATAAGACCTCGTTGGCATAATAATGTTTGTACTCCGACTCTGGTGTTCTGTGTAATCCAAGACAGGTCCTAAGACACTGCCTCTCAAACACCCGAATCTTTTCCATTTGAGATGGGGCAACGTTAAACCACACAGGGCACCCATAGGCAATCATCGGCCGGATGAGGGCCATGTAGCAAATCACCTTCACTCTGTTTTCAAGGCGGCTGCTATAAAACAACCGTCTTGTCAGAGCAAACGCTCCCCTGGCTCTGGCCAGAGCAGCATCTATATGTCGATTGAAATATAGATACTGATCTAGCCAGATACCAAGGTACTTTACTACATCTTTACTCGCCAGTGGATGTCCACTTGGTCCAACGATCACTAGATTTCTCCAGTTCTTTCTTGTATCCCTAGAAGCCCTAGACAAAGGGGTTCTAAACAGGATAGTTTCTGATTTCTGAAAGTTAATTTTTAACTTCCAGTCATCACAATATCGCTGAATCTTGTCGAAGTCACGCTGCAAGAGAATTCTGATGACTTCAACTTTTGGACCCGTCCTGTACGCTACAAGGTCATCGGCATACGCAATCGCATGAGTGAGACTACCTATCAGATCGCTGGTGTAAATACTAAAAAGAATCGGCGAGTTCACAGCTCCTTGCTGTAGACCGTTTTTAATATCAAATGTTGTGGTAGAAGTTACATTGCCACTTTTGACAACAAACTTTCTACCATTGAGCATGTCATGAAGCATATATAACAGTGGTTTACTTATGCCAAATCTAGTTAATTTCAGATAAAGACCCTCTAACCATACGGTGTCGAAAGCCTTCTCTAAATCAACAAGAACGGCACCCGTGCATTGATTTTTCGCTTTGTTCCATTGAACATCAGAAACTAACTTAGACGCGGCATGAATAGTGTCATGTCCCGCCTTAAAGCCAAACTGATTGTCTGGAATAATATTCTTGTCCTCAGCCCACTTGAACAGAGCTCTATTGAGAATCTTTTCGAATACCTTACTGATACTTGGAAGAAGACTTATCGACCGAAGATTTGCCGGATTGGAGCTGTCCTTTCCCTTTTTGGGGAGAGGATGGACCACAGCTGTCTTCCAACTCACTGGATAATATGCATTATTCAATGCGTTGTTAAACAGTGTGGTATAAATGTCTATGGCTTCCTCAGGGAGATGTCGTAACACAATGTTGGGTATACCATCGACCCCCGCAGATTTCTTTTTCTTTAATGTTTGAAAAATTAAATGAAGTTCTACCTTCGAAATTAACAATGAACTGGGTCCATTTTGCTCGGCGATGGTGGCGTTTGCCAAATTTTCGTCATTGAACCCGGTGAAACCAGTATTCTCAGATCGCCATTGCGTTATGTTATTTCCAAGATAGAAATTGTGCAGCAAGGCTCTGTTCTCCAGGTCATGATTCGGACGAATGCTAGCATTCACCTTATACACTTGCTGGAAAGCAGCCCCTACAGCTTCTACCTTTTCCTGAGGATCTTCTATCATATAAAAATTGTCATCGAAAACGGCACCTTCCGGATCAATTCCCGCAATCGTTAGTACGTCTTCGTTATCTGTTGTCCTCTGGAGTTTAAGACATGGAAGATCGTTTTGATCATTTCTTCTAAATATCTTATTTATTTGGGGAAACATACTAGGGTCGCTAGAATTAACAGCCCGAATTCTGTTATCCCAATATAAATTAATAGATAATCTATAGTTTTGTCTAATCAGAACGTTAATGTTTTTGATCGACGACTTCAATGTCCTAATCTCCAGATCACGTGTGTCCGTGAAACGTCTATAAAGAAGTTTCAACCTAGTCAGCAGTCCACTTTTTTGTCGGTGTAGTGCGTCGATTGTCGCGTTCTTGTATAAACCGTTTGGGTCTTGTTCCTTATATTTTGGGATTGTTTTGTCCATTGTTCGTTTTATAGTCGTATCCATTTGAGTCAGAAACCCGTCGATCTCGAGGTTCGTCAGGTTTCTGTCATTTGGTGGAGAAATGTCCTCGGAACGTATTTCTCTTGCCAAGGCGTTGGAGAAGCGTGGCCAGCGCGTCTTACTGAAATTGTAAGAGTGCACAGGCACATACTCATCCAATTCCACAAGTTCGCTCGGAAGCTGTATTACGGTGGCAAGTCCGCAGTGATCGCTGTCGTATTCGATTGTTCGTAAACAGTTTCTTGTCTGTTGATTTGTTGCGTCAGTTATAACAAGTCGTGAGTCAAGCAGTAAAAGATCCAGAAAGCCACCGCTCCTAGGAAACGAAGGTCTATCTGTCGCAAAAAGATCGATCCTACACTCAACACTGTGACGACCCATCCAATTAAATAAATGGTACCCTCTCGGATTTTGAATTTGATTTCCCCAATCTTCATGTTTGGCGTTCAAATCTCCTGCCATTAGATAATAATTTTCATCCAAGTGCAGTCTTAAGCATTCGAAAAGTTTTTCGAGTTCTGCGATAAAATTAGCAGGCTGAGGTGCTTCGGGTGCGTACGCCGCGATCACGTACATTCTTTTGCCCTGAAGGAGCGGAATGCAAATGACGCAGGCTTCTAACTGCCCAAATCTTCGCACTTCACTATTATATATAACCTTAAATTTAATGCCCTTTCGTATGAAGATTGCGACCCCACCCCCTTGAGAGGAGTTAGGCCGATCCCTTCGCACGATATTGTAATTATTATTAGTCAGTTTGTGTTTCTGATTTAGCTTAGTTTCGCTAGCCATAAACACATCAGGACTTTGGTCTTGCAGCAAATGAAAGAGATTTGCTCTACGTTCGGTCCTAATCAGCGAATTTACATTCACAGCTAGGATCTTAAAGGGTCGCTCAGGCAGCGCGCCTTTAACCATTTCGCGTTGCCGGCAGAATAGAGTAGAGGTAATTCACCCTAGCCGCCTGCTCCCTGATCTGTTTTTGCACGTCGGTTAACTGACCATGAATGGTCAGCAACACCTGCATCAGATCTGCCTCTGGCACAGGAGCCGTAGGCACTTGGACCTGTTTGGCTACCTGTGGTTGAGGCTGTACCGTGTTTCCCTTTCCAGACGCGATTTGGGCGTAAGAAATTGCGGGATTAACGGGAGTTGTTTTCTGGCGTACTTCAGGGCGTCTCACCTCAACTGTTTTCTTTTGGGCTTTGTTTTGCCTTATCTCCTGAAACTTCGGACATCTCCGATAGTTTGCGGGGTGCCCGGAGCCTCGGCAGAGCGCACATTTTAACTGGGTCATGTCTGTGACCCTATCTTGCCCGAGTTTACACTCCACTGTTTTGTGGGTATCTCCACATTTAACGCAGACTGGGTCCATACCACAGTTAACTGCAACGTGTCCGAACCCTTGGCAGTTCATGCATTGAAGCATGTCTTTCTGCTTATTTAGTTTTTCCCATCGTACAACTTGGTAATCCAGGACTGTTATATTCCTTAGACCACTCAATTTGCTTTGGGGCGAGAGTTGAACCAGGAAGAATGGTAAATTCCGTTTCTCCCGTCTGGCTTTGACTGTGGTGAACGGTCTAACCCCGATAAACTCGAGATCGTCGCTCGCCACTTGACGGAGCTCAGCTAAGAGCGCCTGCGGATCCGTAGAGGATTCGATACCCTTCAGGAGGACTGTTTGAAGCTTGTCTTCCTTCGGGGTGAAACTATAATATTCTGTTCTAGTTTGAGACAGAAGGTCTTTCACTTTTTTGTAGTGCTCTAAAGATGAGCACTGAATGGAATGCCTGTCTGCGTTAAGCCGCTTAATTATGAAATTGTTGCCTATGACCGACCTACATATTTCAATTGTGTCTTTTAAATGCATTTTATAAGTATTAATAGGTGGCACCTTACCTTTCTTTGCTTGTGGCTGTTGCTGTTGTTGCTGTTGTTGTGACTGCTGCTGTTGTCTCTGCTGCTGTTGCATCGGCTGCTGTTGGGTCTGCTGCTGTTGTGACTGCTGCGGTTGTTGCTGTTGCGGTTGTTGCTGTTGCTGTTGTTGCTGCTGCTGTTGCTGTGTCTGTTGACGTTGCTGTTGTGGTTGTTGTTGTTGTTGTTTTTGTTTTGCTTGCTGTTGCTGAGGCTGATGCTGTGGTTGCTGAGCCGGTTGTTGTGGCTTATTAAGCTGTTTCTGTGGCTGCTTTTTTGACTGCTGCTTCTGTGGCTGCTGCTGGTCTGGGAGTGGTTTTTGTTCCTTAGGGGGCTGCTGTTGTAGCGAAGCTTGCTCTTGGAGCGCTTGTTGGCGGGTGCGCTGCTCAAGAGCAACTATGCGCTCCTTCTCCCGTCTTGCCTCCTGCTTCTTTTTGAGCGCTTCAACCAGCTCAATGAGCGAAGAGATCTGCTCTGTCAGAGCCTCAATCTGCTGGTCCTCTTCCTCGTCGGACAGCTCAACTACCTCGCCACTGACGTAATGTCCTTCTCCTTCCACAGACATGTAGGAGATGTCATCCGCATTATCGTCAGCGGCGTTTTCTTCGCCGGTTAGACTGGCGTCCTTAACATTTGGATTGACGGCGGCGATCGCTCCGTCAGCCTCTTTGACGTGCCTGTCATCCACCTCCGCTTCATCGTCGCCTTCTACGTTCTTGTCGTTATCGTCATCGTCGTTGGAGGAGCTATCCAGCTGCCTCTGTATTTTTGCCTGAGCAGAGGCCTTGGCTGAACGTCCGCGCCCTCCTATTTTCTGCGCTGCTTCCACATCTGAGGTACTCTTTTTAACTATCAGGTTTGGTCTGTACCTGATATAGCGCCTTCTTTTAAGAGGATCTTGTTCTTCGGCACATGCCGGTCCTGGCTTTTTCCCTTTAATAGGGCTTGATGTCTTAGCAGTTGCTATGCTGCTAGTACCGACCTCGGCACGTGCCGATGACGATGTTGTTGTAGTTGTCGTTGCTGTTGTTGTTGTTGTTGCCACTTTGGGCTTAACTGGTTCTGCTGCTACTGCTGCTGTTGTTGCTGCTTTTTGGGCTTTTGACTGCCCTGATACAGTTTCTCTTTCAGCTTGGCCTGATGGCCCCGCTATTTGACTGTCGGATGACACATCACCTGATGTTCCTCCAACTGTCTTCCTTGTTGTTGGGGGACCATCTTTCGATGTCCCCGTTGGTTTTCCCATCTGCTCTTCTTGTTGTTGCTGCTGTTGTTTCCTTCTCTTTGAAACCTCCTGCCAGAAATTATTTAAAAAAAGGCCTTGCCCGGGGTGAGAATCGAACCCACGACCTTCCACTCTGGAATCTGCTCCTCTTTTTTTTTTTTTTTTTTTTTTTTTTTTTTATAAATTCATTTTTATTTTCAATTTAACTTATAACTAACTTAAATGCTAGACAAAAATCTTAAAAACTAGCTTACAGAATAACTTAACTAACTTACTGGCCCCATACGGGCGCTCTAAATTATACTATAACTATATATTAAAAATGCCTTTGAGCGTAAAAACTAACTTAAATTAAACTTCAAAATTACTTAAAACTAAACGAGAAAATTTTTAAAAACTCGTTTTTCGAGACATTTTATTTTATATATAAAAACTTAAAACTACCCTTTACCTAAATAATAAAACTAAATTAACCTAAACTAAAATATACGTAAATATACGTAAATTACTTAAATAACTTAAAACTACTTAAGAATACTTAAAATAACTTAAAACTAGAACAGCCACCAGCAGCATTTTTTTTTTTTTTTTTTTTTTTTTTTTTTGGCGCAGCAGCCAATGCGCATGTGCACACGCTTATAATTATATATATATATTTATATATATATATTTAAAAGCGCCAAATGCACATACACACCAACAAATGCCATTTAATTTTTTTATATTTTTTTGGTGCCACCACTGTCCTACATAAAATAAACCTATTAATACTTAAAAATACGCAGGTCGGCCAAGGCAACAACTATGACTAACCATCAATATCAAGGTGGTCACCCAACCACCAGTATTTTTGAACTTGCTTACAAAAGTCCCTTTTGTCCCGAAGGGGCACAGCTCTACTGAACCGCAGACGCTCTGCTCCGTTCCCAGAGCCGACGTCTCGACCATACAGGATTCGCCGATCCACAGTTCTACGGCCGACGTGGTAGATTAACGGAACCGCCAATCTATCCTGTATCAGCCCCCGACTGTCTAAATAGAGGAATGTCTCGGGCGGGATGAAACCGTTAAGACAAACGCTCTCACTATATTCTTCATTGGGGTAATAAGCCCCGAAAATAAGTCCATTGGCTGAGGTCATCGCTCTTGCAATGTGACCCCGAATCAGCTTAATTAAAAAGTTATCTATCCTGTTTATATTGGCCCCGTTGTATAAGACCTCGTTGGCATAATAATGTTTGTACTCCGACTCTGGTGTTCTGTGTAATCCAAGACAGGTCCTAAGACACTGCCTCTCAAACACCCGAATCTTTTCCATTTGAGATGGGGCAACGTTAAACCACACAGGGCACCCATAGGCAATCATCGGCCGGATGAGGGCCATGTAGCAAATCACCTTCACTCTGTTTTCAAGGCGGCTGCTATAAAACAACCGTCTTGTCAGAGCAAACGCTCCCCTGGCTCTGGCCAGAGCAGCATCTATATGTCGATTGAAATATAGATACTGATCTAGGCAGATACCAAGGTACTTTACTACATCTTTACTCGCCAGTGGATGTCCACTTGGTCCAACGATCACTAGATTTCTCCAGTTCTTTCTTGTATCCCTAGAAGCCCTAGACAAAGGGGTTCTAAACAGGATAGTTTCTGATTTCTGAAAGTTAATTTTTAACTTCCAGTCATCACAATATCGCTGAATCTTGTCGAAGTCACGCTGCAAGAGAATTCTGATGACTTCAACTTTTGGACCCGTCCTGTACGCTACAAGGTCATCGGCATACGCAATCGCATGAGTGAGACTACCTATCAGATCGCTGGTGTAAATACTAAAAAGAATCGGCGAGTTCACAGCTCCTTGCTGTAGACCGTTTTTAATATCAAATGTTGTGGTAGAAGTTACATTGCCACTTTTGACAACAAACTTTCTACCATTGAGCATGTCATGAAGCATATATAACAGTGGTTTACTTATGCCAAATCTAGTTAATTTCAGATAAAGACCCTCTAACCATACGGTGTCGAAAGCCTTCTCTAAATCAACAAGAACGGCACCCGTGCATTGATTTTTCGCTTTGTTCCATTGAACATCAGAAACTAACTTAGACGCGGCATGAATAGTGTCACGTCCCGCCTTAAAGCCAAACTGATTGTCTGGAATAATATTCTTGTCCTCAGCCCACTTGAACAGAGCTCTATTGAGAATCTTTTCGAATACCTTACTGATACTTGGAAGAAGACTTATCGACCGAAGATTTGCCGGATTGGAGCTGTCCTTTCCCTTTTTGGGGAGAGGATGGACCACAGCTGTCTTCCAACTCACTGGATAATATGCATTATTCAATGCGTTGTTGAACAGTGTGGTATAAATGTCTATGGCTTCCTCAGGGAGATGTCGTAACACAATGTTGGGTATACCATCGACCCCCGCAGATTTCTTTTTCTTTAATGTTTGAAAAATTAAATGAAGTTCTACCTTCGAAATTAACAATGAACTGGGTCCATTTTGCTCGGCGATGGTGGCGTTTGCCAAATTTTCGTCATTGAACCCGGTGAAACCAGTATTCTCAGATCGCCATTGCGTTATGTTATTTCCAAGATAGAAATTGTGCAGCAAGGCTCTGTTCTCCAGGTCATGATTCGGACGAATGCTAGCATTCACCTTATACACTTGCTGGAAAGCAGCCCCTACAGCTTCTACCTTTTCCTGAGGATCTTCTATCATATAAAAATTGTCATCGAAAACGGCACCTTCCGGATCAATTCCCGCAATCGTTAGTACGTCTTCGTTATCTGTTGTCCTCTGGAGTTTAAGACATGGAAGATCGTTTTGATCATTTCTTCTAAATATCTTATTTATTTGGGGAAACATACTAGGGTCGCTAGAATTAACAGCCCGAATTCTGTTATCCCAATATAAATTAATAGATAATCTATAGTTTTGTCTAATCAGAACGTTAATGTTTTTGATCGACGACTTCAATGTCCTAATCTCCAGATCACGTGTGTCCGTGAAACGTCTATAAAGAAGTTTCAACCTAGTCAGCAGTCCACTTTTTTGTCGGTGTAGTGCGTCGATTGTCGCGTTCTTGTATAAACCGTTTGGGTCTTGTTCCTTATATTTTGGGATTGTTTTGTCCATTGTTCGTTTTATAGTCGTATCCATTTGAGTCAGAAACCCGTCGATCTCGAGGTTCGTCAGGTTTCTGTCATTTGGTGGAGAAATGTCCTCGGAACGTATTTCTCTTGCCAAGGCGTTGGAGAAGCGTGGCCAGCGCGTCTTACTGAAATTGTAAGAGTGCACAGGCACATACTCATCCAATTCCACAAGTTCGCTCGGAAGCTGTATTACGGTGGCAAGTCCGCAGTGATCGCTGTCGTATTCGATTGTTCGTAAACAGTTTCTTGTCTGTTGATTTGTTGCGTCAGTTATAACAAGTCGTGAGTCAAGCAGTAAAAGGTCCAGAAAGCCACCGCTCCTAGGAAACGAAGGTCTATCTGTCGCAAAAAGATCGATCCTACACTCAACACTGTGACGACCCATCCAATTAAATAAATGGTACCCTCTCGGATTTTGAATTTGATTTCCCCAATCTTCATGTTTGGCGTTCAAATCTCCTGCCATTAGATAATAATTTTCATCCAAGTGCAGTCTTAAGCATTCGAAAAGTTTTTCGAGTTCTGCGATAAAATTAGCAGGCTGAGGTGCTTCGGGTGCGTACGCCGCGATCACGTACATTCTTTTGCCCTGAAGGAGCGGAATGCAAATGACGCAGGCTTCTAACTGCCCAAATCTTCGCACTTCACTATTATATATAACCTTAAATTTAATGCCCTTTCGTATGAAGATTGCGACCCCACCCCCTTGAGAGGAGTTAGGCCGATCCCTTCGCACGATATTGTAATTATTATTAGTCAGTTTGTGTTTCTGATTTAGCTTAGTTTCGCTAGCCATAAACACATCAGGACTTTGGTCTTGCAGCAAATGAAAGAGATTTGCTCTACGTTCGGTCCTAATCAGCGAATTTACATTCACAGCTAGGATCTTAAAGGGTCGCTCAGGCAGCGCGCCTTTAACCATTTCGCGTTGCCGGCAGAATAGAGTAGAGGTAATCCACCCTAGCCGCCTGCTCCCTGATCTGTTTTTGCACGTCGGTTAACTGACCATGAATGGTCAGCAACACCTGCATCAGATCTGCCTCTGGCACAGGAGCCGTAGGCACTTGGACCTGTTTGGCTACCTGTGGTTGAGGCTGTACCGTGTTTCCCTTTCCAGACGCGATTTGGGCGTAAGAAATTGCGGGATTAACGGGAGTTGTTTTCTGGCGTACTTCAGGGCGTCTCACCTCAACTGTTTTCTTTTGGGCTTTGTTTTGCCTTATCTCCTGAAACTTCGGACATCCCCGATAGTTTGCGGGGTGCCCGGAGCCTCGGCAGAGCGCACATTTTAACTGGGTCATGTCTGTGACCCTATCTTGCCCGAGTTTACACTCCACTGTTTTGTGGGTATCTCCACATTTAACGCAGACTGGGTCCATACCACAGTTAACTGCAACGTGTCCGAACCCTTGGCAGTTCATGCATTGAAGCATGTCTTTCTGCTTATTTAGTTTTTCCCATCGTACAACTTGGTAATCCAGGACTGTTATATTCCTTAGACCACTCAATTTGCTTTGGGGCGAGAGTTGAACCAGGAAGAATGGTAAATTCCGTTTCTCCCGTCTGGCTTTGACTGTGGTGAACGGTCTAACCCCGATAAACTCGAGATCGTCGCTCGCCACTTGACGGAGCTCAGCTAAGAGCGCCTGCGGATCCGTAGAGGATTCGATACCCTTCAGGAGGACTGTTTGAAGCTTGTCTTCCTTCGGGGTGAAACTATAATATTCTGTTCTAGTTTGAGACAGAAGGTCTTTCACTTTTTTGTAGTGCTCTAAAGATGAGCACTGAATGGAATGCCTGTCTGCGTTAAGCCGCTTAATTATGAAATTGTTGCCTATGACCGACCTACATATTTCAATTGTGTCTTTTAAATGCATTTTATAAGTATTAATAGGTGGCACCTTACCTTTCTTTGCTTGTGGCTGTTGCTGTTGTTGCTGTTGTTGTGACTGCTGCTGTTGTCTCTGCTGCTGTTGCATCGGCTGCTGTTGGGTCTGCTGCTGTTGTGACTGCTGCGGTTGTTGCTGTTGCGGTTGTTGCTGTTGCTGTTGTTGCTGCTGCTGTTGCTGTGTCTGTTGACGTTGCTGTTGTGGTTGTTGTTGTTGTTGTTTTTGTTTTGCTTGCTGTTGCTGAGGCTGATGCTGTGGTTGCTGAGCCGGTTGTTGTGGCTTATTAAGCTGTTTCTGTGGCTGCTTTTTTGACTGCTGCTTCTGTGGCTGCTGCTGGTCTGGGAGTGGTTTTTGTTCCTTAGGGAGCTGCTGTTGTAGCGAAGCTTGCTCTTGGAGCGCTTGTTGGCGGGTGCGCTGCTCAAGAGCAACTATGCGCTCCTTCTCCCGTCTTGCCTCCTGCTTCTTTTTGAGCGCTTCAACCAGCTCAATGAGCGAAGAGATCTGCTCTGTCAGAGCCTCAATCTGCTGGTCCTCTTCCTCGTCGGACAGCTCAACTACCTCGCCACTGACGTAATGTCCTTCTCCTTCCACAGACATGTAGGAGATGTCATCCGCATTATCGTCAGCGGCGTTTTCTTCGCCGGTTAGACTGGCGTCCTTAACATTTGGATTGACGGCGGCGATCGCTCCGTCAGCCTCTTTGACGTGCCTGTCATCCACCTCCGCTTCATCGTCGCCTTCTACGTTCTTGTCGTTATCGTCATCGTCGTTGGAGGAGCTATCCAGCTGCCTCTGTATTTTTGCCTGAGCAGAGGCCTTGGCTGAACGTCCGCGCCCTCCTATTTTCTGCGCTGCTTCCACATCTGAGGTACTCTTTTTAACTATCAGGTTTGGTCTGTACCTGATATAGCGCCTTCTTTTAAGAGGATCTTGTTCTTCGGCACATGCCGGTCCTGGCTTTTTCCCTTTAATAGGGCTTGATGTCTTAGCAGTTGCTATGCTGCTAGTACCGACCTCGGCACGTGCCGATGACGATGTTGTTGTAGTTGTCGTTGCTGTTGTTGTTGTTGTTGCCACTTTGGGCTTAACTGGTTCTGCTGCTGCTGCTGCTGTTGTTGCTGCTTTTTGGGCTTTTGACTGCCCTGATACAGTTTCTCTTTCAGCTTGGCCTGATGGCCCCGCTATTTGACTGTCGGATGACACATCACCTGATGTTCCTCCAACTGTCTTCCTTGTTGTTGGGGGACCATCTTTCGATGTCCCCGTTGGTTTTCCCATCTGCTCTTCTTGTTGTTGCTGCTGTTGTTTCCTTCTCTTTGAAACCTCCTGCCAGAAATTATTTAAAAAAAGGCCTTGCCCGGGGTGAGAATCGAACCCACGACCTTCCACTCTGAAATCTGCTCCTCTACCACCTAGGCTAACTTGCCACTTGGTTTTGGTAGATCTAACTCACTACTATACGCACTCGCGTCTCTATTTGAAATTTACACTGTGAAAGCCGCCAACGATCTGCACTCTTCCACGGTTGCTGAACGACTCAATCTGCTCCTCTACCACCTAGGCTAACTTGCCACTTGGTTTTGGTAGATCTAACTCACTACTATACGCACTCGCGTCTCTATTTGAAATTTACACTGTGAAAGCCGCCAACGATCTGCACTCTTCCACGGTTGCTGAACGACTGAACGAATTGAGTGTTCTTTCCAAAGAATGTACTTTACTCACACTTGGAGTGAGTTAATGAAAAAAAAAAAAAATTATGATCGTTGGGGTTATTAAATAAATCGATTTTAAATATGTTAAACATGTTTTTAAAAATATTTTTCGGAAAAAAAAAATGGGTTCAATCGTATCAAAATTAAAAATTTATTTTATTAAAATTTTCTCAAAAATTTTAATAAAAAAAAGTTCTTAGGAAAAATATTTAACACAAGAAAAATAATAAAAACAAATTATCATTATTTAAATTTATTGTGTAAGAAATATTGCAGGCGCCGTTATCGAAAAAATAGAAATTTATTTTATGGGAGATACCTAGCCTATAAAGTTAAAAGACTTTATTGCACATTATAATATTTAGTAGAAATTATTATATTATTATAATATAATATAGAAAATGCATGTATTGTTATTTTTAAACTAACTATCTAACCTTAAAATACTGAAGTACTTATGTAACTACCAAATTTGAAGCAAATTCAGTTCACCCATTTAGTTATACCTTTGACACATTGCTGGTATAGATACCATGGTATAGATACCATGGTATTGGCAATACCATGGAGGGTGACACACACTCTGTGTAGTATAAGTTGACGGTACTGTGATTTTTTTTTATCAAACTTCTTTTTATGAAATGTCAGAAAGATAAAATATAAACATAAAATGGATTAAATGAGTGTTTTGTTGTCGAACAATACAAAATTATTGTATTTAATTAGAAAGAGAAAATTTTTACGACGAATGGCACTGAAAGCAAAAATAAAAGCAGAAGGTACAGGACTCTGGCATATTTGGGAAGAAGTATTTTGAATAGGTTTATCTGGACAATGGTTGAGTATGAAAATTGTTATTTTGCATGATTTTAATCACTTTTATCTCATTTAGGTTGAACAATCACACTTTTGCGTAGTTGATGTACCTCTTTTTACGACCGAAAAGTTCAAAAACACTTTTAGAGTTGATGAGGAAACATTTTCATATTTGGTACAAAATCTTCTTGATACAAGTTGGAGACTTGCTATCCCTATAGAAAGAAAAGAGAATCGCAGCAGTTTTATAGGCATTGGCTTCATCTGTAGAATATAGAACTGTAGCCAGTTTATTTGGAATTGTCAGAACTACTTTGGGAGAAATGGTTGTGGAAGAATGTCAAGAATTGTGCGAAAAAATTTAACACGAAGTTTTATACGCCTATCCACCCACGCAGGAAAAAGTCAATGATGGTTTTACAAAACTTGGCTTCCCACAGTGCTGTGGTGCAAGCGATGCGTGCCATATATGTAGAAGTAAATTCTCCAAAAGATGAAGCAACGGACTACTACAACTTCAAGGGATAGCATTCTACTATACTGTTTGCTGCAGTAGACCACAGGTACAGAATCACATGCATTAATGTTGGAATACCTGGAAGAATCAATGATTCAACTATATTTGAATGTTCATCAATTAAATACATATGTACAATTAAATAATGAAAAATTGCTACAAAATACAAAAACAATAGAAGGTGTTGAGGTGTTTATTCATTTGATTGGTGATTCGGCATTCAGATTATCGAACTTTGTCATGAAGCCCTTTCCATTTTATGTTGAGCAGTCTCATGAGCAAAGAACTTTTAACAAACAACTATCGAAACGTCGTCAAGTTGTTGAGAATGCTTTTGGTCATCTCAAATGCCGATTTAGGAGGATAGGTCGGGGATTGGTGGTCAATATGGAAAACGTTATTTCCAATTTGAAAAATGAATCAGTCGTGGATCTTTGCATATGATAACCAAAAAAAAAAAACAACAACCTCAAAGAAGCACAAACAATTGGGATAAAGATGTCCCTAGAAACTTAATCAAAAAAGCGATAGTGAAACATTTTTGTAAGATTTTTTTTTTATTGAAAACTATTTTTAATTTAACAATTTTATTATTTTCTTTCAATAAAGTGATGACTTTTTAATCGTTTTCCAAACTTTTCTCTAAAAAGTTTTGAAATATTTTACTCTCTTTTTTGGCCAGATCCAAATATGCCTAATTACTATTTTTTGTTCTAATTTTTTTTAGGTAGGGTGGGTGTTGATAGAATTATCCCGGATGATGTTGATGGCAATAATGTTGAAGGGTCCATTAGTCTGCTGCTGTTGTGACTGCTGCGGCTGTCACTGTTGTTGTAGTTTTTGCTGCTGTTGTTGCTTCTGTGTCTTTTGTTGTTGTATTTGTTTTTGTTGTTGTTGCTGTTGTTTTTGTTGCTGTACTTGCGGTTGCTGATGCTGTTGCTGGGTCTGCAGTTTCTGTGTCGGCTGCTTCTTTTTGTGCTGCTGTTCTGGGAGAGGTTGTTGTTGCTTAGGAGGCTGCTGCATTTGCGCTGCTTTTTGTTGCTCTGGGAGCGTTTTTTGTCGATTTCTTTCAAGAGCAACTAGGCGCTCTTTTTCCCTACGCGCTTCTTGCTTAACTTTGAGCGCTTTAACCATTTCCATGAGGGAAGAAATTTGTTCTGTCAGTGATGCGATTTTTTCCTGCTCATCTTCTGACTCCTCTGGAGGTGAAAGGTCCACCAACTCGCCACTAACGTAGTGCCCCTCCCCTTCTACGGACATGTATGCGATGTCTTCGGCATCTACCTCAGTGACGTTTGCTTCTTTGGCGATTTCGTCGTCAGCATCTGCCTCGTCATCGCCCTCATGATCATGCTCACTGTTTTTTATGTCGTCATCCTCATAAGAGGAGCTTTCTAAATGCCTCTGCATTTTGGCTTGAGGGGAGGCCTTAGCCAACTTGGCTCTGGTGCTCCTATCGGCACGATTTATTAGTTGTGGCTTGTATCTTATGATACGCCTTCTCTTTTTATCGCCCTTTAATTTGGCTATGGCACCGGCTGGTGTTGATGTCGTGCCTTTTGGAAAGCTTGTTGTTGCAGTCGCTATGCTGCTTGTATTAGCTTCGGCACGTGCCGATGACGCTGTCGTTGTTGGCTGGGTTTCCTTGGAAGGCACCGCTACCTTAACTGCTGCTGCTGCATCACCTGATGCTCCGGTATCTTATCTTGTTGTTGGGGGATCATCTTCCGATGTCCCCGTTGGCTTTACCATCTGTTGTTGTTGCTCTTCTCTGTTTTAATGCACTTTCTCCCAGAATTTATTTAAAAAAAAGCCCTGACAAGCCTGACAAGGGTGGGGCTCGAACCCACGACCCTCCACTTTGTCGTCGTTCACGCTACCCACTAGGCTAACTTGCCTTTTAATTTTATTTGGCAAATTGCCGCTAAATTGTGCAGTGAGTGCACTTAAACTATTAATGAAAATTTAATTCAATTGAACACACTTGGAAATTATTTTTGTATACTGAGAAAGTCGTCAACGCGTCTGTACACTTTCACAGCTGAAGATCGACTCCAATGGAATCTGCTCCTCTACCACCTAGGCTAACTTGCCACTTGGTTTTGGTAGATCTAGATCACTACTTTTAGCACTCGCGCCTCTAAGTAAAATTTCCACTATGAAAGTCGCCAACGATGTGCACACTTCCACGGTTGCTGAACGACTGAACGAATTGAGTGTTCTTTCCAAAGAATGTACTTTACTCACACTTGGAGTGAGTTAATGAAAAAAATTATGATCGTTGGGGTTATTAAATAAATCGATTTTAAATATGTTAAACATGTTTTTAAAAATATTTTTCGGAAAAAAAATGGGTTCAATCGTATCAAAATTAAAAATTTATTTTATTAAAATTTTCTCAAAAATTTTAATAAAAAAAAGTTCTTAGGAAAAATATTTAACACAAGAAAAATAATAAAAACAAATTATCATTATTAAAATTTATTGGGTAAGAAATATTGCAGGCGCCGTTATCGAAAAAATAGAAATTTATTTTATGGGAGATACCTAGCCTATACAGTTAAAAGACTTTATTGCACATTATAATATTTAGTAGAAATTATTATATTATTATAATATAATATAGAAAATGCATGTATTGTTATTTTTAAACTAACTATCTAACCTTAAAATACTGAAGTACTTATGTAACTACCAAATTTGAAGCAAATTCAGTTCACCCATTTAGTTATACCTTTGACACATTGCTGGTATAGATACCATGGTATTGGCAATACCATGGAGGGTGACACACACTCTGTGTAGTATAAGTTGACGGTACTGTGATTTTTGTTTATCAAACTTCTTTTTATGAAATGTCAGAAAGATAAAATATAAACATAAAATGGATTAAATGAGTGTTTTGTTGTCGAACAATACAAAATTATTGTATTTAATTAGAAAGAGAAAATTTTTACGACGAATGGCACTGAAAGCAAAAATAAAAGCAGAAGGTACAGGACTCTGGCATATTTGGGAAGAAGTATTTTGAATAGGTTTATCTGGACAATGGTTGAGTATGAAAATTGTTATTTTGCATGATTTTAATCACTGTTATCTCATTTAGGTTGAACATTCACACTTTTGCGTAGTTGATGTACCTCTTTTTACGACCGAAAAGTTCAAAAACACTTTTAGAGTTGATGAGGAAACATTTTCATATTTGGTACAAAATCTTCTTGATACAAGTTGGAGACTTGCTATCCCTATAGAAAGAAAAGAGAATCGCAGCAGTTTTATAGGCATTGGCTTCATCTGTAGAATATAGAACTGTAGCCAGTTTATTTGGAATTGGCAGAACTACTTTGGGAGAAATGGTTGTGGAAGTATGTCAAGAATTGTGCGAAAAAATTTAACACGAAGTTTTATACCCACGCAGGAAAAAGTCAATGATGGTTTTACAAAACTTGGCTTCCCACAGTGCTGTGGTGCAAGCGATGCGTGCCATATATGTAGAAGTAAATTCTCCAAAAGATGAAGCAACGGACTACTACAACTTCAAGGGATAGCATTCTACTATACTGTTTGCTGCAGTAGACCACAGGTACAGAATCACATGCATTAATGTTGGAATACCTTGAAGAATCAATGATTCAACTATATTTGAATGTTCATCAATTAAATACATATGAACAATTAAATAATGAAAAATTGCTACAAAATACAAAAACAATAGAAGGTGTTGAGGTGTTTATTCATTTGATTGGTGATTCGGCATTCAGATTATCGAACTTTGTCATGAAGCCCTTTCCATTTTATGTTGAGCAGTCTCATGAGCAAAGAACTTTTAACAAACAACTATCGAAACGTCGTCAAGTTGTTGAGAATGCTTTTGGTCATCTCAAATGCCGATTTAGGAGGATAGGTCGGGGATTGGTGGTCAATATGGAAAACGTTATTTCCAATTTGAAAAATGAATCAGTCGTGGATCTTTGAATATGATAACCAAAAAAAAAGCAACAACCTCAAAGAAGCACAAACAATTGGGATATAGATGTCCCTAGAAAATTAATCAAAAAAGCGATAGTGAAACATTTTTGTAAGATTTTTTTTTTATTGAAAACTATTTTTAATTTAACAATTTTATTATTTTCTTTTAATAAAGTGATGACTTTTTAATCGTTTTCCAAACTTTTCTCTAAAAAGTTTTGAAATATTTTACTCTCTTTTTTGGCCAGATCCAAATATGCCTAATTACTATTTTTTGTTCTATTTTTTTTTAGGTATGGTGGGTGTTGATAGAATTATCCCGGATGATGTTGATGGCAATAATGTTGAAGGGTCCATTATTGAGGTTGATTGTAACCCAGCTGAAGCTGGCAAACAATAATTTTGTTCTTCTGATAAGAGCTCCACATCATTAGGATCTTCAATAAAAAACGAAATGTCTTCTGTTTCTGAATAAATAATACATAATTTAAAAATGTTTTATAATTATTTTTATCAAATGAATTACCAGGACAACCAAGTTCCTCCATAACCTCTCGCATATTATTCGACTTGAAGGCACCAAGGAACTCGTGAACTATAGAAAAATACTCCTACTTAGAAGGAGATCCTCCAGACGGACCTATTTTTAGTTTTTCAGCCCTGGAATTTAAAAGACATAAATAGGAACACAAATATTGTTAGTATGTATTTTTCGAAAATAGGTAAAATAAAAAGAAATAATGGTGAATATATGAATAACATAATCTCTACATCCATCAATGTTTAGAAAATACAACAATAAACTTTTTAAAGACTATTTAAAGCATAATAATGTTACACTGGACGTACAACATGCATACGGTAACATGTCTGTAATATAAAATCTGTGAAAGATACATTAAAAAACATTCAGCAAAGCATTATTTCTCGTCTGACTGACTGACACTCTCAACCAGACATTTATGGTCACTTGGTCTGCTCATTTCCCATTTGCAGCATACAAAACATGAAGCACATCCTATTTTTTTACTTTTTACTAAAATTTTCTTAGCGAGTGCCTCTGTTATCAATATAATTTGAAATAAAGAACTTTTGTTTAAATATTTTATATATTTTTTTTTTTTTTTACACTATCAGATCTTATTTAAATGGAGCTTAAAGCAAGCATCAATATATGAAAGAAGATTTGCCAACACATATAATGTGTCCCGCTGGCTCATCAAGTAGTGCAGGTGTAAGTTTATAGTAAGCACAATGCAACAAAAACAAAAACAAATGCACATAAAAACATGATAACATATAAAGTCAAAATTAAACAAAATGACACAGAAACATTTAGGATCGTGGAGCACTGGATCTGAAAATAGTTTTTAAATTACTTTTATTTAAATTAAAATCCAACACACCCCCATTTAAGTTATAAAACTTACTCATCCGCGTGAGAGGCTCATGCATGCCATAATTGGTTCTGTGATGTTCAATATTAAAAAGCTCAGAATTTCGAAGGTGGTACGACCGTCCGCGGTAGTTAAAACCAATTAAGGCTAACAGGTCCGATGAATTAATTTGTCCAGAGATAAGTTGATGGAGAAAAATTAAGTCATTGTTTACTCTACGTTGATATTAAGATTGCATCTGCAAAAGCCTTATCCGATGCTCGTATGGTGGCAGGTTATAAGGATTAGCCCATGGAAGGCCTTTAAGAGCAAAGTGAATAAAATTATGCTGCACTGATTCAATAAGTTTCTTAGGGATTTTGTGGAGTGTCTACCTGTCTCTCTCTCTATTCCATATATAACTTATGCTATTGTAACATATACATAATTATATATGGAATAGAGAGAGAGACAGGTAGACACTCCACATCTCCCCTATAAAACAATAATCTTTATTCATATGTAGTTTTAATTCATTTATAGAAGTTGTCTTATAGATGATAATATATAATGTATGTAAATATATACTGGATTGTTTAAATTTAATAAAAATATTAATTCACAAAAATAATGTTAAGAATTCATTTTTAAAATAAATATAAATGTAGCGAAATGATAATGAAATAATCTTACTTCGAAGAATAAGTCCATCGATTAGGTTGTTTGCTGATTCTTCCTGCTCTAGTAGTATAATGACCTGTAGATGTAGTTTTAGGTAGACTTGTTTTTGGAACAAGCAATTCGGTATCAGCATGCACCTTTATCTTCTCCTTCGAGCTTGGAGCTTGAAGCTCTCCTTCAATTACTTCTTCTGCTTTATATGGTATATCGTTTCTATGAGCATTGTTGAGATGAAAGACGTTTATTCTGTATACCCCAGTGTTGGTTTTAATATAAAAGGAACGAGGGGTATCGGCCTTAGCTTGAATACGTCCCCATTGGTGGATATCCCTTATCCATACAACATCGCCAATTTTGAAGTTTCTTGTGTCACAAACTCCATGTCGTCTGTTATAGTTGTTTGCTTGTTGTTGTCTCCGTTGTTCTTCCGTCTTTGTGATTTTTTCGATGTCGACCTGATTTGGCTCAAAACGATCACTTGTCATTGGGATTATCAAACGAATTTTTCGGCCGATTAAGAGTTCAGCTGGGCTTGACCCATTAGCGAGTGGTGTGGCTCGGTACTCCAATAGAGCCAACTGAGGATCTTCGGTGTTTTTCTTCAGCAGCATCTTGACTATTTTAACCGCCGATTCAATGAATCCATTGCTTTGAGCAAAACGAGGGCTGGATGTTATATGCTTAAATCCCCAGGATTGAGCGAATTGACGAAACTCTGAAGATTGAACTATGGCGAACTGAGGTCCATTGTCAGTTCTGACAATTTCTGGTATGCCAAACCTGGCAAAAATCGATTTTTAGTGTTTGATGATGCATCGTGATGTCTGGTTTTCCAGTTGAACTATCTCCGGAAATCTGGAAAAATAATCGCTAATTACTAAAAATGTTTTACCATAACATACGCAAAGGTCCATTGCTATTGTGTGCCAAGGACGCTCAGGATATGGGGAACTTATGAGCGGTTCGTGTCTAGGGACCAGATATTGTAGACAGGTGGTGCAACTAGGAATAAAATCTTCCATTTCCTTTGAAGATCCAGACCACCAAACTGACTGTCGCATTCTGCTTTTGCATTTAACGATGCCCAAGTGTCCAGTATGCATTGTTGCTAGCATCTCCTTACGCATAACCGGTGGGATGACTAATCGATTTCCGTGCATCAAGAGCTGCCCATTAATGGATAAATAATGGCGATCATTGTAATAATGCCTTCCTTCTGGGGTTATTTTTGAACGATGTGGCCATCCACTTTGGCAGAATTCCATAACTTCTTTGATAACCGGGTCATCTTGCTGGGCTTTTCGAATACTATTTAACTTGTCGGTTGATGCAGGTAGTTCTTCAATGATGCTGTTGACAAATGTTTCGATTTCTGCTTCATCATTTGGTCCTATTACTTGCATAGGATTGCGAGACAATGTATCCGCTGCTACGAGATCCTTACCAGGTGTATAAATAATGTTGAAGGTGAGGCCCATCATCTTCAAACGAAATCTTTGGATTCTTAACGTTAAATCATCGAGGTTTTTGGTCGTAAAAATAGGAATCAACGGCTTGTGATCCGTTTCAATCGTGAAGTGAATGCCAATGATGTAATCGCGAAACTTCTCGCATGCCCACTTGATGCCTAAAGCCTCTTTTTCAATTTGGGCATACTTTTTCTCGCTTTCGGACATGGTTCGAGAGGCGTATGCTACAGGCTTGAGAATGCCGTCGACATCCGTCTGAAGAAGGACAGCTCCAAGTCCGTAAGATGATGCATCAGACGACACAATGGTTTTGTGTGTCAGATCGTACGCCTTCAACACTGGAGCTAAAGTCAGTGCTCGCTTCAACTGGGTGAAAGCCTCTTCTTGCATGGGGGTCCAAAGAAAATCCATTTGGGATTTTAAAAGCTCATTTAATGGGTGGCTTACTGAAGAAAGGTATGGAACGAACTTACCCAGGTAATTGACCAATCCGAGAAACTGGCGTAGTTCTCTTACATTTCGTGGTTGTGGGAATTCTTCAATTGCCTGGATTTTCGATGGATAAGGGTGAATGCCCTCTTCGTCAATTTTGTGTCCAAGAAATGTAATAGATGTAACGCCTATCTGACATTTCGATTTGTTTAATGTGACTCCACTTTGTTCCAGCCTCGTAAGTACAGCACGCAAGTTTCGATCATGTTCTTGTATGTCCTTACCCTTTACCAAAATGTCATCCATTTGGCAGATGGCTCCCTCATGTCCTTCAAGAATACGCTGCATTTCCCTCTGAAACAACTCCGGAGCGGTGCAAATGCCGAAGGGCAACCTTTGGAAACAAAACCTACCAAATGGAGTGAGAAACGTTGTGAGATGCTGTGACTTAGGTGATAGTTTTATCTGCCAGAATCCGTAGTTCGCGTCCAACTTGGAGTAATATTTAGCGCCTTCTAGCTGTGCCAGTGAATGATCAGCGACCGGCATTGGATGGATACCCCGTTGAATTGCCATATTTAGCTTCCCGAGATCCACACAGGGACGAATGTCACCATCTGGTTTGTTGACAATGACCATTGGGGCACACCATTCCGTCGGTTCATCTACCCGCCTTATCACCTCTAGCTGTAGCATTTCGTCAAGTTTCGCCTTAAGTTTTGCTTTCAAAGGTATAGGTACACGTCTTGCAGTAGCGATTGCATATGGTTTCGCGTTCGATTGTAATTTAATTTCGTGTTCAGTGTCAAGACAACCCAGTTTCCTAAATAACTTGGGATATTCCACTTCAATTTTTACCGATGATTTTTCATTCGTTCGGACACAAGGAGTATTTAAAGCGTTTATGCGTTCTATTATTTTTAAATTTTGACAAGATTTTAAACTCAAAAGTGGTGATTTTAAATTATTTACTATGTAAACATCGGATTTACAGCCATGTTGGCCATATTTTAATTCACAACTCAATACACCCGCGACATCAAGTCTTTCACCAGAAGGGCCACATAACTTTTTATGAGATGAATTTATTTTCTCCTGAGGAAATTTTAGCTTAAAATATTGAAGTGGTAAGACGTCAACCGGTGCGCCTGTATCTAACATAAATGTTATTTGTTTTCCGTTCACTGTTAAGTCAGCTGTCCATCTTTCGACACCAGAGTTTTCTTCTACCACCGTACCAATAAACAAAGGCTCTTCGTCTTCTTCTACGTGGAATATTTTATCGCCGTTTTTCGATTTTTGTCTGCATACACTGCTGAAATGATTCCACTTTTTGCATAAATGGCATTGCTTACCTCTAGCGGGACATTTTTGTTTTCCATGTTTCCCTTGCGCCCCACACCATGGACATTGAATATCTTTTGGCTTTGTTTCTCCTTTATTTCGAAAAGAGCTTTTTGTGGGTGATGACGTTTTCTGTTTGTGGGGATGAGAGCGAATGCTATTTACAGTGCTTGTGTTGGCAGTTGCAGTTGACAAGTCTACTTGTTGTCTTCTAACTACATCGTGCTGTCTGACTGTTTGTATAGCCTTTTCTAGCGTTAACTCCGATTCTAGCTGCAACCTCTCTGACAACCGTCTGTCTCGCACACCTACAACCAATCGATCCCGTAACATTTCGTCACGCAGGGCGGTATAATTGCAATTCTCTGAAAGCAAATAAAGTGCCGTAATGAAATCTTCGATGCTTTCTCCATCTAACTGGCTTCGAGAATTGAACTTTGCCCATAGAAAGGGGTCCATACTTGTGAGGCATACTCAAGATGCGGCCTAACATAACAGTTATATAAAGAAAAGGTAATGTATGGATCGTTAAATTCCTTTGCCCACCGTTTTATGAATCCAAGCATAGAGTTTTATGATTGTTTTTACAATAAAAGGTAATGAATGTGATTGCATATACACAGATTTTGCTAAAGCATTTGAACAACTCAGCCATGATATTATTGTTTTTAAACTCCAAGCGTATGGTTTCCCTACTCTTTTTATTTCGTGGATCAAATCGTACCTTAAAAAAAAATCTTACCAGGTCAAATTTATAAACTCCCTTTCAAATACTTTTCTTGCCACTTCAGTCGTACCCCAGGGAAGCCATTCAGGTCCTTTCTTATTTATTCTTGCTATAAATGACGTTTCATCTTGTATACGCTTAAGTGAGATTCTCATATTTGCAGATGATATTAAAATTTTTGAAACAATCAAATCTCCTAATGACCACAATCTTCTGCAGGCTGATGTCAATAGTTTCAGTGTATGGTGTTATTAAAACGGGTTAACTCTTAACCCTACAAAATGCCAAACAATGACCTTCTCAACGAAAAGATCCCCAAGTTTCTTTGAATATTGTACATCTCAAAATATAATCAGCGTGTTTAGTTTCAAAGATTTAGGTGTACATTTTAGTGCTAATCTAGTATTTTCTGAACATATTAATTTTATGGTTAATAAAGCGAACTCTATGCTTGGATTCATAAAACGGTGGGCAAAAGAATTTAATCATCCGCACGTTAATTTTTCTTCATCAACTTGTCAGCGGACAAATTGATGCTTCGAAACTGTTAGCTTCTATTGGGTAAAACCAGGAGGGTCTTACCACCTGCGAGGATCTGAACTTTTGAATGTTGAACTCCACAGTTTTCTCTACCGATGGATTGCGACCTTGTCGTGGTGGTAGGGCTTAAACTGTTCAATATTCCACGGCATCAATGATGTCTTAATCAGTGAACTAACAGTAATCCGGGAGAACGCCTTGCCCTAGGACGTTCACCCTTAAGTTTGATGAAGAACCAGAGCATACCTGAATGTTTATTTATAAACATCTTCAGTGTAATGTCCGTGTTCAATAGGTAACCTATCCCAGGATTAACTGGGTAACGGCCCTACATCAGGCAAAAGTAGTTAGGGCAGGGGAATCACGAAAGTGTACTTGACGATTACTCATTTAAACGTTTGAAAGGGAACTTTCATAACATGAGTGTTTTGTTGGTTTTTCACTGGGCTAGTGCCATTGTGATAGTAGCAAATAAGCAGGGTGGTCTTTGTAACTCAAGGAGGCCACCCAAAAAGGTGGTAGATAACTACTCTATCCCAGAACATAAACTAGGTAACGAGCGTTACTACCGTCAAAAATTGAGTTAGTTGAGTGGAATTGACGGAAGTTGAGATGTGGAACTTGAGTTTGGTTCCAGTTCAAGACATACTTGGGCACATCTTCAGGGTAGGCAATCCCTGTGGCTTTGTAGGTAAAGTCAGAATGTCAAAGTTTAACAGTTGGGAGTATTTCCTCAACTAAACGACGTTTTAGGTTTGACGTACAATAAACTTAGCACGGGTGTTAGGGGCCCTCTTGGGGAGCTTCGTGCTGGCTGTGGTTATCCAAAGCGGAAAAATTAGGCACTCGGTCTCGCTTCTTAACAAGGAGTGTGCACATACCTCCATGTTCTCAAATTTGTTACTGCGGTGTAATCTACTTGGGTAATTATACTTCAGGACGCTGGTTTACGTTCAATTGAACCCGCAGTGGGTTGGCCCACCGTGGGGCTTAGAAGCTTAAACGCTCAGGTACATACGTAAAGCTTATCAATCACTGTTGAACTCCACAGAACTAATTATGGCATGCATGAGCCTCTCACATGGATGGGTAAGTTATATAACTTGAATGAGAGTCTGATAGACTTTGATTTAAATAGAAATAATTTAAAAACTCTCTTTAGAACCAGTGCTCCACAATCATAATTGTTTCTGTTATGTATTGTCATATTGTATTTATGTTGTATTTATGTGCATGCGTTTTTGTTTTTGTACCATTGTGCTTACTAACAACTAACACTTGCATTAAGTGATGAGCCAGTGGGACACATTATATGTGTTGGCAAATCTTTCTTTCATATGTTGATGCTTGCTTTAAGCTCCATGTGAAAATAGATCTGATAGTGTAAAAAAAAAATTGATATTTTTTTTAATTTAAATAAATTTCACACGTAGTTACATACATACCTATATTTTTTTGTCATTTTATTAATGCGGGTTCGTAGCTCCACATCATACAATTTGATTTCGTTAGTTTTTTCCAGATCTTCAGCCATTTTTTTATAAATGTGGGAGTTTTTCACATTACCTCTTAATTGAGACACATATGACCGCAAAACATCTTTTAATTTAAAGATTTTATTAGTAGAAATTTTTTTTTCTTTTTTTGGGATGGTATATGTTTATAAGAATAAAAACGGTATATAAGTAAAACTGACATTAAATACCGTTCATATGCCAAAGTGATATCGAATTTTAGTTTAAGGGAAAATCACTTCGAAAGAATGGCACTGCAATCGTTAAAAAGTTGAGTATACTTTGATAAAAACCCTTGTATATATACCACGCTAATACCATGTTGCTCGCGTGGTATTACCATAGTATACCCTGACACTGTTGGTATTGCCGTACACCATGGTTTTCATACCACCAGTGTGTCACAGGCATTACGATGCAGACCAGACCACACAAACAGAACTGACGAAAAAACTTTTTTTTCTTTATCATCGTTGTGCAATGTTTGATTATATTATCAATTTTATTTTAAGAATCCTGAACTTGCCTATATTGCAAAATAATTGCCAGTTATAATATAAAACGTTAGATATTTATGCATACATAATTCAACCGTGAACAAGCAAAGAAGCTAATTCACAAGTTAGCAGTACGTCCTTCACTCGACAGAGCACTTGTTTCGTTTTATTCATACCAAAAGACGGAATAGGTACTTTTCCCTGAGGCGGTCCTCAACGAACATGAAGATGCTCCATCGGTTAGGAGCTACTCATGGTTTTTATTCATACCAAATGGAGTACTTCCTTCAAGAAGCTGAGTTTTGAGGAGGTACTCCGTTTTATTCATACCACCATTGAGTTTATACACATAGAGAAATCATGTGTAAGTTTCAAACTTTGCTAGTAGGATGTCGTTACTATCGGCTTGTCTTTTTTTACTCTTGAAGCAATTATTCTTGAGTTAAAAGGCAAGAAAAATAAAGAAAAACAAATGCAAATGTATGCAGAAGAATTTTGTTCGGTTCGGTTCAAGTATTTTTCGTTACAGAGAACTAGGGAAATAACAATTACTCGATATTCTCACTTAGCGACATCTACTTCTACCACCCAATGTTCCCGTTCTATTTAATCCAACAACCTACAAATTTAAGGTCGTTGCATAAGATATTTGTTGCTAGTATTTTGTTGTAGTTTTTTTTAAGAAAAATATGTAATGCAACAACCTTTTAATAATTTGTTTTTTTTTTAGGGTTGGCTCGGCGGGATAGATGGCCAAGGTCAATTTTTCTCCATTGGAATACTATAGAATATAAATACAATGGATAATGTAGTAAAAGATGGACCGATGAACAGGTAGATTGCGTTTATCTGATTTGAAGAGCAATAGAGTGTGATAACACTTTATGGAAAAGATGAAAACGTAAAACACGCTAGTATTATTAAATTCACAAGAAAATGTTTTTTTTTTTTTTTAACAATACATTTATTTTTATTTACTTATTATTAAGAAAAATTTTTTTTAAAACGATCTCTATTCATAATTCATTGGTTACCATGTCACACCTTTTATCGCGCACTCGAGTTCTATTAATATAAAATTAATTAAACTATGAGATATCCTAATCTCACTTAAATATAATTAAATAACCCGAATTAATTTAACTAAAATAACATTGCGCTTACTGCGCAACCAAAACAAACGAAATCGATAATAATTAAACTGAATTGATTTGTTGACAACTGCCAACGAGTTCAGTGGGTTGGAGTGTGTGATAACAAAAAAGGATAAACTTGCAGCCGGTTAATTGCTGCCAATCCCGCTAGCTCTGGTTAAAATAAAAGAATGATAATATAAAAATAAATTCCTACAGTGGCGTAGGTACTTTCTTTTAAATAAAAAAGGCACCAGTTTTTTTTTGAATTAAAGGAAATACGGAAAGCTAATTTTATATTAAAACAAAAGAAGTTCTTAAGCAAGATGATAACTTAAATAAAATAAATATTTTTGTGTCGCAAAAAGGGCACAAAAAGAATATGACTTTGGGATAGTTTCCGAACTTTTGAAAGAAATTCAAATGGTCGCGAGTCTCGGAATTTCGAGATAATCGATAAACGAATAACAGCAAAGGCCTTAAAAGTTATATCCTTGCCAATATTGGCCACAATAAAATTACCGCACCAAATAAACGAATAAAGCCAAAAAATAACTACCAGATGAATTTAAAACCAATTGCACTGTTGTTAAGATGTCAGAGATGACATGGTTGAATGAACGAGTTCAGTCCTTCAACATTATAGGAAAAAGCAAAGCGAAAATCTATTAACTATGAAAATCGGTTCGGTTTATCACTAAACCGATAGGTTTAGCCCTAGCATTTGCAAATCTGATGGTAGGATAAACTTTTTCATATACGTTTGGTCAGAAAATGACCTTTTAATATTTAATTCCAAACAAAAGTATTGAATATGATATATCATATATAGCTCAAAACATCTTAAATCAATTTGAGCTCACAACAAAAAATTAACAAATTCCTTATAATATTTAAAATTATGATAAATATAATAAATCAATAAATTTTTATCACCTAAAATAAAAATATAAAAATAAAAAAAAACATACATTTACATAGTAGATACTAATAAATTCCGCTAGGATTTTTGGTTATATATCTGGTTTCATTTGATACCTCAGTCTTTAGTATCGAAGAAGATTTTTTAACTATCTCAAGGTAAGGAAAAATAAGTCACTGTACCGTATGCGTAACATTCTATTCAGTAGAAAAACTTAAACAGTTTATATATAATTCCGAAAATGATTATTTTTCAATAGAAACTCATTTTTTTCAATTCAGTTCAATTTCTAGGACAAAACAATTTATTTTGATGAAATCACACTAAAATTGAGTTAGAAAACTGAAGAAGAAATTAGGAGTAAATTGACGTTTTATTATATTTTGAAAAAAAGTGCTCTGTTAAGTTGTTATATTTTGAAAACCATTATGTTATCTTTTTGATTATGAAAGAAGGGACATTTTTTACACACAAAAAACATTTTCATATCAATAAAAATCCAACAATGGCTGGAATTTCGTATACTATCCACTGTGGTCGCTTTGCTTACTATAAGGGTTCCCCTGATATGAAAGCACTTGAAAAACTAAATTTGGATTGGGCAACTATTTTATTTGAACGAACTCAATGTCAAGCAGTTGCATCACAATTACCAAAATTATACTCAGCCTTCTTTATAGGTAGCCGGTACAGGACATTAGCTTAAAAGTTTATTTAAGCTTTACAATTACAATACTTCCTTAATTTCAAGGAATGATGATCCACATAAGGTAGATATATTTATTCTGAAATCAAATTAATGCTTTATTAAGCTTTAACAACAATTTCTAAATAACAGCCTTAGACTTTTCTGTTCTTTTAAGATATATTTGTAGTACCTATATAATAGAGTACCGTAGAATGAGTAAGAACCAACTTACCTAGCTATTTTCAGAGAGTAATTTAAGCAAGGTATGTACATACGATCCTTCTTACTTCTTGTTCTGTAATTTAAAAATGTTAAAGCCAACGAAACGAAACTTGCAATGCTATTTTTCCAAAATTTCATTTTATATGCCTAATTAATTAATTTTTATAACAGATAAATACTTTAATATGTAGGTACACACACTATAAGTAATTCAATACTAAACATCTACTATTTTATAATTTAAAAAATTATACACAAAAGAAAACGAAATTAAATTAGTAAGGACCTACCTATATGCTAGGTAAGGACCTACCTATATGCAAAAGAAAAAAACAGAAAGTTAGTTCGAAACTAAAGCATATTTAGTTTCGCACCAAGTTTAAATCACATTCAATTTCAGCCTAGTGTCAAACTAAATTTGCTTAAGTTTCGAGTTATTTTAACAATTCTTTTGCGCCATAATCCTTATCTATATATATATATATATACTTATACCTTATTGTGGTTCCTGCGAACATTTTGTAGCCTGCACGCCAAAGAATCCAAAAAAATCAAATCTTGACATTTCTGGTCGCAGAGCCAAAATTTCTCTCAGAGTATATTCTCTGTCCGTGTATTTTTTTCTTTTAGCAGCAACCTGATTTGAAATTATAAAATTATGATTATTTTAATGAATTGAAAAAAAAATATTATTGACTCTTACCACAAAACCAGAGAGCCAGTCTTTGTGGATTTTAGAGCTCACCGAATGTTGTTCCTTTTAGAGCTTTTCAATACATTTATGTATTCCTACATGTTTTTGGCCCAATAAACATCTCCACCTGTTGTTCCATGACTCCACTTTATTTTGTAAAACTCAGATCTTTAATTTAAAACATTTGCTTTTATTACACCTACATTATCTATTAACTCTTTCCATTGGTGCTTTAACTTCTTATTATAGGCCAAAAGCCCATTATAATAGATTTGAAATGAAAAATTAAGGAAAATTATTTACTTGTCCTTTCGTTTACCGTCCATAATGCTGGGGGGAACCGTGCTGGAATCCGTCTTTGGACACCATTATTAGGAACACCTCTCGGTTTTCTAATAACATATTTCTCAGAAATATATTGGAGAAACTCTTCCAACCTCTCACATTGGGGAAAGCTTTCCAATAATTTTTGTCGAATTTCGAGGAATGCCTCCGGAATTTCTGGCGGAGTTAAAAATCACCCTCAGTGCATTTATTTTCAAATCCGTAATCAAACATGTTGCTTCAACGTGCTATGAATATACTAAGCCGCAAAATAATTTTTTACAAGCTAAAAATATTTTTATCTAAGTATGTATTTGTCACTTACAGAAAAAATGTCCTCATAATCGTTTTGTTGTTTAGAGTCCATTAAAACGTAAACCAATGGAACTATTGCTGAGTCTTAATCGGTACGACCAACTCTTCCACAAATGTTGTAAAGTTGGTAGAAGAGATTTAGAACAATTTGAAATGTGCCATACTGTTTTTATTTTTTTTACTTAATGTAGGTATAATTATCTCTTAATACATATAAAAATTATTTTTACCATTAGCCAAAAAGGGGACTGTTCTAACAGCTTTAAATTGGCATCCGTTGCAAAAATAAAGTCATGACATCCATCCTGTATAAGAGATTTTCTTAAAAACATGTCGCCTAAAATGGTATTTTTTCATTTCTTCCAGAATAATGTCTGCATGCAGTTGGATCGGTTCAGGGGGTTGGTTTCGTTTTTTTTTTCTATTTAGAAATAAAACCGTCGTTAATTTAGTGCTCTACAAAGTTTTTTTTTCAAAATGATATTATTTTAAAATATTATTATTATGTTAGGTATTTTCTGCAATGTTTTAATAATCATTTAATGATATCACTGAAACAATACTTCCCTTTTAAGCCTTAGCAAATATATTATTATCTTTACCTATAGATACATTATATATGTAAGTACCTACCTACTTTGGAAATCTTGTAAAGGTAAACATTTCTATATTTCTAGATTTTGTAACATATAGAAATACAAATTTGCAATTACACTTAAACTAACTACAAATGTACCTACTTAAAAAAAATAATTTCCGACATATTGCTTTTAGAAGATTCATTTTTTAGGTAGATAGCTATATATAATATTGTAACGTGTTACACAAATAATTAAAGGGTGCTGAATGTTTTCATCTCTTGAGGTAAACGCCATCTACCTGTTCGGTACATCTACTAAATCTCTACATTGCCTACTCTATATTGTACTACATTGCCTACTCGATATTGTTGTAGCAAGTTCAAGAACCAAGCATTTCTGTATAAAAGAGGAAGCGGATGCGGACCGACAGTCAGTTTGAATTTGAAATTAGTCGTTTACAAGTCAGTAATTTAAAAGTGATAAAGTTTGAATTTAAAATAAAGAAAGTAAAAAGGAAATAAAGAGTGTTTTGAAATATTAAGTGGAATTAAAAGTAAAAAGACGTAAAGTGAGTTGTATTATAACGGAAATAAGTTTTTTTTAATAAAACGAACCTAGATAAAACTTAACATTGGTGTCAGAAGTATAATTAAATAAAACTTTAGTGAAAAGTGATTGTGTTGAAAGTAAAATATGGGTAAGCTTCTGAAATATTCAAACGCTGTTGAACTGAAAGCAGAACTAAACAAACGGGGTCTTCCTACTACTGGAACGAAAAATGACCTCATTATTCGTCTGCAAGAAGCCATGAGACGACACGGTAAAAATCCAGACACATCCGTCTTGGAAATAGAAATGGCAGAAAAACAAGTAAGTACCAACACAGATTTGTCCAATATGTTGGCTCTTCTTCTCGAACGTTTCGAAGATGAAAGAGAAGAACAAAAGAATGAACAAACGAAACTTCTCGAACGTTTCGAAGATCAAAGAGAAGAACAAAAGAATGAACAAACGAAACTTCTAGAACGTTTCGAAGATCAAAGAGAAGAACAAAAGAATGAACAAACGAAACTTCTCGAACGTTTCGAAGATCAAAGAAATGAGCAAAAGAATGTTTTCAAAGAACTTAGAAACAGCATTCTTGAAGAAAAAAAGAACCTCCTCGAAGATAAGCTCACTGCTTTGCAAAACAAGTTCGTTGCTGCTGACGAAAGATTTGAAGCCGTCGAAAAACAACTCATAACAGTTGAGACTAAGATTGACGGGAAGTTCGAGAATTAAGAAGGAAAATTCGAGCAAAAATTTGAAAATATTGCCAAAGAATTGGACAAGGTAAGAAAATTGAAGGTGCGAGAAAGTTCTGGTGAATCTTACAAGAGAAAAGAAATGCATCCGCCAACTTTTGATGGGCAAACTTCTTGGTCAATCTACAAGAGACAATTTGAAGCAGCGGCAATGACAAACGGCTGGGACGATGAAGACAAGTTTGTTGCACATACACTGGCTCTAAGAGGACCTGCTGCTGAGTTACTGCAAACAATACCAGCAGAGATGCATGGCAACTTTAGTGCACTTTCACAAGCCATTGAAAAACGCTTTGGAGATGGCCATATGCAAGAAGTCTTTAGAGTTCAACTAAACACCAGAGTTCAGAAACGGGGTGAAACTCTTTAGCAGCTTCAAGCAGACATCGAACGACTAGCTCACTTGGCATATCCAACTGCGGGCGAAGAAATCATAAACCAATTTGCCGCAGAAGCCTTTGTTCGTGCCTTGTCTGACATTAATCTCCAAAGAGCAGTACGAACAGCTGGAAAACGAACACTTCCAGAAGCATTAGCTTTCGCCTTGACTATGGAAGCAGCTAAACAGACTTCACTAGGAGTACATCGGGTAAGAGAAGTTGCTATAGAAGAATGCTCTTGCCAAAGAATGGCATTCCAGAACAACCGTCGAGATGGACAAATCCGATGCTGGAATTGCAACAAGACTGGACATTTCCAGCGCCAGTGCCGAATGCCACCAAGAAGAAGCGCATGTCAACATTGCGGAAGCAGAAATAATACATCAGATGAGACTACAAACAAGACCAACGCCCAACCTCGTCAAGTTTCCCAGCAGGGAAACGAGTAAGAACCAACTTCGAGGGGCAGAAGCTGGTTTCTGGTATCTATGGCCCCAGAAACATCATCCAAGTCTCGCAGACTAAACGAAACAATAAAAGTCGAACTGTGGAAGCAGCTATTAACAACAAGCAATACGTGGTTACCATCGACACTGGTGCCACCGCTTCCATTGTAGGAAAAGACTTGGTCAAGATGGCATGGCTAAACAACACCAACAGCTTTTGTCTGAAGACTGCAACAGGAGAAGCAGCAAGAGTGTACGGAGAAGTCCGTCTTCGGATCCGCTTGGCAGAACTAGAGTTTGAACATCCATTTCTAGTGGCAGATATATGCGATGAGTGCATTATTGGAATCGACTTTATGAAAAGCATGAAATAATTCTCGACATTGGTAACAAAGTTATTAAATACCGAAATATAGAGATTCCAATGGTTTGTGGCAATAATCAAAACTCATCATCGATAAGAGCAATCATCAAAGAAGATATGTGCCTACCTCCTTCGTCAGAAGTCTTTGTTTGGACAAACATCAAAGATGATTCTGGAAGCCATCGATACCTCATGGTGGAACCAGACTCTAAGCATTGCTCCCAAAATTACATCGTGGGAAAAACGCTGGTGGCACCTCAAAATAACATGGTGCCCATACGAATACTAAACATCAAACCATATGAGATCAAGCTTAGAAAAGGAGAAGTTGTCGGTAAATGTGACCCTGTAGCGGCAATAACAAAGATAACCGAAGAACATCCCGAAAAATCAGTGAATCCAGATAAAGTCATTGCTTTGAAGAGAAAAATGTTTAACTGCTGTAATCTCGATCAACAACAGCTAAGAGCTGCCGGAAACCTTCTACAAGAGTTTGCTGATGTTTTCGCTTCACAGGACGGGCAATATGGACGAACACAACTTGTACAGCATCGAATCGATACTGGTGATGCAAGGCCGATCCGTCAACCAGCGAGGCGCCTACCTTTAGCCAAACAAGACGAAGTTACTAAAATGATATCGACAATGCAGATAGATGGTTTAATCGAGAATTCAAAAAGTCCTTGGGCATCACCAGTCGTACTAGTCAAAAAGAAGGACGGAAGTACTCGATTCTGTGTGGACTACCGAAGGTTGAACGATGTCACCAAGAAGGACAGTTATCCTCTGCCTGGGATGAGCGATACTCTGGATGCGATGCCTGGAGCTCAATGGTTTTCAACATTGGACCTGAAGAGTGGTTACTGGCAGGTTGAAATTCACCCAGAAGATCGGGAGAAAACTGCATTCTCGACAGGTAACGGTTTATGGCAGTTCAAAGTAATGCCTTTTGGCCTGTGTAACGCTCTTGCAATATTTGAGCGTTTAATGGAATGCGTACTACAAGGCCTTACTTGGAAAGCCTGTCTAGTCTATTTGGATGATGTCATCGTGTTTGGGAAAACATTTGACGAGCATTGTGAAAACTTAAAAGGGGTATTCCAGAGGTTGCGAAATGCTCATCTGAAGCTCAATCCAGAAAAATGTACGCTGTTCAAGACTGAAGTGAAGTATTTGGGGCATATCATCTCGTCTCAAGGAGTAAGAACTGACCCCGAGAAAGTGGAAGCTGTGAAGAACTGGCCAAATCCACAAGACAAGCATCAACTTAGAAGTTTTCTTGGGCTAGCTACATATTACCGACGTTTTGTGAAGGATTTTGCCGGAATCGCCAAAAGCTTGCACCAACTCACAGAAAAAGGAAAACAATTCAAGTGGTCAAATGAGTGCGGGAAAAGCTTTAAGAAACTTAAAAGACGCTTGTGTGATGCTCCAGTGTTAACCTATGCAACTCCTGGAAAACAGTTTATAATCGATGCAGATGCAAGCAATGTCGGAATGGGAGCCGTTCTCTCCCAGGTTCATGACGGTCAAGAAAAAGTTGTAGCATACTTCAGCAAGGTGCTCTCAAAGACAGAGAGAAATTACTGCGTAACCAGAAGAGAACTTCTTGCTTTGGTTTTGGCCACAAAACACTTTCATAAATACATCTATGGACAGAGGTTCCTTTTATGGACGGACCATGGAGCGCTTAGATGGCTTTTGAAAATCCAGAGGGTCAAGTAGCCAGGTGGATCGAGAGACTTCAGACATATGACTATGAAATCCAACATCGAAAAGTAAAACTACACTCGAATGCAGATGCCCTATCTCGTCGGCCATGTAACCAAGACTGCAAGCATTGCACTCGCCAGGAAGAAAAGTAATCTATTGCCATACAACGAACAAGAGTTGAACCCATCGGCTGCTGGAGTAACGAGGAAATGAGGAACGAGGAAGATTTGGACATCGAACCCATTCTTGCATGGAAAGAACATGAAGAGAAACCAGAATGGGGAGACATTTCTGATTGAAGTCCGACCCTCAAAGCCTATTGGGCACAATGGTATTCCCTTCATGTGCAGGAAGGTTCACTCAAACGAAGATGGGAATCCTCAGATGGCAAAACCTATGTGATGGAGCTTGTTGTACCCCGGACAAAGGTTAATGACATTTTACGTGAGATGCATGATGGATCTTCTGGAGGCCGTTTGGCTATCAACAAAACTCTCGAGAAAATTCGAGAACGTTTCTACTGGGTGCATGCAAAAGATGATGTAGAAAAATGGTGCAGAAAATGCGTCACTTGTGCAGCCACCAAGGGACCAGGCAGAAAACTACAGAGTAAGATGCAACAGTACCTTTTTTTTTTTGGAGCACCTTTTGAAAGAATTGCCATCGATATTGCAGGCCCATTTCCTGAATCTAACAGTGGAAACCGATTCATTCTTGTTGTCATGGATTACTTCAGCAAGTGGCCTGAGGCGTTTGCCATTCCAAACCAAGAAGCGAAGACAGTTGTGGATCAGATTGTGTAAAATTGGGTCAGCAGGTTCGGTGTTCCTATGGAGCTCCATTCTGACCAAGGAAGAAACTTCGAATCCAAAATTTTTTTAAGAGGTCTGTTCGCTCCTTGGCATCAAGAAGACGAGAACAACACCACTTCATCCGCAGTCTTACGGAATGGTTGAACGTTTCAACAGGACTCTCAAAGAACACCTTTCCAAAGTAGTAGGTGACTTCCAACGAGACTGGGACCAACACATTCCTCTATTTTTAATGGCATACCGAAATGCGGTGCACAGCACAACTGGTCACACTCCATCAGAAATTGTATTCGGTACAAATATCCGGTTGCCTAGCGAAATTAAATTCGGATGTCCAACGGTCGAAAAACGAAATGAAGAGGAATACGTGGATTGCCTAAAGGAAAAACTGACCGACATCCATGACAGAACAAGGACTAAAATAAAGCTAGCTAGTGACCGAATGAAAACACGCTATGATGCAAACATCACAACGAAACCGTTCCATGAGGGAGATCTAGTGTGGCTGTATAATCCTCATCGACAAAAGGGACTGTCACCAAAACTTCAACAAAATGGGAAGGACCTTACCGTGTTGCTACAAGGATCAATGATGTGGTTTATCGAATTCAGCGAGGTCTAAGAGGCAAGCCAAAAGTTGTTCACATTGATCGGCTATACCGCTACAGTGGAGAAGATGGTGAAGAAATTGTTCGGGGCGAACAATCTTAAGAGGAGGGCAATGTAACGTGTTACACAAATAATTAAAGGGTGCTGAATGTTTTCATCTCTTGAGGTAAACGCCATCTACCTGTTCGGTACATCTACTAAATCTCTACACCTACTAAATTGCCTACTCTATATTGTACTACATTGACTACTAGCAAGTTCAAGAACCTTCCATAAGCCAAGCATTTCTGTATAAAAGAGGAAGCGGATGCAGACCGACAGTCAGTTTGAATTTGAAATCAGTCGTGTACAAGTCGGTAATTTGAAATTGATAAAGTTTGAATTTAAAATAAAGAAAGTAAAAAGGAAATAAAGAGTGTTTTGAAATATTAAGTGGAATTAAAAGTAAAAAGACGTAAAGTGAGTTGTATTAAAACCGAAATAAGTTTTATTTAATAAAACGAACCTTGATAAAACCTAACAATAACAATATTTTAGTTTGGTTTCAAAGTAATAAGGCAGTCGGCAATGCCCATGAGCACCCTTGAAAAATGATAAAGGCTGTTAAAAATGGATTTTTTGTAATAAATACAAGTTTTTTTTAATTACTAGTGTTATAAAGTAGGTATAATTTTATCATAACGAACTCATCTAACTTGAACAGTAGCAAAACACTTTTTTATCTTTTTTATATGTAGGTAGATATGATTGTGTATTGTGAAAGTACTTTCAGCAGTCATTAGTAATTGCACATATACAGCCAAAAGCATAATTTGTGTGTTGATACTTCTATGATACATAGATCCTGAACTTAACCTGTTTGTATTCATATACTTAGGTATATATATGTACCTATACCTCTTTATGGCTTCTCTAGGATATAGCTTTACGTTTAAAGCAAGGTGAGGTGTTCATAGTATACATAAATTTAAAAAAATACTTTACGTAGGTATTCACCAAACACTCATCTTAGTTTTTATTTAAATAAATAAATAAGCAGCACCCATATACCTTTCTAAGGTAACTGCGTAATGTAGGTACATACCTATATCAATACCAACCTGTAAAATGAAAACATGACCGATAAATTTACCTACATATATCCCTATATATACCTACCTACCTATATATTCTATTTATATATGAATATACATATATAATATGTGCATAAAATAACCTATAGGTATGCATATTTACACAAGTAGGTATATACCTACCTATACATGTAATGAAAACCATTTCAACATCTTTAATTGATAAATTTCTTCGTATTTAAGTTTTGATGATTGAAATTTTATTTTTGTATTTGTGTGAATTTACTCTTGTTGCAGTACCTACCACTATAATATAAAAAAAACTTATTGCGCTGTGCCGCCAGCAGGAATCAAACGGAACTCTTCCAGAGCTGCAGTACAATTCCATACAATTTTCCTGTCCGACTCGCTACAAATTGTACCACGGGCACGAACAAGTTGAGTTGGCCATGTTGTTGTTTTCTCTGCTTTGGAGTGTTTTGAATTACCAACAATTGAACGAAACTTTATTCACACCGAACAGAGTGTTCTCTCCAAAAATAAACAAAGTAAAAAGGAAATAAAGAGTGTTTTGAAATATTAAGTGGAATTAAAAGTAAAAAGACGTAAAGTGAGTTGTACTAAAACGGAAATAAGTTTTATTTAATAAAACAAACCTAGATAAAACTTAACAATATGATATTGTGTAACCGCAGCTCAGTCCGCCAATAAACAAAACATGTCATTTTGTCGTATTGTCAAGAAACTAGGTCCCTTATATGTTATACCGGTTTTTAAAGCCAAATTTGAGTGCCAAAATTATAAATGTAGATATTTACATAAGTATGTACTTATTTGATTTAGTATATGTATACAAATCTTTTATAAATTTAAAGTACAGTCGGCATAAGTATTTTGACGAAACCTTTTTGTGACGATTGAACCTAGCTTTTCTTAGTATCATTAAATAACGGTGCGAACATGATGCAAAAAAACAAAGAATCTGTTTTTAACTCTTTGCATGCCAAATTTTATATTGTTTACCTTTTGCAATCTCTTTCTGCTGATAACAATGCATGCCGACAACGAATTTTTCCGTGGCATAAGTATTTTGACCGAATCTTTGTGGATATGTTTTTACAGTTTTGAGCACGTGGAAACTAAACAGTTTTTGTGTTTAACTTTGATTGTTATTAAACGTTGATAAAAAAGTAAAAATTGATTAAAAGTTTTTAAAAATCATGGTTAAAACGGCTGAGTTGAGTTTGGTTATCAAATCTTCAATAGTAGCTAAGTTTAACGCTGGAAAATCGGTAAAATACATTGCAAATGAATTTAATGTGTCGCGTCAAACTGTGCAAATTAATAAGTTTAAAAAACATAATGATTTAAGAAATTTAATAAGATCAGGTGCTAAGCGCAAAACAACGCCCACTGAAGACCGAGTCCTTCTACGGGAATTTAAAAAAAATATTTTTTTGAAGCCTCTAGCTGCTGCTGATCAATTGAATTTGACGGCCAAGAATCCAATCAGTGAGCGCACTGTGCGACGACGTTTAAAGGAAGGAGATTTCAAGACATTAAAGGCTAAGGACGTGCCTTACATATCAAAGGCAAACAGGTTTAAAAGACTGGCCTTCGCAAAGGAATATCTGCAGAAGCCAAAGGAGTTCTGGAGACGCGTTCTATGGACAGATGAAAGCTCCTTTCAGTATAATTCATCAAAAAGTAAATTTTTTGTACGATTGCCAAAGGTAATAAGGCAAAAAAAAAGGCCCGTTTGTCAAAAAGTGAGCCATGGTGGAGGCTCTGTCATGTTCTGGGGATGTGTAGCATATAATGGGCTGGGTGTCTTGGTTCCAATCACCGGCTCGATGAACCAATGTGTCGCGTCAAACTGTGCACTATCAAATTAATAAGTTTAAAAAACATAATGATTTAAGAAATTTAATAAGATCAGGTGCCAAGCGCAAAACAACGCCCACTGAAGACCGAGTCCTTCTACGGGAATTTAAAAAAAAATATTTTTTTGAAGCCTCTAGCTGCTGCTGATCAATTGAATTTGACGGCCAAGAATCCAATCAGTGAGCGCACTGTGCGACGACGTTTAAAGGAAGGAGATTTCAAGACATTAAAGGCTAAGGACGTGCCTTACATATCAAAGGCAAACAGGTTTAAAAGACTGGCCTTCGCAAAGGAATATCTGCAGAAGCCAAAGGAGTTCTGGAGACGCGTTCTATGGACAGATGAAAGCTCCTTTCAGTATAATTCATCAAAAAGTAAATTTTTTGTACGATTGCCAAAGGTAATAAGGCAAAAAAAAAGGCCCGTTTGTCAAAAAGTGAGCCATGGTGGAGGCTCTGTCATGTTCTGGGGATGTGTAGCATATAATGGGCTGGGTGTCTTGGTTCCAATCACCGGCTCGATGAACCAAGGTCAATACATGAATACCCTAAATGAAAATGCCTTTCCTTCCGGAGATATGCTGATTTGGGAATCATTTGTTCTGCAACAGGATAATGCCCCATGCCACAAAGCCCGGATGATAACTTAGTCTTTGAAGGATGTTGGTGTTACCACATTGGACTGGCCACCTCAAAGTCCAGATTTGAATATTATTGAAAACGTCTGGTCTCTTTTGAAACGCAAAAGAGCAGTTTCGTTAAATGAAACCAGAGAAGATACAATTTCTGAGGTCACTTCCCTTTGGAAAGAGATATCACCAGAGATTCTTCAAAATTTAGTGGATTAAGTGCCGAGACGCCTTCAAAAAGTTATTGAAGCCAAAGGAGGCTATATATTTTACAAAATTCTTATCTATTTATTTCCTTTTATTAAATTTAAACTTTATTTTTTAGTATAACGTACTTGTCAAAATACTTATGCCGACACCTGAACTACTAAATAATTTGTATTTTTTTAATGTTTATGAAAAAAATTATGTTTGCTTATTTTTAAGTTTGTGTAAGTAATATATAAAAATAAAAAAACAAACATGAATTCTTTATAAAATCCATTTAAAAAATAAACACAAAATGCATAATTTTTATTTCGTCAAAATACTTATGCCGACTAGTGTAAACTCATTGGAGCATATTCATAGACACTGTTTAAGCTGTTTTTAGAAGAAATTCGGGTTTATCCTATTTAAATTACATTGCTTGAACCCAGATTAAGCAAAACTGGAGCAAAAATCAATTATGAATAGGTATGCGGTATGCCGCATGCCCCATTGCATTTACCCAATTATTTTAAACCTGTCGTACACAGAGATTGAATATAAGAGTTTAAATATTCAGGTTCAGAAGAGTTTTTCTCATAAGTCAAGTTGCACATGTATATAATATGTACGTACATATAACCATTATTATCTAAGGTCATGCAATTAAAAAAAATTAATCAACCCTTATAATCATAATACAGCGTATTATTTCTAAAATATTATGTCTGTTAAATAGCACAATGGGTAGCGCGTCGGACTGCGGACTTGCCGCCGTGATAGAGCTCGCGAGCGAACATTTGGAGTTGGATGAGTATGTGCCAGCTTACTCTTGCGATTTCAGTAAGATGAGTTGGCCACGCTTTTGCAATGCCTTGGCAAGAGAAATACGTTCCGATGACATTTCTCCACCAAATGACATGAACCTGACAAACGTTGAGATCGACGGGTACATGAATCAAATGGATTCGAATATAAAACAAACAAAGGGCAGAACAATCCCAAAATATAAGGAACACGACCCTATTGGTATATACAAGAACGCGACCATTGACGCACTACACCGATAAAAAAAGTGGACTTCTGGTTAGGTTGAAACTTCTGTACAAACGTTTCAAGGACACACGTGGTATGGAGATAAGGACATTGAAGTCGTCGATCAAAAATCTCAATGTTCTGATTAGACAAAATTATAGTTTATTTATTAATTCATACTGGGATAATAGAATTCGGGCCGTTAACTCTAGCGACCCGAGAAGGTTTCCCCTAATAAATAAGAAATTTAGAAGGAATGATGCTGATTCTATTTACGAATAAAAGGAACATTCCTGTCATAGATGCGCCAACCATAAACGGAATACCATTAAGGGTTGCTGGTAAAGCAAGGTATCTTGGCCTGTTTCTGGATAGTAAACTGAACTGGAAAGAAAATATAAAAGAAAGAGAAAAGAAAAACGCAATTGCATTTTATACATGTAGCAGAATTTTTAAAAAAAGATGGCTCCAAAACTATCCATTGGTTGTATACGGCCATTATAAGGCCAATTCTGACCTACGCATGTTTGGTCTGGTGGCCCTTTTTAGATAAGGTAACAAATCTTAAAATTATGACAAAAAATCAAAGACTGGTTTGTTTTGGTACAACTAGTGCCATGAAAACAACACCAACCGCGGCCCTAGAAACGTACCTATCACTCGCCCCACTTGATCTTTTTACAAAAGAAATGGCGGCCAAAAGTGCTTTCAGGTTAATGCAGTGTAGTAACTGGAAAAAGGTAACTGCGACCATAGCAAAATAAATAACTTCACTGACACAGAAATAGAGACCGACTACATACAGCCATACAATGACTTCAGTAGACTTCCCATCAAGGGAAATATGGAAGGAAAACCGGGTCGTAATAAAGACCATGTTCACGGACGGGTCGAAAGCTGAAAATGGTGTAGGGTCAGGTATTTTCTCAGATAACCCTTCTATAAACAAATCGGTAAAATTTCCAGATTTCTGTAGTGGTTTTTAAGCAGAAGTGCTAGCGGTGTGTGAGGTCGCTAAATATCTCGCAACAATTAATCTGGGTCAAGAAAATATTGACATTTTCATTTCAATAACAACGAAGTCTAAACTTCTGGATCGTTGTCGAAAAGGACTAAGAATACTGAGCAGAACAAATGCAGTTAGTCTGAGATGGGTCCCAGAACACTCTGATATTTATGGCAATAAATACACTCAGTTCTGATTCCTTAGGAACTGGTTAAAAAAAGAATACACCAGGAATTCCAACAAATTTCAAATGACAGATGGTCGGCGCTTGAAACGTGCCGTATGTCAAGGAATCTGTGGCCAGACATATCTAAGAAGAAAACTGAATATCTACTGAAACTATGCAGGCTACAACTCTCTCTTCTTATTGAAATCCTTACGGGTCACAACTCAATGGGTACTCACATGAGCAGAATGCGCATAGGAACATCTGACTTATGAAAAGGGTGTCAGAATGAGGAAGCAGAAGAGGACTCAGCTCACTTCTTATGTGAATGTCCTAGCCTGGTTCCAAACAGGAAAATTACTCTTGGGGAATTCATTTATCTGTCTGGCGAGCACAATGGATCCGCAAGATCCAAGTGAGATAATGCGAGTTTTACCATATCATCACCCCTGCAAACCTTACATTACCTAGAAGGAATGATCAAAACGATGTTCCATGTCTCAAACTCCAGAGGACAACAGACAACGAAGACGTACTATGCGGGAATAGATCCGGAGGCTGCTGTTTTTGATGATGATTTTTTTTATAATAGAAGATTCTCAGGAAAAAGAAGAAGCTGTAAGGGCTGCTTTCCAGCCAGAATATGAGATGAATGATAGCACTTGTCCGAATCATGACCTGGGGGACAAAGCCTTACTGCACAATTTCTATCTTAGAAATGGCACTACGCAATGGCGATCCGAGAATACCGGTTTCACCGGGTTCAATGAAGAAATCAACGCCACCATCGCCAAGCAAAATGGACCCAGTTCATTGTTAATTTCGAAGGTAGAACTTCAGTTAATTTTTCAAACACTAAAGAAAAAGACTCTGCGGTGATCGATGGTATGTGTTACGATATCTCCCTGAGGAAGCAGTAGACATTTATACCACACTGTTCAACAACGCATTGAATAATGCATATTATCCAGTGAGTTGAGAGATAGCTGTGGTCCATCCTCTCCCCTAAAAGGGAAAGGACAGCTCCAATCCGACAAATCTTCGGTCGATAAGTCTTCTTTCTAGTATCAGTAAAGTTTTCGAAAAGATTCTCAATAGAGCTCTGTTTTATATTATTTCAGATAATCAGTTTGGCTTTAAGGTGGGGCATGACATTATATTCATGCCGCGTCTAAGTTAGTTTCTGATGTTCAATGAAACAAAGCTAAAAACCAATGCACCGGTGCCGTTCTGGTTGATTTAGAAAAGACTTGTGACACCGTATGGTTAGAGGGTTTTTATCTGAAATAAGCTAGATTTGGCATAAGTAAACCACATGACATGCTCAATAGTTGAAAGTTTGTTGTCAAAAGTGGCAATGTATCTTCTACCACAACTTTTGATATTAAAAATGGTCTACACCAAGGAGCTGTGAACTCACCGATGCTTTTCATTTACACAAGCGATCGGATAGGTAGTCTCAATCATGCGATTGCGTATGCCGATGACATTGTAGCGTATAGGACGGGTCCAAAAGTTGAAGTCATCAGAATTCTCTTGCAGCGGTACTTCGTCAAGATTCAGCGATATTGTGATGACTGGAAGTTAAAAATTATCTTGCAGAAATCAGAAACTCACCTGTTTAGAACCATGTTATCTAGGGCTTCTAGGGATACAAGAAATAACTGGAAAAATCTAGTGACCGTTGGACCAAGTAGACATCCATTGCCAAGTAATAATGTAGTAAAGTACTTTGGCATCTGGCTAGATCTATATTTCAATCGAAGTGTATATGCTGCTCTGACCAGAGCTAGGAGAGCCTTTGTGTTGACAAGACAGTTGTTTTATAGCAGCTGAAAATTCAAGAAATAACTGGAGAAATGTAGTGACCGTTGGACCAAGTGGACATCCATTGGCGAGTAATAATGTGGTGAAGTACTTTGGCATCTGGCTAGACCTATATTTCAATCGACGTGTAGATGCTGCTCTGACCAGAGCTAGGAGAATTTTTGGGTTGACAAGACAGTTGTTTTATAGCAGCTGAAAATTCGTAAGAGTATTACGAGTTAGCTCTGAAATTGAGCTTAAAAATTAACTTTTTTAGCTTAAAAGTAGACTTTAACTTTTAAGATTCAAAAATAAAAGGCGTGAGTTTAATGTGATATATCACAATAGTATGATTTTTATTTTAAATTTAGGTACAATTCATAAATAAATTTACAATTTATTGCCTATACTTCAGCCATTCAATCTATTTTTAATATTTAATAATTAATTGGTTCGTAAATATTCGCAAACAATGATTATTTTCAACTAATCATAAAAATATTGGAACTTTATATTTCTTTTTTGGAACTTGGAATAGTAGGAATTTCTTTAAGAATTCTAACAATTTCATATTCATAGATACATTTATAAAAAATGCAGTGACAAAACACCGGCCGCGTTGAAAGCCACAGGTCTTCGAAACTCATCATCTGGTAGGACTTTCCGAGTTTTTACGTCAGCGACCCTGAACCTTCCGTCCTGCCCTTTGACGACCGCCAGGACCTTGTACATTGGCCATTTTTGTGAAGGAGTGTGGTTCTCGTGAATTAGGACGAGCTTTCCCACGATGAGATTGGGCTGCTCGTTGGCCCATTTGGCCCGAGCCTGAAAGCCAAGCTTCCTCCACTTCCGCCAAAAGTGCTGCTTGAGCCACCATAGATGCTGCCACCTTCTTAAGCACGATATCTGATGTTCTGGAACGATCTCTGGTGACAGTGACCGCAAAGGGCTGCCTATAAGTAGGTGCGCTGGAGTTAATGCTTCTCCGTAGATAGGGTCTGCGCTTGATAGGGTCTGCGCTTGATAGGGTGATTGGCCTTGAATTTAGGATCGACTCGACTTCGATAACTACGGTGAGTAATTCTTCTGCTGTTAGCAGTGCGTTGCCCCTTGAACGTTGCAACAGTGTTTTCGGCGCTTTCACTGCCGCCTCTCATAGACCTCCGAAGTGAGGGGCTCTTGGTGGTTTGAAGGTGAAACTGAACCCTTCCTGTGCTGCGTATTGGTGAATGGCTTGCTTTCCTCACTCAAACTCTTCTCCAACCTCCCTCAAGATCCTCTGTGCTCCCAAGAACTTCGTCCCGTTGTTGCAGTGAATCGTCTTCGGAATTCCTCGGCGACCAATAAACCTTTTGAGAGCAAGAATAAAACATTTGGAAGAAAAATTAAGAGCTAATTCAAAATGTACGGCTTTGGAAGTGAAACAAACCAAAGCAACTATGTACGTTTTAGACGGTGACCGACCACGAATTTTAAAAGTGGTATATACTGGTTCACAAAAATCTACGCCACATATCGTATAAGAAATGGTCTTTGTGCTCGTAGTCGATCAGCTGACAGATTTCCCATGATTTGGTGAAGCAATTCGGGTTTGTATCTAAAACACTGTACGCAACTTCGTACAATTTTTTGGCATGCTTCTTTTGCATTGGTTGGCCAAATTGTTAACGCGAAGCAATGCAACCATTGCTTGAGCTGCATACAATACAATACGTTAAGTATATTTTTATGAAGTGCGAATTTTTTGACAACAATAATGGAAACTCAGCATCATACTCAATTGGTGCGTTCAAAAGACGCCTATCTACTCGAATCAGTGAAAATAAACAATTTTTATCATTGTATTCGTGTAAAAATCTGACAATTTTATGTTTGTTTCAACTATTTTAAGAAATGCTTAATGCAACTCCTTTTCCGTGGGTTCTTCTTCAAACACTTCTGTCTTGTCTTTCAAATATGCTTAGAAACGCCTTACACGTACAAATGTTGTAACTAAATCTATGTCCGACGTCTCCTCTTCAATAAGATTCATAAGTTTCGGACGAGGTTTTTCAACTGCTACAAGAGCAGCAGACAACTCAAAATGAGCAATGGCTGGCCACAAATCTGGGTCTTCTATCTGAAATTGTGAACCAATAAACCGTATTGAATACTGAGTTAATCAACGTTACATCCTCTTGACAAAATGTCTGCCGGATTTTGAGTTATTGGAACATGTTTTCATGATCCAGTGTTTGTCCACTCTTGGATTTCCAAAACTCTGTTTGCAACAAAGCTTGCAAGTGAAGTTGTATGGGTTTTTATACAATGCAAAGTTATTTCTAAATCGGTCCAAAAAACTATTTGCTCAACGTGAAGATTCAACATTGTCGGTACTCTTAACTCTAATTTTGAGAGTATGCGCTGTGCAAGGTTTTAATGGCGGAAGCGATTTCGTTTTCAAAGGGGCCACTTTGGACTTTGCTGTTAATAGCGTCGAATTGATACCTGCCGTTCTTTGACCTCGGATATAAATACAATATCCGTAAGCTCTCATCGATGCATCGGCGAATCCTTGAATTTTAATTTTTGCAATCGAATGGGTTTCGACAAACCTTGGTATTTTTATATCTGAAAGACGAGAAAGGTTTGCTTTGAAGGTTTGCCAGAGTGTATCAATCGACTCATCCCACTCAAGTTTTGTGATCCAAAACTTATGTAATAAGATTTTTGCTTTGGTAACAATGGGACATAACAGACCAAGAGAGTCGAACAACAGAAACTGCAAGGATATTTCTTTTGGTAGATCGTTGATTATGGAAAGTATCTTCCAAAATAAAAGAAAATGTATCTTCTTTGGGTTGCCAACAAATTCCCAAAGTTTTTGTAGAGTCTGAGTCATTAAATTTTATGGATTTTTTTGCACTTTCAACATTGTTTAATTCTGGATAACTTGAATACCATTTTGCTAATGGAAACCAACCCTTTTTTAATAATTCTTTTATTTCATGTTGAATTGTTTTTAAGGTTTCAATTTCAGTAGCACCGGTTAAAAGATCATCCACATAGAAGTTTTTCCACTATTGGCACTATCGTCTGCCTTTCTGGAAGAAATATTCCCAACCCATTCCATATAATATTTGCTACAAATATGTGCATTTCAATGCTAACAGCTTCTGGTGCTGACATTTCACTCGGTTTGACTGGCCACTCGCTTTCTGGTAAACATAATCAATCAAGTTCTTACTGAAATGGGACTGCTGGATGAATAAATCGCTGTATAAATCGCTGTATTTGTGAATGCTGGCTAAAGTGAATAAAATGGCTCTTCTCTTGTCGTAGGACTCTCTTGCTATCAATTTACTCCTGCTATCTGACGTCATTGCCATATAATTTTGCCTCGTATATGGCTCCCATACGATATACTACCCATGAAAAAACACGTTTTCATATTAGGTTATCAGTAGGTCTTCTTTCCTTGTGGGTGATGCGGCACGGTTAAGGAAGCTGCTCGATATTGGCTACATATGGTTGGTTGGCATCATCATTTTGCTTATCTGTGGAGAAAGTAAATAGACAGAGTTATCCTGCCTATCCCCTTACCATAATCTCTGGCTGTATCATTGCTGTATTATTGCTGTTCAATATTCGTCAGCTGTACCCTCCCCACACTGCACTACACTGGCCCTACAGGAAGTATGCATAACTTCTGTACTGGCCTTGTAAACTGTCCCGATTCTGTCTGTAATACCACTGATCGCACTATCCCATCTTTTCTTATTAAAAGCTGGCTAACCCTCCCCATTGACCATAATGCTGTTCGAAGGTTTTCATGCTTTAATATCAATAGCCGTCCAACACTCAAGCTTTCTCGCTCTCTTCGCCGTTTCTTTCTTTCTGGCAAAGTTGCTAAATATTCCTCACTCCATCGCTGCCAAAAATGTGTGAACATAGTCTGTTATAAATTTACTTCTCTCGCTGTATTGTTACTTGCTATCAAAAAAGGAGGAGGTAACACTATTGGTTCTCCCACTAGGAAATGCCCTGGAGTCAAAGCTTGTAGATCAGACGGATCATGGTGTTAAGGATAAATCGGCCTGGAACTCAGAATATCTTCTATTCCCACTAATAACGTTAAAAACTGTTCACTTTCCAATACTTGCGGACCCACTATTCTTTTCAAATGATATTTCATTTACAGACGCTGCTTCATATACACTATTCTTTTCAAATGATATTTCATGGACAGACGCTGCTTCATATATTCCGCCTTAATGCGGTGCAGCAGGCACCATAAATACCCACTCGGTCTCTTTATTGCTTAATTGATGAAAAACTTGCTCCCTTTCCCACTCACCCCACGCTTCCTTTGTCAATGTTTACCTTGGCACATCGGCCTCTTCTGTATAGTATTAATATGTATTGCTCTCGTTTTTAAACACACAAACACTGCTACCCATATTTTTCTTCTACTCATTTGCTTACCCGCTCTGTAGAATATCTTTGTAATGAATGGCCCTGCATAATCTACCCCAGTATGTAGAAAAGGCTTCCCAAGCTGTACCCTATCGGCTGGCAACTATGACATTAATTGCTGTTCTAATCGATACTGAAGTATATTAAAAGAGATGTGTGCTGTTTGATTGCCTGTATAATCCGTTTCTTTATTGTTCTCTCTTACTTACTACTAAATTACAGTTCTTTGTTAACTACATGAGGTTGGGTGCGTTCACTTCATTATGACATACAATTCAATGTGTGGTGTGTTTATGAATACATTACAGATAATTAAACCTAACACACACTACACACTGATTCAAAATTTTTCTTAACTCGCTACGAAGCTTTGGTATCCAAAATTGCTCTTGTATTACTTGCATCATAATTTGTGTCGCACCATGCTTGGTTTGCTTGTGAGCATCATCGATAATTAACCATGCTAGCCTGGTACCATTATGTGTTATCACTGGATGCCGCTTGTCATATACTGCCTTAGCACGATGTAAACGTCCGCCTACCCGTAGTATGTCGTTTCCATCAAAGACTGGCTTAAGTTATTCATCTTCGTATGCCCTGTTAGCTGTCCGCTGGATTTTAATGCTGCGACAACCTTGGCATATGCTTCTTGTTGTGCTCCTTTAATCGAATATCTCATTGCTGTCGCTCGTTCTTCATTTTCTAATGCTGTTGACACTATTCCCACTCGTCGTACTCTACGTTTTGACTGTCTCGACTTGCGCACTTCCACTCTTTCTCACAGCCACTTCACATATCTCCAAGCATATCTCCAATCATAACCGATGATGTTTAATGCTTTGTTGAGATTGCTAGTGAATTCCACTATTGGCACTATCGTCTGCCTTTCTGGAAGAAATATTCCCAACCCATTCCATATAATATTTGCTACAATGCTAACAGCTTCTGGTGCTGACATTTCACTCGCTTTGACTGGCCACTCGCTTTCTGGTAAACATAATCAATCAAGTTCTTACTGAAATGGGACTGCTGGATGAATAAATCGCTGTATAAATCGCTGTATTTGTGAATGCTGGCTAAAGTGAATAAAATGGCTCTTCTCTTGTCGTAGAACTCTCTTGCTATCAATTTACTCCTGCTATCTGACGTCATTGCTATATAATTTTTCCTCGTATATGGCTCCCATACGATATACTACCCATGAAAAAACACGTTTTCATAGTAGGTTATCAGTAGGTCTTCTTTCCTTGTGGGTGATGCGGCACGGTTAAAGAAGCTGCTGGATATTGGCTACATATGGTTGGTTGGCATCATCATTTTGCTTATCTGTGGAGAAAGAAAATAGACAGAGTTATCCTGCCTATCCCCTTACCATAATCTCTGGCTGTATCATTGCTGTATTATTGCTGTTCAATATTCGTTGATTGGCAACTCTGGTGTGCGAAAGGTTAAGTCAATTCTACGGTCGCTCTTGATTTTTTTTCTCAAAAGTACTGATTAACTTAAAAAATAAATTTAAAATTTGTCTGATAAATTTACCTTTTAAGCAATAGTGGCGATAAGCATTGATATTTGGTAAGTGCAATCGTGTTCACTGCTAAATATAGAAAAAACCATAACTACTGAGTAAAAGAATCATAGCGGTACGCAAAATGTCACTACCGAGCTATAACAATGCCGCTGCCGCACAACAATCTCAGAAAAGACCACACAAGGATATCGCACCCGAGTCACCTGTGAGTAGTAGATCAGGAAAGGGATTGTCAGTAGGGGCAATGGAGGTGTCGGATCTGCAGAAGTTGATGGAGGAATCCATGTCAAAAATGCTGGACGTCAAACTTAAAGATCTGCCAACTAAGTCAGATTTGGAGGGTATGCGGACTGAATTCCAAAATCTGCAAATGAAAAATGATGACTTGCAGGAGCAGGTAAAACATTTTGGAGCTCGCTGCAGTGCATTGGAGCGCCAAGTCGAGTTTTTGCAGTCAAAGGCCACTGAGAACAATGTCTTTGTTCACCTTCCTGTACAGGGGGATGAGGATGCCGGTGAAAAAGCGAGAGAATGTTGCTTGCAAATTTTGAAAACCAACGAAGACATCATTGCAACAACGAAGGTCTTAAGGTCGAACAATACCAACACAGCAAATGTCATCTTAAAATTGCACAAAAATGAGGATGTTGGTTAACTTCTAAAAGCATCATCAACAATGCGAAGCAAAGGAATTTATCTACATAAAGATCTACCTCCCGCTGCACGCGCACGAAGGAAGAAATTAGTCGCGGTAAAAACAGAAATTTTAGCAATAAATAAATTTATTAAGACTAAAATCAGAGGACAAACTTTGCTGGTAGAAAATAAAACGTTTTATTATGACACCGAAGACAATTTAATGTGTGATGGAGAGTGTGGGCTGTCAGTGTTACGTCAATTGATTGATGACAGATCTAATGGAGACGTTCCAGGTCGAAGTGATGAGGCCTCAAACCTTATTTTAATAGTAATGCCGTCTGCCATACAAATTATTTAAAAAAGTCAATTGTAAAAAATGTTAATGTTAAGAATTGTAGTCGTAAATTTAAAATTTTATCATACAACATATCTGGTCTCAGTAATAAGAGTTTATTTATTAATTTTTTTAATTTTATTAACAAGTTTGATGTTATTTTTTTATACGAAACTTATTTGACCGAAAAGAACCTTACCTGTCATGCTAACAAATTCCAAAATTACGATTTAAAAATTGTTCCGGCTAAAAGAAATCACACAAAAGGAAGAGCAAGTGGAGGATGCATATTCGGTGTAAAAAAGATGTGAATAGGAGCAGCGACGAATTTAAGATATTTGATGATATCGTTTGTGTGGATTTTCAAATAGAAGGAGAAAGGTTTCGTATTGTACCTTGCTATGTTAACTGTAACCATTGGGAAATAGATTTCGTCAAAATTCAAGAATTCATCACGTGTGAATCTATTTTAAATTTGTTGGTGTTGGGTGATGTAAATGCAAGAGTGGGTACAACTAGCGGAGTCGAAAATGATATGAGTGGTCACTGCAGACAATCAAAGGATACAACGAGGAACTCCAAAGGTAACAAATTACTGGAATTGTGCAACTCTATCGGACTTCGAATCCTTAATGGTACCAGCAAAGGAGATAAAGACGGTGAACATACGTTTGTTGGAAAACAAGGAAGCTCCGTTATTGATTACGGGCTTAGCAGAGGAAAGTGGAACTCGTTGATCACTGATTTTGAGGTTGAGCAAATGCCTTTCTCAGACCATATGCCGATCGTAATTTCTTGCAATTCGAAGTGATGGAAAGGGAAGAAGACATCAACCTTAAGCTCATGCCTAAACTGCAATGGAAAGATTCTGTGGCTGATACGTACAGGGCACATTTGGATTTATATCTTATGACACAAGAGAGGAATGATCTAACAAGCATCGAAGATTGTATCAAGAAAGCGGCACCGGTTAAGAGGAATGAAAGCTGTGTGTATAAAGATCCCTGGTTTGATTTAGCATGTATGTTGGCAAGAAAACAATCGTACGCGTGGCTTAACCGATTTAGGCGATGCAATGAAGAACTCGCGAAACTGAAGTATTTACAACATAACCGTGCATTCAAGACTCTCTGTAAGGAAAAAAAAAGAAAGTATTTTGAAAAGCTTAGCTAATTGTAAAAACTCGCGGGATTTTTGGAAGCTAGCTCAAAAAATAAATGGAAAAGAATATGTCATCAGTCGAAATCTCAATTGTGACACATTAAGGATGCATTATTGCTTACTTCTTAACCACTTGCCCTTGAACGATGATATCATACAATCTGCACAACCAGCTTTTTATGATGAATTGCTTGACCAGTCAATATCGCTATATGAGGTATCCGCATCCATAAAGGGATTGAAGGATGGTAAAGCGGCTGGCTCGGATAGAATACCTGCAGAATTCTACAAGTATGGAACGGACGAGCTCATCAACAAATTAACGGCCATATTCAACAACATCATGGAGCAAGGAAATATACCGCAAGGATTCAAAGAAGCGCTAATTTTTCCAATCCATAAAAAGGGTAGCACAATGGACCCTGCAAATTATAGGGGAATTTCTTTCCTGAATGCAGCCTATAAAATATTTACAGCGATACTTTATAACCGACTGAGATTGTGGATAGATTCGCACAAGCTTATCAAGGATTTTCAAGCTGGGTTCAGACAAGGATATTCAACCATTGATAATATATTTGTCCTCCGTAGTATCACGGATTCATTTTTATCCCGAAACAAGAAGTTATATGTCTGTTTCGTCGATTTTAAGGCAGCGTTCGATACTGTATACCGAAATGCATTGTTTTATAAGATGTATGGGATGGGAATGTCATTTAAATTCGGACGTGTTTTGCAGAACTTGTATCGAGGAACAGAAGCAGCTGTGTGGGATGGGGAAAACATTTCGCAGTGGTTTGAAACGAAAACTGGGGTAAGGCAAGGATGCATGTTAAGTCCGACCTTATTTTCACTTTTTACTAATGATATTACTGATTGGTTGCCAGGAGGAGTGGAATATGCTGGAATCCTCATCAAAGCTCTTTTGTTCGCTGATGACATAGTGCTATTTGCATACTCACCTGAATCGCTGCAATTGATGATAAACAAACTAAGTGAATATTGTAAATTATGGAAACTAGTTGTCAGTTTAGAAAAGTCTAAGGTCATGGTTTTCCGGAAAGGGCGTGGAAGAGCAAATGGACGGGAGCGTTGGACATTTGACAATGAGAACATTGAAGTGGTTAACGAATATAAATATTTAGGGGTCTACATCACGAAAAATAACAGTATGGAAAGACATCTGACGGAAAAATTACAAAAAGCGAAAACCACAATCAATGTTGCCTGGAGTAAAATCTTCAACAATAAGCATATTGCCCACAGCAGCAAGTACAAAATATTTGAATCGGTAGCTGGGTCAACATTGTTATATGCAGCGCAGGTTTGGGGTAGTAAAAAATACGAAACCGCAGAGAAACTTCTCTGATTTTACATCAAAAGGATTTTCAGATTACCATCAAATGCCCCAAATTACATGGTGATGCTGGAAACCGGTATATCTCCCTTGTTCATAAAGACCATGAAATTACAAGTCAACTACAAATGTAATGTTCTTGATATGTCAGATGAGCGTCTTCTAAAAAAAGCAGCAATGAAAGCTATGAGTAGTGGAGTCGGTTGGTTTAAGGAGTGGATAGAGCTCGCGGAAGAAGTTAATATAGTATTAGTACCTGATGAGTCTGGAAAGTGGAAGCCTTCTTTATATCAGCTGATTTCTGCATTAGATAATAGCTGTAGATTGGGTTTTGTCGCTGAAGCAGAGGAATCTATATACAGAGTAGTTTACAGTAAGTTGAACTACAAACTCAACCAGAGAAATTACTTTCGTGATGTCGTCAATATTGACCAAATATCAATGATTTTTAGATTGCGAGGAGAATTACTGAACCTCAACTTCATTCCTCCGAGTTATGCAATATGAAAGAGAGAGAGGACGTTTTTCATTTTGTTGGCAGATGTCCGGTACTGCGAGAAATAAGAAGACAGATCTTTGGCAGTGATTTTCTATCAGAAGAGTTAGTAATACAAAATTTAAATGAAATTAATATACCTGTAATATACCAATTTTGTAAAAAAGCGCTGGGTTATAGAAGAAGGATTATAAATGAAAATTTTTAAACCTATTGGTAAACATTGTAACTGTTGTATAAAGTTGTCAATCAGGCAGACGGCACATAGCCATACTTAAGAGATTTGTAATTTATAGTTTTAATGTATATATGTAAACAATATTGTACTATGAAGAGAAATAAAAATCTATCTAACAGTAACAGTATTCGTCAGCTGTACCCTCCCCACACTGCACTACACTGGCCCTACAGGAAGTATGCATAATTTCTGTACTGGCCTTGTAAACTGTCCCGATTCTGCCTGTAATACCACTGATCGCACTATCCCATCTTTTCTTATTAAAAGCTGGCTAACCCTCCCCATTGACCATAATGCTGTTGGAAGGTTTTCATGCTTTTATATCACTAGCCGTCCAACACTCAAGCTTTCTCGCTCTCTTCGCCGTTTTTTTCTTTCTGGCAAAGTTGCTAAATATTCCTCACTCCATCGCTGCCAAAAATGTGTGAACATAGTCCGCTATAAATTTACTCCTCTCGCTGTATTGTTACTTGCTATCAAAAAAGGAGTAGGTAACACTATTGGTTCTCCCACTAGGAAATGCCCTGGAGTCAAAGCTTGTAGATCAGACGGATCATGGTGTTAAGGATAAATCGGCCTGGAACTCAGAATATCTTCTATTCCCACTAATAACGTTAAAAACTGTTCACTTTCCAATACTTGCGGACCCACTATTCTTTTCAAATGATATTCCATTTACAGACGCTGCTTCGTATACACTATTCTTTTCAAATGATATTTCATGGACAGACGCTGCTTCATATATTCCGCCTTAATGCGGTGCAGCAGGCACCATAAATACCCACTCGGTCTCTTTATTGCTTAATTGATGAAAAACTTGCTCCCTTTCCCACTCACCCCACGCTTCCTTTGTCAATGTTTACCTTGGCACATCGGCCTCTTCTGTATAGTATTAATATGTATTGCTCTCGTTTTTAAACACACAAACACTGCTACCCATATTTTTCTTCTACTCATTTGCTTACCCGCTCTGTAGAATATCCTTGTAATGAATGGCCCTGCATAATCTACCCCAGTATGTAGAAAAGGCTTCCCAAGCTGTACCCTATCGGCTGGCAACTATGACATTAATTACTGTTCTAATCGATAATGAAGTATATTAAAAGAGATGTGTGCTGTTTGATTGCCTGTATAATACTGTTTCTTTATTGTTCTCTCTTACTTACTACTAAATTACAGTTCTTTGTTAACTAAAATATGTGCATTTCAATGCTTACAGCTTCTTTGACTGGCCACTCGCTTTCTGGTAAACACAATCAATCAAGTCCGTGTAACCACAACTCATTCTTTACTAGCTCTACTGGCATTACGCCTCTGCTCAATAAATCTCCTGGACACGCTTTTGTATTAACATAATTCCAACGGCTCATATCTGTATAACTTTGTATTTCGGCTACCCTGTTTGACACAAATGACTTTACTTCACACGGTAATTTCTGAATCCAGTGTAAGCGCATATTCTACCTTTTTTTCATTATAGAGCTACCTGTAATTCTGTTAACACCCGACCTAATAACTCTGCTGCAGCTAATTCTAACCTTGGAATTGTTACTGTCTTGAGTGGCGATACTTTAGTCTTAGCTGTCACTAACTGGCATGCTACTTGAGCAACGCTGTCTCACTTGAGCATCTGCTGTCTTAGTACGAATATACACTACTGCCCCATAAGCTGTTGTAGATGCATCTGAAAACCCTTGAATTTGCATCTAGATATCACGTCCCGCGCGTAACCAATGGTCTATGCGAAATCTTTCTAAATGCTTAATTTCACCCATGAAACTACTCCATCTATTCTGCAAATCTTCTGGCAACGCTGTATCCCACTTTCGATTCACTCTTTCGATTCACTACCCAGAACGACTACTGGAGCAATATAACCATTCGGATAATACTATTGCGCTATCGAACTTAACACTTTACGCTTGCCCCTTGTGTATCTATACTAGGTGCTGACACTGTAAACGTGAATTGGTCAGTGGATACCAACCACTGCAATCCTAAAATTGTCGTTTGCCCTTCGCTTTCAAATATCATTACCCCTTCCTCACTTGCATTTAGACGCTGAGCTATCTGTTTGTTATTGGATTTTCATTTGGCCAATTCAAAACCTGCAGTTCGCACTATTGTGTCCAACTGTTGTATAAGACACATCGTTTCTTCTTCAATATCGCATCCAGAAACACAATCATCCATATAGAAACCGTTTGCTTCCACTTGCACTGCTGCTGGAAAAGTACACTTTAAATCTAGCTTAGCCTAGCTTAGCCTAGCTTAGCAACCAGCTTTGATGTACTCGTTCCATGACGAAGACGATCCTTGGATAATAACATATGTTCACATTATATACGAACAACATATTGTGTTTGCTACATTCAAACGTTAAACTGCTCTTCAACCAACATAGCTTTTGTCTTTGAGCTGACCAGCACAATACATGGGTACAGCTTATCAGTCTATGCAAAACGATAAGCCTCGCAACCAATATCGCTGTTATCTATAAGCTAAGCTTTAAGCTTTAACCATTTCGTTGTATAAATAGATACAGTTTAAATGCAAATGCTAAATTACGGAATTCCTTATCGCTGTGCAAACACATGGAACGGAACATGCTGAGTTGAATGGGCTGCAATAAAAAAACGAAAGACACTCTTGGCTAGAACATAGAAGAAGACGGTACCTCTTTGGTTAAGGTTATTAAAATAATGTTAAATAAAAAAAAGTATTACAAAAGATAATTTGTTTCAATTTTTAATGTGATAATTGGCGCAGTCGATAGATTTAGCACACTTCGAGGGAATATCGGAGCATAGTTTTTAAACTTTTGGTGCTGAAAGAATCATCGCATATTGTGATGGAATTGTTAAATTTAAAAATTTAAGTACATATATACAAACATACAAGTACATAGTATACAAAACGGTAAAAAAAATAGTTTTCCTTTAAGAAAATCGAAATTGAAAGGTAAGTCCTAATTAAAGTTTATGTTGGGTATTTTTCTTTTTATTCATGCCTTATCGTACCAAAATCATAAAGAGAAAAAAGATCACGAGATCAAGTTTGCTTTTAAAAAATAAATTTCTGAGAAGCGTCTATGGAATCCAGAATCGTCTGAAGAATCTGAATCGGAAAAAATGAATCCAAATATTGCTATGGACGCCTTCAATTCACTTAGAATTCCAGACGCCATTAAAGATATACCGAGTTTCGATGGTAACCCGTGCTCTATGATTTTATTAATAACATTGAAGAGGTATTTAGTCTCATTCCTCAAATAACGGGTACTAGTTACGCGAATATAATTTTACGGGCAATACGAAATAAAATTGTAGTACAAGCTAGTGAATTATTAAATATGTATGGTACATCTACAGCTTGGGATGAAATAAAGCTTAATTTAATACTTCACTACGCCGACAAGCGTAATAAAACCAGCCTCATATTAGACTTACATGACTTACGACAAAATCAAGAAAGTGTCGAAACATTTTATTCAAAAGTGATCAATATATTCTCAGCTATTATGAACTACGTCGGACTCCATGAAAAGGATGCAAATATGGTTCAAGCAAACAAATCTTTTTGAGGAGATGTGTCTCAACACATTTCTATCGGGGTTGAAAGAGCCTTTAGGGTCAACTGTAAGAGCAATGCGGCCCGGTGAATTAGCTCAAGCAATAAATTTTTGCTTAGAAGAGTGTAACCGCTTTTATTATCGAAATCCGCATTATGTTCAAAAACCTATTCAAAACAGTTTAAATCAGCCAATACCTCTTATTCGCCATGAACAGCCAACGACTTCAAGAAACTCTCATAACCCTCAATCACCATATTATTGAATTATTTTTCCACAAAGAAATAATACAATTTAAAAATGATAGGAGATCGTTCTCTTACTGAGACATTTGCTTCTCTTGAACACCGCCGCAAGGTCTCATGCCTGTCATTGTTTTATCGTTATTTTCATAAACAATGCTCTAGTGAAATAGCCAGTTGCATTCCTCCCCTTAAACAATTCAACCGTAATACCCGTACTGCTAGGAATGCCCATCAGTTTACCCTTGAGCCTAATTTCGGACGTACTGTTAAGTACAGAGATTCTTTCTTTAGCCGCACTACGCGAATGTGGAATGCTCTACCAGACACAGTATTTCCCACTCATTACAGTCTGCAGACATTCAAAACCAATGTGCATCGGTTTCTCCTTTCTAATCCTATCCTCATTTCCTAATTGCTCGCACTGTGTTTAATCATTATAAGGGTATTCATAACCCCTTTAGTGCGCGCTCAATATAAAAAAAAAAAAAAAAAACAACACAATATAGTCCTCAGTATAGACCTCGTCTGGAAATTCAAAATAACAACCAAAATGACATTGTTAACGTGTCTAGGAATAATCAATATCAAACAATTAAAAAGTTTCCACCACCAGAAGCAATGAGTGCTTCTACTATCAATCCCAGCAGAAACTCTAGTAAATTTTCACATCCTCAGAGGCAGTAGGAGCTCCTAAAAAATTTTCACTCACCTGCCTCAGAAAACAGGTGGGATATTTAGACATTAATAATTTTAACTGCAATCTCTTGCCCTACCTCAATATTTTCAGTTTAAATAAAACAAAATTAAAATTTTTAGTAGATACAGGAAGTAATCGATCTTTCGTCAGTCCAAGTATAGCTGCACGCTTTAAAAAACAAAACATAGAACCTCTAGAAATAAAAACTATTTTTGGCACCCATGTCTTTAGGAATAATAATAGATTCAAATAAAAAACATATTGAAGGTAGGAAGCTACCAAAAAGAATAAAATTTCAAACCAAATTTCATATCCAAAGTACATAACATTCCTGCATCATGTAAAGCCACTTTTTAATACCTGTTGATGTGGAATCTGGAAATATATACGTAAAACCTGCGTATATAACACCAGAACTAATGATTTCAGAAGGATTTTATGACTCCAGAAATTGGTATTCTCATATCGAGGTAATATATAAATCTGACGTTGAACAAAACTTTGTGGTTGAACAACCAATCGAAGCTGAACTAGCTGACAAATACTTGGAAGTTCGCAACTATTCCAAACAAAATAATGTTCAAACACTCGGGAAAATTCACCTGAATGAAATCATTAGAACTGAACACTTAAATAAAGAGGAACAAAAAGCAGTATTAAATCTTTGTAATAAATAAAGCGAATTTTTTTTTAAGCAAGGACAGTGTTTATCGTTCTCTAACAACATAAAGCATAAAATAAAAACTAAAGATGACAACCCAATTTACTGTAAGTCCTATAGGTATCCTTACATCCATAAGGAAGAAGTTCGTACACAAATAAATGAAATGCTTAGTCAGGGAATCATTCGTCAGAGCTTCTCACCGTGGTCTTCACCTATTTGGACCGTTCCTAAAAAGAAAGATGCAAATGGGAAAGAAAAGTGTAGATTGGTAATTGATTACCGGAAGCTCAACGAAAAGACCATTGACGATCGGTACCCCATTCCTAACATAACAGAAATTCTGGACAAGTTAGGAAAGTGTATGTACTTCAGCACTCTCAATCTCGCTTCTGGATTTCATCAGATTGAAATCAATCCAGATGACATACCCAAAACGGCATTTTCAGTTGAAAACGGCCATTTTGAGTTCGTCCGAATGCCTTTCGGTCTCAAAAATGCGCCATCAACTTTTCAGCGAGTTATGGACAATATTTTGAGAGGCCTTCAAGGTAGAAACTGTTTAGTGTATATGGACGATATAATAGTGTACTCCACCTCACTACAGGAACAGATAGAGAGTTTTACCGCTGTATTTGAACGATTGAGAGAAGCTAACTTTAAAGTTCAAACAATTAAACTTGACTCTAGATATTTAGAATGCTTTGAACATTGTAAGAATCTCTTGTGTAAGGATCCTATTCTTTCATACCCAGATTTTCAAGTCTTTCATCGTTACTACCGACGCAAGTAACGTTGCTATAGGCGCAGTATTATCCCAAGGTCCTTTAGGCGCAGATAAACCAATTTGTTACGCAAGTCGAACCTTATCTTAAAGCGAACAAAGCTATAGCACCATTGAAAAGGAGCAATTGGCTATTGTGTGGGCAGTCAAGTACTTCCGGCCTTACATTTTTGTACGTAAATTCAAAATAGTAACGGATCATGAACCTCTAACGTGGCTTTTTTCCTTAAAAGAGCCAAATTCTAAGCTCGTTCGTTGGAGGTTGAGATAAGAGGAATATGATTACTAAAAAGGCAAACAAAATTCAAATGCCGATGCGCTTCCGCGTATTGAAATTAACAGCAACGATATAATTTATTATTGTTGTTACATTGTACTATTTGTACTAGAATGTCAGTTTTTATTACTGACCATTCTGTCAATTTTCATTGAATGTGTTTGAACAACAACAACAACTTAAAGGCCCTACCACCAATTTTAAACGAATTTAATTTACTCGTTTACGAATATTATTATTCGTTTCTTTCTATCTTTGGCTGGAGATTTAGCTATGAAAAGGAATTGGCAATCCTTGAAATAGCTATATCTCTAGCCAAATATAGAAAGAAACGAATAATAATATTCGTAAACGAGTAAATTAAATTCGTTTAAAATTGGTGGTAGCGCCTTTAAGTTGTTGTTGTTGTTCAAACACATTCAATGAAAATTAACAGAATGGTCAGTAATAAAAACTGACATTCTAGTACAAATAGTACAATAAAACAACAATAATAACTTAAATAGTATGGTCGTACCAATCTTCCTACCTCTCCCCCTTTGATATGTGCTACAAATTGTAGTCTATCAAATAAGGTTAGGAGAAAATGGAGGCGGAAAAAACAACATACTTAGAGGCGCTTAGAAAAATGTTGAAGCTCAAAATACGTTTGAAAAAACAAACAAACATAACATCTCGACCTGTGTCATCAGTGGTCATAAGCGGTGGCATGCGTAGTTCATACGACTTTGAAAGTTCGAAGACTGAGTAAATCTGAAGGCGTGGGTTCGAATCTCACGAGGTGCATGTGAAAAAGTTTTTCATAATAAAATTGGATCAAAGCTCAATACCACTAAAAGGAGACTGATGAAAGGAATTGGCAATCCTTGAAATAGCTATATCTCCAGCCAAATATAGAAAGAAACGATTAATAATATTCGTAAACGAGTAAATTAAATTCGTTTAAAATTGGTGGTAGCGCCTTTAAGTTGTTGTTGTTGTTCAAACACATGCAACGATATAATTTTATTTTGAGTTGATTCAGAAGTTATTGACGACGCATCGATGCAGAATATTTTTGATGTTCAGAAAGCTTGTCTACTGTTCATTCCTGTGAAGAAAACTTGGGTGACGGCATACCAATTTCCGAAAGGCCAATCAACGAATTCTCAAACCAGATAATAATCAAACAAAATCCTTCCAAAACATAAAGTTCTGTTAAACTTCAAATTCTTTTTAGGAAAAAAAAAATTTTTGTGAGTATAATAGATAAATTTAGTAAATTTGCTAGTGTTTACTTGTAAGCTGCAAGTACTAGTATCTATTTGATAAAGTCGTTGCGAAATTTTTATTCCCACCACGGTATACCGGAAAAAATAGTATCTGACATTGGTGCAGAGTTTGTTTCATCTCTATTAAGGGAATTCTTGTATCTTTATAGTATAGATTTGCACACGATTTTTGCAAAATCCTCAAATGGGAATTCACCGGTTGAACGCTTTCACTCAACGCTCACTGAACTTGTTCGAATCATCGTGTCAAAAGAAAAGAATAAGTCCGTAAACGAAGTTGTAGACGAGGCTGTTTCAACCTACAATAACTCAATCCACTCAACAACTAAATTAACACCCTTCGAAGTCCTTACAGGACATATTAGTACTCGTCAAACATTCCCCTCTAATCCTGATTTTCACAATGAGCAGGATTATATTCAAAGGCACAGACAAAATTACGAAAACTTAGCTAAAATTATTCACCAACGAAGCCTTCATAAAAAACAAACTTATATAAATAAAAGAAATCAATGCCGAGTAGATCCGCCTAGTTTTAACCCGGTTGAGGTTGATTTTGAACGCGATGATAGGCAAAATAAGTTAGCAGCTAGATTTAACGACTTTGTCGTAAAAAAGGACCATAAAATTACGGTCGATACCAGTAAACGGAAAATACATAAACAAAGAATACGAAAAAAAAAAGAAAACAAGTTAAGAATGTTGTAATTCTTCAATATGATCTTTTAAAACCCAATGAAAATAAACTTTGATTTTGTACTTAGGAGCTCTAAATGAATAGCCATTTAAGAAAATAATTTTTTTTATATTATTGTCAAAGATTTATATTTTTGTTTCCTTTATTAATGAAATAAAAAAAAAGTATTGTTCAGTAATGATAATAATGATTTTTTAAGAGGTTTAGAACTTTAAAAAAAAAAAAAAAACAACAAAAAATTCGAAAAAATGAATGAAATATTTATTTGAACCAATAGTTTGAACCTTGCAATTTAATGTTTAAAGATAATTTCATGCAAATGTTGACCGCGGCTGCGTCTCAGGTAGCCCATCCGCTGAGTCCAATTTTGGCATACTCTTTCACACATATCGGCCGGTATCTCACGAATGAATGCATGGATGTTGGCTTCCAGTGCGTCAATCGAAGCAGGCTTGTCCCTATAGACATTAGCCTTGACATACCCCCACAACAAATAGTCTAATGGTGTCAAATCGCACGATCTAGGCCCGAAACGTGAAATTAACTGTTCACCAAACTCGCCTCGCAATTGCGCCATTGTTTCGCGTGCTGTGTGGCATCTTGTTGAAACCACATACCATGCAAGTCAAGAACTTCCATTTCGGGCAAAAAAAAGTTTGTTATCATCGCTCGGTAGCGTTCACCATTGACAGTAACGCTGCGATTCGCATCATCTTTGAAGAAATATGGCCCAATAATGCCGCCGGCCCATAAACCGCACCAAACAGTGGCTTTTTCGGGATGCATTGGTAGCTGTTGCAATGCTTCTGGCTGATCTTCACTCCAAATGCGGCAATTTTGCTTATTTACGTACCCATTCAACCAAAAATGAGCCTCATCGCTGAACACAATTTTTCGATAAAAAAGCGGATCCTCGGCCAGCTTTCCAAGAGCCCATTCACCAAAAATTCGGCGTTGTGGTAGGTCGGCTGGCTTTAGTTCTTGCACCAGCTGTATCTTAAAAGGCTTTACGCCCAAATCCTTCCGCAAAATTTTCCACGTAGTGCTGTAACAAAGGCCTAACTGCTGGGAACGGCGCCGAATCGACATTTCGCGGTCTTCTGTCACACTAGCTGATACGGCCGCAATATTTTCTTCACTACGCACAGTACGTAAACGTGTTGGTGGTTTAATGTCCAACAAAGTAAATTTGGTGCGAAATTTGGTCACAATCTTCCGAATAGACTGCTCAGAAGGTCGAGAATGCCGATCATAAAATGGAAGCAGCGCGCGATGAACATTTCGAACCGAGCACGAATTTTGATAGAAAAATTCAATAATTTGCAAGCGTTGTTCATTTGTAAAACGATCCATGGTTAAATTGCAAACCAAATTGAAGCTGCTTGACAGTGACAAAAGGTACTAAACACATGTCAGCTGTCAAAACCAGTGTTGCCAAAACCAAACCAGCTAAAAAATCACCCGTTAAAAATATAAGAAAATATTGTAATTTTGCATATTTTAATAAACGAAACAAAAAATGTGAAAGTGAACAAAATACACTATATAAAAGCAGTTCCAAAAATAATTTAATGATTTAAGAAATAATCTTGTTACATATATTATTTTATTACATTGCCAAGTATTCCAACATACAGGTTTCTATAACATGAAATGTATTTATTAATTGATTTAAAAAAAATATTAATCATGTAAATAAAATAAAAGTTATTAGCAAAAAAGTCTAAGACCAATATTGTCATATAAATCTATTATTAATATTATCAAAACAAAAAAAAAAACCAAAAACCTACATACGCCACAGTGACCCGAAGTGAACATTCATTGTCTAAACACGTTCAGTCCACACTAAGAAGGGAAGAGTTACATATGTACGTGAACGCCACATAATATCACCATGCTAAGTCTAGCTTAGCAACCAGCTTTGATGTACTCGTTCCATGACGAAGACGATCTTTAGATAATTACATATGTTTACATTATATACGAACGACATTTTGTGTTTGCTACATTTTAACGTTAAACTGCTCTTCAACCAACATAGCTTTTGTCTTTGAGCTGACCAGCACGATACATGGGTACAGCTTATCAGTCTATGCAAAACGATAAGCCTCGCAACCAATATTGCTGTTATCTATAAGCTAAGCTTTAAGCTTTAACCATTTCGTTGTATACACAGATACAGTTTAAATGCAAATGCTAAATTACGGAATTCCTTATCGCTGTGCAAACACATGGAACGGAACATGCTGAGTTGAATGGGCTGCAATAAAAAAAACGAAAGACATTCTTGGCTAGAACAGAGAAGAAGACGGTACCTCTTTGGTTAAGATTATTAAAATAATGTGAAATAAAAAAATTTATTACAAAATATAATTTGTTTCAATTTTTAATGTGATAAGTAGCACTCGTACTGCATTATATGCTGATGATGTCATGCAGTAGGTAACTATTGTCAACATGTGTTTTAGTAATGGCTCTGATGGCGACTCTCTCCAAAGCTATCTTATGTCGACGAAAACGCATTGCAATTTCATGTAAATCACGCTGTAACTTCTCTCCAAGTTGCTGCATATCGTTTAAGGAAACCCCCTATCCGTCTTGCATTTACAATCAAACACAACTCTAAACTATTTCGTCACATAATGGTGTTGTATATACTATGCGGCCTGGTCTGCTGGCGGTGGTGTATTTGCTTTCCTCATATGCCCCATGCTCTCATATTCCCGCATAAATGACACATATTTTTCTTTCAACGCTGGGGCCCAACTATGCAACTCGATTCTACTTTTGATTCTTTTCGCAAATCATTTTCGATTCTACCTACTTTCAACTGGCATTGTGTATGAAATGAGAATCGAACAAAATAGTCCCAAATATATCCCACAATATTTCCGATTTTCGAACGAGTCTAGCATTCTATTTCACAGATGAGTTGCAAATAGAAACAATTAACATTTTTTTTTTGTGAAACATTTTAAATTAAAGGAAGTTTTTGAATAAAAATATTAATTAATCATCGTGAATATTGTTGTTATTGAGTTTTATCAGATTTTAAATAGGAAATAAATTGGAACGAGAAAAATACGCTGTAAATGTAATACGTTGTACATAATATGGAGGTTGGTGTAATGGTGATTAAGAATGCAAATATAATAAATCGATTATAGTGACATGTTTTCTTTTCAGTTTTGCAATAAAAAAAGCGCTTTCAGAAGATGAATTTATGTGTTGATCCTTTAAAATCTTTTAACAAATGGTGTACTTCGTTATTGTGTTGGCCAAAGACAATTAATTGAAAAATTTTTGTGCTCGCACTTTTAAATGATTCCTCAAGCAGAAAATTAATTATTGATTAGTTAAAAACAGTTAAATAAATATCAACAATTACAGAAAAATATGTTTTCATGTATTTTCAATTTTTTTTTTTTTTTTAATTTAGAACGGTTGCTCGAGTTACGTAAAATGATTTATGCTTGCCCTTTAACGTAAGCTGATAAGGTATTTGCATACACATCATTTTTATATCATCATCCTCATCATCTTCATCATCATCATTTCATCATAAAACAAGTAGAGGTTAAAATAGCTGAACTCTTATCAAGTCTAGCGGCTTTGCAATCGCATGAAGTGTGATAAATGAAAGAATAGTTTTTAGTTTGTAAGATAAGCTGATTCAATAAACATATCTTAACAAATATTGACTGTTGGCTTTTTTTTTCTTTTTCGGTCAAGACATGTAACTCTCGCAAACCCATTGGCATGCGAACAATATTATGCGAATTCGAATGGTTTTGACATATACTTTCGAGTTAGGTAGTGCCAAATTTGCGAAAGGATAATTTTTCCATTACTTATAGAATTTGAGAGTTCCGATTTTGCGAATTCGAATATTTTAATTGTAGAATCGAATAACATAGTTGGGCCCCTGGTTCTTGCATAAGCTTTCGCTCTAAATATAAAAATCTTCGTAATGCTGTCGCACTAAAACTACCTAGTTCATCAGTTCCAGTTTTTAAAGGAATCGTGACCACAAACCGCCCTTCATGATCACGTATAGCTGTCTGTACGAAATGGTGTTCTACCTTTATCTCTTCCGCTGTCTGATCAATTTCCCATAAACGTTTTATTAAAATAAATAAATAAATTTAGTGGCACTGACAGCTCCACGGCCTAGTGACTTACAACTCTCAACCAATCCTTTTGTGTGTGTTATTAGTTCTACAGGATTGGAGGGGACCTACAAGTTTACGTCGAATCCGAACAACTAAGTTGAGAAGCACTTTTCATGACAATGATATTCTTGGAGGATTTGTCACTTCCTCGCAAGAGGCAGTGCCCCTGAAAAAAAAACATTAGATTTTATCGAATTATTGGAAGTTGGGCTTGAACCCAGACCCCCCGCGTGATGGTCCGACACACTCACCACTAAGCCACGGGGCACTACACGCTTTATTAAGTTATCCATATTTTCTAGCTCTTCACAATTTGCTGTTGGCACAAGGCTTAAAACATTATCACCAACATCTTCCGATATGTTCCCATCAAACATCACTGTTCCCAACCTTGTATCTTTATTGACGACACCCTTTATGCTTTGTTGTTATGTACCATCACTTGCCGTGCAGACTGTCACATTGATTCTTCCGCTATCTTCGACTTTAAATGAACAACAGCTATACATCGTATGATCTGTGCTTGGCCTACATAACTACAGCTATGGTTTGTACGACACTCGTCTTGGGAAGTCAATTACCAAATAGACATCGCGGCGACCAGAACTCTTTCTTTTGTTTTTTACATAGTAGATTAATAATTAATAAAGTTGAATTCCATAAATACTTGTTGCGTATTTATTACTGGCGCAGTCAGCAGTCACATTTTTTTAACCTACCTCCAAGTTAAACACTACTGTTTAAACACAAAAGTTCATGGGGAACACAGATGATAAAGATCAATTGCCTAAAATATTTGAAACGATGACAACAAGCAATTCCATCACCGCGTACCTGGAACAGTTCAATATTAGTCAACCAGACAAATGGAGCTCATACTACCAGCGTTTCAAGCTATACCTACTTGCCAATGAGATCCAGGGGGATTCGCGACAACAAGCAGTTTTCCTGACAGTTTGCGGTGCACAACTGTACGACCTCCTGTGCTCATTGGCAGCTCCAAAAGAGGTAAGCGTTTTACAATTGTCTGAGATCGAATTGATTCTTAACAAACATTTTTCTCCAATCCCATCTGAAATTGCCGCATTTTATAAATTCTTCAAACGGGACCAACAACCTGATGAGTGTTTTGCTTCTTATGTGGCTGAGCTACGTAGGCTTGCAATAAATTGTAACTTTGCAAGTTCTCTCGACCGCATGCTTCGAGATCGAATCGTATGTGGTCTTCGGGATAAAGCTTTACAACGGAGTTTCCTTGCAGAAGACAAGCTCACGTTGCGCAAAGTCATCGAAAAAGCATCATCAGCAGAGGCTGCCACAAAGAATCTTCATGAAATTCGTCATCCCGAAGATTCAGTACATTTCATCGGAAAGCAGAAATTGCAGAACCAACACACCAGTATCATCACACCAGTGTGCTGGTTGCGGCGCTGCACACAACAGAGCTGCTTGCCCCTATCTGGACACCATGTGTTCGAATTGCGGAAAAACGGGACATTTGCAACGTGTTTGCAGATCTAAAAAAGCCACATCGTCTAAAAAACCGAGAAACAAAAGTCATCACTTTAAGAAAAAATCAACGGTAAACCACATTCATCCATTGACCGATCTAAAAAAACGTGTCATAATCACCATCAACGACCGGGAGTGCAACTTTGAAGTGGATTCTGGTTCCAGTTATACCATCATATCGTCATCCACATGCGATACAATTTGGCCTAAAAAACAACCACAATTCCATCATTGTGATTTGCAATTAGTGGATTTTCAGCGAAATAACATTCCAGTTGTTGGTGTTATTGACGTCAACGTTTTGTACAATGGCAAGTTGATATCCGATCTTCCAGTCGTAGTCGTGAAGGGGAACAAATCCAGCGTTTTAGGGTGCAATTGGTTTGCACCACTAGGCATAAGCTTACAGGGAATCAACATGGTATCTGAAGATGTTCTCGTTGAGGACGTCGTTGCTAGCTTCAAGGATTTATTCACTGACGAGTTTGGATGTTATACAGGCCATCCTACTTCTTTGGAAATTGATCCAAATGTGCTACCGGTTAGATTGCCCCCTCGTCGTGTGCCGCTAGCGCTAAAAGACAAGGTGGAAGCAGAGCTCAGTCGCCTAGAAGGTTAGGTTAGGTTAGGTTTGCGGGTTGCTGTAGGAGAGCTAATAGCTCAGCCCCAGCACACTTAGGTCAATGTAGACCCATTGTGATGCCCATTTGAGGGTTTACCAATTCCTCCTCTTACCATACACGTGGTCCATATTTAGTTCCTTAGATCATCCCGGGGTGTTCAACCATCCGTTTCCTCTTGCGAATCTATATAGATTTGTTATTGGGCACTCTGATAGTTCTTTGATGCTTTCGAAGAAGTATTTCCCCAGAGTTTTATTTCTTAGATGGCAGAGACTGGGGCAGTGACAGAGGTAGTGGGTTATGTCCTCATGTTCTTCCTCGTCACTGGAACCTCTACATAGATCATTATCAGTTAGACGTAGTTTTTTGGCGTGATATCTTAGCATGTTATGGCCAGTTAAAACACCTACCAACGTCGATACTGACTTCCTGTCTTTTTGAATGATTGCATTCGTTCTATTTTTATCGTACTGCGGCCACAGTTTCCTAGCCACCTCACAAGTGTTTAAGTTTGCCCATCTCGAGTTGGCTTTTGCTAGGATTTCACACATTATGTTAAGTTTGAGGTCGCATAACGGTGGTTTTACGCTTCTTTCTGAGAGTTCTAGGCTAAGTGCTGAGCCTTTTCTTGCCAATTCATCGGCTTTTTCATTTCCCATGATGCCCGCGTGACCGGGGACCCAGCAGAGTGTTATATTATGCTGTGTGGCAAGAACTTTAAGTTCTTCGCGACAGCTTTTCACAAGCTTGGACTTTATTTCAACAGCAGAAATTGCTTTTATCGCTGCCTGGCTATCGATGAGAATGGTAATATCCTCTCGGGGTAGTGCCATCATTGATGCCACTCTGGCTGCTTTCGTTACTGCTAGAACCTCAGCTTGGAATACACTACTGTTATTGGGAAGTCTGATTGAGCCTTCTATATTCAGAGCTTCTGAGAAGAAGCCAGCCCCAGTACCTGTATCCATTTTTGAGCCGTCTGTAAAGATGGATTTGGTTGTGGGTTGTAGAACTTCATTATTAATCCACTCTTCTCTACTTGGGAACAAGCATTGGAATGGCCTTTCAAAATCTGTAAAGGGAACTATGTAGTCAGACTCTACATTTGTTCCTGTGTGGATGTTCAAAATTTCGGAGTGTCCAGTTACACTGGATCTCCAGATATTAGATTGGCTAATCCTGAGAGCGCTTTTTGCTGCAGTTTCCTGCATATAAAGGTCAAGTGGCAGAAGGTTAAGTATGGTTTCTAAACCCGCCGTGGGTGTCGTGCGCAAGGCACTGGTTGATCCAATGCATGCAAGTCTCTGGATGTTAGTCAATGCCTTAAGGTTTGAAGCTTTGTTAGCGGCTTTCCACCAGACTAAGCATCCATACGTCAGTATCGGTCTCACTATCGCAGTGTACATCCATAGAATTACCTTGGGTTTTGGGCCCCAGTTTTTCCCAAAAATTCTGCTGCATGAGTAGAATGCGATGGATGCCTTTTTGACTCTTTCTTGGACGTTCATTTTCCAGTTCAATTTCCTATCAAGTATGATTCCCAGGTATTTCGCGCTTTCGGATAACTTGAGGGGTGTGCCTTCAATTGATGGCAGATTGAATTGTGGAATTATTCGTTTGTTCGTGAATAGAACTAGTTCTGTTTTTTGGGGATTAATACCTAAGCCGCATTTTTGGGCCCATTTGTTCAGTGTGTTGATAGCTCTTTGGAGGATATCACTGATGGTGTCTAGGAATTTCCCCGTGGCCATTATGACTAGGTCATCTGCGTAGGCAATGACTTTTATCACATTATTATAAAGCAGTACTAAGACCTCATTCACAACTAATATCCACAGTAGTGGTGAAATAACCCCGCCTTGGGGTGTACCTCTTGAGGCAGTCATTTTCAGTTCTGTGTTAGCGAGGGAGGTGTTTACATTTCTTTTGTTTAATAGGCTTAGTATTATTTGAGTAATACTGTTGTCAATGTTCATGCTTATTAAGTTTCTTTCTATAGCACTAGCCTCAACATTGTTGAAAGCGCCTTCAATGTCGAGAAAGGCTGCTAATGTGTATTCTTTTTGATCGAGTGATTTGTCTATAGTACTGACTACTGCATGAAGGGCAGTTTCAACACTTTTTCCTTTCATGTACGCATGCTGGTTCTGGGATAAGGTTCCTGGATTAAGCATGCTACGTATAAATACATCGAGTAGTTTCTCGAATGTTTTAAGCACAAACGATGTTAGGCTTATTGGTCTGAAATCTTTTGGCGTAGTATGAGTTGGTTTACCGGCTTTGGGTATAAAAACAACTTTGACTTCTCGCCAAGTTGCGGGTATGTGTGTGTACATAATACATCGCATAAATAGTTCTTTTAACACTGGTATTAACAGGTGCTTTGCCTTTTGAAGCATTATTGGATTAATACCATCAATGCCTGGTGATTTGTATGAGGAGAAGGAGTCAATTGCCCACTCTATTCCTTTCTCACTAATTACTTTTTCCGGGACTATATTATTGTGGGGATTCTCGTAATTGGCATCTGTGCCCGGCTCAGGCTGCGTTTTAACACACCCAGGAAAGTGTGTATTTAGTAGGAGTTCTATTGTTTCAGTACAGGATTGAGTCCATCTGCCACTGTTATCTATAAGATAGCCAGGGGTTACCGGTTCCTTTGAGATGACTTTTCTCAATCTTGCTGATTCAGGATATCCCTCAATGCCATTGCAGAAAGTCCTCCAAGATGTTCGTTTTGCACTTTGGGTTGCATTTTTGAACTTTCTTTGACCTTCTTTGTAGAGGTCCCAATCGGACTCTGCATTGCTTCTTCTTGCGGCATTGAAGAGTTTTCTTGCTTCTTTTCTTAGATGTTGTAGCTCTTTATTCCACCAATGGGGTGATGTTTTTGTACTCGGAGCTATTACGGGGCATGATGTTTCGTATGCGCTTTTGAGAATCAGGTTCAGTGTCTCAACCGTATTGTCAATATCTTTAGGTGTTTCATAATTCAGGCCTTTTAATATGTCTTGTTTTTCCTCTACTTTTGTGATAAAACGATCCCAGTTAGTTTTTCTGGGATTTCTGTATGGTTCTTTCTGTTTTATATTATCTCCAATTTCAAATTCGATACTTCTGTGGTCAGAAAAGGAATGTTCAGTAGATACTTTCCAGCCACTTAACGAAAAGGAGTTAGAGTTGTTAATAAGGGTTATGTCTAGCACTTCCCTTCTATTTCTAGTAACGAATGTTGGTTCGTTGCCTATGTTTCCTATAACTAAATTATGTTCTATAATAAATTCAAGAATTGACTCACCTCGTGGGTTGGTGTTTGTGCTACCCCATTGTACATGATGCGAGTTAGCATCACATCCGAGGATAAGGTCCCATCTATTATCTCGAGCTTTTTTGACGAGCTCCTTCGTCATTTCGTTGGGTGGATCGTCCGTCCCATGTGGCATGTAAATTGATGCGAAGACAATTGGATGGCCATTCTGTCGTTCGCATTTTACAGCGGTCTGGTCAATATTGCTGTAAGTGGATAAAAGAAATAGGTTAACCTGACTTTTAGCTACAATGCAAGTTCGAACTGTACATTCATTGTTCTGTGGAATGGTATACGTTACCAGGTCTTTCGATCTAAGCCCTCGTATTTGACCTCGAACTACCCAAGGTTCTTGCACCAGAGCTAGATCAATATTGCCGCTTGTCATAGCATGTACTAGGTTGGCGCTAGCGGCTTTGCTGTGATGAAGATTAATTTGACGTATCTTCATGCCGGCTAGTCGTTTCCCCGCTTTTCTTCTTGTACACCGTCACAAATGGTCTTATCTTGCATCGGGTGATGCCGACGCGTATTTTGTAGCCACATTTGCGCAGTAGTGGCATGGATTTGTGACTGAGTCTTACCACAATCTCCATGCCTTTATCATTGTGCGGCCCCATTTCCTCCACCTGCCAGTCCTTACTTAAAAGTTCCGGGTTGAGGTTTTGGATGTTGAGTTGCACTCTTTCTTTCGGCAGATAAGGGCCGGGAAGGAATAGACGACCCTTAGGTTTGGCGAATTCCAGAAGTTCTTTCCTATCGCAAAGACGCAGGTTGGCTTTTGGCCATGGTGCTTTTGTGTTGGCGATGAACTTCTTCAACCAATTGAGGGTTTCCGCGTCCTCACATTCCATCACTTTGAATCCTTTCAGAGATGTAAGCTGTCCAAAGTGCGGGATATGCCCAGCTACTTTGTACGAGTCATTCACCCCATCCAGGATTCTGACTTCAATCAATCTCCATTGGTCATCTGTCAGCCTCCGTTCTGGGTTACCAAAGTCAACAACTGCGACCCGGTGACTGTCTCTGACCACATTGGATATAGTTCTTTGTTTTTTGTTTTGTTTGGGTGAAGGAGAGAATGTGTCGTCATGCCTACCTCTTTTTACACAAACCGCAACTGGCTTCGGTCCCGTGTTTACTACACCGGCGGCATTTGTTGATGCCAAAGGAGAGGGTTGAACTTTGCCATTCCCTCTCCCTCCAAGCTTCCTTGCGGGTTCCCTACTGCATGTCGGCACATTATCTAGGGTTTCTCTAGCTCTAGCTAACGATAATTGCTGTCTTTCCGTTAAGGAGCTGGGTTCTAAACCCTTGAGGCGTTGGAGCGTTCTTTTGGCGTTACGTACTCTATTCGGGCCGTACTTCAGCGATGCTGTTTGAATTTCAGCCTGAGCAGTACCTCCTGCTTTGGTTTCCCTCTGCAAGGAGAGTACTGTACAGACACTGCCTATAGTCTCGTCCCCGTCTTCCCGTACGTCTACTTTTGGGATCAGGTTTCCTGTTGAACTCGTCGTAGGTCCCGACGGGCTTGTGCCTGTCACAGTCCCAGATTTATTCACCAGTTTCCCATCACCGCCTACACTCGCCAGACAAGCCGATGAACCCACTTCCGGTCCCGACGGGCTTGTGCCTGTCACAGACTTTGATGAGTCCACCAACTTCTCCACACTGCCTAACTTATTCCCTTCAATTGCAGAGGCAGACGGGTACCTGTGTGATCCCGACGGGCTTGGGCCTGTCACAGAACTAGGTGCTCCCATCTTTCTCTCAGATGTTGTTGCTGGCTTCGAGTGCACTGGTACCACTTCCAATCCCGACGGGCCTAGACCTGTCACAGATTTAGGTGGACCCATTACACTCTTTAAGTTCTGGTATACTTTGGGTGCCACCTCCGACAGGTGAACAACAGGTTGATCATTCTGTGGGGGTAACACCTTTAGGTATTCCCGAATTTTACCTAGGTTCATTTGAGCTTCGGGTGTGTTCGTCCTTAGTCCCGACGGGCTTAAGCCTGTCACAGACTCGGATGACTCCACATTTCCGCTCTTGCTTGTGACTACCATTGAATTAGTGTTGCCCGAAGGATCACGATTCCGTTGGTAGGCACGAGCAGCTTGAAGCCTAAAATGTTCCCTATTATTAAGGCTCTCCCACTTTTTCCCTTCCAAAGCCCTAATCGTCTTCTTGTAGCTCTTAATTCTGCTTCGGTTAGAGGCTACTGACGATGTTGAAATGGACGAGCCAGCAAGGGAGACAGTGTCATTGTCACCTAGGACTAAATTTCCTAGATCCATGACACTCTCTCCAATGCTGCCGTCGGAAGTAGCCTTAAGGGCTGAAGAAGATTCGAGAAGGAAGCTCTCCTCTTCTTCTGTCATGTTGTCATTGATTGAATCGGCTTCCGTTAAGAACTTCGTGCCCGATTCTTGCACGTCGTCCCCTTTTGTTTTTGTTTTGTTTTTTTGTTTGTTATTCATTTTTGTTCCCACGAGTATGGGGGAAGGAAAAGTCCGTCTGCGTATCACCCCCTGTACACAGATAAGGTCAGTTTACTCTTCGATTTGACCCGGTTTCGAAGAAAGGGAAGGTGTATTGGTTGCAGTAGAATATTCAGACTGGGCTACGCCTATCGTTCCTGTGGTAAAGAATGATGGATCCATACGAATCTGCGGGGATTATAAATCTACCCTGAACAAAGCAGTAAGACCACATTGTTTTCAGATTCCACCTATCAGCACCCTTCTTGCGTCAATAGAGGATGGCGTTGTTTTCGCTAAACTGGATTTGAACCAAGCCTACACGCAACTTACCGTTGCTTCAGACTTCAGTTTGGGGTAAGTTCAGCTCCTGGAATTTTCCAAACATTTATAGAAAATACACTCCGGGGCATCGAGGGTGTACTACCGTACTTTGATGACATCGTTGTCACAGGCCGTGACACAAGACAGTTAGCAGAACGACTTCATGAAGTTTTTTCCAGATTCAGGAAACTGGGACTGCGACTACGTCTTCCAAAATGCCAATTTGGATTAAAATCTGTCGATTTTTTAGGATTTAAAATCGATTCACTTGGTATCCGCCCAAAAACAGACAAGGTCAGAGCAATTAAGGAGGCTTCAGCACCAAGTGACAAGAAACAACTGCAAGCATTTCTTGGGATCTTAAATTTTTACCACTCCTTTCTTCCGCAGAAAGCAACTGTCGCAGAACCACTTCACCGCCTTCTTGATAAGAACCAGAAGTGGGAGTGGACTGAACTACACGAAACGTCATTCAACAACCTGAAACATCTCATTTCATCAAACCGGATCCTTGTGCACTACAACCACGAACTCCCAGTCCGCATTGTTTGTGATGCTTCGCCTTACGGAGTAGAAATTGTTTTATGCCATTTGTGTGACGATGGGTCGGAAAAACCCATTTCTTTCTATTCAAGAACACTTACCAAGGCCGAACGAAACTACGCCCAAATCGACAGAGAAAGTGTCGCAATAATCGCTGGAATAAAAAAATTCCATGAATTTTTATACGGGAGACGATTTACAATAGTCACGGATCATCGACCCTTACTAGGAATATTCAACCCGAATAAGCAAACTCCAAACGTTTTATCAACGCAAATGTTAAGAAGGCGTATATTTCTCAATGCGTACGATTATGATATAATCCACCGCAGCGGAACAAAAATGAGTAATGCTGATTTTCTAAGCCGTTTTCCTTTTCAGAACCCAAACCAAGAATCTGATGAACCGGAAGAAGTCCTTATGCTGGAAACATTGGAAAATCCAGTTCTTACTCCACAAGAAATATCGAAAATGATTTCAAAAGATTCAATCTATTCGCAGGTTCTGCCAAACATCCAGACCTGAAGAACGACTCACAGAAACCAGACCGTGGGAAGTGACGGAGCATCCCTGGTCGAGACTACACATCGACTTCGCCGGACCGTTTCAGGGGAAGATATTTTTTCTCGTTGTCGACTCGCATTCGAAATGGCTAGAAGTCCATCACGTAAGTACAACCTCATCTTAATGTGCTATACAGGTTCTACGAATGCTGTTTGCAACGCATGGCCTTCCTGACAGCATTGTCTCTGACAACGGCACAGCGTTCACGTCAGCAGATTTTCAGCTATTTTGCAACAACAACCTAATTCGGCATATACGCATTGCATATCCACTCTTCGTCAAATGGGCAAGCCGAACGCATGGTTCAAACGGCAAAGAACTTTCTGAAGAAGATGCCAGAAGGTTCCAACCTTCAACTGAACCTATCACGATTCCTGTTGAGTCAACACATCACTCCCTCGGCAACTACGGGACATTCTCCATCTGATTTAATGTATCATCGCCGAATCAAAACGTATTTTGACAAAATACATCCAAATGCCATTACATTTAAATCGAAAACAGCAGAATCCGAAGGTGGAACGGAAGACGTTGTAAAAAAGCAGTTTCAACCTAATGACCTTATACGGGCAAGAAATTACTCAAATTTAAAAGCCTCCAAATGGATTTCTGGCGTGATAAAATCTAAGACGGGTCCTTTGTCATATAGGATTCTTCTTGAAGGTGGAAATATCGTCAACAGACATGTGGATCAACTAAGACAACGTGAAAAGTACACCTACGAAGATTTTCCATCAGCTGACCAACAATCGCGAGCGAGCTCTCCAAGAGAAGATTCATCACATCAGAAACAAATTCCTCAGCCACAAGCAGCAGACGCTAGAAGATCCGGACGAGAACGAAAACAAATAAAATTCTACGGAACCGAAGCAAATATGGCATCGAATAGGCGTTAAGGGGTGTTATGTAAAATCACTTGCCTTGCAGACTGTCACATTGATTCTTCCGCTATCTTCGACTTAAAATGAACAACAGCTATACATCGTATGATCTGTGCTTGGCCTACATAACTACAGCTATGGTTTGTACGACACTCGTCTTGGGAAGTCAATTACCAAATAGGCATCGCGGCGACCAGAACTCTTTCTTTTGTTTTTTACATAGTAGATTAATAATTAATAAAGTTGAATTCCATAAATACTTGTTGCGTATTTATTACTGGCGCAGTCAGCAGTCACATTTTTTTAACCTACCTCCAAGTTAAACACTACTGTTTAGACACAAAAGTTCATGGGGAACACAGATGATAAAGATCAATTGCCTAAAATATTTGAAACGATGACAACAAGCAATTCCATCACCGCGTACCTGGAACAGTTCAATATTAGTCAACCAGACAAATGGAGTTCATACTACCAGCGTTTCAAGCTATACCTACTTGCCAATGAGATCCAGGGGGATTCGCGACAACAAGCAGTTTTCCTGACAGTTTGCGGTGCACAACTGTACGACCTCCTGTGCTCATTGGCAGCTCCAAAAGAGGTAAGCGTTTTACAATTGTCTGAGATCGAATTGATTCTAAACAAACATTTTTCTCCAATCCCATCTGAAATTGCCGCATTTTATAAATTCTTCAAACGGGACCAACAACCTGATGAGTGTTTTGCTTCTTATGTGGCTGAGCTACGTAGGCTTGCAATAAATTGTAACTTTGCAAGTTCTCTCGACCGCATGCTTCGAGATCGAATCGTACGTGGTCTTCGGGATGAAGCTTTACAACGGAGTTTCCTTGCAGAAGACAAGCTCACGTTGCGCAAAGTCATCGAAAAAGCATCATCAGCAGAGGCTGCCACAAAGAATCTTCATGAAATTCGTCATCCCGAAGATTCAGTACATTTCATCGGAAAGCAGAAATTGCAGAACCAACGTAATGCTTCATCATCACACCAGTGTGCTGGTTGCGGCGCTGCACACAACAGAGCTGCTTGCCCCTATCTGGACACCATGTGTTCGAATTGCGGAAAAACGGGACATTTGCAACGTGTTTGCAGATCTAAAAAAGCCACATCGTCTAAAAAACCGAGAAACAAAAGTCATCACTTTAAGAAAAAATCAACGGTAAACCACATTCATCCATTGACCGATCTAAAAAAACGTGTCATAATCACCATCAACGACCGGGAGTGCAACTTTGAAGTGGATTCTGGTTCCAGTTATACCATCATATCGTCATCCACATGCGATACAATTTGGCCTAAAAAACAACCACAATTCCATCATTGTGATTTGCAATTAGTGGATTTTCAGCGAAATAACATTCCAGTTGTTGGTGTTATTGACGTCAATGTTTTGTACAATGGCAAGTTGATATCCGATCTTCCAGTCGTAGTCGTGAAGGGAAACAAATCCAGCGTTTTAGGGTGCAATTGGTTTGCACCACTAGGCATAAGCTTACAGGGAATCAACATGGTATCTGAAGATGTTCTCGTTGAGGACGTCGTTGCTAGCTTCAAGGATTTATTCACTGACGAGTTTGGATGTTATACAGGCCATCCTATTTCTTTGGAAATTGATCCAAATGTGCTACCGGTTAGATTGCCCCCTCGTCGTGTGCCGCTAGCGCTAAAAGACAAGGTGGAAGCAGAGCTCAGTCGCCTAGAAAGGGAAGGTGTATTGGTTGCAGTAGAATATTCAGACTGGGCTACGCCTATCGTTCCTGTGGTAAAGAATGATGGATCCATACGAATCTGCGGGGATTATAAATCTACCCTGAACAAAGCAGTAAGACCACATTGTTTTCAGATTCCACCTATCAGCACCCTTCTTGCGTCAATAGAGGATGGCGTTGTTTTCGCTAAACTGGATTTGAACCAAGCCTACACGCAACTTACCGTTGCTTCAGACTTCAGTTTGGGGTAAGTTCAGCTCCTGGAATTTTCCAAACATTTATAGAAAATACACTCCGGGGCATCGAGGGTGTACTACCGTACTTTGATGACATCGTTGTCACAGGCCGTGACACAAGACAGTTAGCAGAACGACTTCATGAAGTTTTTTCCAGATTCAGGAAACTGGGACTACGACTACGTCTTCCAAAATGCCAATTTGGATTAAAATCTGTCGATTTTTTAGGATTTAAAATCGATTCACTTGGTATCCGCCCAAAAACAGACAAGGTCAGAGCAATTAAGGAGGCTTCAGCACCAAGTGACAAGAAACAACTGCAAGCATTTCTTGGGATCTTAAATTTTTACCACTCCTTTCTTCCACAGAAAGCAATTGTCGCAGAACCACTTCACCGCCTTCTTGATAAGAACCAGAAGTGGGAGTGGACTGAACTACACGAAACGTCATTCAACAACCTGAAACATCTCATTTCATCAAACCGGATCCTTGTGCACTACAACCACGAACTCCCAGTCCGCATTGTTTGTGATGCTTCGCCTTACGGAGTAGAAATTGTTTTATGCCATTTGTGTGACGATGGGTCGGAAAAATCCATTTCTTTCTATTCAAGAACACTTACCAAGGCCGAACGAAACTACGCCCAAATCGACAGAGAAAGTGTCGCAATAATCGCTGGAATAAAAAAAATCCATGAATTTTTATACGGGAGACGATTTACAATAGTCACGGATCATCGACCCTTACTAGGAATATTCAACCCGAATAAGCAAACTCCAAACGTTTTATCAACGCAAATGTTAAGAAGGCGTATATTTCTCAATGCGTACGATTATGATATAATCCACCGCAGCGGAACAAAAATGAGTAATGCTGATTTTCTAAGCCGTTTTCCTTTACAGAACCCAAACCAAGAATCTGATGAACCGGAAGAAGTCCTTATGCTGGAAACATTGGAAAATCCAGTTCTTACTCCACAAGAAATATCGAAAATGATTTCAAAAGATTCAATCTATTCGCAGGTTCTAAGCTGGGCGTTAAGGGGATGGCCTGAAAAACAACCAACCGAAGAGAAATTTCGACCATTTTTTCAAAAACGAAGTGAAATATCTACGCTAAAAGGATGCTTACTATGGGGAAACAGGACAATCATTCCGAAAGCTGGACAGAAAGCCATACTAACAGCCCTTCATGCTGGACATCCGGACATCGTTCGGATGAAGGCATTAGCCCGCAGCTACGTATGGTGGCCCAACATTGGAGATGACTGTGAGCGGACAGTAAAAATCTGAAGATCAGACCTGAAGAACGACTCACAGAAACCAGACCGTGGGAAGTGACGGAGCATCCCTGGTCGAGACTTCACATCGACTTCGCCGGACCGTTTCAGGGGAAGATATTTTTTCTCGTTGTCGACTCGTAAGTACAACCTCATCTTAATGTGCTATACAGGTTCTACGAATGCTGTTTGCAACGCATGGCCTTCCTGACAGCATTGTCTCTGACAACGGCACAGCGTTCACGTCAGCAGATTTTCAGCTATTTTGCAACAACAACCTAATTCGGCATATACGCATTGCGTATCCACCCTTCGTCAAATGGGCAAGCCGAACGGAAGACGTTGTAAAAAAGCAGTTTCAACCTAATGACCTTATATGGGCAAGAAATTACTCAAATTTAAAAGCCTCCAAATGGATTTCTGGCGTGATAAAATCTAAGACGGGTCCTTTGTCATATAGGATTCTTCTTGAAGGTGGAAATATCGTCAACAGACATGTGGATCAACTAAGACAACGTGAAAAGTACACCTACGAAGATTTTCCATCAGCTGACCAACAATCGCGAGCGAGCTCTCCAAGAGAAGATTCATCACATCAGAAACAAATTCCTCAGCCACAAGCAGCAGACGCTAGAAGATCCGGACGAGAACGAAAACAAATAAAATTCTACGGAACCGAAGCAAATATGGCATCGAATAGGCGTTAAGGGGTGTTATGTACCATCACTTGCCTTGCAGACTGTCACATTGATTCTTCCGCTATCTTCGACTTAAAATGAACAACAGCTATACATCGTATGATCTGTGCTTGGCCTACATAACTACAGCTATGGTTTGTACGACACTCGTCTTGGGAAGTCAATTACCAAATAGACATCGCGGCGACCAGAACTCTTTCTTTGTTTTTTACATAGTAGATTAATAATTAATAAAGTTGAATTCCATAAATACTTGTTGCGTATTTATTACTGGTGCAGTCGGTAGGATTGAACCTACGCTCCCAAAGGGAATCTGATTTCGAGTCACGTATAGCTATCTGTACGAAATGGTGTTCTACCTTTATCTCTTCCGCTGTCTGATCCATTTCCCATAAACGTTTTATTAAAATAAATAAATAAATTTAGTGGCACTGACAGCTCCACGGCCTAGTGACTTACAACTCTCAACCAATCCTTTTGTGTGTGTTGTTAGTTCTACAGGATTGGAGGGGACCTACAAGTTTACGTCGAATCCGAACGATTAAGGTGAGAAGCACTTTTCATGAAAATGATACTCTTGGAGGATTTGTCACTTCCTCGCAAGAGGCAGTGCCCCTGAAAAAAAACATTAGATTTTATCGAATTATTGGAAGTTGGGCTTCAACCCAGACCCCCCGCGTGATGGTCCGACACACTTTTTTTTTTTTTTTGCATTTTAATTCATTTTTTATTTTTTCATTTTCTTATATCTATCTTAATGCTAGACAAAAAATCTTAAACAACTAGCTTACATATTAACTTAACTAACTTACTGGCCCCATACGGGCGCTCTAAATTATACTATAACTATATTTAAAAAATGCCTTTCAGCGTAAAAACTAACTTAATTAAAATTCAATATTTCTTAAAGTTAAACGAGAAAATTCTTAAAAAACTCGTTTTTCTATGTCATTTATTTTATATAAAACACTTAAGATTACCCTTTACCTAAATAAAAATAAAATAACCTAAATAAAACTAAAATATACGTAAATATACGTAAGTAACTTAATACGACTTAAAATACTTTAAATAACTTAAAACTAGAACAGCCACCAGCAGCATTTTTTTTTTTTTTTTTTTTTTTTTTTTCGCAGCAGTTATGCATATGCGCACACGCTTATTAATATGCATATATTCACATATGCATGTGTAACAGCGCCAAATGCACATACACACAAACAAACGATTTTTTGGATTTTTTAACTTTTTTTTTGCGAAACCGTCACTGTCCTACTTAATCTACCTAGTTATACCTTAGAAATACATAGGTCGGCCAAGGCAACAACTTCGACTAACCATCAATATCAAGGTGGTCACCCAACCACCAGTATTTTTTAACTTGCTTATCCAAGTCCTTTTTGTCCCGAAGGGGCACAGCTCTACTGAACCGCAGACGCTCTGCTCCGTTCCCAGAGCCGACGTCTCGACCATATAGGATTCGCCGATCCACAGTTCTACGGCCGACGTGGTAGATTAACGGAACCGCCAATCTATCCTGTATCAGCCCCCGACTGTCTAAATAGAGGAATGTCTCGGGCGGGATGAAACCGTTAAGAAAAACGCTCTCACTATATTCATCATTGGGGTAGTAAGCCCCGAAAATAAGTCCATTGGCTGAGGTCATCGCCCTTGCAACGTGACCCCGAATCAGTTTAATTAAAAAGTTATCTATCCTGTTTATATTGGCCCCGTTGTATAAGACCTCGTTGGCATAGTAATGTTTGTACTCCGACTCTGGTGTTCTGTGTAATCCAAGACAGGTCCTAAGACACTGCCTCTCAAACACCCGAATCTTTTCCATTTGCGATGGGGCAACGTTAAACCACACAGGGCATCCGTAGGCAATCATCGGCCATATGAGGGCCATGTAACAAATCATCTTTACCCTGTTTTCAAGGCGGCTGCTATAGAACAACCGTCTTGTCAGAGCAAACGCTCCCCTGGCTCTGGCCAGAGCAGCATCTATATGTCGATTGAAATATAGATACTGATCTAGCCAGATACCAAGGTACTTTACTACATCTTTACTCGCCAGTTGATGTCCACTTGGTCCAACAATCACTAAATTTCTCCAGTTCTTTCTTGTATCCCTAGAAGCCTTAGACAAAGGGGTTCTAAACAGGATAGTTTCTGATTTCTGAAAGTTAATTTTTAACTTCCAGTCATCACAATATCGCTGAATCTTGTCGAAGTCACGCTGCAAGAGAATTCTGATGACTTCAACTTTTGGACCCGTCCTGTACGCTACAAGGTCATCGGCATACGCAATCGCATGAGTGAGACTACCTATCAGATCGCTGGTGTAAATACTAAAAAGAATCGGCGAGTTCACAGCTCCTTGCTGTAGACCGTTTTTAATATCAAAAGTTGTGTTGGAAGTTACATTGCCACTTTTGACAACAAACTTTCTACCATTGAGCATGTCATGAAGCATATACAACAGTGGTTTACTTAAGCCAAATCTAGTTAATTTTAGATAAAGACCCTCTAACCATACAGTGTCGAAAGCCTTCTCTAAATCAACCAGAACGGCACCCGTGCATTTATTTTTCGCTTTGTTCCATTGAACATCAGAAACTAACTTAGACGCGGCATGAATAGTGTCATGTCCCGCCTTAAAGCCAAACTGATTGTCTGGAATAATATTCTTGTCCTCAGCCCACTTGAACAGAGCTCTATTGAGAATCTTTTCGAATACCTTACCGATACTTGGAAGAAGACTTATCGACCGAAGATTTGCCGGATTGGAGCTGTCCTTTCCCTTTTTGGGGAGAGGATGGACCACAGCTGTCTTCCAACTCACTGGATAATATGCATTATTCAATGCGTTGTTGAACAGTGTGGTATAAATGTCTATGGCTTCCTCAGGGAGATGTCGTAACACAATGTTGGGTATACCATCGACCCCCGCAGATTTCTTTTTCTTTAATGTTTGAAAAATTAACTGAAGTTCTACCTTCGAAATTAACAATGAACTGAGTCCATTTCGCTCGGCGATGGTGGCGTTTGCCAAGTTTCCGTCATTGAACCCGGTGAAACCAGTATTTTCAGATCGCCAGTGCGTTATGTTATTTCGAAGATAGAAATTGTGCAGCAAGGCTCTGTTCTCCAGGTCATGATTCGGACAAATGCTAGCATTCACCTTATACACTTGCTGGAAAGCAGCCCCTACAGCCTCTATCTTTTCCTGAGGATCTTCTATCATATAATAATTATCATCGAAAACGGCACCTTCCGGATCAATTCCCGCAATCGTTAGTACGTCTTCGTTATCTGTTGTCCTCTGGAGTTTAAGACGTGGAAGATCGTTTTGATCATTTCTTCTAAATATCTTATTTATTTGGGGAAACATACTAGGGTCGCTAGAATTAACAGCCCGAATTCTGTTATCCCAATATAAATTAATAGATAATCTATAGTTTTGTCTAATCAGAACGTTAATGTTTTTGATCGACGACTTCAATGTCCAATCTCCAGATCACGTGTGTCCGTGAATCGTCTGTACAGAAGTTTCAATCTAGTCAGCAGTCCACTTTTTTGTCGGTGTAGTGCGTCGATTGTCGCGTTCTTGTATAAACCAGTAGGGTCTTGTTCCTTATATTTTGGAATTGTTCTGATTGTTCGTTTTATAGTCGTATCCATTTGAGTCAGGAACCCGTCGATCTCGACGTTCGTCAGGTTTCTGTCATTTGGTGGAGAAATGTCATCGGAACGTATTTCTCTTGCCAAGGCGTTGGAGAAGCGTGGCCAGCGCGTCTTACTGAAATTGTAAGAGTGCACAGGCACATACTCATCCAACTCCACAAGGTCGCTCGGAAGCTGTATTACGGTGGCAAGTCCGCAGTGATCACTGTCGTATTCAATTGTTCGTAAACAGTTTCTTGTCTGTTGATTTGTTGCGTCAGTTATAACAAGTCGTGTGTCAAGTAGTAAAAGATCCAGAAAACTACCACTTCTCGGAAATGACGGTCTATCTGTAGCCAGAAGGTCGATCCTACACTCAACACTGTATCGAACCATCCAATTAAAAAGATGGTTCTCTCTAGGATTTTGAATTTGGTTTCCCCAATCTACATGTTTGGCGTTTAAGTCTCCTGCCATGAGATAATAATTCTCATCCAAGTTCAGTCTTAAGCATTCGAAAAGTTTTTCGAGCTCTGCGATAAAATTAGCTTGCTGAGGTTCGTCAGGTGCGTACACCGCGATTGCGTACATTCTTTTCCCCTGCTGGAGAGGAATGCAAACGATGCAGGCTTCTAGCAACCCGAATCTTCGCACTTCACTATTATATATAACTTTATGTTTAATGCCCTTTCGTATGAAGATTGCGACCCCACCCCCTTGAGAGGAGTTGGGCCGATCCCTTCTTACGATATTGTAATTTTTATTAGTCAGTTTGTGTTTCTGGTTTAGCTTAGTTTCGCTAGCCATAAACACATCAGGACTTTGGTCTTGCAGCAAATGAAAGAGGTTTGCTCTACGTTCGGTCCTAATCAGCGAATTTGCATTCACAGCTAGGATCTTAAAGGGTCGCTCAGGTAGCGCGCCTTTAACCATTTCGCGTTGCCGGCAGAATAGAGTAGAGGTAATCCACCCTAGCCGCCTGCTCCCTGATCTGTTTTTGCACGTCGGTTAACTTACCATGAATGGTCAGCAACACCTGCATCAGATCTGCCTCTGGCACAGGAGCCTTAGATACTTGGACCTGTTTGGCTACCTGTGGTTGAGGCTGTACCGTTTTTCTCTTTCCAGACGCCATTTGGGCGTAAGAAATTGCGGGTTTGACGGAAGTTGTTGTCTGGCGTACTTCAGGGCGTCTCACCTCAACTGTTTTCTTTTCGGCTTTGTTTTGCTTTATCTCCTGAAACTTCGGACATCCTCGATAGTTTGCGGGGTGCCCGGAGCTTCGGCAGAGCGCACATTTTAACTGGGTCATATCTGTGACCCTATCTTGCCCGAGTTTACACTCCCCTGTTTTGTGGGTATCTCCACATTTAACGCAGACTGGGTCCTTACCACAGTTAACTGCAATGTGTCCAAACCCTTGGCAGTTCATGCATTGAAGCATGTCTTTCTGCTTGTTTAATTTTTCCCATCGAACAACTTGGTAATCCAGGACTGTTATATTCCTTAGACCACTCAATTTGCTTTGGGGCGAGAGTTGAACTAGGAAGAATGGTAACTTCCGTTTCTCCCGTCTGGCTTTGACTGTGGTGAACGGTCTTACCCCGATAAAATCGAGATCGTCGCTCGCCACTTGACGGAGCTCAGCTAAGAGCGCCTGCGGATCCGTAGAGGATTCGATACCCTTCAGGAGGACTGTTTGAAGCTTGTCTTCCTTTGGGGTGAAACTATAATACTTAGTTTTAGTTTGAGACAGAAGGTCTTTAACTTTTCTGTAGTGCTCTAAAGAAGAGCACTGAATAGAATGCCTGTCTGCGTTTAGCCGCTTAATTATAAAATTGTTGCCTACGACCGATCTAAATATCTCTATGGTCTCTTTAATTTCCATTTTAAAAGTATTAATAGGTGGCACCTTACCTTTCTTTGCTTGTGGCTGTTGCTGTTGTTGCTGTTGTTGTGACTGCTGCTGTTGTCTCTGCTGTTGTTGCGTCGGCTGCTGTTGAGTCTGCTGCTGTTGTGACTGCTGTGGTTGTTGCTGTTGTGGTTGTTTCTGCTGCTGTTGCTGCTTCTGTGTCTGTTGTCGTTGTGGTTGTGGTTGTTGTTGTTGTTTTGCCTGTGGTTGCTGAGGCTGATGCTGTGGTTGCCGAGGCGGTTGCTGTTTGTGAAGCTGTTGTTGTGGCTGCTTCCTTGATTGCTGCTTCTGTGGCTGCTGCTGGTCTGGGAGTGGTTGTTGTTCTTGAGGAGGTTGCTGTTGTTGATGACATTGTATCTATTTGTGGTGTAAACGCTTCCCATTTAAATTCTTTTGGCAAAACCCAAAAAATGTCATCTAAATACGCTGCAATTTCGAACCAAGGTGCATTTCTTACATTAGCTTGTCTCCTAACACTAACTGGATCGCCATTAATCCCAACTATCTTTCTAGCTATTGTCCCTGTCGGCATGCTATATTTACGTGCAACACTGTGCGGCATTACATTATGATGCGCCCCAGAATCTAATAGCGCCCTGACTGGCCCATAAAAACTATCTCCTATCTGTAATCTTACCAACATTGTTGGCATAAGTGCTGTCAAAACGCCCGCTGAAATATTTTGAAGAGAATTAAAACATTTTTAATAAATTTTCTCAGTTTTTCTTTTATTCTTTTTGGCTCGCTTTAAACTCTCTGAACTCGCTTTTAAAATGCTTGTACGGCTATTGTTATCTCTTTGACTACGTTTTTGTTGCTGGCTCATCCGCTGCTAGTCAATCTGCTTTACGTTTGTTTAGCTGGAATGCTGATGACGTTAGCATTGGCACTGGCTGCTTTTCAACTGACGCTGGGCAGAGCATGCTGTTGTGCATCGGCCTGGTTGGACAGGATGAAACTTAAATTTTACGTGGATACACTATCAATTAAGACTTAACTCCACGGTGGCGCTCCACTGCGAGTTTAATCAAACGTAAACCAGCGTCCTGAAGTATAATTACCGAAGTAGATTATAAAGCAGTAACAAATTGAGAACATGTAGGTATGTGCACACTCCTTGTTAAGAAGCGAGACCGATCTACATCTCTTGCACCGAGGTGCCAAATGTTTCCGCTATGGATAACCACAGCCAGCACGAAGCTCCCCAAAAGGGCCAGCCCAACTGTTAGGTAGAGAATGATCATGATTAAATTCCACAAGGGACATTCCTCTCGAACAAACTCTAGGGCTCCTAACACCCGTGCTAAGTTTATTGTACGTCAAACCTAAAACGTCGTGTAGTTAGGGAAATACTCCCAACTGTAACACTTTGACATTCTGACTTTACCTACAAAGTCACAGGGATTGCCTACCCTGAAGATGTAGCCCAAGTATGTCTTGAACTGGAACAAACTCAAATTCTACATCTCAACTTCTGTCAATTCTACTTGACTTACTCAAGTTTTTTGACGGTAGTAACGCTCGTTACCCAGTTTATGTTCAGGGATAGAGTAGTTATCTACCGCCTTTTCGGGTGGCCTCCTTGAGTTACAAAGACCACCCTGCTTATTTGCTACTTTTCACAATGGCACTAGCCCAGTGCAAAACCAACAAAACACTCATGTTATGAAAGTTCCCTTTCAAACGTTTAAATGAGTAATCGTCAAGGACACTTTCGTGATTCCCCTGCCCTAACTACTTTTGCCTAATGTAGGGCCGTTACCCAGTTAATCCTGGGATAGGTTACCTATTGAACACGGCCATTACTCTGAAGATGTTTATAAATAAACATTCAGGTATGCTCTGGTTCTTCACCAAACTTGAGGGTGAACGTCCTAGGGTGTGCCGTTCACCCGGACTGCTGTTAGTTCACTGATCAAGACATCTTAGATGCCGTAGAATAATGAACAGTTTAAGCCCTACCACCACGACAAGGTCGCAGTCCATCGGTAGAGGGCCTGGTTGGACACTTAGGACACGGTTCTTAGAAGCAGTCGTATACTTGATGTCCCCTCTTTAGGGAACCGCACGCAATTATATAGCTGATAAGCCTCGCTACGCTTTACTGGCTTTGGTGCTCTTGGCATGTTAATCGCTGTTGAAGCTGTTCTGACTGTAAAGTTATAACGCTCTCTTTTAAATCTGTTATAGCGTCCTACTGATGTTGATGAGTCACTGTGACGAAAACCTAGCGTGTGCTTGCTTGTAGGCATGTCCGATTCTCGCTGCAGCTCCCATTCCCTTGCCGTTGCCTCATCCAATTGCTCATGCATCATTGGCACAACGAACATGTCCCATTAGGTTAGGTTAGGTTTGCGGGTTGTTGTAGGAGAGTCAATAGCTCAACCCCAACTCACTTAGGTCAATGTCAAGTCACCATCCCACCAAGATCCACTTGGGAAAATGAGAGTTTCTTGAAAGATGAATCAGTTCATTTTTACACTGATGGCTCAAAAACTAAAGATGGGGTTGGTGGTGGCGTGTACTCAGACAGACTAAATTTAAGTCTCTCATTCCGTCTACCTGACCATTGTAGTGTGTTCCAAGCGGATCAATCAGTGCTGTTTCCACAAACTCAATAACTGCCCGCGACTGTCGATCATCTCTCATGGAGATGGCAGAACAGTTCAATATTCACCTTTTCTGGGTGCCGGGACACAGAGACATTGAGGGAAACTGCAAAGCCGATGAACTCGCCAGAAATGGAACCCTACTACCGGTTTTACCTAACAAGGTGAATATTGGTATACCTATCGCTACAAGCAAACTCATGCTAAAACTAGATGCCATAGAGAAAACAAATTTAAGATGGACAAACACTACTACCTGCGTAGCGACAAAGCAAATCTGGCCAAAATTAGATCAGAAACGTACTAAATGTTTGTTATCTATGAGCAGATTACATCTTAGCTCCGTAATTGGTGTCATAACCGGACACTGCCTCATAGGAAGACACGCCATAAGACTTGGCGTATTCTCTAATGATTTTTGCAGAAGCTGCATGGACGAGGAGGAGGAGGAGACTATCACCCATCTTCTCTGTTCATGCCCAGCTCTCTCCCAAAGACGTAAATTACACCTGGGTAATTTCTTTTTCGACGATCCAAGCGATATGTCGAACGTTGATATTCTATCTTTACATCGCTTCATAAGAAGCTCCAACTGGTTTAATTAAAGAAATACTCCCTCGCTCATTTCGTGGTATCACAACGGACCTATCTGTGGTCTAAGTGTGTCAGTAGTCTTCCTGACAGCCACATAAACCTAACCTAACCTAACCTAGGTCAATGTAGACCCATTGTGATGCCCATTCGAGGGTTAACCATCATGTTCTTCCTCGTCACTGCAACCTCTACACAGATTGTTTTCAGTTAGACGTAGTTTTTTGGCGTGATATTTAAGCATGTTATGGCCAGTTAATACACCTTCCAACGTCGATACTGACTTCCTGTCTTTTTGAATGATTGCATTTGTTTTATTTTTATCGTACTGCGTGCACAGTTTTCTAGCTACCTCACAAGTGTTTAGGTTTGCCCTTCTAGAGTTGGCTTTTGACATGATTTCACACATTATCTTAAGTTTGAGGTCGCATAACGGAGGTTTTACGGTCTTTTCTGAGAGTTCTAGGCTAGGTGCTGAGCCTTTTCTTGCCAATTCATTGGCTTTATCATTTCCCATGATACCCGAGTGACCGGGGACCCAGCAGAGTTTTATTTTATGCTGTGTGGCAAGAACTTTAAGCTCTTCGCGACAGCTTTTCACAAGCTTGGACTTTATTTCAACAGCAGAAATTGCTTTTATCGCTGCCTGGCTATCAATGAAAATGGTAATATTCTCTCGGGGTAGTGCCATCATTGATTCTACTCTGGCAGCTTTTGTTACTGCTAGAATACACTACTCTTATTGGGTAGCCTGATCGAGCCTTCTATATGCAGAGCTTTTAAAAAGAAGCCAGACCCAGTACGTATATCCATTTTTGAGCCGTCTGTAAAGATGGATTTGGTTTTAGTTTGTAAAACTTCATTATTATTCCACTCATCTCTAATTGGGAACAAGCATTGTAATGGCCTTTTGAAATCAGTAAAGCGAACTATGTAGTCAGGCTCTTCATTTTTTCCTGTATAGATATTCAGAATTTCAGAGTGTCCAGTTACACTTGATCCCCATTTATTAGATTGGCTAATCCTGAGACCGCTTTTTGCTGCAGTTTCCTGCCTATAAAGGTCAAGTGGCATAAGGTTAAGTATGGTTTCTAAGACTCCGTTGGTGTCTTGCGCAAGGCACTGGTTGATCCAATGCATGCAAGTCTCTGGATCTTAGTCAACGCCTAAAGGTTTGTAGCTTTATTAGCGGTCTTCCACCAAATTAAGCATCCATACGTCAGTATCGGTCTCACTATCGCAGTGTAATCGATACCATGGGTTTAGGGCCTCAATTTTTCCCAAAAATTATGCTGCATGAGTAGAATGTGATGGATGCCTTTTAGACTCTTTCTTGGACGTTCATTTTCCAGTTCAATTTCCTATTGAGTATGATTCCGAGGTATTTGGCGCTTTCGGATGACTTGAGGGGTGTGCCTTCAATTGATGGCAGATAGAATTGAGGAATTGTTCGTTTGTTCGTGAATAAAGCTAGTTCTATTTTTTGAGGATTAATACCTAAGCCGCATTTTCGGGCCCATTTGTTCAGTGTGTCGATAGCTCAAGGAATTTCCCTGTAGCCATTTTGACTAGTTCATCTGCAAAAGCAATGACTTTTATCCCATTATTATTAAGCAGTACTAAGACCTCATTCACAACTAATATCCACAGCAGTGTTTAAATGAAAACACCTTGGGGTGTATCTCCTGAGGCAGTCATTTTTAATTCAGTGTTAGCGAGGGAGGTGTTTACGTTTCATTTGTTTAGTGGGCTTAGTGTTATTTGAGTAATACTGTTGTCAATGTTCATGCTTATTAAGTTTCTTTCTATAGCACTAGCCTCAACATTGATCAACGCACCTTCAATGTTGAGAAAGACTGCTAATGTGTATTCTTTTTGTTGGAGTGATTTGTCTATAGTACTGACTACTGCATGAAGGGCAGTTTTAACACTTTTTCCTTTCATGAACGCATGTTGGTTCTGGCATAAGGTTCTTGGATTAAGCAGGCTACGTATAAATACATCGAGTAGTTTTTGTAATGTTTTAAGCACAAACGATGTTAGACTTATTGGTCTGAAATCTTTTGACGTAATGTGAGTTGGTGAGATTAATACCATCAATGCCTGGTGATTTGTATGAGGAGAAGGAGTCAATTGCCCACTCTCTTCCCTTCTTAATAAATACTTTTTCCACGACTATATTATTGTGGGTATTTTCGTGACTAATATCTGTGCCCAATTCGGTCTGCGTCTTAACACACTCAGGGAAGTGTGTGTTTAGTAGGAGTTCTATTGTTTCGGTGCAGGATTGAGCCCACCTGCCACTGTTATCTTTAAGATAGCCAGGGGTTACCAGTTTCTTTGAGAGTACTTTTATCAATCTTGCTTATACAGTGTATACCTCAATGCCATTGCAGAAAGTCCTCCAAGATGTTCGTTTTGAACTTTGGGTTTGTGATGTACTTAAACAACTTCGTTTATTCTAATTATTTTATCTTTAATGAAAGATTATAATTGATGCTTAAATCTAAGTAAAGCGAACTAAGCGGTGACTGTCGATGGCTAAGGTTAATTGAAGAATGAGGTTATATGAAATTAGGACCATGTGAGGATTAGACATTTAGCTTAGATAAATATATAAACATGAACAATTCTAATCTATTACAACTTTCATTATTATGACGTGAATTTTATAATTTTAAAATAATTCAAAATTATTGTTTGCTATTAAGCAATTTCATTGGCAATTTTTATTTGTTTGTGTATTTCATAATTAAATTTTTTTTTTATGATTTCTGTTTATTTTTAAAAAATTATTGAATTTTTTTTTGTTTAAATACTTGCCTATTTGAGGCTCTTAGTTACACTACGTAATTGGTGCTATTTAGGAGGTACATAACTACGCTTCGTTTTCTGAGGAATTTGAGGATTACGTTCCATTTCGTTTCCGATCGTATGCTCTATTTCAATGTTTTGCTCATTATTCAACGTGTTATTTTTTGCGCTCTTTTCTAAATTAAACTCTGGCACTGTGTTATGCTCAATCTTGTGCGCCAGATCGGTGATTTGAATTCGAACGTATTCCTCATACATTTTATTACTGGAATATGTGACACCTCTTTCAAGTAATTGATTTATGTGTCTTTTCCACAACAGATTTGGCTTTTCGTCAGGTTTAACTAAATAATACTGTTTACCTAATGCTTTCTGTACAACCGCTTGCTGCCAAGACACCTTCCCCGCAACAGAATATCTTTTGCTAAAACATGAACATTAATATTGAAAACTCGATTTGCTTTTCTTTTAAAATTGTTTTTTTGATCCCGCTGTTTGTTAGAAACATTCGATTTGACGTTTTTAATCAAAACGTTCGATTTTTGTTTAAAAGGTTTTAAAATATCCGATCTTGTTTTAAGATCTCTTTTTAACATTAATTGAGCTGGAGAGGCTCCGGTTGTACAATGAATGGAGTTTCGATAGTCAAGCAAGAATTTGGCGAGGCAGATACTTAAATTTGCATTATTTTTACTGCCGCTTAATGCTAGCTTTAAAACTAGTTTCACGGACTTAACGCTGTTTTCTGCTTGTCCATTAGTAGCAGGATTTCCAACTGGCGATGTTTTGTGAGTTATACCGTTGGTTTTTAAAAAGTGTTCAAACTCTTGCAACACCAAAGATGTACCATTATCGCTGACTAGTTCTGATGGTAAACCAAAACGAGCAAATACCATCGCTAATGCATCAATTGTTCGACTGCTGGATATATTGTTTCCCATGTCGAGACAATCCACCCCGCTATGCGCGTCCACGATAATCAAAAATTGCCTATTAAAAATTGGCCCCATAAAATCAACATGTACTCGAGACCAAGGCTCACTTGGCCAATCCCAGTTGATCAGGTTTGATTTTGGTGGACTTGCATTGTATGGAAGGCATTGTTCACAAGACCTCGCTATTCGTTCAATGTCGTTCCTCAGAGAAGGCCACCAGCAGTAGGAACGCACTAAATTTTTCATTTTTACTACACCTAAATGCAAACTATGAATTTCTTTAAGAACAATATCATGCAAAGAACGTGGGATTACAATTCTGTAACCCCAAAACACACACTCTAAGTCTAAACTTAACTCATGCTTTTTTAAAAAATACAGACGTAAATTATCTGCACACTTTGCAGGACATCCCTCTTAAATATGACGTTTAACCAATTGTTATTCCTCATCTTTGTTAACTTCATCAATCATGCTTTTAAAGTCTAGAGGAAAGTTACTTATTTGACACAAATAATTGAAATGTATATCGCTGGCTTGATCCGAATCTTGTTCTTCCCAGCAATGAGTTGGCTTGCGCGATAAATAATCGGCAATGTTTGAATTGGTATTGACATACTCAATATCAAAGCTATAACCTGACAAAAACAATGCGTATCTCTGTAACCGGTTTGCCGTCATCGTTGGAATTCCCTTCTTTGGTCCAAAAATGGATACGAGAGGCTGGTTGTCAGTTAACAGAATGAATTTGCGACGGAAAATATAGTGGTGGAATTTTTTTATTCCAAAAACAATTCCTAGTGCTTCTCGTACTATTTGATAATATTTTCTCTCGCTATCAGTAAGCTTCCGAGAGACAAAACAAATTGGTCTCTCAATACCGTTCGAATAAACATGAGACAACACTCCACCTAACCCAACTGGGCTAGCGTCAACGGTTACTTTTATTGGAACTACTGGATCATAGTGGGCAAGTATTTTATTTGACGAAAGCAAGCTTTTAATATTCTCAAAAGCTTCTTTTTCTCTCGCTTCCCACTTATACGCAGTGTCTCTTTTTAACAAATCATAGAGAGGGGAACAAATCGTTGCAACGTTAGGAAAAACATTTCTATAATAATTAAAAAGCCCAAGAAACGATTGTAGTTCCTTAACGTTGTCTGGCTCTTTAGCGTTTTTAACTGCTTCTATTTTTGTGGGCATGTGTGAAGACCGTCCCGATCGATTGTATGCCCGAGATAATTTACCGATTTTGCAAAAAATTCACATTTTGATTTCGCGAATTTCAACCCAGCGTCTTTTAAAATTGATAACAATTTCGCTAACCGCTCGAGAAGAAGTTCTTTTGTCCCAGCTGTGATCAGTAAATAGTCAATAAATATAATCAAAAAAAAAACATATAATATAATAAAAAAAAAAAAAAAAAAAAAAATCACCCCGTCCATACCTATAAACAGATTCTCAATGGCTTTTTGAAACTCAGCTGCCGAAGAGGCGATTCCGTAAACTAGTCTCGTGTATTTGAACAGACCTTGTTCCGTCAAAATTGTCGTGTAATCTTGACACTTCTCGTCTAGCAGTAGTTGTTGGTAGGCCATGGATAAATCTAGCTTGGTGAACTCTTGGCCACCCTCAAGTTTGGCAAATAACTCTTCGATTCTAGGTAATGGACATTGTGTGAACTCGAGCTGCGGATTAAGCGTTATTTTGTAGTCGCTACAAATTCTTATATCCCCTGACTTTTTTAGGACTGGTACTATTGGTGTGGCCCAATTGCTGTAAGCAACGGGAACCAAAACGCCTATTTTCGCGAGCTTAGAAATCTCCGCGTTAACTTTTTCTTTCATAGGCAAGGATATTTGCCTAGGCTTGCAAAATTTGAGGGTTGCACCGGGCTTCAAAGTAAGCGAAACGATTTTTTTATTGAAAGTTCCCAAAGTACCATCAAAAACTTCCGCGTACCTATCTGAAACCTTACCGTCGTCGCGGTCTATACCATCAAGAAATTTAATTTCCTGCAAACCTACATTGAACGCGCTCATCCAATCTCTTCCTAGTAACGGGGGACCTCCGTTCTCAATGACATATATATTTTTATAAGAAGCATCGTTTCCTTTAATGGACAATCAGAAAAATGTTTTTTATAAAATTCCAATGATATCACTGACATGGATGCTCCACTATCGATCTCCATCTCTATTGGAACGCGATTTAAGGTGACTTTGGCAAAAATTGGTTGAGAATAGCTACTTGACTTAGGCTCGCTTCTGAAATGAAAAAGAGACATATCGGTTTCACACATATAATTTATACTATTATAATTTGTATTATCTGCATATGATGATCGTTGTTCCCGCTTGCTGCACATCTTTTTCAAATGACCACGTTGTTTGCATAAGCTGCATTTGTAGTTCCTAAATCGGCATTGAGCTTCTGTGTGGTTGGTGTATCCACACACGGGACATTTTTTGTCTGAGTTGTTTTTTGGAGCTGGTGTTGTTTTTCAGCGATTTTATTGTTGTTGATGACGAGCTGCCATACTGTATAGCCCTGAGCCACTTGACTCAGATTACTCTTGCTTCACTGCCACCGCTTCCACCTAGTATTGTTGTTTAATGCAGGCTACCGTTCGTGTTATCTCGATAGCTTTTTCAAGCGTTTGTTTGGTCACGTCTTCCTGAAACAGTTTGTCCTTTTCTGGGCTTTTCTCCAAACCCATTATGAATCCATCTCTTAGCATTTCGTCCAGATTGCTCCCAAACTCTCAATTTGCAGCTAAAGTACGAACTCTTGCCGCCCAGCACAGCACTGATTCGTCTTTTTGCTTGACGGCCTCGTGAAACTTGAGTCTTTCTGCAAATCCTGATGTGGTTTTCTTGAAATGTTTGTCGAGAGCTGCCATGAGGTCGGTAAGGTTTTAGATAGGTACGCGGAAGTTTTTGATTGTACTTTGGGAACTTTCAATAAAAAAATCGTTTCGCTTATTTTAAAGCCCGGTGCAGCCCCCAAATTTTGCATGCCTAGGAAAGTACCCTTGCCTATGAAAGAAAAAGTTTACGCGGACACTTCTAAGCTCGCGAAAATAGGTGTTTTGGTTCCCGTTGCTAACAGCAATTGGGCCACACCAATAGTACTTAAATATACAACAGGGTTGCATTTTGAACTTTTTTTGACCTTCGGAATCTGCATTGCTTCTTCTTGCGGCATTGAAGAGTTTTCTGGCTTCTTTTATTAGATATTTATTCCACCAATGGGGTGACGTTTTCGAACTGGGGGCTATTACTGGACATGATGTTTCGTTTGCGCTTTTGAGAATCAGGTTCAGTGTCTCAACCGTGACAAAATGATCCTAGTTAGTTTTTCTGGGATTTCTATATGGTTCTTTTTTGTATACTATCTCCAATTTTAAATTCAATACTTCTGCGGTCAGAAAAGAAAGGTTCGGTGGATACTTTCCAGCCACTTAATGAAAAAGAGTTATTTATAAGGAATATGTCTAGCACTTCCCTTCTATTTCTAGTAACAAATGTTGGTTCGTTGCTTATGTTTCCTATAACTAAGTTATGTTCTTTAATAAATTTAAGAATTGACTCACCTCGTTGGTTGGTGTTCATACTACCCCTCTGCCCATGATGCGAGTTAGCATTACATCCAAGGATAAGGTCCCATATTTCATCTCGAGCTTTTTTGGCAAGCTCCTCGGTCATTTCGTTGGGGGGATCATCCATGCCATGTGGCATGTAAATTGATGCGAAGACGAGTGGATTGCCATTTTGTCGCTCGCATTTTACAGCGGTCTTGTCAATATTGCTATTGGTGGATAAAAGAAATAGGTTACCCTGACTTTAAGCTACAATGCAAGTTCGAACTGTACATTCATTGTTCTGTGAAATGGTATACGTTATCAGGTCTTTTGATCTAAGCCCGTATTTGACCTCCAACTACCCAAGGTTTTGCACCAGAGCTAGATCAATATTGCCGCTCATCATAGCAGTAGTACTAGGTTGGCGCTAGCGGCTTTGCTGTGATGAAGATTAATTTGGCGTGTCTACATGCCGGCTACTCGTTATCCCGCTTTTCTATTTATACAGTGTCACAAACGTTCTTATCTTGCATCGGGTGATGCCGACGCGTATTTTGTAGCCACATTTGCGCAGTATTGGCATGGATTTATGAATAAGCCTCACCACAATCTCCATGCCTCTATCGTTGTGCGGCCCCATTTTCTCGCCCTGCCAGTCCTTACTTAAAAGTTAAGGGTTGAGGTTTTGGATATTGAGTTGCACTCTTTCTTTCGGCAGATAAGGGCCGGAAAGGAATAGACGACCCTTAGGTTTGGCGAATTGTAGTACTTCTTTCCTATCGCAACCACGCAGGTTGGCTTTTGGCCACGGTGCTTCCTTGTTAGCGATGAACTTCTTCAACCATTTGAGGGTTTCCGCGTCTTCTCACTTCATCACTTTAAATTCTTTTAAAGATGTAAGCTGTCCAAACTGCGGGATATGCCCAGTCACTTTTTAAGAGTCATTCACCCTATCCAGGATTCTGACTTCAATTAATCTCCATTGGTCATCTGTCAGCCTCCCTTCTGGATTACCAAAGTCGACAACTGCGACCCGGTGACTGTCTCTGTCCACATTGGATACAGTTCTCGGTTTTTTGTTTTGTTCGGGTGAAATGAGCAAGGGGTGGGAACACGGAGGCATCCTTGGTGCTTGTTAGAAGGGCGAAATGCTTTCGTCGGCTCGGCTCCGCTCGTCGAATAGGGAAGGTCCTTGCCCTCTAACCAAACCAAACACCTCCCACTCAAACTCCATGATATCTCATGCCTTTACTAAAAACAGAAAACAATAGAGAAAGCAACTTTACTTATATACTTATATAAAAAAAAAGTTTAAAGTGTAAAATTGAAAATACTTTACCATTGTTAACACCCAATAATATCTGGTCGCTCAGCGACAGAGTGCACTCTATCCTGCGTCGTACCTTTTTAGTTTATAATATTTACCTCGATTATATTTGTCTGACTATATTGTAATATAAATTTTTTATTAACATTTTTGATTTTACAGCGGTATTGGTATAATCATATGTAAACGAAAATCCGAACCATCAATCTTTTGATGCATTTCGTGACCAAATTGAATTTCTCTTTTTGCTTTAGTGGTTTGGGGAAAAAGTTTTTTTTTGGCATACGCTATTAACTGCGTTTGAACTCAGTCCGTGTCCACTTAACGTCCTGAAAGTTTATTTTACTTTCAAAAGATTTTTAAGCAAACATTTTTTTTTGCTACTTATACACTTCATATGTGTTAATTTTACTTATTACGTCAGTTTGTGAGGAACTGGAAACGAAATAATTTCCAATCGTCACGAAGAGAGGGGAGGTGTAACTTCCATCCTCAATACGGATAGAACCTGAACAAGGCGAAATTTCGATATAAACAACTACATCGAAACATTTTTATTTTGTAATACTTTTAACTTAGTTGTTTCTACCTATTGATTAGTACATCTTGAATAACTGAATTTTCTGATAGGTATATATGTATACATATTTTTTTTATATATTCTTTTCCTAGTTATACAATTTAGTTCGGAAATTAAAGACAATATATTTCATCATTGACAGTCGTTAATAAACGTGTCCGTCTGTTTTTTTTTTATATCTAGCAAAGGTGATTATAAGAGCTGTAGTCTGTCTGTTGGTATCTTTTTCGAAACAAGTATAACAGTTGAACTACATACGTTCAGTCAAACAGTAATTTAGTTTGTTATCATTAATTCAGAATTACGTTTAGAGATCAGTAGATTATTTTTGAACTTAAGAGAATTAGTTGTTAGTTTTAAGATTTATTCTAATAAAATTTTGTATTAGATCATGAAATGAATCCAAAGTTTTTTGATATACCTACATTTTTTTTTTGTTGAGACTTTAAATGCGATTAATCATCAATCGTAAGGGAAGTTTTTTTCTTTGTTTTGTTTTCATAATGGATATGGGTTTTTATATTGAAAGGATAAGGGGTCATGACTGAAATCATGTATCCGAATTCCTGATTTGACTCCCCTAGGTAGCAACAGCAACAACAACAACAACAACAACAACAACAACAACTACAACCACAACAACTACAACGACTACAACAACCGTCTGGTCAACTTTATGAAGGGGGTGAAGAATCTTCGTAAGATGTATTAAGATGTGGATCCATGGAGCTTCGTCAGTGGGATGTACCTAATAAATTCACGCCAATAGGTACGTCATAGGGAGGGTTGCAAGGGAAATGGCATTGCCCTTCCGCGACTTTCGGACGGGAAGTTAGGCGGTAAAGGGGGAAACGAATACACCTGTTTCTCCCGTTTTGACGAGGGTTCCTGAAAAATATTTCGGATGACAAGGAACATATGGTTGGGATATGGGATAAGATAATCCGATTGGACTATTAACATCTTGTCCAAGTTTCACAAATTCCATTCATCTTCTCACTTTACTTCTACTTCGACTCGATTTTTTTTTTTGAATTTATCTTTCCGGCCCTTAGCTTCTTAGCTTAGCTTTTTAAACTATCTGAGTCCATTAAAAACTAGATTCCAGGTCCAACAAATATGTAAACCCACTACACGCTTCTGCAGCATCGACTCGCTTCCCTGATGACTGAGCCAGCTGAAGCAACTTAAAGGGCCTGTAGCAGCAGTCGAGCGGTAGTACCCTATTCCTCCGAGTAGATTTCCTATATAAAGCTTTACCTGGGGTAGGTAGTAGACTTGTGGAGATGTGATAGGTATATAGATTAGAAGCCTATTTTAGTTTTACTTTATCTTCACTTAGAGGTAGTCGGTCCGTCAGGAAATTTGTCTGTCAATTGACTTTAATCATATTTGAGGTTAAGGAGATTAAATTCCTCCTCCGAAACAGAAACAAAAACAGCAATCAGACATTATTTTTTTTCGGAACTAAGAACCTAAGGTCTAAATTACAAACTTTTATTTTGTCGATCTGCTCTTCCAAGATCTTGTTATGATTCTCTAACTGCACCACTCGTTGACTTATTTCTTCATGGCGAGATTGCAGGTTAGCAAATTCAACATTCAGGTGTTGCAAGTCAGTTTTTGTTGCAAGGTGCTTAAAGAGTTCGTCATTATTTTCTTTGAGTAGTTGTCTCTTTATTTTTTCGATATTTTGGACAGATTCTAGTCCCATAGCGCTAGTTTTTGCAACAGAGCGACGTTTTTCGCTTCGAGAATGATCAGGAGAGGTTTCTTTTAGTCCTCTTTTGCTCATTTGTTGAGGTTAGTTTCTTAGCTTTTTTAGAGCTCGGGGTTTCTTAACATTAATAAGACTTACAGCAAATTTTGTTTGTATCTTGAACCTTGTTCTTTCAACTATCTTTTAGATATGTTTTAGCAATATTTGCACTTTTTTTTTCTAATTTAAATTACTTTTTAATAGAAGATCTTTGATTTTAACAACCACACTTGACAGATGACAAATGTCAATCCCCTGAATTTAACTGTGTTTCTTTTGATAATTTTGCAATCAAAATTTAATCAGCTGATGCAAATGATATAAAATGTAAGAAAGCTGTGCAGCACCATTGTGGGCACGGAAAAACGAGACGGACGACATATTTTGACATCCGTTCCAGCTCCAGCTCTAGTTACAGTTGCATCAATCTATTGTGTTCAGGCAGTAAAAAGAGAGTTGGTCGGTAGTAAAATTGGAAACTTTTTACAGTATGATAAAGTGGATGACGACAATCTTCCATTTGAACGAATGACACCTTTTTTGTTTTAAAATGGATTCAATTTACTCAACCAACGTTTCTGCTCTACTTTCTGTTCGCCTTTACTTAATGCATGATATTCGGCATAAAAAAACTTTTACTGGGTCATCATGATTTTTTTTTTTGTTTCGCACCTACTATTTCTTCATACGATAGCTCTGGTGTTAATTTTTCTGCTTTTCCAACTTTCTTTGCTACTACATGGTAAAATCGCAACATGTATGCCGTTACACAAATGGCCTTATGCCACTTTGAAAATTTGCAAATATCATTTTCGAAGTCTCGTGGAACTTTATTTGTAAACACGATACTCCAATTCACAAACCGGCTAACTCCACTTTTTTCCAAAAATGAGTCATTGATAGGTTATTTCAAGTTATTGATTCATATTCAAAATATTCCGCGTATTTAAAAAAAAGAATTACTTCAATGAATTCTCCAGTTATTACGTAAAACGCTGTGCAAAAAACGAACAACTCCATGTGCTTTAGACAGTGGAGTAACTAGGATATTTTTTTTTGGGGGGGGGGAATTATTGTTTCATAGGAAAAAAATTAAGTATATGTTTATTTTTGGCCCAGAATTCACAAAAATAACATGTTTATTTCAATATCATCTTTATTTTAACAGCAATTAATTATTCAATTCAATTCATTTACGTCTCATACTTACTTATACTAACTTAAGGTGGCGCTACAGTCCAGGGTAGACCAGGGCCTCAACCAATAAGCTTCTTCCAGCTGGCTCGGTTTCTATTTAGCTGCCTCCAGTTTCGCATGCCAAGTTGGTTGAGATCCTCTTCCGATTGCGTGCGCTACTTGCTACGCTGTCCTGCTAAACTGCGTCATCTCACAAGGTTGGATTCAAAGATCTTTCGGGCCAGAGCAGTGATGTTCGTTCGCTCTATGTGACTCAGACACCTGAAGTCGTTTTCACTTTTGTGACATAGTCGGTGCCGTGAAATAAGGCCAAGTGTAATAAGGCCAGCTTTCAAAAATAGCCTTATTTTACTTTTGAAAAGGTAAATAAAGCCAATTTCCAACGGTTAGTCTTACTTCACGTTAGCAAAGTGCAATAAGGCATTTAGGGAAAATGGGCCAACTTAAATAGTTCACACTATTCCAGCAGGTCAAACAATAAGGTTTCATTTAAAGTCAGGATTGCTTCACAAATCATGTGTCTTACAAGAAGATAAAATACAGTAAAATTGCGTTCGAAATTGATGTAGGGCCAAAATCCAAAACGATCAATTCCTTGTTTACTTTGGTACTCATACGTCACGAGTGAAATAAATCACACTACTGTGTGACCAAATCCTAAACAATTTTAGGATATGGTCGCATTTCACTGGACTGCATTCCAATAGACCTGAATGCATTAACATTGAAAGCGCAATAAGACCAACTTTGCGTAATTTCACTTTTGTAAAGTGAAATAAAGCCAACGACTGAAAATTGGCCGTATTACACTTTAGGAAAGCGAAATAAGACCAACTTTTGAAAGTTGCAGCCCATACAGTTCGTTGTTATATCTCCATTTATGCAGATAGGAAAAAATCACACTGAGAATTTTTCTTTCAAAACAGCCTAAAGTGTTCTCTTTTAGTAATGTCAAATGCGCACTCTTCTGCACCATAAATAAGGACCGGGATGATAAATGTCTTATAAAGGTATACTTTAGAGGCTCGAGAGATGGCCTTGCTCTTCAATTGCCTTGGACGCACTTTTGAAAGATTGTGCCTCTGGTGATTGTTTTGCACTATTTTAAGGATAATGTTAAAGAAGTCGCATGACAGCGTATCGCCTTGTCTTAATCCTTTTTTGACATCAAAGGTATCGGTGAGGTTTTTACCGACTTTGATGGAGCAGTGTTAATTCTCAATCGTCATGCTGCACAAATTAAAACTTTGGTAGGGATGCAAAAACTAGACATTGCTCTATATAACTCGTCTTTATTGATGCTTTCATACGCCGCCTGAAGTCGATGAAAAGTTGGTGGGTATCTTTTTGAAATTCCTGAGTTTTTTCCAAGATCTGCCGAATATTTGTCCTATTGAGCAAGTAAAATTTGACAGTATGGATCAATTTAGAAAAATGTATGGAGCAATTTAAAAAAATTGATGTATTTTTGATGGTTCGGGGAGGGAGGGGGCAATTGTACAGACACTAGTTAAAAAAATTGGAAAAGATCAAAAAAAAGTTTGTAGGAAATTCACAAAAAAGTTTTTAACATGCAAAATTTTACCAATGAAAATTTAACAAGATAATTATGAATTTTTGCGGAGCCTAATTGTATAACAACTTTGCCGTGAACATTACAGTACAGTACATCAGAGTATGATTATTGCGATAGTTGTAAATCTAGCAGTTGATGAGAATTTCGCACAAGTTAAACACCATAACTTCTATACAATATTTAAAATTAAATTTTACAATTGTCGGTGACATTACTGAAAATACCAAAATTATAACGATAACCTTTTACCTATACAAAGGCTCAAATAGAAGATTATCGTTAAAACTAATTTAGTTTCCATTATTATATGTTTTATTTCACAATTCCTTAAAATTTAATAAATTTAATTCAATTAATTTAATATTATTGTATTTTAATTACTATTTGAACTGCCATTGTTTTTTTAATCCCATAAAATGGTATTACTCCCATGCCAATCTAATACATACAAGAAAATAATTGGGCTAAAAATAACTTTTTAAAAAGAGTCGAAGAGTTTTAAAAAAAAACAAATATAAACTTTATTTAGAAAATAAAATAAAATACAAGAACAGAACAGACAAAAGTCGACTGTGTACTATGATGTGTAATGTGTGTCTGATGATCGCTGCAACTGAGACTTATCTGGTGATGCTGTCCGATGATTGTTGGCCGCATCGAAGATCGTCCAATGTTTATTTTAGCAGATTGAAGTGGTGGTTGTTTATATCATTGAAGATTGTCCAATGTTTATATTCAAAAATGCTATTGGATTTGGACCAATGTTTATATTATCTCATATTTCTGAGAATGCTATTAAAATTTAAGTGTCGTCGTTGCTTCGGTCTCAAGTGGCTTGTGCAATAGATTAGGGTTAGGGTAAGAAGACGTAGTTGTATACGTAGCTCTCCCCTCCTTAAGATTGTTGTTTCTCCTGAAACAATTTATTCTATCTCTACACAGAAATATAATTACAGTGCATAATATAAAAATAGTTATAATATGTATGTAATATGAAGTCTCTTTATGTGTATTTAATTTTGATATTTTTTCGTGAATTATGTCAATATTATTTATATCTTCTAGTTTAATTTCTTTTTTAATTAAGAGATTAGATATGTTTTCATACAATTTTGGATTCTCTAAATATAAAGATTGTTCTTCTATTTCATTGGAATTTTCAAAAGTTCTATAATCTATAGTTATCTTACACTTCTCAAACTGAATTAATACATTATTTATGATTTTATTTTTTTTTCTTTTCATTACAATTGGTACTTAATTCTATACAACTGTTCTTTACTAACAATTTTCCTCTTGCTATTTCGAATACAATATTTTCTCTTTTATTGATTAATTTAGTACAATTTCTTGTTATACAGTTTATGTATATTTCCAATTTATTTAAATCTTCTTCTTTCGAAATGTATTCTACATTTTCGTTTTCAATGATATATTTATCATTTATTTTTAATTCTTCTTTATTATTATTAGGTAAACTAGTTACAAAATATTGATTGAATTCTAACATTTCTTCTGATATACTTATTATAAATATAATTTCTTGATCGTGTAACCCTGTAGTTATTTTTATATTCTTAAGTTAATCAAACGCTACATATATGTGATTATTTCGTGAATACTGAGCATTAAATTTACCATTGTATTAAGTTTACTTGATAACATATTGTTTTGAATTTTTTCAATAATGCTTTTAATTTTATTATTTTTTTCAAGAACTTCTAAAGTTATTATTCTTTGTGTTATTGATGTACTTCCTACTTTGAGATTTTGAAAATCTTTACTTTTGTACATACTGTTAAATTCAGATTGTATAGTATCTATTTGCTTCTTCAGTTTATTATTAATGTCAATTTGCTTGTTAAATGTTACAGTTAATTCATGGTTGTTATATTTATTTATATTCGATTGTTCTTCGATATTTTTTCGGTCGTTTTCATCTAATGTTCCAAACAAAAACTTAAGCATGTTACCACCAAGGTTTATTAAACTTCTCCTGTTTCTATGCAGTAATAAGCTACTGATTTCGGATTTAATAATGCGAATTTCTTGATATAATTCTGCGGGAAATTTAATATTTTTTCATTTGTAAATGTCACTGTCAATGTTATTCAAAACTTCATCGATTTGAGTGATATTGATTTTATGAACTACATGTTTATAATCTCTAACTAGTTTAGCTTTCTTTAATTTTATTTAAGTATAACCTTCTTGGTTATATATGTGGGATAGGACACCGACGGGACAGATACATAAACCTCCACCTTACGTACGAACACATACTTCACATCACACCGTTACAGGAGACGAAGACATTTTCCCCTTTTTGCTTACACACCAATTTTGAGCATTCAGATTCCGAGTTTTAGTTTTCATTTAGGAGTTTCCATTAAGAACTCGTATGTAAAGCCGCGCTGAATAGTTTGCCGAACAAAGCCTCTTCTATTTATTATTCAAATAAGAAAAAACGGAATAAACAAGTGAAATATTAAAATAGTGAGTTTCGTTTTAATCGAAGAAGAAAGTTTACTACATATATGTTTTCAATTGTTATGTCACTAAATACTAGCTTAATTAAAAGAATGTGTATTAAGATTTTCATTATAACTTTTATTTATGCTAACCACTTGCGATCGGAAGCGGATCTGTTCCCGATCGAATCTTTTGTGTAACTGAATCTTTCTTTGATGCTATTTTTGTGTTAGACTAAGTACTCTAAGGCCTTTCAAGTTTATTTCTCATAATTATGTCATCTTTGTTTTTGATTTTTGTCTTTCTATGACGTTGTATATTGATTGGATGTGCATGATCCGTTCGTTTGTAAAAGAATCGCGGAGTAGTTTTATCATATTTTCTGTGATGATTTACTATAAAAGCTTTGCTACGAGTTTCTATGTAGTCTTCTCTAGTCTTATTGGTTTTCTCTATTCTTTTTTCTTTATTAGTTTGGTACGTTCTGTATAATCTTTCTTTGTCTACATAGCCTGATTGTATATTAAAAGGTTTCTGCTTTGTATATTGTATCAATTCTATCGATTATTCCTAGTTCTTTCCCATTGGATAAACATCTATATTTTTCTAAGATTGTGCTATGAACACGTTCAATTGGGCTATTCCCTGTATGTGAGTTTGGGGTAGTATAATGTATTTCTATATTTAGATCTTGTAATATTTTTTTTATACTCAATTGATTAAACTCATTATCCATTACAATTTTATAAGGCTTGTTATGTTGAGAAATAAATTGCATTATTGTTTCTTTAATGGTTTTGCCATTACTATCTTTTATATATGTCAATGTCAATTTTTTACTGAATTTGTCAATAGTGGAAAGGAATTTAATATTTTTTATGTAAAATATATCGATGTGAATTATTTGATTGATGTCCGTTGGAGTCTCGGTCAATTTGAATTTTGGCTTGATCGGGTGCCTATTTGTTTTGCTTGCAGATGTTGCAACTATTAACAAAATCAATTACTAATTTTCTTAAATACGGATAGTAAATATATGGTTGAATTCCCAAGTGATTCTCTTCGATACCTGCATGAGCTGTTTCTAGTTTGTAATAAGAGTTTATTTTTTCTATAACTTTATTTTCATCTTCTAATTCTTGTGCTAGGTAACTACATTTATAAAATTTAATTATAGTTTTATCAAATAATTTGATTAATTTCTGTTGTAATTGATTGAAAATGTGATAGTCGTCACAATATATTCCTGTTTGTTTAATTTCTAAAACTTCCTTAATTTGTTCTTCAAATGTTTCAGAATCGATTATTGTAGGGGACAATTCGATTAACTTTCTGTTGCCTACTAAAATTTGCGTTCTTATTTTTCTTTCATTATAATCATTGCTAACCACTATCTGTTGTTTAAACTTGTTAACTGGCTTTTCTATTTAAGGAAAGTGATCTAACTGTTCTTCATCTTTTGAGTGGAATTTCTTCTAGGCTAGAATCATACAATTGATTAATTTCCCCAGTGTCTTTTATTTCCCTACTGAGGTAATCTGCCACTGTATTTTGACATCCTTTAAGGTACTCTATATCGAAGTTATATTTACCAAGTGATAGAATCCATCGCTGTAACCTTCCCGATATGTCTTTACCTATACTCTTTGTTTTCAACCATTTTAAAGGTTCGTGATCGGATTTTAACTGAAATTTTCTTCCGTATAGATAAGGTCTTAAATACTTGATTGACCAAACTATTGCTAATAGTTCTTTCTCTGTAGTAGAGTAGTTTCTCTCGTGGTATTTTAGAGCTTGGACTGGAGGTGAAACAATTATTTTTTTTAATGTTTCGAATGATTTCATGTACTCGATATTCTTAGTATCGATTTTGGTTCCTTTCTTTAAATATGTTGTCATTGGTTGGGCTACCTTAGCATAATCTTTTATAAATTTCCTAAAGAAACCAGTAAGACCAAGGAATGATTTTATTTCTTTAACGGTTGTCGGTACGTTCATGTTTTGTATTGCTATTATTTGTACATGTATACGACACAGATTTTATTAATGAGATCTCCCAGTATCTCGTTTATCATGCATTGAAAACTAGAAGGAGCATTTTTTAAGCCTAAAGGCATTCTAAGAAATTCAAAATGTCCTTGTGGAACACTGAATGCAGTTTTTTCTATGTCTTTTTCGTTGACTCTTATCTGGTGAAATCCTTTTGCTAGATCTAGTGTCATAAGATATTGCGATCTCCCTAACTTATCCAAGACATCGTCAATGTTTGGTAATGGATATATTCGATAGTTTCCTAATTAGTTGTCTAATTTTTTTTTGGAACTATCCAAATAGGTGAGTTATAAAGGCTTCTACTTTTTTGTATAATTCCATTACTGAGCATTTCTTTAATTTGTTTAGCTATCCCATGCTCATGGACTTTTGGATATCGATAAATTTTTGTGAAAATAGGATTATCTGTCTTTGTCTTTATGGAATGAACTGTTTGAGTTGTGGAACTTAACAATTCTCCATACTTGTAGAATAAATCCTTATTTTTATTTAAAAATTCTCTTAGTATATTCTTTTCTTCTTCATTCAAGTCTTTGTGTAAGAGTTTGCTCATTTCCATTGAGTTATCTTCTAACACATGAATTTCGTCATATTGAAAAGGACATTGATCATTTCCATTGATATATTCTTTTTCTTTGACTGGGAGAGAAACAAAAGGAATTCTATTCTGATTTATTTCTAAACATTTATATTTATATTAATTATACCCCCTATGGCATTTAAAAAATTCGATCCTATGATCGCATCAAAATTTTTGTTTTCAAAATTCAATAATTTCCATCCCATTGTGGCGTCTTCCAAAAATTCTTCAGGTATTTTTGTTATTATTTGTTCTCTTATAAAAATATGTGAATTGACGGTATTCACTTTTATTTCTTTTTCTAATTTCATTCTTGTACAGGATTTAAGTTTTTTTGTATCGAGGAGTTTCATAGTAAATCCTGTGTCTACTAAGGCTTTTATATTTTCTTTTTGAACTGTAAGTACTACGATGGGAAGTGTCAAAGCCCCTCTGCTATAAAATTTACTTCTTCATTAAATGTTTGTTGTTCACTGAGGCGATTAACATCCATTGGTTGTTCTCGATTATTATTAAATCTCCTAACTTGGCTTGAGCTTGGCTGATTATTATTTAATCCCTTCCAATTATTATTATTATTATAACTTTGCCTTTGATAATTTTCATTAAAACCAAACCTATGACCTTGATTAGGGTTTAAATTTCCAAATATTCTGTTGTTGTTGTATCTAACCTGCTCAGATGATATTCTATTCTGATGTCTTAAATTATTATTATTTTGATTAAATTTATTTTAGTTATAATTTTGATGTCCCTGATTTTGTCTAGGAGAATTATACTTATGGTGTTTCCTACTAAAGCCCTTGTTTGGTTCACTTTGATTTCTTACACGAATCATATCATTGGCTTCTAAGATTTCATAAGCTTCAATCATATTTTTACAACTATAGGCGATAACTATAGCTTTTTTTGAAGGTTTAAATTACGTTTAAAATTTTCAAATACCAGAACTTCATTATTTGCCTGTGTGTACATTAAATTTGGTTCTAATTGCGTTTTAGTTTGCAATTTTTGTACTAAAAAGTCTAATTTTTAATACAATTCAAAAGTGTTAGGTTCAACAATACAACCAATTTCTTGAGATACCTTAACATAAATTTCGTCATATTGAAAAGGACATTGATCATTTCCATTGATATATTCTTTTTCTTTGACTGGGAGAGAAACAAAAGGAATTCTATTCTGATTTATTTCTAAATATTTATATTTATATTAATTATACCCCCTATGGCATTTAAAAAATTCGATCCTATGATCGCATCAAAATTTTTGTTTTCAAAATTCATTAATTTCCATCCCATTGTGGCGTCTTCCAAAAATTCTTCAGGTATTTTTGTTATTATTTGTTCTGTTATAAAAATATGTGAATTGGCGGTATTCACTTTTATTTCTTTTTCTAATTTCATTCTTGTACAGGATTTAAGTTTTTTTGTATCGAGGAGTTTCATAGTAGATCCTGTGTCTACTAAGGCTTTTATATTTTCTTTTTGAACTGTAAGTACTACGATGGGAAGTGTCAAAGCCCCTCTGCTATAAAATTTACTTCTTCATTAATTGTTTGTTGTTCACTGAGGCGATTAACATCCATTGGTTGTTCTCGATTATTATTAAATCTATTAACTTGGCTTGAGCTTGGCTTATTATTATTTTGTCCCTTCCAATTATTATTATTATTATAACTTTGCCTTTGATAATTTTCATTAAAACCAAACCTTTGACCTTGATTAGGATTTAAATTTTCAAATATTCTGTTGTTGTTGTATCTAACCTGCTCAGATGTTATTCTATTCTGATGTCTTAAATTATTATTATTGTGATTAAATTTATTTTGGTTATAATTTTGATGTCCCTGATTTTGTCTAGGAGAATTATACTTATGGTGTTTCCTACTAAAGCCCTTGTTTGGTTCACTTTGATTTCTTACACGAATCATATCATTGGCTTCTAAGATTTCATAAGCTTCAACCATATTTTTACAACTATAGGCGATAACTATAGCTTTTTGTGAAGGGTTTTAATTATGTTTAAAATTTTCAAATACCAGAACTTCATTATTTGCCTATGTGTACATTAAATTTGGTTCTAATTGCGTTTTAGTTTGCAATTTTTGTAATAAAAAGTCTAATTTTTAATACAATTCAAAAGTGTTAGGTTCAACAATACAACCAATTTCTTGAGATAACTGAATATAAGTTTCTTTTATTGAAAATAATCTTATTAAGTTTACCTTAATGTTCTTTCACGACGATAAATGTGGTAAGCTGTTAGTTGCCCTTACCGCTTCTCCTTGAATTTTTGAGTGGATTATTAATGTAGCCTTTATCTGATTGTCCTGCAGCAAGACTTGGTTTAGAAAGTAGTCCACTGTTGATATAAACAGTGCCAGATTGCAATTTTTTGATTCGCTGAATGGATTTATTTTCTCCCTTTCACGAAGAAGGTAGCGTTGTTCCTCCGATGATTGTTGGCCGCATCGAATATCGTCCAATGTTTATTTTAGCAGATTGATTTACTGATGCTCTTCGATGTGAAGTGGTGGTTGTTTATAGTATTGAAGATTGTCTAATGATTATATTCAAAAATGCTATTGGATTTGGACCAATGTTTATGTTATCTCATATTTCTGAGAATGCTATTAAAATTTAAGTGTCGTCGTTGCTTCGGTCTCAAGTGGCTTGTGCAATAGATTAGGGTTAGGGTAAGAAGACGTAGTTGTATACGTAGCTCTCCCCTCCTTAAGATTGTTGTTTCTCCTGAAACAATTTATTCTATCTCTACACAGAAATATAATTACAGTGCATAATATAAAAATAGTTACAATTTGTATGTATTTATATCTTCTAGTTTAATTTCTTTTTTAACTAGGAGATTAGATATGTTTTCATACAATTTTGGATTCTCTAAATATAAAGATTGTTCTTCTATTTCATTCAAAAGTTCTATTATCTATAGTTATCTTACATTTCTCAAATTGAATTAATACATTATTTATGATTTTATTTTTTTTATTTTCATTACAATTGGTACTTATTTCTATACAACTGTTTTTTACTAACAATTTTCCTCTTGCTATTTCTAATACAATATTTTCTCTTTTATTGATTGCTTTAGTACAATTTCTTGTTGTTATACAGTTTATGTATATTTCCAATTTATTTTAATCTTCTCCTTTCGAAATGTATTCTACATTTTCGTTTTCAATGATATATTTATCATTTATTTTTAATTCTTCTTTATTATTATTAGGTAAGCTAGTTACAAAATATTGATTGAATTCTAACATTTCTTCTGGTATACTTATTATAAATATAATTTCTTGATCGTGTAACCCTGTGATTATTTCGTGAATACTGAGCATTAAATTTACCATTGTATTAAGTTTACTTGATAACATATTGTTTTGAATTTTTTCAATAATGCTTTTAATTTTATTAATTTTTTCAAGAACTTCTAAAGTTATTATTCTTTGTGTTATTGATGTACTTCCTACTTTGAGATTTTGAAAATCTTTACTTTTGTACATACTGTTAAATTCTGATTGTATAGTATCTATTTGCTTCTTCAGTTTATTATTAATGTCAATTTGCTTGTTAAATGTTACAATTAATTCATGGTTGTTACATTTATTTATATTCGATTGTTCTTCGATATTTTTTCGGTCGTTTTCATCTAATGTTCCAAACAAAAACTTAAGCATGTTACCACCAAGGTTTATTAAACTTCTCCTGTTTCTATGCAGTAATAAGCTACTGATTTCGGATTTAATAATGCGAATTTCTTGATATACTTCTGCGGGAAATTTAATATTTTTTCATTTGTAAATGTTACTGTCAATGTTATTCAAAACTTCATCGATTTGAGTGATATTGATTTTATGAACTACATATTTATAATCTCTAACTAGTTTAGCTTTCTTTAATTTTATTTAAGTTATATATGTGGGATAGGACACCGACGGGACAGATACATAAACCTCCACCTTACGTACGAACACATACTTCACATCACACCGTTACAGGAGACGAAGACATTTTCCCCTTTTTGCTTACACACCAATTTTGAGCATTCAGATTCCGAGTTTTAGTTTTCATTTAGGAGTTTCCATTAAGAACTCGTATGTAAAGCCGCGCTGAATAGTTTGCCGAACAAAGCCTCTTCTATTTATTATTCAAATAAGAAAAAACGGAATAAACAAGTGAAATATTAAAATAGTGAGTTTCGTTTTAATCGAAGAAGAAAGTTTACTACATATATGTTTTCAATTGTTATGTCACTAAATACTAGCTTAATTAAAAGAATGTGTATTAAGATTTTCATTATAACTTTTATTTATGCTAACAACTTGCGATCGGAAGCGGATCTGTTCCCGATGGAATCTTTTGTGTAACTGAATCTTTCTTTGATGCTATTTTTGTGTTAGACTAAGTACTCCTAGGCCTTTCAAGTTTATTTCTCATAATTATGTCATCTTTGTTTTTGATTTTTGTCTTTCTATGACGTTGTATATTGATCCGTTCGTTTGTAAAAGAATCGCGGAGTAGTTTTATCATATTTTCTGTGATGATTTACTATAAAAGCTTTGCTACGAGTTTCTATGTAGTCTTCTCTAGTCTTATTGGTTTTCTCTATTCTTTTTTCTTTATTAGTTTGGTACGTTCTATATAATCTTTCTTTGTCTACATAGCCTGATTGTATATTAAAAGGTTTCTGCTTTGTATATTGTATCAATTCTATCGATTATTCCTAGTTCTTTCATATTGGATAAACATCTATATTTTTCTAAGATTGTGCTATGAACACGTTCAATTGGGCTATTCCCTGTATGTGAGTTTGGGGTAGTATAATGTATTTCTATATTTAGATCTTGTAATATTTTTTTTATACTCAATTGATTAAACTCATTATCCATTACAATTTTATAAGTTATGCAATATGAAAGAGAGAGAGGACGTTTTTCATTTTGTTGGCAGATGTCCGGTACTGCGAGAAATAAGAAGACAGATCTTTGGCAGTGATTTTCTATCAGAAGGGTTAGTAATACAAAATTTAAATGAAATTAATATACCTGTAATATACCAATTTTGTAAAAAAGCGCTGGGTTATAGAAGTAGGATTATAAATGAAAATTTTTAAACCTATTGGTAAACATTGTAACTGTTGTATAAAGTTGTCAATCAGGCAGACGGCACATAGCCATGCTTAAGAGATTTGTAATTTATAGTTTTAATGTATATATGTAAACAATATTGTACTATGAAGAGAAATAAAAATCTATCTAACAGTAACAGTATTCGTCAGCTGTACCCTCCCCACACTGCACTACACTGGCCCTACAGGAAGTATGCATAATTTCTGTACTGGCATTGTAAACTGTCCCGATTCTGCCTGTAATACCACTGATCGCACTATCCCATCTTTTCTTATTAAAAGCTGGCTAACCCTCCCCATTGACCAGAATGCTGTTGGAAGGTTTTCATGCTTTAATATCACTAGCCGTCCAACACTCAAGCTTTCTCGCTCTCTTCGCCGTTTTTTTCTTTCTGGCAAAGTTGCTAAATATTCCTCACTCCATCGCTGCCAAAAATGTGAGAACATAGTCTGCTATAAATTTACTCCTCTCGCTGTATTGTTACTTGCTATCAAAAAAGGAGTAGGTAACACTATTGGTTCTCCCACTAGGAAATGCCCTGGAGTCAAAGCTTGTAGATCAGACGGATCATGGTGTTAAGGATAAATCGACCTGGAACTCAGAATATCTTCTATTCCCACTAATAACGTTAAAAACTGTTCACTTTCCAATACTTGCGGACCCACTATTCTTTTCAAATGATATTCCATTTACAGACGCTGCTTCGTATACACTATTCTTTTCAAATGATATTTCATGGACAGACGCTGCTTCATATATTCCGCCTTAATGCGGTGCAGCAGGCACCATAAATACCCACTCGGTCTCTTTATTGCTTAATTGATGAAAAACTTGCTCCCTTTCCCACTCACCCCACGCTTCCTTTGTCAATGTTTACCTTGGCACATCGGCCTCTTCTGTATAGTATTAATATGTATTGCTCTCGTTTTTAAACACACAAACACTGCTACCCATATTTTTCTTCTACTCATTTGCTTACCCGCTCTGTAGAATATCCTTGTAATGAATGGCCCTGCATAATCTACCCCAGTATGTAGAAAAGGCTTCCCAAGCTGTACCCTATCGGCTGGCAACTATGACATTAATTACTGTTCTAATCGATAATGAAGTATATTAAAAGAGATGTGTGCTGTTTGATTGCCTGTATAATACTGTTTCTTTATTGTTCTCTCTTACTTACTACTAAATTACAGTTCTTTGTTAACTAAAATATGTGCATTTCAATGCTTACAGCTTCTTTGACTGGCCACTCGCTTTCTGGTAAACACAATCAATCAAGTCCGTGTAACCACAACTCATTCTTTACTAGCTCTACTGGCATTACGCCTCTGCTCAATAAATCTCCTGGACTCGCTTTTGTATTAACATAATTCCAACGGCTCATATCTGTATAACTTTGTATTTCGGCTACCCTGTTTGACACAAATGACTTTACTTCACACGGTAATTTCTGAATCCAGTGTAAGCGCATATTCTACCTTTTTTTCATTATAGAGCTACCTGTAATTCTGTTACCACCCGACCTAATAACTCTGCTGCAGCTAATTCTAACCTTGGAATTGTTACTGTCTTGAGTGGCGATACTTTAGTCTTAGCTGTCACTAACTGGCATGCTACTTGAGCAACGCTGTCTCACTTGAGCATCTGCTGTCTTAGTACGAATATACACTACTGCCCCATAAGCTGTTGTAGATGCATCTGAAAACCCTTGAATTTGCATCTAGATATCACGTCCCGCGCGTAACCAATGGTCTATGCGAAATCTTTCTAAATGCTTAATTTCACCCATGAAACTACTCCATCTATTCTGCAAATCTTCTGGCAACGCTGTATCCCACTTTCGATTCACTCTTTCGATTCATTACCCAGAACGACTACTGGAGCAATATAACCATTCGGATAATACTATTGCGCTATCGAACTTAACACTTTACGCTTGCCCCTTGTGTATCTATACTAGGTGCTGACACTGTAAACGTGAATTGGTCAGTGGATACCAACCACTGCAATCCTAAAATTGTCGTTTGCCCTTCGCTTTCAAATATCATTACCCCTTCCTCACTTGCATTTAGACGCTGAGCTATCTGTTTGTTATTGGATTTTCATTTGGCCAATTCAAAACCTGCAGTTCGCACTATTGTGTCCAACTGTTGTATAAGACACATCGTTTCTTCTTCAATATCGCATCCAGAAACACAATCATCCATATAGAAACCGTTTGCTTCCACTTGCACTGCTGCTGGAAAAGTACACTTTAAATCTAGCTTAGCCTAGCTTAGCCTAGCTTAGCAACCAGCTTTGATGTACTCGTTCCATGACGAAGACGATCCTTGGATAATAACATATGTTCACATTATATACGAACAACATATTGTGTTTGCTACATTCAAACGTTAAACTGCTCTTCAACCAACATAGCTTTTGTCTTTGAGCTGACCAGCACAATACATGGGTACAGCTTATCAGTCTATGCAAAACGATAAGCCTCGCAACCAATATCGCTGTTATCTATAAGCTAAGCTTTAAGCTTTAACCATTTCGTTGTATAAATAGATACAGTTTAAATGCAAATGCTAAATTACGGAATTCCTTATCGCTGTGCAAATACATGGAACGGAACATGCTGAGTTGAATGGGCTGCAATAAAAAAACGAAAGACACTCTTGGCTAGAACATAGAAGAAGACGGTACCTCTTTGGTTAAGGTTATTAAAATAATGTTAAATAAAAAAAAGTATTACAAAAGATAATTTGTTTCAATTTTTAATGTGATAATTGGCGCAGTCGATAGATTTAGCACACTTCGAGGGAATATCGGAGCATAGTTTTTAAACTTTTGGTGCTGAAAGAATCATCGCATATTGTGATGGAATTGTTAAATTTAAAAATTTAAGTACATATATACAAACATACAAGTACATAGTATACAAAACGGTAAAAAAAAATAGTTTTCCTTTAAGAAAATCGAAATTGAAAGGTAAGTCCTAATTAAAGTTTATGTTGGGTATTTTTCTTTTTATTCATGCCTTATCGTACCAAAATCATAAAGAGAAAAAAGATCACGAGATCAAGTTTGCTTTTAAAAAATAAATTTCTGAGAAGCGTCTATGGAATCCAGAATCGTCTGAAGAATCTGAATCGGAAAAAATGAATCCAAATATTGCTATGGACGCCTTCAATTCACTTAGAATTCCAGACGCCATTAAAGATATACCGAGTTTCGATGGTAACCCGTGCTCTATGATTTTATTAATAACATTGAAGAGGTATTTAGTCTCATTCCTCAAATAACGGGTACTAGTTACGCGAATATAATTTTACGGGCAATACGAAATAAAATTGTAGTACAAGCTAGTGAATTATTAAATATGTATGGTACATCTACAGCTTGGGATGAAATAAAGCTTAATTTAATACTTCACTACGCCGACAAGCGTAATAAAACCAGCCTCATATTAGACTTACATGACTTACGACAAAATCAAGAAAGTGTCGAAACATTTTATTCAAAAGTGATCAATATATTCTCAGCTATTATGAACTACGTCAGACTCCATGAAAAGGATGCAAATATGGTTCAAGCAAACAAATCTTTTTGAGGAGATGTGTCTCAACACATTTCTATCGGGGTTGAAAGAGCCTTTAGGGTCAACTGTAAGAGCAATGCGGCCCGGTGAATTAGCTCAAGCAATAAATTTTTGCTTAGAAGAGTGTAACCGCTTTTATTATCGAAATCCGCATTATGTTCAAAAACCTATTCAAAACAGTTTAAATCAGCCAATACCTCTTATTCGCCATGAACAGCCAACGACTTCAAGAAACTCTCATAACCCTCAATCACCATATTATTGAATTATTTTTCCACAAAGAAATAATACAATTTAAAAATGATAGGAGATCGTTCTCTTACTGAGACATTTGCTTCTCTTGAACACCGCCGCAAGGTCTCATGCCTGTCATTGTTTTATCGTTATTTTCATAAACAATGCTCTAGTGAAATAGCCAGTTGCATTCCTCCCCTTAAACAATTCAACCGTAATACCCGTACTGCTAGGAATGCCCATCAGTTTACCCTTGAGCCCAATTTCGGACGTACTGTTAAGTACAGAGATTCTTTCTTTAGCCGCACTACGCGAATGTGGAATGCTCTACCAGACACAGTATTTCCCACTCATTACAGTCTGCAGACATTCAAAACCAATGTGCATCGGTTTCTCCTTTCTAATCCTATCCTCATTTCCTAATTGCTCGCACTGTGTTTAATCATTATAAGGGTATTCATAACCCCTTTAGTGCGCGCTCAATATAAAAAAAAAAAAAAAAAACACAATATAGTCCTCAGTATAGACCTCGTCTGGAAATTCAAAATAACAACCAAAATGACATTGTTAACGTGTCTAGGAATAATCAATATCAAACAATTAAAAAGTTTCCACCACCAGAAGCAATGAGTGCTTCTACTATCAATCCCAGCAGAAACTCTAGTAAATTTTCACATCCTCAGAGGCAGTAGGAGCTCCTAAAAAATTTTCACTCACCTGCCTCAGAAAACATTTAGACATTAATAATTTTAACTGCAATCTCTTGCCCTACCTCAATATTTTCAGTTTAAATAAAACAAAATTAAAATTTTTAGTAGATACAGGAAGTAATCAATCTTTCGTCAGTCCAAGTATAGCTGCACGCTTTAAAAAACAAAACATAGAACCTCTAGAAATAAAAACTATTTTTGGCACCCATGTCTTTAGGAATAATAATAGATTCAAATAAAAAACATATTGAAGGTAGGAAGCTACCAAAAAGAATAAAATTTCAAACCAAATTTCATATCCAAAGTACATAACATTCCTGCATCATGTAAAGCCACTTTTTAATACCTGTTGATGTGGAATCTGGAAATATATACGTAAAACCTGCGTATATAACACCAGAACTAATGATTTCAGAAGGATTTTATGACTCCAGAAATTGGTATTCTCATATCGAGGTAATATATAAATCTGACGTTGAACAAAACTTTGTAGTTGAACAACCAATCGAAGCTGAACTAGCTGACAAATACTTGGAAGTTCGCAACTATTCCAAACAAAATAATGTTCAAACACTCGGGAAAATTCACCTGAATGAAATCATTAGAACTGAACACTTAAATAAAGAGGAACAAAAAGCAGTATTAAATCTTTGTAATAAATAAAGCGAAATTTTTTTTAAGCAAGGACAGTGTTTATCGTTCTCTAACAACATAAAGCATAAAATAAAAACTAAAGATGACAACCCAATTTACTGTAAGTCCTATAGGTATCCTTACATCCATAAGGAAGAAGTTCGTACACAAATAAATGAAATGCTTAGTCAGGGAATCATTCGTCAGAGCTTCTCACCGTGGTCTTCACCTATTTGGACCGTTCCTAAAAAGAAAGATGCAAATGGGAAAGAAAAGTGTAGATTGGTAATTGATTACCGGAAGCTCAACGAAAAGACCATTGACGATCGGTACCCCATTCCTAACATAACAGAAATTCTGGACAAGTTAGGAAAGTGTATGTACTTCAGCACTCTCAATCTCGCTTCTGGATTTCATCAGATTGAAATCAATCCAGATGACATACCCAAAACGGCATTTTCAGTTGAAAACGGCCATTTTGAGTTCGTCCGAATGCCTTTCGGTCTCAAAAATGCGCCATCAACTTTTCAGCGAGTTATGGACAATATTTTGAGAGGCCTTCAAGGTAGAAACTGTTTAGTGTATATGGACGATATAATAGTGTACTCCACCTCACTACAGGAACAGATAGAGAGTTTTACCGCTGTATTTGAACGATTGAGAGAAGCTAACTTTAAAGTTCAAACAATTAAACTTGACTCTAGATATTTAGAATGCTTTGAACATTGTAAGAATCTCTTGTGTAAGGATCCTATTCTTTCATACCCAGATTTTCAAGTCTTTCATCGTTACTACCGACGCAAGTAACGTTGCTATAGGCGCAGTATTATCCCAAGGTCCTTTAGGCGCAGATAAACCAATTTGTTACGCAAGTCGAACCTTATCTTAAAGCGAACAAAGCTATAGCACCATTGAAAAGGAGCAATTGGCTATTGTGTGGGCAGTCAAGTACTTCCGGCCTTACATTTTTGTACGTAAATTCAAAATAGTAACGGATCATGAACCTCTAACGTGGCTTTTTTCCTTAAAAGAGCCAAATTCTAAGCTCGTTCGTTGGAGGTTGAGATAAGAGGAATATGATTACTAAAAAGGCAAACAAAATTCAAATGCCGATGCGCTTCCGCGTATTGAAATTAACAGCAACGATATAATTTATTATTGTTGTTACATTGTACTATTTGTACTAGAATGTCAGTTTTTATTACTGACCATTCTGTCAATTTTCATTGAATGTGTTTGAACAACAACTTAAAGGCCCTACCACCAATTTTAAACGAATTTAATTTACTCGTTTACGAATATTATTATTCGTTTCTTTCTATCTTTGGCTGGAGATTTAGCTATGAAAAGGAATTGGCAATCCTTGAAATAGCTATATCTCTAGCCAAATATAGAAAGAAACGAATAATAATATTCGTAAACGAGTAAATTAAATTCGTTTAAAATTGGTGGTAGCGCCTTTAAGTTGTTGTTGTTGTTCAAACACATTCAATGAAAATTAACAGAATGGTCAGTAATAAAAACTGACATTCTAGTACAAATAGTACAATAAAACAACAATAATAACTTAAATAGTATGGTCGTACCAATCTTCCTACCTCTCCCCCTTTGATATGTGCTACAAATTGTAGTCTATCAAATAAGGTTAGGAGAAAATGGAGGCGGAAAAAACAACATACTTAGAGGCGCTTAGAAAAATGTTGAAGCTCAAAATACGTTTGAAAAAACAAACAAACATAACATCTCGACCTGTGTCATCAGTGGTCATAAGCGGTGGCATGCGTAGTTCATACGACTTTGAAAGTTCGAAGACTGAGTAAATCTGAAGGCGTGGGTTCGAATCTCACGAGGTGCATGTGAAAAAGTTTTTCATAATAAAATTGGATCAAAGCTCAATACCACTAAAAGGAGACTGATGAAAGGAATTGGCAATCCTTGAAATAGCTATATCTCCAGCCAAATATAGAAAGAAACGAATAATAATATTCGTAAACGAGTAAATTAAATTCGTTTAAAATTGGTGGTAGCGCCTTTAAGTTGTTGTTGTTGTTCAAACACATGCAACGATATAATTTTATTTTGAGTTGATTCAGAAGTTATTGACGACGCATCGATGCAGAATATTTTTGATGTTCAGAAAGCTTGTCTACTGTTCATTCCTGTGAAGAAAACTTGGGTGACGGCATACCAATTTCCGAAAGGCCAATCAACGAATTCTCAAACCAGATAATAATCAAACAAAATCCTTCCAAAACAAAAAGTTCTGTTAAACTTCAAATTCTTTTTAGGAAAAAAAAAATTTTTGTGAGTATAATAGATAAATTTAGTAAATTTGCTAGTGTTTACTTGTAAGCTGCAAGTACTAGTATGTATTTGATAAAGTCGTTTCGAAATTTTTATTCCCACCACGGTATACCGGAAAAAATAGTATCTGACATTGGTGCAGAGTTTGTTTCATCTCTATTAAGGGAATTCTTGTATCTTTATAGTATAGATTTGCACACGATTTTTGCAAAATCCTCAAATGGGAATTCACCGGTTGAACGCTTTCACTCAACGCTCACTGAACTTGTTCGAATCATCGTGTCAAAAGAAAAGAATAAGTCCGTAAACGAAGTTGTAGACGAGGCTGTTTCAACCTACAATAACTCAATCCACTCAACAACTAAATTAACACCCTTCGAAGTCCTTACAGGACATATTAGTACTCGTCAAACATTCCCCTCTAATCCTGATTTTCACAATGAGCAGGATTATATTCAAAGGCACAGACAAAATTACGAAAACTTAGCTAAAATTATTCACCAACGAAGCCTTCATAAAAAACAAACTTATATAAATAAAAGAAATCAATGCCGAGTAGATCCGCCTAGTTTTAACCCGGTTGAGGTTGATTTTGAACGCGATGATAGGCAAAATAAGTTAGCAGCTAGATTTAACGACTTTGTCGTAAAAAAGGACCATAAAATTACGGTCGATACCAGTAAACGGAAAATACATAAACAAAGAATACGAAAAAAAAAGAAAACAAGTTAAGAATGTTGTAATTCTTCAATATGATCTTTTAAAACCCAATGAAAATAAACTTTGATTTTGTACTTAGGAGCTCTAAATGAATAGCCATTTAAGAAAATAATTTTTTTTATATTATTGTCAAAGATTTATATTTTTGTTTCCTTTATTAATGAAATAAAAAAAAAGTATTGTTCAGTAATGATAATAATGATTTTTTAAGAGGTTTAGAACTTTAAAAAAAAAAAACACAAAAAATTCGAAAAAATGAATGAAATATTTATTTGAACCGATAGTTTGAACCTTGCAATTTAATGTTTAAAGATAATTTCATGCAAATGTTGACCGCGGCTGCGTCTCAGGTAGCCCATCCGCTGAGTCCAATTTTGGCATACTCTTTCACACATATCGGCCGGTATCTCACGAATGAATGCATGGATGTTGGCTTCCAGTGCGTCAATCGAAGCAGGCTTGTCCCTATAGACATTAGCCTTGACATACCTCCACAACAAATAGTCTAATGGTGTCAAATCGCACGATCTAGGCCCGAAACGTGAAATTAACTGTTCACCAAACTCGCCTCGCAATTGCGCCATTGTTTCGCGTGCTGTGTGGCATCTTGTTGAAACCACATACCATGCAAGTCAAGAACTTCCATTTCGGGCAAAAAAAAGTTTGTTATCATCGCTCGGTAGCGTTCACCATTGACAGTAACGCTGCGATTCGCATCATCTTTGAAGAAATATGGCCCAATAATGCCGCCGGCCCATAAACCGCACCAAACAGTGGCTTTTTCGGGATGCATTGGTAGCTGTTGCAATGCTTCTGGCTGATCTTCACTCCAAATGCGGCAATTTTGCTTATTTACGTACCCATTCAACCAAAAATGAGCCTCATCGCTGAACACAATTTTTCGATAAAAAAGCGGATCCTCGGCCAGCTTTCCAAGAGCCCATTCACCTAAAATTCGGCGTTGTGGTAGGTCGGCTGGCTTTAGTTCTTGCACCAGCTGTATCTTAAAAGGCTTTACGCCCAAATCCTTCCGCAAAATTTTCCACGTAGTGCTGTAACAAAGGCCTAACTGCTGGGAACGGCGCCGAATCGACATTTCGCGGTCTTCTGTCACACTAGCTGATACGACCGCAATATTTTCTTCACTACGCACAGTACGTAAACGTGTTGGTGGTTTAATGTCCAACAAAGTAAATTTGGTGCGAAATTTGGTCACAATCTTCCGAATAGACTGCTCAGAAGGTCGAGAATGCCGATCATAAAATGGAAGCAGCGCGCGATGAACATTTCGAACCGAGCACGAATTTTGATAGAAAAATTCAATAATTTGCAAGCGTTGTTCATTTGTAAAACGATCCATGGTTAAATTGCAAACCAAATTGAAGCTGCTTGACAGTGACAAAAGGTACTAAACACATGTCAGCTGTCAAAACCAGTGTTGCCAAAACCAAACCAGCTAAAAAATCACCCGTTAAAAATATAAGAAAATATTGTAATTTTGCATATTTTAATAAACGAAACAAAAAATGTGAAAGTGAACAAAATACACTATATAAAAGCAGTTCCAAAAATAATTTAATGATTTAAGAAATAATCTTGTTACATATATTATTTTATTACATTGCCAAGTATTCCAACATACAGGTTTCTATAACATGAAATGTATTTATTAATTGATTTAAAAAAAATATTAATCATGTAAATAAAATAAAAGTTATTAGCAAAAACAAAAAAAAAACATGTTAAGTCTAAGACCAATATTGTCATATAAATCTATTATTAATATTATCAAAACAAAAAAAAAACCAAAAACCTACATACGCCACAGTGACCCGAAGTGAACATTCATTGTCTAAACACGTTCAGTCCACACTAAGAAGGGAAGAGTTACATATGTACGTGAACGCCACATAATATCACCATGCTAAGTCTAGCTTAGCAACCAGCTTTGATGTACTCGTTCCATGACGAAGACGATCTTTAGATAATTACATATGTTTACATTATATACGAACGACATTTTGTGTTTGCTACATTTTAACGTTAAACTGCTCTTCAACCAACATAGCTTTTGTCTTTGAGCTGACCAGCACGATACATGGGTACAGCTTATCAGTCTATGCAAAACGATAAGCCTCGCAACCAATATTGCTGTTATCTATAAGCTAAGCTTTAAGCTTTAACCATTTCGTTGTATACACAGATACAGTTTAAATGCAAATGCTAAATTACGGAATTCCTTAACGCTGTGCAAACACATGGAACGGAACATGCTGAGTTGAATGGGCTGCAATGAAAAAAACGAAAGACATTCTTGGCTAGAACAGAGAAGAAGACGGTACCTCTTTGGTTAAGATTATTAAAATAATGTGAAATAAAAAAATGTATTACAAAATATAATTTGTTTCAATTTTTAATGTGATAAGCAGCACTCGTACTGCATTATATGCTGATGATGTCATGCAGTAGGTAACTATTGTCAACATGTGTTTTAGTAATGGCTCTGATGGCGACTCTCTCCAAAGCTATCTTATGTCGACGAAAACGCATTGCAATTTCATGTAAATCACGCTGTAACTTCTCTTCAAGTTGCTGCATATCGTTTAAGGAAACCCCCTATCCGTCTTGCATTTACAATCAAACACAACTCTAAACTATTTCGTCACATAATGGTGTTGTATATACTATGCGGCCTGGTCTGCTGGCGGTGGTGTATTTGCTTTCCTCATATGCCCCATGCTCTCATATTCCCGCATAAATGACACATATTTTTCTTTCAACGCTGGGGCCCAACTATGCAACTCGATTCTACTTTTGATTCTTTTCGCAAATCATTTTCGATTCTACCTACTTTCAACTGGCATTGTGTATGAAATGAGAATCGAACAAAATAGTTCCAAATATATCCCACAATATTTCCGATTTTCGAACGAGTCTAGCATTCTATTTCACAGATGAGTTGCAAATAGAAACAATTAAAATTTTTTTTTTGTGAAACATTTTAAATAAAAGGAAGTTTTTGAATAAAAATATTAATTAATCATCGTGAATATTGTTGTTATTGAGTTTTATCAGATTTTAAATAGGAAATAAATTGGAACGAGAAAAATACGCTGTAAATGTAATACGTTGTACATAATATGGAGGTTGGTGTAATGGTGATTAAGAATGCAAATATAATAAATCGATTATAGTGACATGTTTTCTTTTCAGTTTTGCAATAAAAAAAGCGCTTTCAGAAGATGAATTTATGTGTTGATCCTTTAAAATCTTTTAACAAATGGTGTACTTCGTTATTGTGTTGGCCAAAGACAATTAATTGAGAAATTTTTGTGCTCGCACTTTTAAATGATTCCTCAAGCAGAAAATTAATTATTGATTAGTTAAAAACAGTTAAATAAATATCAACAATTACAGAAAAATATGTTTTCATGTATTTTCAATTTTTTTTTTTTTTTAATTTAGAACGGTTGCTCGAGTTACGTAAAATGATTTATGCTTGCCCTTTAACGTAAGCTGATAAGGTATTTGCATACACATCATTTTTATATCATCATTCTCATCATCTTCATCATCATCATTTCATCATAAAACAAGTAGAGGTTAAAATAGCTGAACTCTTATCAAGTCTAGCGGCTTTGCAATCGCATGAAGTGTGATAAATGAAAGAATAGTTTTTAGTTTGTAAGATAAGCTGATTCAATAAACATATCTTAACAAATATTGACTGTTGGCTTTTTTTTTCTTTTTCGGTCAAGACATGTAACTCTCGCAAACCCATTGGCATGCGAACAATATTATGCGAATTCGAATGGTTTTGACATATACTTTCGAGTTAGGTAGTGCCAAATTTGCGAAAGGAAAATTTTTCCATTACTTATAGAATTTGAGAGTTCCGATTTTGCGAATTCGAATATTTTAATTGTAGAATCGAATAACATAGTTGGGCCCCTGGTTCTTGCATAAGCTTTCGCTCTAAATATAAAAATCTTCGTAATGCTGTCGCTCTAAAACTACCTAGTTCATCAGTTCCAGTTTTTAAAGGAATCGTGACCACAAACCGCCCTTCATGATCACGTATAGCTGTCTGTACGAAATGGTGTTCTACCTTTATCTCTTCCGCTGTCTGATCAATTTCCCATAAACGTTTTATTAAAATAAATAAATAAATTTAGTGGCACTGACAGCTCCACGGCCTAGTGACTTACAACTCTCAACCAATCCTTTTGTGTGTGTTATTAGTTCTACAGGATTGGAGGGGACCTACAAGTTTACGTCGAATCCGAACAACTAAGTTGAGAAGCACTTTTCATGACAATGATATTCTTGGAGGATTTGTCACTTCCTCGCAAGAGGCAGTGCCCCTGAAAAAAAAACATTAGATTTTATCGAATTATTGGAAGTTGGGCTTGCACCCAGACCCCCCGCGTGATGGTCCGACACACTCACCACTAAGCCACGGGGCACTACACGCTTTATTAAGTTATCCATATTTTCTAGCTCTTCACAATTTGCTGTTGGCACAAGGCTTAAAACATTATCACCAACATCTTCCGATATGTTCCCATCAAACATCACTGTTCCCAACCTTGTATCTTTATTGACGACACCCTTTATGCTTTGTTGTTATGTACCATCACTTGCCGTGCAGACTGTCACATTGATTCTTCCGCTATCTTCGACTTTAAATGAACAACAGCTATACATCGTATGATCTGTGCTTGGCCTACATAACTACAGCTATGGTTTGTACGACACTCGTCTTGGGAAGTCAATTACCAAATAGACATCGCGGCGACCAGAACTCTTTCTTTTGTTTTTTACATAGTAGATTAATAATTAATAAAGTTGAATTCCATAAATACTTGTTGCGTATTTATTACTGGCGCAGTCAGCAGTCACATTTTTTTAACCTACCTCCAAGTTAAACACTACTGTTTAGACACAAAAGTTCATGGGGAACACAGATGATAAAGATCAATTGCCTAAAATATTTGAAACGATGACAACAAGCAATTCCATCACCGCGTACCTGGAACAGTTCAATATTAGTCAACCAGACAAATGGAGCTCATACTACCAGCGTTTCAAGCTATACCTACTTGCCAATGAGATCCAGGGGGATTCGCGACAACAAGCAGTTTTCCTGACAGTTTGCGGTGCACAACTGTACGACCTCCTGTGCTCATTGGCAGCTCCAAAAGAGGTAAGCGTTTTACAATTGTCTGAGATCGAATTGATTCTAAACAAACATTTTTCTCCAATCCCATCTGAAATTGCCGCATTTTATAAATTCTTCAAACGGGACCAACAACCTGATGAGTGTTTTGCTTCTTATGTGGCTGAGCTACGTAGGCTTGCAATAAATTGTAACTTTGCAAGTTCTCTCGACCGCATGCTTCGAGATCGAATCGTATGTGGTCTTCGGGATGAAGCTTTACAACGGAGTTTCCTTGCAGAAGACAAGCTCACGTTGCGCAAAGTCATCGAAAAAGCATCATCAGCAGAGGCTGCCACAAAGAATCTTCATGAAATTCGTCATCCCGAAGATTCAGTACATTTCATCGGAAAGCAGAAATTGCAGAACCAACGTAATGCTTCATCATCACACCAGTGTGCTGGTTGCGGCGCTGCACACAACAGAGCTGCTTGCCCCTATCTGGACACCATGTGTTCGAATTGCGGAAAAACGGGACATTTGCAACGTGTTTGCAGATCTAAAAAAGCCACATCGTCTAAAAAACCGAGAAACAAAAGTCATCACTTTAAGAAAAAATCAACGGTAAACCACATTCATCCATTGACCGATCTAAAAAAACGTGTCATAATCACCATCAACGACCGGGAGTGCAACTTTGAAGTGGATTCTGGTTCCAGTTATACCATCATATCGTCATCCACATGCGATACAATTTGGCCTAAAAAACAACCACAATTCCATCATTGTGATTTGCAATTAGTGGATTTTCAGCGAAATAACATTCCAGTTGTTGGTGTTATTGACGTCAACGTTTTGTACAATGGCAAGTTGATATCCGATCTTCCAGTCGTAGTCGTGAAGGGGAACAAATCCAGCGTTTTAGGGTGCAATTGGTTTGCACCACTAGGCATAAGCTTACAGGGAATCAACATGGCATCTGAAGATGTTCTCGTTGAGGACGTCGTTGCTAGCTTCAAGGATTTATTCACTGACGAGTTTGGATGTTATACAGGCCATCCTATTTCTTTGGAAATTGATCCAAATGTGCTACCGGTTAGATTGCCCCCTCGTCGTGTGCCGCTAGCGCTAAAAGACAAGGTGGAAGCAGAGCTCAGTCGCCTAGAAAGGGAAGGTGTATTGGTTGCAGTAGAATATTCAGACTGGGCTACGCCTATCGTTCCTGTGGTAAAGAATGATGGATCCATACGAATCTGCGGGGATTATAAATCTACCCTGAACAAAGCAGTAAGACCACATTGTTTTCAGATTCCACCTATCAGCACCCTTCTTGCGTCAATAGAGGATGGCGTTGTTTTCGCTAAACTGGATTTGAACCAAGCCTACACGCAACTTACCGTTGCTTCAGACTTCAGTTTGGGGTAAGTTCAGCTCCTGGAATTTTCCAAACATTTATAGAAAATACACTCCGGGGCATCGAGGGTGTACTACCGTACTTTGATGACATCGTTGTCACAGGCCGTGACACAAGACAGTTAGCAGAACGACTTCATGAAGTTTTTTCCAGATTCAGGAAACTGGGACTGCGACTACGTCTTCCAAAATGCCAATTTGGATTAAAATCTGTCGATTTTTTAGGATTTAAAATCGATTCACTTGGTATCCGCCCAAAAACAGACAAGGTCAGAGCAATTAAGGAGGCTTCAGCACCAAGTGACAAGAAACAACTGCAAGCATTTCTTGGGATCTTAAATTTTTACCACTCCTTTCTTCCACAGAAAGCAACTGTCGCAGAACCACTTCACCGCCTTCTTGATAAGAACCAGAAGTGGGAGTGGACTGAACTACACGAAACGTCATTCAACAACCTGAAACATCTCATTTCATCAAACCGGATCCTTGTGCACTACAACCACGAACTCCCAGTCCGCATTGTTTGTAATGCTTCGCCTTACGGAGTAGAAATTGTTTTATGCCATTTGTGTGACGATGGGTCGGAAAAACCCATTTCTTTCTATTCAAGAACACTTACCAAGGCCGAACGAAACTACGCCCAAATCGACAGAGAAAGTGTCGCAATGATCGCTGGAATAAAAAAATTCCATGAATTTTTATACGGGAGACGATTTACAATAGTCACGGATCATCGACCCTTACTAGGAATATTCAACCCGAATAAGCAAACTCCAAACGTTTTATCAACGCAAATGTTAAGAAGGCGTTTATTTCTCAATGCGTACGATTATGATATAATCCACCGCAGCGGAACAAAAATGAGTAATGCTGATTTTCTAAGCCGTTTTCCTTTTCAGAACCCAAACCAAGAATCTGATGAACCGGAAGAAGTCCTTATGCTGGAAACATTGGAAAATCCAGTTCTTATTCCACAAGAAATATCGAAAATGATTTCAAAAGATTCAATCTATTCGCAGGTTCTAAGCTGGGCGTTAAGGGGATGGCCTGAAAAACAACCAACCGAAGAGAAATTTCGACCATTTTTTCAAAAACGAAGTGAAATATCTACGCTAAAAGGATGCTTACTATGGGGAAACAGGACAATCATTCCGAAAGCTGGACAGAAGGCCATACTAACAGCCCTTCATGCTGGACATCCGGACATCGTTCGGATGAAGGCATTAGCCCGCAGCTACGTATGGTGGCCCAACATTGGAGATGACTGTGAGCGGACAGTAAAAATCTGTGAAACCTGCCAAACATCCAGACCTGAAGAACGACTCACAGAAACCAGACCGTGGGAAGTGACGGAGCATCCCTGGTCGAGACTTCACATCGACTTCGCCGGACCGTTTCAGGGGAAGATATTTTTTCTCGTTGTCGACTCGCATTCGAAATGGCTAGAAGTCCATCACGTAAGTACAACCTCATCTTAATGTGCTATACAGGTTCTACGAATGCTGTTTGCAACGCATGGCCTTCCTGACAGCATTGTCTCTGACAACGGCACAGCGTTCACGTCAGCAGATTTTCAGCTATTTTGCAACAACAACCTAATTCGGCATATACGCATTGCATATCCACTCTTCGTCAAATGGGCAAGCCGAACGCATGGTTCAAACGGCAAAGAACTTTCTGAAGAAGATGCCAGAAGGTTCCAACCTTCAACTGAACCTATCACGATTCCTGTTGAGTCAACACATCACTCCCTCGGCAACTACGGGACATTCTCCATCTGATTTAATGTATCATCGCCGAATCAAAACGTATTTTGACAAAATACATCCAAATGCCATTACATTTAAATCGAAAACAGCAGAATCCGAAGGTGGAATGGAAGACGTTGTAAAAAAGCAGTTTCAACCTAATGACCTTATATGGGCAAGAAATTACTCAAATTTAAAAGCCTCCAAATGGATTTCTGGCGTGATAAAATCTAAGACGGGTCCTTTGTCATATAGGATTCTTCTTGAAGGTGGAAATATCGTCAACAGACATGTGGATCAACTAAGACAACGTGAAAAGTACACCTACGAAGATTTTCCATCAGCTGACCAACAATCGCGAGCGAGCTCTCCAAGAGAAGATTCATCACATCAGAAACAAATTCCTCAGCCACAAGCAGCAGACGCTAGAAGATCCGGACGAGAACGAAAACAAATAAAATTCTACGGAACCGAAGCAAATATGGCATCGAATAGGCGTTAAGGGGTGTTATGTAAAATCACTTGCCTTGCAGACTGTCACATTGATTCTTCCGCTATCTTCGACTTAAAATGAACAACAGCTATACATCGTATGATCTGTGCTTGGCCTACATAACTACAGCTATGGTTTGTACGACACTCGTCTTGGGAAGTCAATTACCAAATAGACATCGCGGCGACCAGAACTCTTTCTTTTGTTTTTTACATAGTAGATTAATAATTAATAAAGTTGAATTCCATAAATACTTGTTGCGTATTTATTACTGGCGCAGTCAGCAGTCACATTTTTTTAACCTACCTCCAAGTTAAACACTACTGTTTAAACACAAAAGTTCATGGGGAACACAGATGATAAAGATCAATTGCCTAAAATATTTGAAACGATGACAACAAGCAATTCCATCACCGCGTACCTGGAACAGTTCAATATTAGTCAACCAGACAAATGGAGCTCATACTACCAGCGTTTCAAGCTATACCTACTTGCCAATGAGATCCAGGGGGATTCGCGACAACAAGCAGTTTTCCTGACAGTTTGCGGTGCACAACTGTACGACCTCCTGTGCTCATTGGCAGCTATAAAAGAGGTAAGCGTTTTACAATTGTCTGAGATCGAATTGATTCTTAACAAACATTTTTCTCCAATCCCATCTGAAATTGCCGCATTTTATAAATTCTTCAAACGGGACCAACAACCTGATGAGTGTTTTGCTTCTTATGTGGCTGAGCTACGTAGGCTTGCAATAAATTGTAACTTTGCAAGTTCTCTCGACCGCATGCTTCGAGATCGAATCGTATGTGGTCTTCGGGATGAAGCTTTACAACGGAGTTTCCTTGCAGAAGACAAGCTCACGTTGCGCAAAGTCATCGAAAAAGCATCATCAGCAGAGGCTGCCACAAAGAATCTTCATGAAATTCGTCATCCCGAAGATTCAGTACATTTCATCGGAAAGCAGAAATTGCAGAACCAACGTAATGCTTCATCATCACACCAGTGTGCTGGTTGCGGCGCTGCACACAACAGAGCTGCTTGCCCCTATCTGGACACCATGTGTTCGAATTGCGGAAAAACGGGACATTTTCAACGTGTTTGCAGATCTAAAAAAGCCACATCGTCTAAAAAACCGAGAAACAAAAGTCATCACTTTAAGAAAAAATCAACGGTAAACCACATTCATCCATTGACCGATCTAAAAAAACGTGTCATAATCACCATCAACGACCGGGAGTGCAACTTTGAAGTGGATTCTGGTTCCAGTTATACCATCATATCGTCATCCACATGCGATACAATTTGGCCTAAAAAACAACCACAATTCCATCATTGTGATTTGCAATTAGTGGATTTTCAGCGAAATAACATTCCAGTTGTTGGTGTTATTGACGTCAACGTTTTGTACAATGGCAAGTTGATATCCGATCTTCCAGTCGTAGTCGTGAAGGGGAACAAATCCAGCGTTTTAGGGTGCAATTGGTTTGCACCACTAGGCATAAGCTTACAGGGAATCAACATGGCATCTGAAGATGTTCTCGTTGAGGACGTCGTTGCTAGCTTCAAGGATTTATTCACTGACGAGTTTGGATGTTATACAGGCCATCCTATTTCTTTGGAAATTGATCCAAATGTGCTACCGGTTAGATTGCCCCCTCGTCGTGTGCCGCTAGCGCTAAAAGACAAGGTGGAAGCAGAGCTCAGTCGCCTAGAAAGGGAAGGTGTATTGGTTGCAGTAGAATATTCAGACTGGGCTACGCCTATCGTTCCTGTGGTAAAGAATGATGGATCCATACGAATCTGCGGGGATTATAAATCTACCCTGAACAAAGCAGTAAGACCACATTGTTTTCAGATTCCACCTATCAGCACCCTTCTTGCGTCAATAGAGGATGGCGTTGTTTTCGCTAAACTGGATTTGAACCAAGCCTACACGCAACTTACCGTTGCTTCAGACTTCAGTTTGGGGTAAGTTCAGCTCCTGGAATTTTCCAAACATTTATAGAAAATACACTCCGGGGCATCGAGGGTGTACTACCGTACTTTGATGACATCGTTGTCACAGGCCGTGACACAAGACAGTTAGCAGAACGACTTCATGAAGTTTTTTCCAGATTCAGGAAACTGGGACTGCGACTACGTCTTCCAAAATGCCAATTTGGATTAAAATCTGTCGATTTTTTAGGATTTAAAATCGATTCACTTGGTATCCGCCCAAAAACAGACAAGGTCAGAGCAATTAAGGAGGCTTCAGCACCAAGTGACAAGAAACAACTGCAAGCATTTCTTGGGATCTTAAATTTTTACCACTCCTTTCTTCCACAGAAAGCAACTGTCGCAGAACCACTTCACCGCCTTCTTGATAAGAACCAGAAGTGGGAGTGGACTGAACTACACGAAACGTCATTCAACAACCTGAAACATCTCATTTCATCAAACCGGATCCTTGTGCACTACAACCACGAACTCCCAGTCCGCATTGTTTGTAATGCTTCGCCTTACGGAGTAGAAATTGTTTTATGCCATTTGTGTGACGATGGGTCGGAAAAACCCATTTCTTTCTATTCAAGAACACTTACCAAGGCCGAACGAAACTACGCCCAAATCGACAGAGAAAGTGTCGCAATGATCGCTGGAATAAAAAAATTCCATGAATTTTTATACGGGAGACGATTTACAATAGTCACGGATCATCGACCCTTACTAGGAATATTCAACCCGAATAAGCAAACTCCAAACGTTTTATCAACGCAAATGTTAAGAAGGCGTTTATTTCTCAATGCGTACGATTATGATATAATCCACCGCAGCGGAACAAAAATGAGTAATGCTGATTTTCTAAGCCGTTTTCCTTTTCAGAACCCAAACCAAGAATCTGATGAACCGGAAGAAGTCCTTATGCTGGAAACATTGGAAAATCCAGTTCTTATTCCACAAGAAATATCGAAAATGATTTCAAAAGATTCAATCTATTCGCAGGTTCTAAGCTGGGCGTTAAGGGGATGGCCTGAAAAACAACCAACCGAAGAGAAATTTCGACCATTTTTTCAAAAACGAAGTGAAATATCTACGCTAAAAGGATGCTTACTATGGGGAAACAGGACAATCATTCCGAAAGCTGGACAGAAGGCCATACTAACAGCCCTTCATGCTGGACATCCGGACATCGTTCGGATGAAGGCATTAGCCCGCAGCTACGTATGGTGGCCCAACATTGGAGATGACTGTGAGCGGACAGTAAAAATCTGTGAAACCTGCCAAACATCCAGACCTGAAGAACGACTCACAGAAACCAGACCGTGGGAAGTGACGGAGCATCCCTGGTCGAGACTTCACATCGACTTCGCCGGACCGTTTCAGGGGAAGATATTTTTTCTCGTTGTCGACTCGCATTCGAAATGGCTAGAAGTCCATCACGTAAGTACAACCTCATCTTAATGTGCTATACAGGTTCTACGAATGCTGTTTGCAACGCATGGCCTTCCTGACAGCATTGTCTCTGACAACGGCACAGCGTTCACGTCAGCAGATTTTCAGCTATTTTGCAACAACAACCTAATTCGGCATATACGCATTGCATATCCACTCTTCGTCAAATGGGCAAGCCGAACGCATGGTTCAAACGGCAAAGAACTTTCTGAAGAAGATGCCAGAAGGTTCCAACCTTCAACTGAACCTATCACGATTCCTGTTGAGTCAACACATCACTCCCTCGGCAACTACGGGACATTCTCCATCTGATTTAATGTATCATCGCCGAATCAAAACGTATTTTGACAAAATACATCCAAATGCCATTACATTTAAATCGAAAACAGCAGAATCCGAAGGTGGAATGGAAGACGTTGTAAAAAAGCAGTTTCAACCTAATGACCTTATATGGGCAAGAAATTACTCAAATTTAAAAGCCTCCAAATGGATTTCTGGCGTGATAAAATCTAAGACGGGTCCTTTGTCATATAGGATTCTTCTTGAAGGTGGAAATATCGTCAACAGACATGTGGATCAACTAAGACAACGTGAAAAGTACACCTACGAAGATTTTCCATCAGCTGACCAACAATCGCGAGCGAGCTCTCCAAGAGAAGATTCATCACATCAGAAACAAATTCCTCAGCCACAAGCAGCAGACGCTAGAAGATCCGGACGAGAACGAAAACAAATAAAATTCTACGGAACCGAAGCAAATATGGCATCGAATAGGCGTTAAGGGGTGTTATGTAAAATCACTTGCCTTGCAGACTGTCACATTGATTCTTCCGCTATCTTCGACTTAAAATGAACAACAGCTATACATCGTATGATCTGTGCTTGGCCTACATAACTACAGCTATGGTTTGTACGACACTCGTCTTGGGAAGTCAATTACCAAATAGACATCGCGGCGACCAGAACTCTTTCTTTTGTTTTTTACATAGTAGATTAATAATTAATAAAGTTGAATTCCATAAATACTTGTTGCGTATTTATTACTGGCGCAGTCAGCAGTCACATTTTTTTAACCTACCTCCAAGTTAAACACTACTGTTTAGACACAAAAGTTCATGGGGAACACAGATGATAAAGATCAATTGCCTAAAATATTTGAAACGATGACAACAAGCAATTCCATCACCGCGTACCTGGAACAGTTCAATATTAGTCAACCAGACAAATGGAGCTCATACTACCAGCGTTTCAAGCTATACCTACTTGCCAATGAGATCCAGGGGGATTCGCGACAACAAGCAGTTTTCCTGACAGTTTGCGGTGCACAACTGTACGACCTCCTGTGCTCATTGGCAGCTCCAAAAGAGGTAAGCGTTTTACAATTGTCTGAGATCGAATTGATTCTAAACAAACATTTTTCTCCAATCCCATCTGAAATTGCCGCATTTTATAAATTCTTCAAACGGGACCAACAACCTGATGAGTGTTTTGCTTCTTATGTGGCTGAGCTACGTAGGCTTGCAATAAATTGTAACTTTGCAAGTTCTCTCGACCGCATGCTTCGAGATCGAATCGTATGTGGTCTTCGGGATGAAGCTTTACAACGGAGTTTCCTTGCAGAAGACAAGCTCACGTTGCGCAAAGTCATCGAAAAAGCATCATCAGCAGAGGCTGCCACAAAGAATCTTCATGAAATTCGTCATCCCGAAGATTCAGTACATTTCATCGGAAAGCAGAAATTGCAGAACCAACGTAATGCTTCATCATCACACCAGTGTGCTGGTTGCGGCGCTGCACACAACAGAGCTGCTTGCCCCTATCTGGACACCATGTGTTCGAATTGCGGAAAAACGGGACATTTGCAACGTGTTTGCAGATCTAAAAAAGCCACATCGTCTAAAAAACCGAGAAACAAAAGTCATCACTTTAAGAAAAAATCAACGGTAAACCACATTCATCCATTGACCGATCTAAAAAAACGTGTCATAATCACCATCAACGACCGGGAGTGCAACTTTGAAGTGGATTCTGGTTCCAGTTATACCATCATATCGTCATCCACATGCGATACAATTTGGCCTAAAAAACAACCACAATTCCATCATTGTGATTTGCAATTAGTGGATTTTCAGCGAAATAACATTCCAGTTGTTGGTGTTATTGACGTCAATGTTTTGTACAATGGCAAGTTGATATCCGATCTTCCAGTCGTAGTCGTGAAGGGAAACAAATCCAGCGTTTTAGGGTGCAATTGGTTTGCACCACTAGGCATAAGCTTACAGGGAATCAACATGGTATCTGAAGATGTTCTCGTTGAGGACGTCGTTGCTAGCTTCAAGGATTTATTCACTGACGAGTTTGGATGTTATACAGGCCATCCTATTTCTTTGGAAATTGATCCAAATGTGCTACCGGTTAGATTGCCCCCTCGTCGTGTGCCGCTAGCGCTAAAAGACAAGGTGGAAGCAGAGCTCAGTCGCCTAGAAAGGGAAGGTGTATTGGTTGCAGTAGAATATTCAGACTGGGCTACGCCTATCGTTCCTGTGGTAAAGAATGATGGATCCATACGAATCTGCGGGGATTATAAATCTACCCTGAACAAAGCAGTAAGACCACATTGTTTTCAGATTCCACCTATCAGCACCCTTCTTGCGTCAATAGAGGATGGCGTTGTTTTCGCTAAACTGGATTTGAACCAAGCCTACACGCAACTTACCGTTGCTTCAGACTTCAGTTTGGGGTAAGTTCAGCTCCTGGAATTTTCCAAACATTTATAGAAAATACACTCCGGGGCATCGAGGGTGTACTACCGTACTTTGATGACATCGTTGTCACAGGCCGTGACACAAGACAGTTAGCAGAACGACTTCATGAAGTTTTTTCCAGATTCAGGAAACTGGGACTACGACTACGTCTTCCAAAATGCCAATTTGGATTAAAATCTGTCGATTTTTTAGGATTTAAAATCGATTCACTTGGTATCCGCCCAAAAACAGACAAGGTCAGAGCAATTAAGGAGGCTTCAGCACCAAGTGACAAGAAACAACTGCAAGCATTTCTTGGGATCTTAAATTTTTACCACTCCTTTCTTCCACAGAAAGCAACTGTCGCAGAACCACTTCACCGCCTTCTTGATAAGAACCAGAAGTGGGAGTGGACTGAACTACACGAAACGTCATTCAACAACCTGAAACATCTCATTTCATCAAACCGGATCCTTGTGCACTACAACCACGAACTCCCAGTCCGCATTGTTTGTGATGCTTCGCCTTACGGAGTAGAAATTGTTTTATGTCATTTGTGTGACGATGGGTCGGAAAAACCCATTTCTTTCTATTCAAGAACACTTACCAAGGCCGAACGAAACTACGCCCAAATCGACAGAGAAAGTGTCGCAATAATCGCTGGAATAAAAAAATTCCATGAATTTTTATACGGGAGACGATTTACAATAGTCACGGATCATCGACCCTTACTAGGAATATTCAACCCGAATAAGCAAACTCCAAACGTTTTATCAACGCAAATGTTAAGAAGGCGTATATTTCTCAATGCGTACGATTATGATATAATCCACCGCAGCGGAACAAAAATGAGTAATGCTGATTTTCTAAGCCGTTTTCCTTTACAGAACCCAAACCAAGAATCTGATGAACCGGAAGAAGTCCTTATGCTGGAAACATTGGAAAATCCAGTTCTTACTCCACAAGAAATATCGAAAATGATTTCAAAAGATTCAATCTATTCGCAGGTTCTAAGCTGGGCGTTAAGGGGATGGCCTGAAAAACAACCAACCGAAGAGAAATTTCGACCATTTTTTCAAAAACGAAGTGAAATATCTACGCTAAAAGGATGCTTACTATGGGGAAACAGGACAATCATTCCGAAAGCTGGACAGAAGGCCATACTAACAGCCCTTCATGCTGGACATCCGGACATCGTTCGGATGAAGGCATTAGCCCGCAGCTACGTATGGTGGCCCAACATTGGAGATGACTGTGAGCGGACAGTAAAAATCTGAAGATCAGACCTGAAGAACGACTCACAGAAACCAGACCGTGGGAAGTGACGGAGCATCCCTGGTCGAGACTTCACATCGACTTCGCCGGACCGTTTCAGGGGAAGATATTTTTTCTCGTTGTCGACTCGCATTCGAAATGGCTAGAAGTCCATCACGTAAGTACAACCTCATCTTAATGTGCTATACAGGTTCTACGAATGCTGTTTGCAACGCATGGCCTTCCTGACAGCATTGTCTCTGACAACGGCACAGCGTTCACGTCAGCAGATTTTCAGCTATTTTGCAACAACAACCTAATTCGGCATATACGCATTGCGTATCCACCCTTCGTCAAATGGGCAAGCCGAACGGAAGACGTTGTAAAAAAGCAGTTTCAACCTAATGACCTTATATGGGCAAGAAATTACTCAAATTTAAAAGCCTCCAAATGGATTTCTGGCGTGATAAAATCTAAGACGGGTCCTTTGTCATATAGGATTCTTCTTGAAGGTGGGAATATCGTCAACAGACATGTGGATCAACTAAGACAACGTGAAAAGTACACCTACGAAGATTTTCCATCAGCTGACCAACAATCGCGAGCGAGCTCTCAAAGAGAAGATTCATCACATCAGAAACAAATTCCTCAGCCACAAGCAGCAGACGCTAGAAGATCCGGACGAGAACGAAAACAAATAAAATTCTACGGAACCGAAGCAAATATGGCATCGAATAGGCGTTAAGGGGTGTTATGTACCATCACTTGCCTTGCAGACTGTCACATTGATTCTTCCGCTATCTTCGACTTAAAATGAACAACAGCTATACTTCGTATGATCTGTGCTTGGCCTACATAACTACAGCTATGGTTTGTACGACACTCGTCTTGGGAAGTCAATTACCAAATAGACATCGCGGCGACCAGAACTCTTTCTTTGTTTTTTACATAGTAGATTAATAATTAATAAAGTTGAATTCCATAAATACTTGTTGCGTATTTATTACTGGTGCAGTCGGTAGGATTGAACCTACGCTCCCAAAGGGAATCTGATTTCGAGTCACGTATAGCTATCTGTACGAAATAGTGTTCTACCTTTATCTCTTCCGCTGTCTGATCCATTTCCCATAAACGTTTTATTAAAATAAATAAATAAATTTAGTGGCACTGACAGCTCCACGGCCTAGTGACTTACAACTCTCAACCAATCCTTTTGTGTGTGTTGTTAGTTCTACAGGATTGGAGGGGACCTACAAGTTTACGTCGAATCCGAACGATTAAGGTGAGAAGCACTTTTCATGAAAATGATACTCTTGGAGGATTTGTCACTTCCTCGCAAGAGGCAGTGCCCCTGAAAAAAAACATTAGATTTTATCGAATTATTGGAAGTTGGGCTTCAACCCAGACCCCCCGCGTGATGGTCCGACACACTTTTTTTTTTTTTGCATTTTAATTCATTTTTTATTTTTTCATTTTCTTATATCTATCTTAATGCTAGACAAAAAATCTTAAACAACTAGCTTACATATTAACTTAACTAACTTACTGGCCCCATACGGGCGCTCTAAATTATACTATAACTATATTTAAAAAATGCCTTTCAGCGTAAAAACTAACTTAATTAAAATTCAATATTTCTTAAAGTTAAACGAGAAAATTCTTAAAAAACTCGTTTTTCTATGTCATTTATTTTATATAAAACACTTAAGATTACCCTTTACCTAAATAAAAATAAAATAACCTAAATAAAACTAAAATATACGTAAATATACATAAGTAACTTAATACGACTTAAAATACTTTAAATAACTTAAAACTAGAACAGCCACCAGCAGCATTTTTTTTTTTTTTTTTTTTTTTTTTCGCAGCAGTTATGCATATGCGCACACGCTTATTAATATGCATATATTCACATATGCATGTGTAACAGCGCCAAATGCACATACACACAAACAAACGATTTTTTGGATTTTTTAACTTTTTTTTTTGCGAAACCGTCACTGTCCTACTTAATCTACCTAGTTATACCTTAGAAATACATAGGTCGGCCAAGGCAACAACTTCGACTAACCATCAATATCAAGGTGGTCACCCAACCACCAGTATTTTTTAACTTGCTTATCCAAGTCCTTTTTGTCCCGAAGGGGCACAGCTCTACTGAACCGCAGACGCTCTGCTCCGTTCCCAGAGCCGACGTCTCGACCATATAGGATTCGCCGATCCACAGTTCTACGGCCGACGTGGTAGATTAACGGAACCGCCAATCTATCCTGTATCAGCCCCCGACTGTCTAAATAGAGGAATGTCTCGGGCGGGATGAAACCGTTAAGAAAAACGCTCTCACTATATTCATCATTGGGGTAGTAAGCCCCGAAAATAAGTCCATTGGCTGAGGTCATCGCCCTTGCAACGTGACCCCGAATCAGTTTAATTAAAAAGTTATCTATCCTGTTTATATTGGCCCCGTTGTATAAGACCTCGTTGGCATAGTAATGTTTGTACTCCGACTCTGGTGTTCTGTGTAATCCAAGACAGGTCCTAAGACACTGCCTCTCAAACACCCGAATCTTTTCCATTTGCGATGGGGCAACGTTAAACCACACAGGGCATCCGTAGGCAATCATCGGCCATATGAGGGCCATGTAACAAATCACCTTTACCCTGTTTTCAAGGCGGCTGCTATAGAACAACCGTCTTGTCAGAGCAAACGCTCCCCTGGCTCTGGCCAGAGCAGCATCTATATGTCGATTGAAATATAGATACTGATCTAGCCAGATACCAAGGTACTTTACTACATCTTTACTCGCCAGTTGATGTCCACTTGGTCCAACAATCACTAAATTTCTCCAGTTCTTTCTTGTATCCCTAGAAGCCTTAGACAAAGGGGTTCTAAACAGGATAGTTTCTGATTTCTGAAAGTTAATTTTTAACTTCCAGTCATCACAATATCGCTGAATCTTGTCGAAGTCACGCTGCAAGAGAATTCTGATGACTTAAACTTTTGGACCCGTCCTGTACGCTACAAGGTCATCGGCATACGCAATCGCATGAGTGAGACTACCTATCAGATCGCTGGTGTAAATACTAAAAAGAATCGGCGAGTTCACAGCTCCTTGCTGTAGACCGTTTTTAATATCAAAAGTTGTGTTGGAAGTTACATTGCCACTTTTGACAACAAACTTTCTACCATTGAGCATGTCATGAAGCATATACAACAGTGGTTTACTTAAGCCAAATCTAGTTAATTTTAGATAAAGACCCTCTAACCATACAGTGTCGAAAGCCTTCTCTAAATCAACCAGAACGGCACCCGTGCATTTATTTTTCGCTTTGTTCCATTGAACATCAGAAACTAACTTAGACGCGGCATGAATAGTGTCATGTCCCGCCTTAAAGCCAAACTGATTGTCTGGAATAATATTCTTGTCCTCAGCCCACTTGAACAGACCTCTATTGAGAATCTTTTCGAATACCTTACTGATACTTGGAAGAAGACTTATCGACCGAAGATTTGCCGGATTGGAGCTGTCCTTTCCCTTTTTGGGGAGAGGATGGACCACAGCTGTCTTCCAACTCACTGGATAATATGCATTATTCAATGCGTTGTTGAACAGTGTGGTATAAATGTCTATGGCTTCCTCAGGGAGATGTCGTAACACAATGTTGGGTATACCATCGACCCCCGCAGATTTCTTTTTCTTTAATGTTTGAAAAATTAACTGAAGTTCTACCTTCGAAATTAACAATGAACTGAGTCCATTTCACTCGGCGATGGTGGCGTTTGCCAAGTTTCCGTCATTGAACCCGGTGAAACCAGTATTTTCAGATCGCCAGTGCGTTATGTTATTTCGAAGATAGAAATTGTGCAGCAAGGCTCTGTTCTCCAGGTCATGATTCGGACAAATGCTAGCATTCACCTTATACACTTGCTGGAAAGCAGCCCCTACAGCCTCTATCTTTTCCTGAGGATCTTCTATCATATAATAATTATCATCGAAAACGGCACCTTCCGGATCAATTCCCGCAATCGTTAGTACGTCTTCGTTATCTGTTGTCCTCTGGAGTTTAAGACGTGGAAGATCGTTTTGATCATTTCTTCTAAATATCTTATTTATTTGGGGAAACATACTAGGGTCGCTAGAATTAACAGCCCGAATTCTGTTATCCCAATATAAATTAATAGATAATCTATAGTTTTGTCTAATCAGAACGTTAATGTTTTTGATCGACGACTTCAATGTCCAATCTCCAGATCACGTGTGTCCGTGAAACGTCTGTACAGAAGTTTCAATCTAGTCAGCAGTCCACTTTTTTGTCGGTGTAGTGCGTCGATTGTCGCGTTCTTGTATAAACCAGTAGGGTCTTGTTCCTTATATTTTGGAATTGTTCTGATTGTTCGTTTTATAGTCGTATCCATTTGAGTCAGGAACCCGTCGATCTCGACGTTCGTCAGGTTTCTGTCATTTGGTGGAGAAATGTCATCGGAACGTATTTCTCTTGCCAAGGCGTTGGAGAAGCGTGGCCAGCGCGTCTTACTGAAATTGTAAGAGTGCACAGGCACATACTCATCCAACTCCACAAGGTCGCTCGGAAGCTGTATTACGGTGGCAAGTCCGCAGTGATCACTGTCGTATTCAATTGTTCGTAAACAGTTTTTTGTCTGTTGATTTGTTGCGTCAGTTATAACAAGTCGTGTGTCAAGTAGTAAAAGATCCAGAAAACTACCACTTCTCGGAAATGACGGTCTATCTGTAGCCAGAAGGTCGATCCTACACTCAACACTGTATCGAACCATCCAATTAAAAAGATGGTTCTCTCTAGGATTTTGAATTTGGTTTCCCCAATCTACATGTTTGGCGTTTAAGTCTCCTGCCATGAGATAATAATTCTCATCCAAGTTCAGTCTTAAGCATTCGAAAAGTTTTTCGAGCTCTGCGATAAAATTAGCTTGCTGAGGTTCGTCAGGTGCGTACACCGCGATTGCGTACATTCTTTTCCCCTGCTGGAGAGGAATGCAAACGATGCAGGCTTCTAGCAACCCAAATCTTCGCACTTCACTATTATATATAACTTTATGTTTAATGCCCTTTCGTATGAAGATTGCGACCCCACCCCCTTGAGAGGAGTTGGGCCGATCCCTTCTTACGATATTGTAATTTTTATTAGTCAGTTTGTGTTTCTGGTTTAGCTTAGTTTCGCTAGCCATAAACACATCAGGACTTTGGTCTTGCAGCAAATGAAAGAGGTTTGCTCTACGTTCGGTCCTAATCAGCGAATTTGCATTCACAGCTAGGATCTTAAAGGGTCGCTCAGGCAGCGCGCCTTTAACCATTTCGCGTTGCCGGCAGAATAGAGTAAAGGTAATCCACCCTAGCCGCCTGCTCCCTGATCTGTTTTTGCACGTCGGTTAACTTACCATGAATGGTCAGCAACACCTGCATCAGATCTGCCTCTGGCACAGGAGCCTTAGATACTTGGACCTGTTTGGCTACCTGTGGTTGAGGCTGTACCGTTTTTCTCTTTCCAGACGCCATTTGGGCGTAAGAAATTGCGGGTTTGACGGAACTTGTTGTCTGGCGTACTTCAGGGCGTCTCACCTCAACTGTTTTCTTTTCGGCTTTGTTTTGCTTTATCTCCTGAAACTTCGGACATCCCCGATAGTTTGCGGGGTGCCCGGAGCCTCGGCAGAGCGCACATTTTAACTGGGTCATATCTGTGACCCTATCTTGCCCGAGTTTACACTCCCCTGTTTTGTGGGTATCTCCACATTTAACGCAGACTGGGTCCTTACCACAGTTAACTGCAATGTGTCCAAACCCTTGGCAGTTCATGCATTGAAGCATGTCTTTCTGCTTGTTTAATTTTTCCCATCGTACAACTTGGTAATCCAGGACTGTTATATTCCTAAGACCACTCAATTTGCTTTGGGGCGAGAGTTGAACTAGGAAGAATGGTAACTTCCGTTTCTCCCGTCTGGCTTTGACTGTGGTAAACGGTCTTACCCCGATAAAATCGAGATCGTCGCTCGCCACTTGACGGAGCTCAGTTAAGAGCGCCTGCGGATCCGTAGAGGATTCGATACCCTTCAGGAGGACTGTTTAAAGCTTGTCTTCCTTTAGGGTGAAACTATAATACTCAGTTTTAGTTTGAGACAGAAGGTCTTTAACTTTTCTGTAGTGCTCTAAAGAAGAGCACTGAATAGAATGCCTGTCTGCGTTTAGCCGCTTAATTATAAAATTGTTGCCTGCGACCGACCTACATATCTCTATGGTCTCTTTAATTTCCATTTTAAAAGTGTTAATAGGTGGCACCTTACCTTTCTTTGCTTGTGGCTGTTGCTGTTGTTGCTGTTGTTGTGACTGCTGCTGTTGTCTCTGCTGTTGTTGCGTCGGCTGCTGTTGAGTCTGCTGCTGTTGTGACTGCTGTGGTTGTTGCTGTTGTGGTTGTTTCTGCTGCTGTTGCTGCTTCTGTGTCTGTTGTCGTTGTGGTTGTGGTTGTTGTTGTTGTTTTGCCTGTGGTTGCTGAGGCTGATGCTGTGGTTGCCGAGGCGGTTGCTGTTTGTGAAGCTGTTGTTGTGGCTGCTTCCTTGATTGCTGCTTCTGTGGCTGCTGCTGGTCTGGGAGTGGTTGTTGTTCTTGAGGAGGTTGCTGTTGTTGATGACATTGTATCTATTTGTGGTGTAAACGCTTCCCATTTAGATTCTTTTGGCAAAACCCAAAAAATGTCATCTAAATACGCTGCAATTTCGAACCAAGGTGCATTTCTTACATTAGCTTGTCTCCTAACACTAACTGGATCGCCATTAATCCCAACTATCTTTCTAGCTATTGTCCCTGTCGGCATGCTATATTTACGTGCAACACTGTGCGGCATTACATTATGATGCGCCCCAGAATCTAATAGCGCCCTGACTGGCCCATAAAAACTATCTCCTATCTGTAATCTTACCAACATTGTTGGCATAAGTGCTGTCAAAACGCCCGCTGAAATATTTTGAAGAGAATTAAAACATTTTTAATAAATTTTCTCAGTTTTTCTTTTATTCTTTTTGGCTCGCTTTAAACTCTCTGAACTCGCTTTTAAAATGCTTGTACGGCTATTGTTATCTCTTTGACTACGTTTTTGTTGCTGGCTCATCCGCTGCTAGTCAATCTGCTTTACGTTTGTTTAGCTGGAATGCTGATGACGTTAGCATTGGCACTGGCTGCTTTTCAACTGACGCTGGGCAGAGCATGCTGTTGTGCATCGGCCTGGTTGGACAGGATGAAACTTAAATTTTACGTGGATACACTATCAATTAAGACTTAACTCCACGGTGGCGCTCCACTGCGAGTTTAATCAAACGTAAACCAGCGTCCTGAAGTATAATTACCGAAGTAGATTATAAAGCAGTAACAAATTGAGAACATGTAGGTATGTGCACACTCCTTGTTAAGAAGCGAGACCGATCTACATCTCTTGCACCGAGGTGCCAAATGTTTCCGCTATGGATAACCACAGCCAGCACGAAGCTCCCCAAAAGGGCCAGCCCAACTGTTAGGTAGAGAATGATCATGATTAAATTCCACAAGGGACATTCCTCTCGAACAAACTCTAGGGCTCCTAACACCCGTGCTAAGTTTATTGTACGTCAAACCTAAAACGTCGTGTAGTTGGGGAAATACTCCCAACTGTAACACTTTGACATTCTGACTTTACCTACAAAGTCACAGGGATTGCCTACCCTGAAGATGTAGCCCAAGTATGTCTTGAACTGGAACAAACTCAAGTTCTACATCTCAACTTCTGTCAATTCTACTTGACTTACTCAAGTTTTTTGACGGTAGTAACGCTCGTTACAAAGTTTATGTTCTGGGATAGAGTAGTTATCTACCGCCTTTTCGGGTGGCCTCCTTGAGTTACAAAGACCACCCTGCTTATTTGCTACTTTTCACAATGGCACTAGCCCAGTGCAAAACCAACAAAACACTCATGTTATGAAAGTTCCCTTTCAAACGTTTAAATGAGTAATCGTCAAGGACACTTTCGTGATTCCCCTGCCCTAACTACTTTTGCCTAATGTAGGGCCGTTACCCAGTTAATCCTGGGATAGGTTACCTATTGAACACGGCCATTACTCTGAAGATGTTTATAAATAAACATTCAGGTATGCTCTGGTTCTTCACCAAACTTGAGGGTGAACGTCCTAGGGTGTGCCGTTCACCCGGACTGCTGTTAGTTCACTGATCAAGACATCTTAGATGCCGTAGAATAATGAACAGTTTAAGCCCTACCACCACGACAAGGTCGCAGTCCATCGGTAGAGGGCCTGGTTGGACACTTAGGACACGGTTCTTAGAAGCAGTCGTATACTTGATGTCCCCTCTTTAGGGAACCGCACGCAATTATATAGCTGATAAGCCTCGCTACGCTTTACTGGCTTTGGTTCTCTTGGCATGTTAATCGCTGTTGAAGCTGTTCTGACTGTAAAGTTATAACGCTCTCTTTTAAATCTGTTATAGCGTCCTACTGATGTTGATGAGTCACTGCTAGCTGCCGGCAGCCTATCCCGAAAACCTAGCGTGTGCTTGCTTGTAGGCATGTCCGATTCTCGCTGCAGCTCCCATTCCCTTGCCGTTGCCTCATCCAATTGCTCATGCATCATTGGCACAACGAACATGTCCCATTAGGTTAGGTTAGGTTTGCGGGTTGTTGTAGGAGAGTCAATAGCTCAACCCCAACTCACTTAGGTCAATGTCAAGTCACCATCCCACCAAGATCCACTTGGGAAAATGAGAGTTTCTTGAAAGATGAATCAGTTCATTTTTACACTGATGGCTCAAAAACTAAAGATGGGGTTGGTGGTGGCGTGTACTCAGACAGACTAAATTTAAGTCTCTCATTCCGTCTACCTGACCATTGTAGTGTGTTCCAAGCGGATCAATCAGTGCTGTTTCCACAAACTCAATAACTGCCCGCGACTGTCGATCATCTCTCATGGAGATGGCAGAACAGTTCAATATTCACCTTTTCTGGGTGCCGGGACACAGAGACATTGAGGGAAACTGCAAAGCCGATGAACTCGCCAGAAATGGAACCCTACTACCGGTTTTACCTAACAAGGTGAATATTGGTATACCTATCGCTACAAGCAAACTCATGCTAAAACTAGATGCCATAGAGAAAACAAATTTAAGATGGACAAACACTACTACCTGCGTAGCGACAAAGCAAATCTGGCCAAAATTAGATCAGAAACGTACTAAATGTTTGTTATCTATGAGCAGATTACATCTTAGCTCCGTAATTGGTGTCATAACCGGACACTGCCTCATAGGAAGACACGCCATAAGACTTGGCGTATTCTCTAATGATTTTTGCAGAAGCTGCATGGACGAGGAGGAGGAGGAGACTATCACCCATCTTCTCTGTTCATGCCCAGCTCTCTCCCAAAGACGTAAATTACACCTGGGTAATTTCTTTTTCGACGATCCAAGCGATATGTCGAACGTTGATATTCTATCTTTACATCGCTTCATAAGAAGCTCCAACTGGTTTAATTAAAGAAATACTCCCTCGCTCATTTCGTGGTATCACAACGGACCTATCTGTGGTCTAAGTGTGTCAGTAGTCTTCCTGACAGCCACATAAACCTAACCTAACCTAACCTAGGTCAATGTAGACCCATTGTGATGCCCATTCGAGGGTTAACCATCATGTTCTTCCTCGTCACTGCAACCTCTACACAGATTGTTTTCAGTTAGACGTAGTTTTTTGGCGTGATATTTAAGCATGTTATGGCCAGTTAATACACCTTCCAACGTCGATACTGACTTCCTGTCTTTTTGAATGATTGCATTTGTTTTATTTTTATCGTACTGCGTGCACAGTTTTCTAGCTACCTCACAAGTGTTTAGGTTTGCCCTTCTAGAGTTGGCTTTTGACATGATTTCACACATTATCTTAAGTTTGAGGTCGCATAACGGAGGTTTTACGGTCTTTTCTGAGAGTTCTAGGCTAAGTGCTGAGCCTTTTCTTGCCAATTCATTGGCTTTATCATTTCCCATGATACCCGAGTGACCGGGGACCCAGCAGAGTTTTATTTTATGCTGTGTGGCAAGAACTTTAAGCTCTTCGCGACAGCTTTTCACAAGCTTGGACTTTATTTCAACAGCAGAAATTGCTTTTATCGCTGCCTGGCTATCAATGAAAATGGTAATATTCTCTCGGGGTAGTGCCATCATTGATTCTACTCTGGCAGCTTTTGTTACTGCTAGAATACACTACTGTTATTGGGTAGCCTGATCGAGCCTTCTATATGCAGAGCTTTTAAAAAGAAGCCAGACCCAGTACGTATATCCATTTTTGAGCCGTCTGTAAAGATGGATTTGGTTTTAGTTTGTAAAACTTCATTATTATTCCACTCATCTCTAATTGGGAACAAGCATTGTAATGGCCTTTTGAAATCAGTAAAGCGAACTATGTAGTCAGGCTCTTCATTTTTTCCTGTATAGATATTCAGAATTTCAGAGTGTCCAGTTACACTTGATCCCCATATATTAGATTGGCTAATCCTGAGACCGCTTTTTGCTGCAGTTTCCTGCCTATAAAGGTCAAGTGGCATAAGGTTAAGTATGGTTTCTAAGACTCCGTTGGTGGCTTGCGCAAGGCACTGGTTGATCCAATGCATGCAAGTCTCTGGATCTTAGTCAACGCCTAAAGGTTTGTAGCTTTATTAGCGGTCTTCCACCAAATTAAGCATCCATACGTCAGTATCGGTCTCACTATCGCAGTGTAATCGATACCATGGGTTTAGGGCCTCAATTTTTCCCAAAAATTATGCTGCATGAGTAGAATGTGATGGATGCCTTTTAGACTCTTTCTTGGACGTTCATTTTCCAGTTCAATTTCCTATTGAGTATGATTCCGAGGTATTTGGCGCTTTCGGATGACTTGAGGGGTGTGCCTTCAATTGATGGCAGATAGAATTGAGGAATTGTTCGTTTGTTCGTGAATAAAGCTAGTTCTATTTTTTGAGGATTAATACCTAAGCCGCATTTTCGGGCCCATTTGTTCAGTGTGTCGATAGCTCAAGGAATTTCCCTGTAGCCATTTTGACTAGTTCATCTGCAAAAGCAATGACTTTTATCCCATTATTATTAAGCAGTACTAAGACCTCATTCACAACTAATATCTACAGCAGTGTTTAAATGAAAACACCTTGGGGTGTATCTCCTGAGGCAGTCATTTTTAATTCAGTGTTAGCGAGGGAGGTGTTTACGTTTCATTTGTTTAGTGGGCTTAGTGTTATTTGAGTAATACTGTTGTCAATGTTCATGCTTATTAAGTTTCTTTCTATAGCACTAGCCTCAACATTGATCAACGCACCTTCAATGTTGAGAAAGACTGCTAATGTGTATTCTTTTTGTTGGAGTGATTTGTCTATAGTACTGACTACTGCATGAAGGGCAGTTTTAACACTTTTTCCTTTCATGAACGCATGTTGGTTCTGGCATAAGGTTCTTGGATTAAGCAGGCTACGTATAAATACATCGAGTAGTTTTTGTAATGTTTTAAGCACAAACGATGTTAGACTTATTGGTCTGAAATCTTTTGACGTAATGTGAGTTGGTGAGATTAATACCATCAATGCCTGGTGATTTGTATGAGGAGAAGGAGTCAATTGCCCACTCTCTTCCCTTCTTAATAAATACTTTTTCCGCGACTATATTATTGTGGGTATTTTCGTGACTAATATCTGTGCCCAATTCGGTCTGCGTCTTAACACACTCAGGGAAGTGTGTGTTTAGTAGGAGTTCTATTGTTTCGGTGCAGGATTGAGCCCACCTGCCACTGTTATCTTTAAGATAGCCAGGGGTTACCAGTTTCTTTGAGAGTACTTTTATCAATCTTGCTTATACAGTGTATACCTCAATGCCATTGCAGAAAGTCCTCCAAGATGTTCGTTTTGAACTTTGGGTTTGTGATGTACTTAAACAACTTCGTTTATTCTAATTATTTTATCTTTAATGAAAGATTATAATTGATGCTTAAATCTAAGTAAAGCGAACTAAGCGGTGACTGTCGATGGCTAAGGTTAATTGAAGAATGAGGTTATATGAAATTAGGACCATGTGAGGATTAGACATTTAGCTTAGATAAATATATAAACATGAACAATTCTAATCTATTACAACTTTCATTATTATGACGTGAATTTTATAATTTTAAAATAATTCAAAATTATTGTTTGCTATTAAGCAATTTCATTGGCAATTTTTATTTGTTTGTGTATTTCATAATTAAATTTTTTTTTTATGATTTCTGTTTATTTTTAAAAAATTATTGAATTTTTTTTTGTTTAAATACTTGCCTATTTGAGGCTCTTAGTTACACTACGTAATTGGTGCTATTTAGGAGGTACATAACTACGCTTCGTTTTCTGAGGAATTTGAGGATTACGTTCCATTTCGTTTCCGATCGTATGCTCTATTTCAATGTTTTGCTCATTATTCAACGTGTTATTTTTTGCGCTCTTTTCTAAATTAAACTCTGGCACTGTGTTATGCTCAATCTTGTGCGCCAGATCGGTGATTTGAATTCGAACGTATTCCTCATACATTTTATTACTGGAATATGTGACACCTCTTTCAAGTAATTGATTTATGTGTCTTTTCCACAACAGATTTGGCTTTTCGTCAGGTTTAACTAAATAATACTGTTTACCTAATGCTTTCTGTACAACCGCTTGCTGCCAAGACACCTTCCCCGCAACAGAATATCTTTTGCTAAAACATGAACATTAATATTGAAAACTCGATTTGCTTTTCTTTTAAAATTGTTTTTTTGATCCCGCTGTTTGTTAGAAACATTCGATTTGACGTTTTTAATCAAAACGTTCGATTTTTGTTTAAAAGGTTTTAAAATATCCGATCTTGTTTTAAGATCTCTTTTTAACATTAATTGAGCTGGAGAGGCTCCGGTTGTACAATGAATGGAGTTTCGATAGTCAAGCAAGAATTTGGCGAGGCAGATACTTAAATTTGCATTTTTTTTACTGCCGCTTAATGCTAGCTTTAAAACTAGTTTCACGGACTTAACGCTGTTTTCTGCTTGTCCATTAGTAGCAGGATTTCCAACTGGCGATGTTTTGTGAGTTATACCGTTGGTTTTTAAAAAGTGTTCAAACTCTTGCAACACCAAAGATGTACCATTATCGCTGACTAGTTCTGATGGTAAACCAAAACGAGCAAATACCATCGCTAATGCATCAATTGTTCGACTGCTGGATATATTGTTTCCCATGTCGAGACAATCCACCCCGCTATGCGCGTCCACGATAATCAAAAATTGCCTATTAAAAATTGGCCCCATAAAATCAACATGTACTCGAGACCAAGGCTCACTTGGCCAATCCCAGTTGATCAGGTTTGATTTTGGTGGACTTGCATTGTATGGAAGGCATTGTTCACAAGACCTCGCTATTCGTTCAATGTCGTTCCTCAGAGAAGGCCACCAGCAGTAGGAACGCACTAAATTTTTCATTTTTACTACACCTAAATGCAAACTATGAATTTCTTTAAGAACAATATCATGCAAAGAACGTGGGATTACAATTCTGTAACCCCAAAACACACACTCTAAGTCTAAACTTAACTCATGCTTTTTTAAAAAATACAGACGTAAATTATCTGCACACTTTGCAGGCCATCCCTCTTAAATATGACGTTTAACCAATTGTTATTCTTCATCTTTGTTAACTTCATCAATCATGCTTTTAAAGTCTAGAGGAAAGTTACTTATTTGACACAAATAATTGAAATGTATATCGCTGGCTTGATCCGAATCTTGTTCTTCCCAGCAATGAGTTGGCTTGCGCGATAAATAATCGGCATTGTTTGAATTGGTATTGACATACTCAATATCAAAGCTATAACCTGACAAAAACAATGCGTATCTCTGTAACCGGTTTGCCGTCATCGTTGGAATGCCCTTCTTTGGTCCAAAAATGGATACGAGAGGCTGGTTGTCAGTTAACAGAATGAATTTGCGACGGAAAATATAGTGGTGGAATTTTTTTATTCCAAAAACAATTCCTAGTGCTTCTCGTACTATTTGATAATATTTTCTCTCGCTATCAGTAAGCTTTCGAGAGACAAAACAAATTGGTCTCTCAATACCGTTCGAATAAACATGAGACAACACTCCACCTAACCCAACTGGGCTAGCGTCAACGGTTACTTTTATTGGAACTACTGGATCATAGTGGGCAAGTATTTTATTTGACGAAAGCAAGCTTTTAATATTCTCAAAAGCTTCTTTTTCTCTCGCTTCATACTTATACGCAGTGTCTCTTTTTAACAAATCATAGAGAGGGGAACAAATCGTTGCAACGTTAGGAAAAACATTTCTATAATAATTAAAAAGCCCAAGAAACGATTGTAGTTCCTTAACGTTGTCTGGCTCTTTAGCGTTTTTAACTGCTTCTATTTTTGTGGGCATGTGTGAAGACCGTCCCGATCGATTGTATGCCCGAGATAATTTACCGATTTTGCAAAAAATTCACATTTTGATTTCGCAAATTTCAACCCAGCGTCTTTTAAAATTGATAACACCTTCGCTAACCGCTCGAGAAGAAGTTCTTTTGTCCCAGCTGTGATCAGTAAATAGTCAATAAATATAATCAAAAAAAAAACATATAATATAATAAAAAAAAAAAAAAAAAAAAATCACCCCGTCCATACCTATAAACAGATTCTCAATGGCTTTTTGAAACTCAGCTGCCGAAGAGGCGATTCCGTAAACTAGTCTCGTGTATTTGAACAGACCTTGTTCCGTCGAAATTGTCGTGTAATCTTGACACTTCTCGTCTAGCAGTAGTTGTTGGTAGGCCATGGATAAATCTAGCTTGGTGAACTCTTGGCCACCCTCAAGTTTGGCAAATAACTCTTCGATTCTAGGTAATGGACATTGTGTGAACTCGAGCTGCGGATTAAGCGTTATTTTGTAGTCGCTACAAATTCTTATATCCCCTGACTTTTTTAGGACTGGTACTATTGGTGTGGCCCAATTGCTGTAAGCAACGGGAACCAAAACGCCTATTTTCGCGAGCTTAGAAATCTCCGCGTTAACTTTTTCTTTCATAGGCAAGGCTTGCAAAATTTGAGGGTTGCACCGGGCTTCAAAGTAAGCGAAACGATTTTTTTATTGAAAGTTCCCAAAGTACCATCAAAAACTTCCGCGTACCTATCTGAAACCTTACCGTCGTCGCGGTCTATACCATCAAGAAATTTAATTTCCTGCAAACCTACATTGAACGCGCTCATCCAATCTCTTCCTAGTAACGGGGGACCTCCGTTCTCAATGACATATATATTTTTATAAGAAGCATCGTTTCCTTTAATGGACAATCAGAAAAATGTTTTTTATAAAATTCCAATGATATCACTGACATGGATGCTCCACTATCGATCTCCATCTCTATTGGAACGCGATTTAAGGTGACTTTGGCAAAAATTGGTTGAGAATAGCTACTTGACTTAGGCTCGCTTCTGAAATGAAAAAGAGACATATCGGTTTCACACATATAATTTATACTATTATAATTTGTATTATCTGCATATGATGATCGTTGTTCCCGCTTGCTGCACATCTTTTTCAAATGACCACGTTGTTTGCATAAGCTGCATTTGTAGTTCCTAAATCGGCATTGAGCTTCTGTGTGGTTGGTGTATCCACACACGGGACATTTTTTGTCTGAGTTGTTTTTTGGAGCTGGTGTTGTTTTTCAGCGATTTTATTGTTGTTGATGACGAGCTGCCATACTGTGTAGCCCTGAGCCACTTGACTCAGATTACTCTTGCTTCACTGCCACCGCTTCCACCTAGTATTGTTGTTTAATGCAGGCTACCGTTCGTGTTATCTCGATAGCTTTTTCAAGCGTTTGTTTGGTCACGTCTTCCTGAAACAGTTTGTCCTTTTCTGGGCTTTTCTCCAAACCCATTATGAATCCATCTCTTAGCATTTCGTCCAGATTGCTCCCAAACTCTCAATTTGCAGCTAAAGTACGAACTCTTGCCGCCCAGCACAGCACTGATTCGTCTTTTTGCTTGACGGCCTCGTAAAACTTGAGTCTTTCTGCAAATCCTGATGTGGTTTTCTTGAAATGTTTGTCGAGAGCTGCCATGAGGTCGGTAAGGTTTTAGATAGGTACGCGGAAGTTTTTGATTGTACTTTGGGAACTTTCAATAAAAAAATCGTTTCGCTTATTTTAAAGCCCGGTGCAGCCCCCAAATTTTGCATGCCTAGGAAAGTACCCTTGCCTATGAAAGAAAAAGTTTACGCGGACACTTCTAAGCTCGCGAAAATAGGCGTTTTGGTTCCCGTTGCTTACAGCAATTGGGCCACACCAATAGTACTTAAATATACAACAGGGTTGCATTTTGAACTTTTTTTGACCTTCGGAATCTGCATTGCTTCTTCTTGCGGCATTGAAGAGTTTTCTGGCTTCTTTTATTAGATATTTATTCCACCAATGGGGTGACGTTTTCGAACTGGGGGCTATTACTGGCCATGATGTTTCGTTTGCGCTTTTGAGAATCAGGTTCAGTGTCTCAACCGTGACAAAATGATCCTAGTTAGTTTTTCTGGGATTTCTATATGGTTCTTTTTTGTATACTATCTCCAATTTTAAATTCAATACTTCTGCGGTCAGAAAAGAAAGGTTCGGTGGATACTTTCCAGCCACTTAATGAAAAAGAGTTATTTATAAGGAATATGTCTAGCACTTCCCTTCTATTTCTAGTAACAAATGTTGGTTCGTTGCTTATGTTTCCTATAACTAAGTTATGTTCTTTAATAAATTTAAGAATTGACTCACCTCGTTGGTTGGTGTTCATACTACCCCTCTGCCCATGATGCGAGTTAGCATTACATATAAGGATAAGGTCCCATATTTCATCTCGAGCTTTTTTGGCAAGGTCCTCGGTCATTTCGTTGGGGGGATCATCCATGCCATGTGGCATGTAAATTGATGCGAAGACGAGTGGATTGCCATTTTGTCGCTCGCATTTTACAGCGGTCTTGTCAATATTGCTATTGGTGGATAAAAGAAATAGGTTACCCTGACTTTAAGCTACAATGCAAGTTCGAACTGTACATTCATTGTTCTGTGAAATGGTATACGTTATCAGGTCTTTTGATCTAAGCCCGTATTTGACCTCCAACTACCCAAGGTTTTGCACCAGAGCTAGATCAATATTGCCGCTCATCATAGCAGTAGTACTAGGTTGGCGCTAGCGGCTTTGCTGTGATGAAGATTAATTTGGCGTGTCTACATGCCGGCTACTCGTTATCCCGCTTTTCTATTTATACAGTGTCACAAACGTTCTTATCTTGCATCGGGTGATGCCGACGCGTATTTTGTAGCCACATTTGCGCAGTATTGGCATGGATTTATGAATAAGCCTCACCACAATCTCCATGCCTCTATCGTTGTGCGGCCCCATTTTCTCGCCCTGCCAGTCCTTACTTAAAAGTTAAGGGTTGAGGTTTTGGATATTGAGTTGCACTCTTTCTTTCGGCAGATAAGGGCCGGAAAGGAATAGACGACCCTTAGGTTTGGCGAATTGTAGTACTTCTTTCCTATCGCAACCACGCAGGTTGGTTTTTGGCCACGGTGCTTCCTTGTTAGCGATGAACTTCTTCAACCATTTGAGGGTTTCCGCGTCTTCTCACTTCATCACTTTAAATCCTTTTAAAGATGTAAGCTGTCCAAACTGCGGGATATGCCCAGTCACTTTTTAAGAGTCATTCACCCTATCCAGGATTCTGACTTCAATTAATCTCCATTGGTCATCTGTCAGCCTCCCTTCTGGATTACCAAAGTCGACAACTGCGACCCGGTGACTGTCTCTGTCCACATTGGATACAGTTCTCGGTTTTTTGTTTTGTTCGGGTGAAATGAGCAAGGGGTGGGAACACGGAGGCATCCTTGGTGCTTGTTAGAAGGGCGAAATGCTTGCGTCGGCTCGGCTCCGCTCGTCGAATAGGGAAGGTCCTTGCCCTCTAACCAAACACCTCCCACTCAAACTCCATGATATCTCATGCCTTTACTAAAAACAGAAAACAATAGAGAAAGCAACTTTACTTATATACTTATATAAAAAAAAAGTTTAAAGTGTAAAATTGAAAATACTTTACCATTGTTAACACCCAATAATATCTGGTCGCTCAGCGACAGAGTGCACTCTATCCTGCGTCGTACCTTTTTAGTTTATAATATTTACCTCGATTATATTTGTCTGACTATATTGTAATATAAATTTTTTATTAACATTTTTGATTTTACAGCGGTATTGGTATAATCATATGTAAACGAAAATCCGAACCATCAATCTTTTGATGCATTTCGTGACCAAATTGAATTTCTCTTTTTGCTTTAGTGGTTTGGGGAAAAAGTTTTTTTTTGGCATACGCTATTAACTGCGTTTGAACTCAGTCCGTGTCCACTTAACGTCCTGAAAGTTTATTTTACTTTCAAAAGATTTTTAAGCAAAAATTTTTGTTTGCTACTTATACACTTCATATGTGTTAATTTTACTTATTACGTCAGTTTGTGAGGAACTGGAAACGAAATAATTTCCAATCGTCACGAAGAGAGGGGAGGTGTAACTTCCATCCTCAATACGGATAGAACCTGAACAAGGCGAAATTTCGATATAAACAACTACATCGAAACATTTTTATTTTGTAATACTTTTAACTTAGTTGTTTCTACCTATTGATTAGTACATCTTGAATAACTGAATTTTCTGATAGGTATATATGTATACATATTTTTTTTATATATTCTTTTCCTAGTTATACAATTTAGTTCGGAAATTAAAGACAATATATTTCATCATTGACAGTCGTTAATAAACGTGTCCGTCTGTTTTTTTTTTATATCTAGCAAAGGTGATTATAAGAGCTGTAGTCTGTCTGTTGGTATCTTTTTCGAAACAAGTATAACAGTTGAACTACATACGTTCAGTCAAACAGTAATTTAGTTTGTTATCATTAATTCAGAATTACGTTTAGAGATCAGTAGATTATTTTTGAACTTAAGAGAATTAGTTGTTAGTTTTAAGATTTATTCTAATAAAATTTTGTATTAGATCATGAAATGAATCCAAAGTTTTTTGATATACCTACATTTTTTTTTTGTTGAGACTTTAAATGCGATTAGTCATCAATCGTAAGGGAAGTTTTTTTCTTTGTTTTGTTTTCATAATGGATATGGGTTTTTATATTGAAAGGATAAGGGGTCATGACTGAAATCATGTATCCGAATTCCTGATTTGACTCCCCTAGGTAGCAACAGCAACAACAACAACAACAACAACAACAACAACAACTACAACCACAACAACTACAACGACTACAACAACCGTCTGGTCAACTTTATGAAGGGGGTGAAGAATCTTCGTAAGATGTATTAAGATGTGGATCCATGGAGCTTCGTCAGTGGGATGTACCTAATAAATTCACGCCAATAGGTACGTCATAGGGAGGGTTGCAAGGGAAATGGCATTGCCCTTCCGCGACTTTCGGACGGGAAGTTAGGCGGTAAAGGGGGAAACGAATACACCTGTTTCTCCCGTTTTGACGAGGGTTCCTGAAAAATATTTCGGATGACAAGGAACATATGGTTGGGATATGGGATAAGATAATCCGATTGGACTATTAACATCTTGTCCAAGTTTCACAAATTCCATTCATCTTCTCACTTTACTTCTACTTCGACTCGATTTTTTTTTTGAATTTATCTTTCCGGCCCTTAGCTTCTTAGCTTAGCTTTTTAAACTATCTGAGTCCATTAAAAACTAGATTCCAGGTCCAACAAATATGTAAACCCACTACACGCTTCTGCAGCATCGACTCGCTTCCCTGATGACTGAGCCAGCTGAAGCAACTTAAAGGGCCTGTAGCAGCAGTCGAGCGGTAGTACCCTATTCCTCCGAGTAGATTTCCTATATAAAGCTTTACCTGGGGTAGGTAGTAGACTTGTGGAGATGTGATAGGTATATAGATTAGAAGCCTATTTTAGTTTTACTTTATCTTCACTTAGAGGTAGTCGGTCCGTCAGGAAATTTGTCTGTCAATTGACTTTAATCATATTTGAGGTTAAGGAGATTAAATTCCTCCTCCGAAACAGAAACAAAAACTGCAATCAGACATTATTTTTTTTCGGAACTAAGAACCTAAGGTCTAAATTACAAACTTTTATTTTGTCGATCTGCTCTTCCAAGATCTTGTTATGATTCTCTAACTGCACCACTCGTTGACTTATTTCTTCATGGCGAGATTGCAGGTTAGCAAATTCAACATTCAGGTGTTGCAAGTCAGTTTTTGTTGCAAGGTGCTTAAAGAGTTCGTCATTATTTTCTTTGAGTAGTTGTCTCTTTATTTTTTCGATATTTTGGACAGATTCTAGTCCCATAGCGCTAGTTTTTGCAACAGAGCGACGTTTTTCGCTTCGAGAATGATCAGGAGAGGTTTCTTTTAGTCCTCTTTTGCTCATTTGTTGAGGTTAGTTTCTTAGCTTTTTTAGAGCTCGGGGTTTCTTAACATTAATAAGACTTACAGCAAATTTTGTTTGTATCTTGAACCTTGTTCTTTCAACTATCTTTTAGATATGTTTTAGCAATATTTTCACTTTTTTTTCTAATTTAAATTACTTTTTAATAGAAGATCTTTGATTTTAACAACCACACTTGACAGATGACAAATGTCAATCCCCTGAATTTAACTGTGTTTCTTTTGATAATTTTGCAATCAAAATTTAATCAGCTGATGCAAATGATATAAAATGTAAGAAAGCTGTGCAGCACCATTGTGGGCACGGAAAAACGAGACGTACGACATATTTTGACATCCGTTCCAGCTCCAGCTCTAGTTACAGTTGCATCAATCTATTGTGTTCAGGCAGTAAAAAGAGAGTTGGTCGGTAGTAAAATTGGAAACTTTTTACAGTATGATAAATTGGATGACGACAATCTTCCATTTGAACGAATGACACCTTTTTTGTTTTAAAATGGATTCAATTTACTGAACCAACGTTTCTGCTCTACTTTCTGTTCGCCTTTACTTAATGCATGATATTCGGCATAAAAAAACTTTTACTGGGTCATCATGATTTTTTTTTTGTTTCGCACCTACTATTTCTTCATACGATAGCTCTGGTGTTAATTTTTCTGCTTTTCCAACTTTCTTTGCTACTACATGGTAAAATCGCAACATGTATGCCGTTACACAAATGGCCTTATGCCACTTTGAAAATTTGCAAATATCATTTTCGAAGTCTCGTGGAACTTTATTTGTAAACACGATACTCCAATTCACAAACCGGCTAACTCCACTTTTTTCCAAAAATGAGTCATTGATAGGTTATTTCAAGTTATTGATTCATATTCAAAATATTCCGCGTATTTAAAAAAAAGAATTACTTCAATGAATTCTCCAGTTATTACGTAAAACGCTGTGCAAAAAACGAACAACTCCATGTGCTTTAGACAGTGGAGTAACTAGGATATTTTTTTTTGGGGGGGGGGGAATTATTGTTTTATAGGAAAAAAATTAAGTATATGTTTATTTTTGGCCCAGAATTCACAAAAATAACATGTTTATTTCAATATCATCTTTATTTTAACAGCAATTAATTATTCAATTCAATTCATTTACGTCTCATACTTACTTATACTAACTTAAGGTGGCGCTACAGTCCAGGGTAGACCAGGGCCTCAACCAATAAGCTTCTTCCAGCTGGCTCGGTTTCTATTTAGCTGCCTCCAGTTTCGCATGCCAAGTTGGTTGAGATCCTCTTCCGATTGCGTGCGCTACTTGCTACGCTGTCCTGCTAAACTGCGTCATCTCACAAGGTTGGATGCAAAGATCTTTCGGGCCAGAGCAGTGGTGTTCGTTCGCTCTATGTGACTCAGACACCTGAAGTCGTTTTCACTTTTGTGACATAGTCGGTGCCGTGAAATAAGGCCAAGTGTAATAAGGCCAGCTTTCAAAAATAGCCTTATTTTACTTTTGAAAAGGTAAATAAAGCCAATTTCCAACGGTTAGTCTTACTTCACGTTAGCAAAGTGCAATAAGGCATTTAGGGAAAATGGGCCAACTTAAATAGTTCACACTATTCCAGCAGGTCAAACAATAAGGTTTCATTTAAAGTCAGGATTGCTTCACAAATCATGTGTCTTACAAGAAGATAAAATACAGTAAAATTGCGTTCGAAATTGATGTAGGGCCAAAATCCAAAACGATCAATTCCTTGTTTACTTTGGTACTCATACGTCACGAGTGAAATAAATCACACTACTGTGTGACCAAATCCTAAACAATTTTAGGATATGGTCGCATTTCACTGGACTGCATTCCAATAGACCGGAATGCATTAACATTGAAAGCGCAATAAGACCAACTTTGCGTAATTTCACTTTTGTAAAGTGAAATAAAGCCAACGACTGAAAATTGGCCGTATTACACTTTAGGAAAGCGAAATAAGACCAACTTTTGAAAGTTGCAGCCCATACAGTTCGTTGTTATATCTCCATTTATGCAGATAGGAAAAAATCACACTGAGAATTTTTCTTTCAAAACAGCCTAAAGTGTTCTCTTTTAGTAATGTCAAATGCGCACTCTTCTGCACCATAAATAAGGACCGGGATGATAAATGTCTTATAAAGGTATACTTTAGAGGCTCGAGAGATGGCCTTGCTCTTCAATTGCCTTGGACGCACTTTTGAAAGATTGTGCCTCTGGTGATTGTTTTGCACTATTTTAAGGATAATGTTAAAGAAGTCGCATGACAGCGTATCGCCTTGTCTTAATCCTTTTTTGACATCAAAGGTATCGGTGAGGTTTTTACCGACTTTGATGGAGCAGTGTTAATTCTCAATCGTCATGCTGCACAAATTAAAAATTTGGTAGGGATGCAAAAACTAGACATTGCTCTATATAACTCGTCTTTATTGATGCTTTCATACGCCGCCTGAAGTCGATGAAAAGTTGGTGGGTATCTTTTTGAAATTCCTGAGTTTTTTCCAAGATCTGCCGAATATTTGTCCTATTGAGCAAGTAAAATTTGACAGTATGGATCAATTTAGAAAAATGTATGGAGCAATTTAAAAAAATTGATGTATTTTTGATGGTTCGGGGAGGGAGGGGGCAATTGTACAGACACTAATTAAAAAAATTGGAAAAGATCAAAAAAAAGTTTGTAGGAAATTCACAAAAAAGTTTTTAACATGCAAAATTTTACCAATGAAAATTTAACAAGATAATTATGAATTTTTGCGGAGCCTAATTGTATAACAACTTTGCCGTGAACATTACAGTACAGTACATCAGAGTATGATTATTGCGATAGTTGTAAATCTAGCAGTTGATGAGAATTTCGCACAAGTTAAACACCATAACTTCTATACAATATTTAAAATTAAATTTTACAATTGTCGGTGACATTACTGAAAATACCAAAATTATAACGATAACCTTTTACCTATACAAAGGCTCAAATAGAAGATTATCGTTAAAACTAATTTAGTTTCCATTATTATATGTTTTATTTCACAATTCCTTAAAATTTAATAAATTTAATTCAATTAATTTAATATTATTATATTTTAATTACTATTTGAACTGCCATTGTTTTTTTAATCCCATAAAATGGTATTACTCCCATGCCAATCTAATACATACAAGAAAATAATTGGGCTAAAAATAACTTTTTAAAAAGAGTCGAAGAGTTTTAAAAAAAACAAATATAAACTTTATTTAGAAAATAAAATAAAATACAAGAACAGAACAGACAAAAGTCGACTGTGTACTATGATGTGTAATGTGTGTCTGATGATCGCTGCAACTGAGACTTATCTGGTGATGCTGTCCGATGATTGTTGGCCGCATCGAAGATCGTCCAATGTTTATTTTAGCAGATTGAAGTGGTGGTTGTTTATATCATTGAAGATTGTCCAATGTTTATATTCAAAAATGCTATTGGATTTGGACCAATGTTTATATTATCTCATATTTCTGAGAATGCTATTAAAATTTAAGTGTCGTCGTTGCTTCGGTCTCAAGTGGCTTGTGCAATAGATTAGGGTTAGGGTAAGAAGACGTAGTTGTATACGTAGCTCTCCCCTCCTTAAGATTGTTGTTTCTCCTGAAACAATTTATTCTATCTCTACACAGAAATATAATTACAGTGCATAATATAAAAATAGTTATAATATGTATGTAATATGAAGTCTCTTTATGTGTATTTAATTTTGATATTTTTTCGTGAATTATGTCAATATTATTTATATCTTCTAGTTTAATTTCTTTTTTAATTAAGAGATTAGATATGTTTTCATACAATTTTGGATTCTCTAAATATAAAGATTGTTCTTCTATTTCATTGGAATTTTCAAAAGTTCTATAATCTATAGTTATCTTACACTTCTCAAACTGAATTAATACATTATTTATGATTTTATTTTTTTTTATTTTCATTACAATTGGTACTTAATTCTATACAACTGTTCTTTACTAACAATTTTCCTCTTGCTATTTCGAATACAATATTTTCTCTTTTATTGATTAATTTAGTACAATTTCTTGTTATACAGTTTATGTATATTTCCAATTTATTTAAATCTTCTTCTTTCGAAATGTATTCTACATTTTCGTTTTCAATGATATATTTATCATTTATTTTTAATTCTTCTTTATTATTATTAGGTAAGCTAGTTACAAAATATTGATTGAATTCTAACATTTCTTCTGGTATACTTATTATAAATATAATTTCTTGATCGTGTAACCCTGTAGTTATTTTTATATTCTTTAGTTTATCAAACGCTACATATATGTGATTATTTCGTGAATACTGAGCATTAAATTTACCATTGTATTAAGTTTACTTGATAACATATTGTTTTGAATTTTTTCAATAATGCTTTTAATTTTATTATTTTTTTCAAGAACTTCTAAAGTTATTATTCTTTGTGTTATTGATGTACTTCCTACTTTGAGATTTTGAAAATCTTTACTTTTGTACATACTGTTAAATTCAGATTGTATAGTATCTATTTGCTTCTTCAGTTTATTATTAATGTCAATTTGCTTGTTAAATGTTACAGTTAATTCATGGTTGTTATATTTATTTATATTCGATTGTTCTTCGATATTTTTTCGGTCGTTTTCATCTAATGTTCCAAACAAAAACTTAAGCATGTTACCACCAAGGTTTATTAAACTTCTCCTGTTTCTATGCAGTAATAAGCTACTGATTTCGGATTTAATAATGCGAATTTCTTGATATAATTCTGCGGGAAATTTAATATTTTTTCATTTGTAAATGTCACTGTCAATGTTATTCAAAACTTCATCGATTTGAGTGATATTGATTTTATGAACTACATGTTTATAATCTCTAACTAGTTTAGCTTTCTTTAATTTTATTTAAGTATAACCTTCTTGGTTATATATGTGGGATAGGACACCGATGGGACAGATACATAAACCTCCACCTTACGTACGAACTTCACATCACACCGTTACAGGAGACGAAGACATTTTCCCCTTTTTGCTTACACACCAATTTTGAGCATTCAGATTCCGAGTTTTAGTTTTCATTTAGGAGTTTCCATTAAGAACTCGTATGTAAAGCCGCGCTGAATAGTTTGCCGAACAAAGCCTCTTTTATTTATTATTCAAATAAGAAAAAACGGAATAAACAAGTGAAATATTAAAATAGTGAGTTTCGTTTTAATCGAAGAAGAAAGTTTACTACATATATGTTTTCAACTGTTATGTCACTAAATACTAGCTTAATTAAAAGAATGTGTATTAAGATTTTCATTATAACTTTTATTTATGCTAACAACTTGCGATCGGAAGCGGATCTGTTCCCGATCGAATCTTTTGTGTAACTGAATCTTTCTTTGATGCTATTTTTGTGTTAGACTAAGTACTCTAAGGCCTTTCAAGTTTATTTCTCATAATTATGTCATCTTTGTTTTTGATTTTTGTCTTTCTATGACGTTGTATATTGATTGGATGTGCATGATCCGTTCGTTTGTAAAAGAATCGCGGAATAGTTTTATCATATTTTCTGTGATGATTTACTATAAAAGCTTTGCTACGAGTTTCTATGTAGTCTTCTCTAGTCTTATTGGTTTTCTCTATTCTTTTTTCTTTATTAGTTTGGTACGTTCTGTATAATCTTTCTTTGTCTACATAGCCTGATTGTATATTAAAAGGCTTCTGCTTTGTATATTGTATCAATTCTATCGATTATTCCTAGTTCTTTCCCATTGGATAAACATCTATATTTTTCTAAGATTGTGCTATGAACACGTTCAATTGGGCTATTCCCTGTATGTGAGTTTGGGGTAGTATAATGTATTTCTATATTTAGATCTTGTAATATTTTTTTTATACTCAATTGATTAAACTCATTATCCATTACAATTTTATAAGGCTTGTTATGTTGAGAAATAAATTGCATTATTGTTTCTTTAATGGTTTTGCCATTACTATCTTTTATATATGTCAATGTCAATTTTTTACTGAATTTGTCAATAGTGGAAAGGAATTTAATATTTTTTATGTAAAATATATCGATGTGAATTATTTGATTGATGTCCGTTGGAGTCTCGGTCAATTTGAATTTTGGCTTGATCGGGTGCCTATTTGTTTTGCTTGCAGATGTTGCAACTATTAACAAAATCAATTACTAATTTTCTTAAATACGGATAGTAAATATATGGTTGAATTCCCAAGTGATTCTCTTCGATATCTGCATGAGCTGTTTCTAGTTTGTAATAAGAGTTTATTTTTTCTATAACTTTATTTTCATCTTCTAATTCTTGTGCTAGGTAACTACATTTATAAAATTTAATTATAGTTTTATCAAATAATTTGATTAATTTCTGTTGTAATTGATTGAAAATGTGATAGTCGTCACAATATATTCCTGTTTGTTTAATTTCTAAAACTTCCTTAATTTGTTCTTCAAATGTTTCAGAATCGATTATTGTAGGGGACAATTCGATTAACTTTCTGTTGCCTACTAAAATTTGCGTTCTTATTTTTCTTTCATTATAATCATTGCTAACCACTATCTGTTGTTTAAACTTGTTAACTGGCTTTTCTATTTAAGGAAAGTGATCTAACTGTTCTTCATCTTTTGAGTGGAATTTCTTCTAGGCTAGAATCATACAATTGATTAATTTCCCCAGTGTCTTTTATTTCCCTACTGAGGTAATCTGCCACTGTATTTTGACATCCTTTAAGGTACTCTATATCGAAGTTATATTTACCAAGTGATAGAATCCATCGCTGTAACCTTCCCGATATGTCTTTACCTATACTCTTTGTTTTCAACCATTTTAAAGGTTCGTGATCGGATTTTAACTGAAATTTTCTTCCGTATAGATAAGGTCTTAAATACTTGATTGACCAAACTATTGCTAATAGTTCTTTCTCTGTAGTAGAGTAGTTTCTCTCGTGGTATTTTAGAGCTTGGACTGGAGGTGAAACAATTAATTTTTTTAATGTTTCAAATGATTTCATGTACTCGATATTCTTAGTATCGATTTTGGTTCCTTTCTTTAAATATGTTGTCATTGGTTGGGCTACCTTAGCATAATCTTTTATAAATTTCCTAAAGAAACCAGTAAGACCAAGGAATGATTTTATTTCTTTAACGGTTGTCGGTACGTTCATGTTTTGTATTGCTATTATTTGTACATGTATACGACACAGATTTTATTAATGAGATCTCCCAGTATCTCGTTTATCATGCATTGAAAACTAGAAGGAGCATTTTTTAAGCCTAAAGGCATTCTAAGAAATTCAAAATGTCCTTGTGGAACACTGAATGCAGTTTTTTCTATGTCTTTTTCGTTGACTCTTATCTGGTGAAATCCTTTTGCTAGATCTAGTGTCATAAGATATTGCGATCTCCCTTACTTATCCAAGACATCGTCAATGTTTGGTAATGGATATATTCGATAGTTTCCTAATTAGTTGTCTAATTTTTTTTTTGAACTATCCAAATAGGTGAGTTATAAAGGCTTCTACTTTTTGTATAATTCCATTACTGAGCATTTCTTTAATTTGTTTAGCTATCCCATGCTCATGGACTTTTGGATATCGATAAATTTTTGTGAAAATAGGATTATCTGTCTTTGTCTTTATGGAATGAACTGTTTGAGTTGTGGAACTTAACAATTCTCCATACTTGTAGAATAAATCCTTATTTTTATTTAAAAATTCTCTTAGTATATTCTTTTCTTCTTCATTCAAGTCTTTGTGTAAGAGTTTGCTCATTTCCATTGAGTTATCTTCTAACACATGAATTTCGTCATATTGAAAAGGATATTGATCATTTCCATTGATATATTCTTTTTCTTTAACTGGGAGAGAAACAAAAGGAATTCTATTCTGATTTATTTCTAAATATTTATATTTATATTAATTATACCCCCTATGGCATTTAAAAAATTCGATCCTATGATCGCATCAAAATTTTTGTTTTCAAAATTCAATAATTTCCATCCCATTGTGGCGTCTTCCAAAAATTCTTCAGGTATTTTTGTTATTATTTGTTCTCTTATAAAAATATGTGAATTGACGGTATTCACTTTTATTTCTTTTTCTAATTTCATTCTTGTACAGGATTTAAGTTTTTTTGTATCGAGGAGTTTCATAGTAGATCCTGTGTCTACTAAGGCTTTTATATTTTCTTTTTGAACTGTAAGTACTACGATGGGAAGTGTCAAAGCCCCTCTGCTATAAAATTTACTTCTTCATTAAATGTTTGTTGTTCACTGAGGCGATTAACATCCATTGGTTGTTCTCGATTATTATTAAATCTCCTAACTTGGCTTGAGCTTGGCTGATTATTATTTAATCCCTTCCAATTATTATTATTATTATAACTTTGCCTTTGATAATTTTCATTAAAACCAAACCTATGACCTTGATTAGGGTTTAAATTTCCAAATATTCTGTTGTTGTTGTATCTAACCTGCTCAGATGATATTCTATTCTGATGTCTTAAATTATTATTATTTTGATTAAATTTATTTTGGTTATAATTTTGATGTCCCTGATTTTGTCTAGGAGAATTATACTTATGGTGTTTCCTACTAAAGCCCTTGTTTGGTTCACTTTGATTTCTTACACGAATCATATCATTGGCTTCTAAGATTTCATAAGCTTCAACCATATTTTTACAACTATAGGCGATAACTATAGCTTTTTTTGAAGGTTTAAATTACGTTTAAAATTTTCAAATACCAGAACTTCATTATTTGCCTGTGTGTACATTAAATTTGGTTCTAATTGCGTTTTAGTTTGCAATTTTTGTACTAAAAAGTCTAATTTTTAATACAATTCAAAAGTGTTAGGTTCAACAATACAACCAATTTCTTGAGATACCTTAACATAAATTTCGTCATATTGAAAAGGACATTGATCATTTCCATTGATATATTCTTTTTCTTTGACTGGGAGAGAAACAAAAGGAATTCTATTCTGATTTATTTCTAAATATTTATATTTATATTAATTATACCCCCTATGGCATTTAAAAAATTCGATCCTATGATCGCATCAAAATTTTTGTTTTCAAAATTCATTAATTTCCATCCCATTGTGGCGTCTTCCAAAAATTCTTCAGGTATTTTTGTTATTATTTGTTCTGTTATAAAAATATGTGAATTGACGGTATTCACTTTTATTTCTTTTTCTAATTTCATTCTTGTACAGGATTTAAGTTTTTTTGTATCGAGGAGTTTCATAGTAGATCCTGTGTCTACTAAGGCTTTTATATTTTCTTTTTGAACTGTAAGTACTACGATGGGAAGTGTCAAAGCCCCTCTGCTATAAAATTTACTTCTTCATTAAATGTTTGTTGTTCACTGAGGCGATTAACATCCATTGGTTGTTCTCGATTATTATTAAATCTCCTAACTTGGCTTGAGCTTGGCTGATTATTATTTAATCCCTTCCAATTATTATTATTATTATAACTTTGCCTTTGATAATTTTCATTAAAACCAAACCTTTGACCTTGATTAGGGTTTAAATTTTCAAATATTCTGTTGTTGTTGTATCTAACCTGCTCAGATGTTATTCTATTCTGATGTCTTAAATTATTATTATTGTGATTAAATTTATTTTGGTTATAATTTTGATGTCCCTGATTTTGTCTAGGAGAATTATACTTATGGTGTTTCCTACTAAAGCCCTTGTTTGGTTCACTTTGATTTCTTACACGAATCATATCATTGGCTTCTAAGATTTCATAAGCTTCAACCATATTTTTACAACTATAGGCGATAACTATAGCTTTTTGTGAAGGGTTTTAATTATGTTTAAAATTTTCAAATACCAGAACTTCATTATTTGCCTATGTGTACATTAAATTTGGTTCTAATTGCGTTTTAGTTTGCAATTTTTGTAATAAAAAGTCTAATTTTTAATACAATTCAAAAGTGTTAGGTTCAACAATACAACCAATTTCTTGAGATAACTGAATATAAGTTTCTTTTATTGAAAATAATCTTATTAAGTTTACCTTAATGTTCTTTCACGACGATAAATGTGGTAAGCTGTTAGTTGCCCTTACCGCTTCTCCTTGAATTTTTGAGTGGATTATTAATGTAGCCTTTATCTGATTGTCCTGCAGCAAGACTTGGTTTAGAAAGTAGTCCACTGTTGATACAAACAGTGCCAGATTGCAATTTTTTGATTCGCTGAATGGATTTATTTTCTCCATTTCACGAAGAAGGTAGCGTTGTTCCTCCGATGATTGTTGGCCGCATCGAAGATCGTCCAATGTTTATTTTAGCAGATTGATTTACTGATGCTCTTCGATGTGAAGTGGTGGTTGTTTATAGTATTGAAGATTGTCTAATGTTTATATTCAAAAATGCTATTGGATTTGGACCAATGTTTATGTTATCTCATATTTCTGAGAATGCTATTAAAATTTAAGTGTCGTCGTTGCTTCGGTCTCAAGTGGCTTGTGCAATAGATTAGGGTTAGGGTAAGAAGACGTAGTTGTATACGTAGCTCTCCCCTCCTTAAGATTGTTGTTTCTCCTGAAACAATTTATTCTATCTCTACACAGAAATATAATTACAGTGCATAATATAAACATAGTTACAATTTGTATGTATTTATATCTTCTAGTTTAATTTCTTTTTTAACTAGGAGATTAGATATGTTTTCATACAATTTTGGATTCTCTAAATATAAAGATTGTTCTTCTATTTCATTCAAAAGTTCTATTATCTATAGTTATCTTACATTTCTCAAATTGAATTAATACATTATTTATGATTTAATTTTTTTATTTTCATTACAATTGGTACTTATTTCTATACAACTGTTTTTTACTAACAATTTTCCTCTTGCTATTTCTAATACAATATTTTCTCTTTTATTGATTGCTTTAGTACAATTTCTTGTTGTTATACAGTTTATGTATATTTCCAATTTATTTTAATCTTCTCCTTTCGAAATGTATTCTACATTTTCGTTTTCAATGATATATTTATCATTTATTTTTAATTCTTCTTTATTATTATTAGGTAAGCTAGTTACAAAATATTGATTGAATTCTAACATTTCTTCTGGTATACTTATTATAAATATAATTTCTTGATCGTGTAACCCTGTAGTTATTTTTATATTCTTTAGTTTATCAAACGCTACATATATGTGATTATTTCGTGAATACTGAGCATTAAATTTACCATTGTATTAAGTTTACTTGATAACATATTGTTTTGAATTTTTTCAATAATGCTTTTAATTTTATTAATTTTTTCAAGAACTTCTAAAGTTATTATTCTTTGTGTTATTGATGTACTTCCTACTTTGAGATTTTGAAAATCTTTACTTTTGTACATACTGTTAAATTCTGATTGTATAGTATCTATTTGCTTCTTCAGTTTATTATTAATGTCAATTTGCTTGTTAAATGTTACAATTAATTCATGGTTGTTACATTTATTTATATTCGATTGTTCTTCGATATTTTTTCGGTCGTTTTCATCTAATGTTCCAAACAAAAACTTAAGCATGTTACCACCAAGGTTTATTAAACTTCTCCTGTTTCTATGCAGTAATAAGCTACTGATTTCGGATTTAATAATGCGAATTTCTTGATATACTTCTGCGGGAAATTTAATATTTTTTCATTTGTAAATGTTACTGTCAATGTTATTCAAAACTTCATCGATTTGAGTGATATTGATTTTATGAACTACATATTTATAATCTCTAACTAGTTTAGCTTTCTTTAATTTTATTTTAGTTATATATGTGGGATAGGACACCGACGGGACAGATACATAAACCTCCACCTTACGTACGAACACATACTTCACATCACACCGTTACAGGAGACGAAGACATTTTCCCCTTTTTGCTTACACACCAATTTTGAGCATTCAGATTCCGAGTTTTAGTTTTCATTTAGGAGTTTCCATAAAGAACTCGTATGTAAAGCCGCGCTGAATAGTTTGCCGAACAAAGCCTCTTTTATTTATTATTCAAATAAGAAAAAACGGAATAAACAAGTGAAATATTAAAATAGTGAGTTTCGTTTTAATCGAAGAAGAAAGTTTACTACATATATGTTTTCAATTGTTATGTCACTAAATACTAGCTTAATTAAAAGAATGTGTATTAAGATTTTCATTATAACTTTTATTTATGCTAACAACTTGCGATCGGAAGCGGATCTATTCCCGATGGAATCTTTTGTGTAACTGAATCTTTCTTTGATGCTATTTTTGTGTTAGACTAAGTACTCCTAGGCCTTTCAAGTTTATTTCTCATAATTATGTCATCTTTGTTTTTGATTTTTGTCTTTCTATGACGTTGTATATTGATCCGTTCGTTTGTAAAAGAATCGCGGAGTAGTTTTATCATATTTTCTGTGATGATTTACTATAAAAGCTTTGCTACGAGTTTCTATGTAGTCTTCTCTAGTCTTATTGGTTTTCTCTATTCTTTTTTCTTTATTAGTTTGGTACGTTCTATATAATCTTTCTTTGTCTACATAGCCTGATTGTATATTAAAAGGTTTCTGCTTTGTATATTGTATCAATTCTATCGATTATTCCTAGTTCTTTCCCATTGGATAAACATCTATATTTTTCTAAGATTGTGCTATGAACACGTTCAATTGGGCTATTCCCTGTATGTGAGTTTGGGGTAGTATAATGTATTTCTATATTTAGATCTTGTAATATTTTTTTTATACTCAATTGATTAAACTCATTATCCATTACAATTTTATAAGGCTTGTTATGTTGAGAAATAAATTGCATTATTGTTTCTTTAATGGTTTTGCCATTACTATCTTTTATATATGTCAATGTCAATTTTTTACTGAATTTGTCAATAGTGGAAAGGAATTTAATATTTTTTATGTAAAATATATCGATGTGAATTATTTGATTGATGTCCGTTGGAGTCTCGGTCAATTTGAATTTTGGCTTGATCGGGTGCCTATTTGTTTTGCTTGCAGATGTTGCAACTATTAACAAAATCAATTACTAATTTTCTTAAATACGGATAGTAAATATATGGTTGAATTCCCAAGTGATTCTCTTCGATACCTGCATGAGCTGTTTCTAGTTTGTAATAAGAGTTTATTTTTTCTATAACTTTATTTTCATCTTCTAATTCTTGTGCTAGGTAACTACATTTATAAAATTTAATTATAGTTTTATCAAATAATTTGATTAATTTCTGTTGTAATTGATTGAAAATGTGATAGTCGTCACAATATATTCCTGTTTGTTTAATTTCTAAAACTTCCTTAATTTGTTCTTCAAATGTTTCAGAATCGATTATTGTAGGGGACAATTCGATTAACTTTCTGTTGCCTACTAAAATTTGCGTTCTTATTTTTCTTTCATTATAATCATTGCTAACCACTATCTGTTGTTTAAACTTGTTAACTGGCTTTTCTATTTAAGGAAAGTGATCTAACTGTTCTTCATCTTTTGAGTGGAATTTCTTCTAGGCTAGAATCATACAATTGATTAATTTCCCCAGTGTCTTTTATTTCCCTACTGAGGTAATCTGCCACTGTATTTTGACATCCTTTAAGGTACTCTATATCGAAGTTATATTTACCAAGTGATAGAATCCATCGCTGTAACCTTCCCGATATGTCTTTACCTATACTCTTTGTTTTCAACCATTTTAAAGGTTCGTGATCGGATTTTAACTGAAATTTTCTTCCGTATAGATAAGGTCTTAAATACTTGATTGACCAAACTATTGCTAATAGTTCTTTCTCTGTAGTAGAGTAGTTTCTCTCGTGGTATTTTAGAGCTTGGACTGGAGGTGAAACAATTAATTTTTTTAATGTTTCAAATGATTTCATGTACTCGATATTCTTAGTATCGATTTTGGTTCCTTTCTTTAAATATGTTGTCATTGGTTGGGCTACCTTAGCATAATCTTTTATAAATTTCCTAAAGAAACCAGTAAGACCAAGGAATGATTTTATTTCTTTAACGGTTGTCGGTACGTTCATGTTTTGTATTGCTATTATTTGTACATGTATACGACACAGATTTTATTAATGAGATCTCCCAGTATCTCGTTTATCATGCATTGAAAACTAGAAGGAGCATTTTTTAAGCCTAAAGGCATTCTAAGAAATTCAAAATGTCCTTGTGGAACACTGAATGCAGTTTTTTCTATGTCTTTTTCGTTGACTCTTATCTGGTGAAATCCTTTTGCTAGATCTAGTGTCATAAGATATTGCGATCTCCCTAACTTATCCAAGACATCGTCAATGTTTGGTAATGGATATATTCGATAGTTTCCTAATTAGTTGTCTAATTTTTTTTTGGAACTATCCAAATAGGTGAGTTATAAAGGCTTCTACTTTTTGTATAATTCCATTACTGAGCATTTCTTTAATTTGTTTAGCTATCCCATGCTCATGGACTTTTGGATATCGATAAATTTTTGTGAAAATAGGATTATCTGTCTTTGTCTTTATGGAATGAACTGTTTGAGTTGTGGAACTTAACAATTCTCCATACTTGTAGAATAAATCCTTATTTTTATTTAAAAATTCTCTTAGTATATTCTTTTCTTCTTCATTCAAGTCTTTGTGTAAGAGTTTGCTCATTTCCATTGAGTTATCTTCTAACACATGAATTTCGTCATATTGAAAAGGACATTGATCATTTCCATTGATATATTCTTTTTCTTTAACTGGGAGAGAAACAAAAGGAATTCTATTCTGATTTATTTCTAAATATTTATATTTATATTAATTATACCCCCTATGGCATTTAAAAAATTCGATCCTATGATCGCATCAAAATTTTTGTTTTCAAAATTCAATAATTTCCATCCCATTGTGGCGTCTTCCAAAAATTCTTCAGGTATTTTTGTTATTATTTGTTCTCTTATAAAAATATGTGAATTGACGGTATTCACTTTTATTTCTTTTTCTAATTTCATTCTTGTACAGGATTTAAGTTTTTTTGTATCGAGGAGTTTCATAGTAGATCCTGTGTCTACTAAGGCTTTTATATTTTCTTTTTGAACTGTAAGTACTACGATGGGAAGTGTCAAAGCCCCTCTGCTATAAAATTTACTTCTTCATTAAATGTTTGTTGTTCACTGAGGCGATTAACATCCATTGGTTGTTCTCGATTATTATTAAATCTCCTAACTTGGCTTGAGCTTGGCTGATTATTATTTAATCCCTTCCAATTATTATTATTATTATAACTTTGCCTTTGATAATTTTCATTAAAACCAAACCTATGACCTTGATTAGGGTTTAAATTTCCAAATATTCTGTTGTTGTTGTATCTAACCTGCTCAGATGATATTCTATTCTGATGTCTTAAATTATTATTATTTTGATTAAATTTATTTTGGTTATAATTTTGATGTCCCTGATTTTGTCTAGGAGAATTATACTTATGGTGTTTCCTACTAAAGCCCTTGTTTGGTTCACTTTGATTTCTTACACGAATCATATCATTGGCTTCTAAGATTTCATAAGCTTCAACCATATTTTTACAACTATAGGCGATAACTATAGCTTTTTGTGAAGGGTTTTAATTATGTTTAAAATTTTCAAATACCAGAACTTCATTATTTGCCTATGTGTACATTAAATTTGGTTCTAATTGCGTTTTAGTTTGCAATTTTTGTAATAAAAAGTCTAATTTTTAATACAATTCAAAAGTGTTAGGTTCAACAATACAACCAATTTCTTGAGATAACTGAATATAAGTTTCTTTTATTGAAAATAATCTTATTAAGTTTACCTTAATGTTCTTTCACGACGATAAATGTGGTAAGCTGTTAGTTGCCCTTACCGCTTCTCCTTGAATTTTTGAGTGGATTATTAATGTAGCCTTTATCTGATTGTCCTGCAGCAAGACTTGGTTTAGAAAGTAGTCCACTGTTGATATAAACAGTGCCAGATTGCAATTTTTTGATTCGCTGAATGGATTTATTTTCTCCATTTCACGAAGAAGGTAGCGTTGTTCCTCCGATGATTGTTGGCCGCATCGAAGATCGTCCAATGTTTATTTTAGCAGATTGATTTACTGATGCTCTTCGATGTGAAGTGGTGGTTGTTTATAGTATTGAAGATTGTCTAATGTTTATATTCAAAAATGCTATTGGATTTGGACCAATGTTTATGTTATCTCATATTTCTGAGAATGCTATTAAAATTTAAGTGTCGTCGTTGCTTCGGTCTCAAGTGGCTTGTGCAATAGATTAGGGTTAGGGTAAGAAGACGTAGTTGTATACGTAGCTCTCCCCTCCTTAAGATTGTTGTTTCTCCTGAAACAATTTATTCTATCTCTACACAGAAATATAATTACAGTGCATAATATAAAAATAGTTACAATTTGTATGTATTTATATCTTCTAGTTTAATTTCTTTTTTAATTAGGAGATTAGATATGTTTTCATACAATTTTGGATTCTCTAAATATAAAGATTGTTCTTCTATTTCATTCAAAAGTTCTATTATCTATAGTTATCTTACATTTCTCAAATTGAATTAATACATTATTTATGATTTTATTTTTTTTATTTTCATTACAATTGGTACTTATTTCTATACAACTGTTTTTTACTAACAATTTTCCTCTTGCTATTTCTAATACAATATTTTCTCTTTTATTGATTGCTTTAGTACAATTTCTTGTTGTTATACAGTTTATGTATATTTCCAATTTATTTTAATCTTCTCCTTTCGAAATGTATTCTACATTTTCGTTTTCAATGATATATTTATCATTTATTTTTAATTCTTCTTTATTATTATTAGGTAAGCTAGTTACAAAATATTGATTGAATTCTAACATTTCTTCTCGTATACTTATTATAAATATAATTTCTTGATCGTGTAACCCTGTAGTTATTTTTATATTCTTTAGTTTATCAAACGCTACATATATGTGATTATTTCGTGAATACTGAGCATTAAATTTACCATTGTATTAAGTTTACTTGATAACATATTGTTTTGGATTTTTTCAATAATGCTTTTAATTTTATTAATTTTTTCAAGAACTTCTAAAGTTATTATTCTTTGTGTTATTGATGTACTTCCTACTTTGAGATTTTGAAAATCTTTACTTTTGTACATACTGTTAAATTCTGATTGTATAGTATCTATTTGCTTCTTCAGTTTATTATTAATGTCAATTTGCTTGTTAAATGTTACAATTAATTCATGGTTGTTACATTTATTTATATTCGATTGTTCTTCGATATTTTTTCGGTCGTTTTCATCTAATGTTCCAAACAAAAACTTAAGCATGTTACCACCAAGGTTTATTAAACTTCTCCTGTTTCTATGCAGAAATAAGCTACTGATTTCGGATTTAATAATGCGAATTTCTTGATATACTTCTGCGGGAAATTTAATATTTTTTCATTTGTAAATGTTACTGTCAATGTTATTCAAAACTTCATCGATTTGAGTGATATTGATTTTATGAACTACATATTTATAATCTCTAACTAGTTTAGCTTTCTTTAATTTTATTTTAGTTATATATGTGGGATAGGACACCGACGGGACAGATACATAAACCTCCACCTTACGTACGAACACATACTTCACATCACACCGTTACAGGAGACGAAGACATTTTCCCCTTTTTGCTTACACACCAATTTTGAGCATTCAGATTCCGAGTTTTAGTTTTCATTTAGGAGTTTCCATAAAGAACTCGTATGTAAAGCCGCGCTGAATAGTTTGCCGAACAAAGCCTCTTTTATTTATTATTCAAATAAGAAAAAACGGAATAAACAAGTGAAATATTAAAATAGTGAGTTTCGTTTTAATCGAAGAAGAAAGTTTACTACATATATGTTTTCAATTGTTATGTCACTAAATACTAGCTTAATTAAAAGAATGTGTATTAAGATTTTCATTATAACTTTTATTTATGCTAACAACTTGCGATCGGAAGCGGATCTGTTCCCGATGGAATCTTTTGTGTAACTGAATCTTTCTTTGATGCTATTTTTGTGTTAGACTAAGTACTCCTAGGCCTTTCAAGTTTATTTCTCATAATTATGTCATCTTTGTTTTTGATTTTTGTCTTTCTATGACGTTGTATATTGATCCGTTCGTTTGTAAAAGAATCGCGGAGTAGTTTTATCATATTTTCTGTGATGATTTACTATAAAAGCTTTGCTACGAGTTTCTATGTAGTCTTCTCTAGTCTTATTGGTTTTCTCTATTCTTTTTTCTTTATTAGTTTGGTACGTTCTATATAATCTTTCTTTGTCTACATAGCCTGATTGTATATTAAAAGGTTTCTGCTTTGTATATTGTATCAATTCTATCGATTATTCCTAGTTCTTTCCCATTGGATAAACATCTATATTTTTCTAAGATTGTGCTATGAACACGTTCAATTGGGCTATTCCCTGTATGTGAGTTTGGGGTAGTATAATGTATTTCTATATTTAGATCTTGTAATATTTTTTTTATACTCAATTGATTAAACTCATTATCCATTACAATTTTATAAGGCTTGTTATGTTGAGAAATAAATTGCAATATTGTTTCTTTTTTTTGGTTTTGCCATTACTATCTTTTATATATGTCAATGTCAATTTTTTACTGAATTTGTCAATAGTGGAAAGGAATTTAATATTTTTTATGTAAAATATATCGATGTGAATTATTTGATTGATGTCCGTTGGAGTCTCGGTCAATTTGAATTTTGGCTTGATCGGGTGCCTATTTGTTTTGCTTGCAGATGTTGCAACTATTAACAAAATCAATTACTAATTTTCTTAAATACGGATAGTAAATATATGGTTGAATTCCCAAGTGATTCTCTTCGATACCTGCATGAGCTGTTTCTAGTTTGTAATAAGAGTTTATTTTTTCTATAACTTTATTTTCATCTTCTAATTCTTGTGCTAGGTAACTACATTTATAAAATTTAATTATAGTTTTATCAAATAATTTGATTAATTTCTGTTGTAATTGATTGAAAATGTGATAGTCGTCACAATATATTCCTGTTTGTTTAATTTCTAAAACTTCCTTAATTTGTTCTTCAAATGTTTCAGAATCGATTATTGTAGGGGACAATTCGATTAACTTTCTGTTGCCTACTAAAATTTGCGTTCTTATTTTTCTTTCATTATAATCATTGCTAACCACTATCTGTTGTTTAAACTTGTTAACTGGCTTTTCTATTTAAGGAAAGTGATCTAACTGTTCTTCATCTTTTGAGTGGAATTTCTTCTAGGCTAGAATCATACAATTGATTAATTTACCCAGTGTCTTTTATTTCCCTACTGAGGTAATCTGCCACTGTATTTTGACATCCTTTAAGGTACTCTATATCGAAGTTATATTTACCAAGTGATAGAATCCATCGCTGTAACCTTCCCGATATGTCTTTACCTATACTCTTTGTTTTCAACCATTTTAAAGGTTCGTGATCGGATTTTAACTGAAATTTTCTTCCGTATAGATAAGGTCTTAAATACTTGATTGACCAAACTATTGCTAATAGTTTTTTCTCTGTAGTAGAGTAGTTTCTCTCGTGGTATTTTAGAGCTTGGACTGGAGGTGAAACAATTAATTTTTTTAATGTTTCAAATGATTTCATGTACTCGATATTCTTAGTATCGATTTTGGTTCCTTTCTTTAAATATGTTGTCATTGGTTGGGCTACCTTAGCATAATCTTTTATAAATTTCCTAAAGAAATTCAAAATGTCCTTGTGGAACACTGAATGCAGTTTTTTCTATGTCTTTTTCGTTGACTCTTATCTGGTGAAATCCTTTTGCTAGATCTAGTGTCATAAGATATTGCGATCTCCCTAACTTATCCAAGACATCGTCAATGTTTGGTAATGGATATATTCGATAGTTTCCTAATTAGTTGTCTAATTTTTTTTTTGGAACTATCCAAATAGGTGAGTTATAAAGGCTTCTACTTTTTTGTATAATTCCATTACTGAGCATTTCTTTAATTTGTTTAGCTATCCCATGCTCATGGACTTTTGGATATCGATAAATTTTTGTGAAAATAGGATTATCTGTCTTTGTCTTTATGGAATGAACTGTTTGAGTTGTGGAACTTAATAATTCTCCATACTTGTAGAATAAATCCTTATTTTTATTTAAAAATTCTATTAGTATATTCTTTTCTTCTTCATTCAAGTCTTTGTGTAAGAGTTTGCTCATTTCCATTGAGTTATCTTCTAACACATGAATTTCGTCATATTGAAAAGGACATTGATCATTTCCATTGATATATTCTTTTTCTTTGACTGGGAGAGAAACAAAAGGAATTCTATTCTGATTTATTTCTAAATATTTATATTTATATTAATTATACCCCCTATGGCATTTAAAAAATTCGATCCTATGATCGCATCAAAATTTTTGTTTTCAAAATTCAATAATTTCCATCCCATTGTGGCGTCTTCCAAAAATTCTTCAGGTATTTTTGTTATTATTTGTTCTCTTATAAAAATATGTGAATTGACGGTATTCACTTTTATTTCTTTTTCTAATTTCATTCTTGTACAGGATTTAAGTTTTTTTGTATCGAGGAGTTTCATAGTAGATCCTGTGTCTACTAAGGCTTTTATATTTTCTTTTTGAACTGTAAGTACTACGATGGGAAGTGTCAAAGCCCCTCTGCTATAAAATTTACTTCTTCATTAAATGTTTGTTGTTCACTGAGGCGATTAACATCCATTGGTTGTTCTCGATTATTATTAAATCTCCTAACTTGGCTTGAGCTTGGCTGATTATTATTTAATCCCTTCCAATTATTATTATTATTATAACTTTGCCTTTGATAATTTTCATTAAAACCAAACCTATGACCTTGATTAGGGTTTAAATTTCCAAATATTCTGTTGTTGTTGTATCTAACCTGCTCAGATGATATTCTATTCTGATGTCTTAAATTATTATTATTTTAATTAAATTTATTTTGGTTATAATTTTGATGTCCCTGATTTTGTCTAGGAGAATTATACTTATGGTGTTTCCTACTAAAGCCCTTGTTTGGTTCACTTTGATTTCTTACACGAATCATATCATTGGCTTCTAAGATTTCATAAGCTTCAACCATATTTTTACAACTATAGGCGATAACTATAGCTTTTTTTGAAGGTTTAAATTACGTTTAAAATTTTCAAATACCAGAACTTCATTATTTGCCTGTGTGTACATTAAATTTGGTTCTAATTGCGTTTTAGTTTGCAATTTTTGTACTAAAAAGTCTAATTTTTAATACAATTCAAAAGTGTTAGGTTCAACAATACAACCAATTTCTTGGGATACCTTAACATAAATTTCGTCATATTGAAAAGGACATTGATCATTTCCATTGATATATTCTTTTTCTTTGACTGGGAGAGAAACAAAAGGAATTCTATTCTGATTTATTTCTAAATATTTATATTTATATTAATTATACCCCCTATGGCATTTAAAAAATTCGATCCTATGATCGCATCAAAATTTTTGTTTTCAAAATTCATTAATTTCCATCCCATTGTGGCGTCTTCCAAAAATTCTTCAGGTATTTTTGTTATTATTTGTTCTGTTATAAAAATATGTGAATTGACGGTATTCACTTTTATTTCTTTTTCTAATTTCATTCTTGTACAGGATTTAAGTTTTTTTGTATCGAGGAGTTTCATAGTAGATCCTGTGTCTACTAAGGCTTTTATATTTTCTTTTTGAACTGTAAGTACTACGATGGGAAGTGTCAAAGCCCCTCTGCTATAAAATTTACTTCTTCATTAATTGTTTGTTGTTCACTGAGGCGATTAACATCCATTGGTTGTTCTCGATTATTATTAAATCTATTAACTTGGCTTGAGCTTGGCTTATTATTATTTTGTCCCTTCCAATTATTATTATTATTATAACTTTGCCTTTGATAATTTTCATTAAAACCAAACCTTTGACCTTGATTAGGGTTTAAATTTTCAAATATTCTGTTGTTGTTGTACCTACTCAGATGTTATTCTATTCTGATGTCTTACTCAGATGTTATTCTATTCTGATGTCTTAAATTATTATTATTGTGATTAAATTTATTTTGGTTATAATTTTGATGTCCCTGATTTTGTCTAGGAGAATTATACTTATGGTGTTTCCTACTAAAGCCCTTGTTTGGTTCACTTTGATTTCTTACACGAATCATATCATTGGCTTCTAAGATTTCATAAGCTTCAACCATATTTTTACAACTATAGGCGATAACTATAGCTTTTTGTGAAGGGTTTTAATTATGTTTAAAATTTTCAAATACCAGAACTTCATTATTTGCCTATGTGTACATTAAATTTGGTTCTAATTGCGTTTTAGTTTGCAATTTTTGTAATAAAAAGTCTAATTTTTAATACAATTCAAAAGTGTTAGGTTCAACAATACAACCAATTTCTTGAGATAACTGAATATAAGTTTCTTTTATTGAAAATAATCTTATTAAGTTTACCTTAATGTTCTTTCACGACGATAAATGTGGTAAGCTGTTAGTTGCCCTTACCGCTTCTCCTTGAATTTTTGAGTGGATTATTAATGTAGCCTTTATCTGATTGTCCTGCAGCAAGACTTGGTTTAGAAAGTAGTCCACTGTTGATATAAACAGTGCCAGATTGCAATTTTTTGATTCGCTGAATGGATTTATTTTCTCCATTTCACGAAGAAGGTAGCGTTGTTCCTCCGATGATTGTTGGCCGCATCGAAGATCGTCCAATGTTTATTTTAGCAGATTGATTTACTGATGCTCTTCGATGTGAAGTGGTGGTTGTTTATAGTATTGAAGATTGTCTAATGTTTATATTCAAAAATGCTATTGGATTTGGACCAATGTTTATGTTATCTCATATTTCTGAGAATGCTATTAAAATTTAAGTGTCGTCGTTGCTTCGGTCTCAAGTGGCTTGTGCAATAGATTAGGGTTAGGGTAAGAAGACGTAGTTGTATACGTAGCTCTCCCCTCCTTAAGATTGTTGTTTCTCCTGAAACAATTTATTCTATCTCTACACAGAAATATAATTACAGTGCATAATATAAAAATAGTTACAATTTGTATGTATTTATATCTTCTAGTTTAATTTCTTTTTTAATTAGGAGATTAGATATGTTTTCATACAATTTTGGATTCTCTAAATATAAAGATTGTTCTTCTATTTCATTCAAAAGTTCTATTATCTATAGTTATCTTACATTTCTCAAATTGAATTAATACATTATTTATGATTTTATTTTTTTTATTTTCATTACAATTGGTACTTATTTCTATACAACTGTTTTTTACTAACAATTTTCCTCTTGCTATTTCTAATACAATATTTTCTCTTTTATTGATTGCTTTAGTACAATTTCTTGTTGTTATACAGTTTATGTATATTTCCAATTTATTTTAATCTTCTCCTTTCGAAATGTATTCTACATTTTCGTTTTCAATGATATATTTATCATTTATTTTTAATTCTTCTTTATTATTATTAGGTAAGCTAGTTACAAAATATTGATTGAATTCTAACATTTCTTCTGGTATACTTATTATAAATATAATTTCTTGATCGTGTAACCCTGTAGTTATTTTTATATTCTTTAGTTTATCAAACGCTACATATATGTGATTATTTCGTGAATACTGAGCATTAAATTTACCATTGTATTAAGTTTACTTGATAACATATTGTTTTGAATTTTTTCAATAATGCTTTTAATTTTATTAATTTTTTCAAGAACTTCTAAAGTTATTATTCTTTGTGTTATTGATGTACTTCCTACTTTGAGATTTTGAAAATCTTTACTTTTGTACATACTGTTAAATTCTGATTGTATAGTATCTATTTGCTTCTTCAGTTTATTATTAATGTCAATTTGCTTGTTAAATGTTACAATTAATTCATGGTTGTTACATTTATTTATATTCGATTGTTCTTCGATATTTTTTCGGTCGTTTTCATCTAATGTTCCAAACAAAAACTTAAGCATGTTACCACCAAGGTTTATTAAACTTCTCCTGTTTCTATGCAGTAATAAGCTACTGATTTCGGATTTAATAATGCGAATTTCTTGATATACTTCTGCGGGAAATTTAATATTTTTTCATTTGTAAATGTTACTGTCAATGTAATTCAAAACTTCATCGATTTGAGTGATATTGATTTTATGAACTACATATTTATAATCTCTAACTAGTTTAGCTTTCTTTAATTTTATTTAAGTTATATATGTGGGATAGGACACCGACGGGACAGATACATAAACCTCCACCTTACGTACGAACACATACTTCACATCACACCGTTACAGGAGACGAAGACATTTTCCCCTTTTTGCTTACACACCAATTTTGAGCATTCAGATTCCGAGTTTTAGTTTTCATTTAGGAGTTTCCATAAAGAACTCGTATGTAAAGCCGCGCTGAATAGTTTGCCGAACAAAGCCTCTTTTATTTATTATTCAAATAAGAAAAAACGGAATAAACAAGTGAAATATTAAAATAGTGAGTTTCGTTTTAATCGAAGAAGAAAGTTTACTACATATATGTTTTCAATTGTTATGTCACTAAATACTAGCTTAATTAAAAGAATGTGTATTAAGATTTTCATTATAACTTTTATTTATGCTAACAACTTGCGATCGGAAGCGGATCTGTTCCCGATGGAATCTTTTGTGTAACTGAATCTTTCTTTGATGCTATTTTTGTGTTAGACTAAGTACTCCTAGGCCTTTCAAGTTTATTTCTCATAATTATGTCATCTTTGTTTTTGATTTTTGTCTTTCTATGACGTTGTATATTGATCCGTTCGTTTGTAAAAGAATCGCGGAGTAGTTTTATCATATTTTCTGTGATGATTTACTATAAAAGCTTTGCTACGAGTTTCTATGTAGTCTTCTCTAGTCTTATTGGTTTTCTCTATTCTTTTTTCTTTATTAGTTTGGTACGTTCTATATAATCTTTCTTTGTCTACATAGCCTGATTGTATATTAAAAGGTTTCTGCTTTGTATATTGTATCAATTCTATCGATTATTCCTAGTTCTTTCCCATTGGATAAACATCTATATTTTTCTAAGATTGTGCTATGAACACGTTCAATTGGGCTATTCCCTGTATGTGAGTTTGGGGTAGTATAATGTATTTCTATATTTAGATCTTGTAATATTTTTTTTATACTCAATTGATTAAACTCATTATCCATTACAATTTTATAAGGCTTGTTATGTTGAGAAATAAATTGCATTATTGTTTCTTTAATGGTTTTGCCATTACTATCTTTTATATATGTCAATGTCAATTTTTTACTGAATTTGTCAATAGTGGAAAGGAATTTAATATTTTTTATGTAAAATATATCGATGTGAATTATTTGATTGATGTCCGTTGGAGTCTCGGTCAATTTGAATTTTGGCTTGATCGGGTGCCTATTTGTTTTGCTTGCAGATGTTGCAACTATTAACAAAATCAATTACTAATTTTCTTAAATACGGATAGTAAATATATGGTTGAATTCCCAAGTGATTCTCTTCGATACCTGCATGAGCTGTTTCTAGTTTGTAATAAGAGTTTATTTTTTCTATAACTTTATTTTCATCTTCTAATTCTTGTGCTAGGTAACTACATTTATAAAATTTAATTATAGTTTTATCAAATAATTTGATTAATTTCTGTTGTAATTGATTGAAAATGTGATAGTCGTCACAATATATTCCTGTTTGTTTAATTTCTAAAACTTCCTTAATTTGTTCTTCAAATGTTTCAGAATCGATTATTGTAGGGGACAATTCGATTAACTTTCTGTTGCCTACTAAAATTTGCGTTCTTATTTTTCTTTCATTATAATCATTGCTAACCACTATCTGTTGTTTAAACTTGTTAACTGGCTTTTCTATTTAAGGAAAGTGATCTAACTGTTCTTCATCTTTTGAGTGGAGTTTCTTCTTGGCTAGAATCATACAATTGATTAATTTCCCCAGTGTCTTTTATTTCCCTACTGAGGTAATCTGCCACTGTATTTTGACATCCTTTAAGGTACTCTATATCGAAGTTATATTTACCAAGTGATAGAATCCATCGCTGTAACCTTCCCGATATGTCTTTACCTATACTCTTTGTTTTCAACCATTTTAAAGGTTGGTGATCGGATTTTAACTGAAATTTTCTTCCGTAGAGATAAGGTCTTAAATACTTGATTGACCTATTACTATTGCTAATAGTTCTTTCTCTGTAGTAGAGTAGTTTCTCTCGTGGTATTTTAGAGCTTGGACTGGAGGTGAAACAATTAATTTTTTTAATGTTTCAAATGATTTCATGTACTCGATATTCTTAGAATCGATTTTGGTTCCTTTCTTTAAATATGTTGTCATTGGTTGGGCTACCTTAGCATAATCTTTTATAAATTTCCTAAAGAAACCAGTAAGACCAAGGAATGATTTTATTTCTTTAACGGTTGTCGGTACGTTCATGTTTTGTATTGCTATTATTTTATCTTGATTGGTTTAAGCTCCCTTGTCTGTAATCGTGTGTCCAAGAAACTTCGTTTCTTTCACAAGAAAGTCGCATTTGTCTATTTGAATTTTTAAGTTGAATTCTCTTAGCTTTTGAAATATTTTATTCAGGTTTGTTATGTGCTCTATCAGAGAATTTGAAAAAATCAATATGTCATACATGTATACGACACAGATTTTATTAATGAGATCTCCCAGTATCTCGTTTATCATGCATTGAAAACTAGAAGGAGCATTTTTTAAGCCTAAAGGCATTCTAAGAAATTCAAAATGTCCTTGTGGAACACTGAATGCAGTTTTTTCTATGTCTTTTTCGTTGACTCTTATCTGGTGAAATCCTTTTGCTAGATCTAGTGTCATAAGATATTGCGATCTCCCTAACTTATCCAAGACATCGTCAATGTTTGGTAATGGATATATTCGATAGTTTCCTAATTAGTTGTCTAATTTTTTTTTGGAACTATCCCAATAGGTGAGTTATAAAGGCTTCTACTTTTTTGTATAATTCCATTACTGAGCATTTCTTTAATTTGTTTAGCTATCCCATGCTCATGGACTTTTGGATATCGATAAATTTTTGTGAAAATAGGATTATCTGTCTTTGTCTTTATGGAATGAACTGTTTGAGTTGTGGAACGTAACAATTCTCCATACTTGTAGAATAAATCCTTATTTTTATTTAAAAATTCTCTTAGTATATTCTTTTCTTCTTCATTCAAGTCTTTGTGTAAGAGTTTGCTCATTTCCATTGAGTTATCTTCTAACACATGAATTTCGTCATATTGAAAAGGACATTGATCATTTCCATTGATATATTCTTTTTCTTTGACTGGGAGAGAAACAAAAGGAATTCTATTCTGATTTATTTCTAAATATTTATATTTATATTAATTATACCCCCTACGTCATTTAAAAAATTCGATCCTATGATCGCATCAAAATTTTTGTTTTCAAAATTCAATAATTTCCATCCCATTGTGGCGTCTTCCAAAAATTCTTCAGGTATTTTTGTTATTATTTGTTCTCTTATAAAAATATGTGAATTGACGGTATTCACTTTTATTTCTTTTTCTAATTTCATTCTTGTACAGGATTTAAGTTTTTTTGTATCGAGGAGTTTCATAGTAGATCCTGTGTCTACTAAGGCTTTTATATTTTCTTTTTGAACTGTAAGTACTACGATGGGAAGTGTCAAAGCCCCTCTGCTATAAAATTTACTTCTTCATTAAATGTTTGTTGTTCACTGAGGCGATTAACATCCATTGGTTGTTCTCGATTATTATTAAATCTCCTAACTTGGCTTGAGCTTGGCTGATTATTATTTAATCCCTTCCAATTATTATTATTATTATAACTTTGCCTTTGATAATTTTCATTAAAACCAAACCTATGACCTTGATTAGGGTTTAAATTTCCAAATATTCTGTTGTTGTTGTATCTAACCTGCTCAGATGATATTCTATTCTGATGTCTTAAATTATTATTATTTTGATTAAATTTATTTTGGTTATAATTTTGATGTCCCTGATTTTGTCTAGGAGAATTATACTTATGGTGTTTCCTACTAAAGCCCTTGTTTGGTTCACTTTGATTTCTTACACGAATCATATCATTGGCTTCTAAGATTTCATAAGCTTCAACCATATTTTTACAACTATAGGCGATAACTATAGCTTTTTTTGAAGGTTTAAATTACGTTTAAAATTTTCAAATACCAGAACTTCATTATTTGCCTGTGTGTACATTAAATTTGGTTCTAATTGCTTTTTAGTTTGCAATTTTTGTACTAAAAAGTCTAATTTTTAATACAATTCAAAAGTGTTAGGTTCAACAATACAACCAATTTCTTGAGATACCTTAACATAAATTTCGTCATATTGAAAAGGACATTGATCATTTCCATTGATATATTCTTTTTCTTTGACTGGGAGAGAAACAAAAGGAATTCTATTCTGATTTATTTCTAAATATTTATATTTATATTAATTATACCCCCTATGGCATTTAAAGAATTCGATCCTATGATCGCATCAAAATTTTTGTTTTCAAAATTCATTAATTTCCATCCCATTGTGGCGTCTTCCAAAAATTCTTCAGGTATTTTTGTTATTATTTGTTCTGTTATAAAAATATGTGAATTGACATTATTCACTTTTATTTCTTTTTCTAATTTCATTCTTGTACAGGATTTAAATTTTTTTGTATCGAGGAGTTTCATAGTAGATCCTGTGTCTACTAAGGCTTTTATATTTTCTTTTTGAACTGTAAGTACTACGATGGGAAGTGTCAAAGCCCCTCTGCTATAAAATTTACTTCTTCATTAATTGTTTGTTGTTCACTGAGGCGATTAACATCCATTGGTTGTTCTCGATTATTATTAAATCTATTAACTTGGCTTGAGCTTGGCTTATTATTATTTTGTCCCTTCCAATTATTATTATTATTATAACTTTGCCTTTGATAATTTTCATTAAAACCAAACCTTTGACCTTGATTAGGGTTTAAATTTCAAAATATTCTGTTGTTGTTGTATCTAACCTGCTCAGATGTTATTCTATTCTGATGTCTTAAATTATTATTATTGTGATTAAATTTATTTTGGTTATAATTTTGATGTCCCTGATTTTGTCTAGGAGAATTATACTTATGGTGTTTCCTACTAAAGCCCTTGTTTGGTTCACTTTGATTTCTTACACGAATCATATCATTGGCTTCTAAGACTTCATAAGCTTCAACCATATTTTTACAACTATAGGCGATAACTATAGCTTTTTTTGAAGGTTTAAATTACGTTTAAAATTTTCAAATACCAGAACTTCATTATTTGCCTGTGTTTACATTAAATTTGGTTCTAATTGCGTTTTAGTTTTTTTTGTTTTTTTGTAATAAAAAGTCTAATTTTTAATACAATTCAAAAGTGTTAGGTTCAACAATACAACCAATTTCTTGAGATAACTGAATATAAGTTTCTTTTATTGAAAATAATCTTATTAAGTTTACCTTAATGTTCTTCCACGACGATAAATGTGGTAAGCTGTTAGTTGCCCTTAACGCTTCTCCTTGAATTTTTGAGTGGATTATTAATGTAGCCTTTATCTGATTGTCCTGCAGCAAGACTTGGTTTAGAAAGTAGTCCACTGTTGAAATAAACAGTGCCAGATTGCAATTTTTTGATCCGCTGAATGGATTTATTTTCTCCATTTCACGAAGAAGGTAGCGTTGTTCCTCCGATGATTGTTGGCCGCATCGAAGATCGTCCAATGTTTATTTTAGCAGATTGATTTACTGATGCTCTTCGATGTGAAGTGGTGGTTGTTTATAGTATTGAAGATTGTCTAATGTTTATATTCAAAAATGCTATTGGATTTGGACCAATGTTTATGTTATCTCATATTTCTGAGAATGCTATTAAAATTTAAGTGTCGTCGTTGCTTCGGTCTCAAGTGGCTTGTGCAATAGATTAGGGTTAGGGTAAGAAGACGTAGTTGTATACGTAGCTCTCCCCTCCTTAAGATTGTTGTTTCTCCTGAAACAATTTATTCTATCTCTACACAGAAATATAATTACAGTGCATAATATAAAAATAGTTACAATTTGTATGTATTTATATCTTCTAGTTTAATTTCTTTTTTAATTAAGAGATTAGATATGTTTTTATACAATTTTGGATTCTCTAAATATAAAGATTGTTCTTCTATCTCATTCAAAAGTTCTATTATCTATAGTTATCTTACATTTCTCAAATTGAATTAATACATTATTTATGATTTTATTTTTTTTCTTTTCATTTCAATTGGTACTTATTTCTATACAACTGTTTTTTACTAACAATTTTCCTCTTGCTATTTCTAATACAATATTTTCTCTTTTATTGATTACTTTAGTACAATTTCTTGTTGTTATACAGTTTATGTATATTTCCAATTTATTTTAATCTTCTCCTTTCGAAATGTATTCTACATTTTCGTTTTCAATGATATATTTATCATTTATTTTTAATTCTTCTTTATTATTATTAGGTAAGCTAGTTACAAAATATTGATTGAATTCTAACATTTCTTCTGGTATACTTATTATAAATATAATTTCTTGATCGTGTAACCCTGTAGTTATTTTTATATTCTTTAGTTTATTAAACGCTACATATATGTGATTATTTCGTGAATACTGAGCATTAAATTTACCATTGTATTAAGTTTACTTGATAACATATTGTTTTGAATTTTTTCAATAATGCTTTTAATTTTATTAATTTTTTCAAGAACTTCTAAAGTTATTATTCTTTGTGTTATTGATGTACTTCCTACTTTGAGATTTTGAAAATCTTTACTTTTGTACATACTGTTAAATTCTGATTGTATAGTATCTATTTGCTTCTTCAGTTTATTATTAATGTCAATTTGCTTGTTAAATGTTACAATTAATTCATGGTTGTTATATTTATTTATATTCGATTGTTCTTCGATATTTTTTCGGTCGTTTTCATCTAATGTTCCAAACAAAAACTTAAGCATGTTACCACCAAGGTTTATTAAACTTCTCCTGTTTCTATGCAGTAATAAGCTACTGATTTCGGATTTAATAATGCGAATTTCTTGATATACTTCTGCGGGAAATTTAATATTTTTTCATTTGTAAATGTCACTGTCAATGTTATTCAAAACTTCATCGATTTGAGTGATATTGATTTTATGAACTACATGTTTATAATCTCTAACTAGTTTAGCTTTCTTTAATTTTATTTTAGTATAACCTTCTTGGTTATATATGTGGGATAGGACACCGACGGGACAGATACATAAACCTCCACCTTACGTACGAACACATACTTCACATCACACCGTTACAGGAGACGAAGACATTTTCCCCTTTTTGCTTACACACCAGTTTTGAGCATTCAGATTCCGAGTTTTAGTTTTCATTTAGGAGTTTCCATTAAGAACTCGAAAGCCGCGCTGAATAGTTTGCCGAACAAAGCCTCTTTTATTTATAATTCAAATAAGAAAAAACGTAATAAACAAGTGAAATATTAAAATAGTGTGTTTCGTTTTAATCGAAGAAGAAAGATTACTACAATTGGGGGCTCTGACCGTGATTGAAAGTTGAGCATAAATTAAAAGATAATCGTGGAAAAAAAAAGCAAAAGGGCATCATCCCTAGTGATTGAAAATTAACTTAACTAATCGCGAAAAGTTTCACCAGCAAAACAAAGAAGAGGGCATCATCCCTAGTGATAATTTTAATAAATTTAAAACGCATCATAAAGAATCCAAAAAAAAAAAAAATATATACACAGTATAAAAAACTAAAGCCAGAACAACTGCTAAGTTTTCTGTGCAACAGTTTAAATTTTCGCGAGTGGCTGTGTAGCAGAAAAGAAAATACAGCAACGAAAAAAAAGAGAAACCAAAACAAGTTTTCTGTGCAACATTTTAAATTTTCGAAGTGCGCGAGTGGATGTGTAGCAGAAAGAGAAATACAGCAACGAAAAAAAAGAAACCAAAACAAGTTTTCCGTGCAACACATTAACTATTTTGCAAGTGTGCGAGTATGTGTAAAAACAAATAACGCAATAAAACTGTAAATAAAAAAGAGAACGAACGCCACAACAACCACCAAGTTTTCTGTGCAAAGGTGTGAGTGTTAGTTTGAAAACGAAAAATTAACACAGTACACAGCAATTACACACATCTCGAAAACATAAAAAAGAAGAAAAAACAGTTGTGGTGCGTGCAAAACAAACAGTGAAAAAAAAGGGCAACAACAAAAGGCGATACCGCGTTTCCCCTTTTAGCCAATCGAAAATAAAAGCAAAAACGAGAAACAGACGATATCGCTGTTGTATGCTCCAACGAGAACAATAAAAAAACAAAAAAGAACAACCAACGAAGAGACGATTGATGACAGCAGCAAGGCAGCAGGCAGCAGGCAGCAGATATATAGGGTAAGAGGTTGTTTGTTCGGCAAATAAAAAGAAAATTAAAATTAATTGATTTTGAAAAAATATAAAATATAACTTTGATTGTTGTCTTTGGTTATTTAGTTTTCTTTATGATAACACTAAAATTATTTTAAAGGAAAAAACTTAATATAAAAAATAAAACAAAAGTAGAAATTGTGAGTGAATTATTTTTATTGTAATGGATGCTCAAACGATTTTGGGGATGACCGTTGAGGTCTTAAAAGAGAATTTAGGGCAACTTAATCTACCGACGACAGGACTGGAAACGGCACTACAAGACAGACTCCTAGAATACTACCAGCTGTCCCGGCCGCAGCCAGGGGACGAGCAAAACTCAGATGATGACTATGAGACAGATTCGGGCAACGCGATAAGGGCAAAGAGTTCTTTTACTTTACGAGATATAGAGGACTCTCTTCTAACTTTCGACGGCTCAGGATACCCTGACATTAATCAGTGGGTCTTGGAGTTCGAAGAAAATGCACTTATAGTAGAATGGAATAATCTCCAAAAGTTTATTTATGCCAAGCAGTTAATAAAAGGGGTAGCCAAACAGTTTGTTAGAAGTCTACAAAACATAAGGGATTGGGGTACATTGAAAAAAGCGTTGTTGGAGGAGTTTTCTTGCAAACTTTCGTCAGCAGAAGTTCATCGTTTGTTGAAAGTCCGACGTAAGAAACCCGCGGAATCCTTGCAAGAGTACCTTTACTCGTTGATGGAGATAGCTAAATCCATTGCATTAGACGACGAAAGTCTGATTGAATATTTTGCGGAAGAGATTCCAGATTCTCGACAAAACAAAATGTGTTTCTACCAAGCAAGGATGGTCAAGGAGTTAAAGGAGCAGATAAAGCTGTACGAGAAGGTGCGTAGGCCTACTTCGAAGTCATCATACTCGGGAGGAAGCCACCGGCCATCGACAAGTTATCAATCGCCGTTGAAACCAGAGAAGAAGGAAAGAAGGTGTTTCAAATGTGGGAATGTCAAGTGAGGACATTCAAGTGTTTCAAGTGTGGACAGCAAGGTCATCGAGCATTTCAATGCAGAACGGGAAGCCAAAACTCGGTGAAGGCAGAAAGGAACAATGTACAAATCGCAACAACGAGTACCGCTTGTCCTCCTGAACCAGAAGCCAAAGTTTGTTTCGCCACCGGCTCGAACAGGATTTTCAAGTCGATTCAGGTAAGATTTTAATGTGTCTGCTCTTTTAGATACAGGCAGTGACCTATGCTTACTGAGGTACGATTTTTTGTTGATGTTAAATTATGTTGAGCTGAGCCCTGTCAAGACGAGGATTTACGGAATAGGACAGAAGCAAGTGATAACCAAGGGAAGTTTTTCTGCGGAAGTGGAAGTAGATGGGCTGAATATAAACATGATTTTCCACGTATTAAGCGAAGCCGATATGCCGTACGCTGCCGTGATTGGGAACGACATTCTCCATGAAGTGAACTTGGTCATCGAAGAAGAGGGCGTCACGTTTAAAGAGAAGAAGCAGAGTTCTAAGGAACTAGAGAAGAGTTCAGAGGAACTGAAGAACAAGACGGCCAAAAGTAACGAGGATGCAGTCGAAGGCGGAAAGGTGGGTGATGGTCTTGTAGATGATATACCATCATAGCAGAAAAGGAAGCGGAAGACAGTTTCGAGCTCGGATATGTTTTCCAAGCAATTTGTGGGTCGGTTTTTCAAGGAGAATTCGTGGAAGAATTAAGTATTAACATTAACCATTTGAAAGACGACCAAAAGAGGTCGATAAGAGAGATGATCGAAGAGTACTCACCGAAAAGGAACAGGACTGTTCCAGTCGAAATGAAGCTAATTTTGAAAGACGAGGTTCCAATTTGGCAAGCACCGAGACGTATGTCGAAACCAGATCAGGATATAATACGTCACCAAGTGGATCAGTGGCTTAAGGAAGGAATAGTGCAACCGAGTGTGTCACCATACGCGTCTCCGATTTTACTCGTGTCAAAAAAGGATGGAACAAAAAGATTATGCTGCGATTACAGAAAATTAAATGAGAAGGTAGTAAGGGATAATTTCCCTATGGTCCTTATCGACGAAGGACTTGAAAAGTTGCAAGGGGCGAAGCTGTTCACGACTTTAGATCTGCGAAATGGATTCTTCCATGTCCCTATGGAACCAAGTTCGCGGCAGTACACTGCCTTCGTGACACAGGATTCGCAATATGAATTTTTGTATGTCATATTCGGAATATCAAACTCCCCGGCTGTTTTCTGCAGGTTCATATTCGCCGTGTTTCGGACACTAATCCAAGCCGGTGAAGTGATACTGTACATGGATGATATGATTATTCCGTCCAAAGATGAAGAGGAGGGAATACAAAAATTGAAAATGGTTCTTGAAGTTGCAGCTGAGTACGGATTACGCATAAAATGGGAAAAAAGCCAGTTTCTGAAAAGGAGAGTAGACTTTTTGGGATATATCATCGAAGACAGCACCATCCATCCATCAGAAGAAAAATCGAAGGCCGTTGAAAGATTCCCAGTTCCAGCAGACAAAAAAGCGCTACAACGTTTTTTTGGGTTTAACGTCCTATTTCCGGAGGTTTGTGAAGGATTTTGCGCTTATCGCCAAGCCATTATCTGACCTATTAAAGAAGAACACTAAATACCAGCTGGAAGCAGAACAGCTGTTGGCGTTCCAACAACTAAAAGCAGCGCTCACTAAAGCACCTGTCCTGAGGTTGTTCCACCCTAACGCCGTAACTGAGATCCATACTGATGCTTGTAAATACGGATATGGAGCAGTGTTACTACAGAAGGACGAAGGAGACCGAGGTTTCCATTCAGTCCAGTATATGAGTCGCAAAACCTCCCAAGCAGAAGAGACATATCACTCCTACGAACAAGAAGTACTAGCGATAATTGAGGCGCTCAAGAAATTTAGAGTCTACTTCATGGGAATGCAGGTCAAAATACTGACAGACTGCAACGCATTTTCCATGACCATGAAAAAACAAGATGTACCGTTGAGAGTCGTGCGATGGGCAATGTTCCTTCAAGAATTCGACTACGTGCCGTTCAGGAAACCAGATGAGACACGTCGATGCTCTAAGTAGGGTTTATTGCATGATGCTAGAAGAGTCGTTAAACCACCGCATCAGAGAAGCCCAGCGAGAAGACCCATGGATAAGCGCAGTACGGAAAATCTTGGAAAAGGAAACGTATGAAGACTATTTCTTAAAATGTGAGGTACTATTCAAAGATGCCATCAAGGAGTTGATAGTGGTACCTACTCAGATGGAACAAGAAATAATTACGATGGCACATCAACAAGGTCATTTCGCCACCAGGAAGACACAGGATTTGGTAGAAAAGACGTTCTTTATTCCAAACTTGTCAAGAAAAGTAGCCAGTGTCGTCAAAAGCTGTGTAAAGTGTATAATAACGGAGGCCAAAACAAGTAGGAAAGAAGGGTTACTTTCACCAATAGACAAAGGTGATACGCCTTTGAAAACATACCACATAGATCACGTAGGGCCTATGGAGGGAACAAGAAAGCAGTACAACCATCTGCTAGTAGTAGTGGACGCGTTTTCGAAGTTCGTTTGGCTTCATCCCACGAAGAGTACTGGAGCCGAGGAGGTCATAGAGAAGTTGAAGAAACAATCTACAATATTCGGGAACCCGAGGCGAATTATATCAGACAGAGGAGCAGCATTCACCTCAAACGCTTTTAGTGAATATTGTAGTGAGGAGGTGATTCATTATTTGTTGATATCCGCAGGAGTGCCGCGTGGTAACGGACAGGTGGAAAGAGTCCACAAAACAGTAACCTCAATGTTAGCGAAGGCCTGTATAGATAGTCCGCAAAGTTGGTACAAACATGTCGACAAGGTCCAGCAGTTGCTAAACAACACCCCTCCCAGAAGCACGAAACTCAGTCCATTCAGGATATTGACAGGGATGGAAATGCGGATTCCAGACTATCCTGATTTGAAAGCTATGTTGGAAGAAGAGCTGATGGAAGAACTCGATGCTGAGCGCAGGGAAAACAGAGAGGAAGCCCGTAGGAACATCGAAGTTATCTAAATGGAGAATCGGAAGGCATTTGATAAACCGCGAATATTGGGAACGAGCTACAAACCCGGAGAATTGGTCGCCTTTAAGCGCACTCAATTCGGTACTGCGATGAAACTACGACCCAAGTATTTCGGACCCTAAAAGGTGGTCAAGCAGTTGAACCATGATCGATATGACGTCCAGAAAGTTGGGAACCATGAAGGGCCTAATATGACCAGTACGATTGCTGAGTATATGAAAAGGTGGAACCCGTCGTTCGAGCCGAACGCAAAGTCAGGACAGCCGGTTGTGGGATAGGACACCGACGGGACAGATACATAAACCTCCACCTTACGTACGAACACATACTTCACATCACACCGTTACAGGAGACGAAGACATTTTCCCCTTTTTGCTTACACACCAATTTTGAGAATTCAGATTCCGAGTTTTAGTTTTCATTTAGGAGTTTCCATTAAGAACTCGTATGTAAAGCCGCGCTGAATAGTTTGCCGAACAAAGCCTCTTTTATTTATTATTCAAATAAGAAAAAACGGAATAAACAAGTGAAATATTAAAATAGTGAGTTTCGTTTTAATCGAAGAAGAAAGTTTACTACATATATGTTTTCAATTGTTATGTCACTAAATACTAGCTTAATTAAAAGAATGTGTATTAAGATTTTCATTATAACTTTTATTTATGCTAACAACTTGCGATCGGAAGCGGATCTGTTCCCGATGGAATCTTTTGTGTAACTGAATCTTTCTTTGATGCTATTTTTGTGTTAGACTAAGTACTCTTAGGCCTTTCAAGTTTATTTCTCATAATTATGTCATCTTTGTTTTTGATTTTTGTCTTTCTATGACGTTGTATATTGATTGGATGTGCATGATCCGTTCGTTTGTAAAAGAATCGCGGAGTAGTTTTATCATATTTTCTGTGATGATTTACTATAAAAGCTTTGCTACGAGTTTCTATGTAGTCTTCTCTAGTCTTATTGGTTTTCTCTATTCTCTTTTCTTTATTAGTTTGGTACGTTCTATATAATCTTTCTTTGTCTACATAGCCTGATTGTATATTAAAAGGTTTCTGCTTTGTATATTGTATCAATTCTATCGATTATTCCTAGTTCTTTCCCATTGGATAAACATCTATATTTTTCTAAGATTGTGCTATGAACACGTTCAATTGGGCTATTCCCTGTATGTGAGTTTGGGGTAGTATAATGTATTTCTATATTTAGATCTTGTAATATTTTTTTTATACTCAATTGATTAAACTCATTATCCATTACAATTTCCAAAGGCTTGTTATGTTGAGAAATAAATTGCATTATTGTTTCCTTAATGGTTTCGCCATTACTATCTTTTATATATGTCATTGTCAATTTTTTACTGAATTTGTCAATAGTGGAAAGGAATTTAAATTTTTTTATGTAAAATATATCGATGTGAATTATTTGATTGATGTCTGTTGGAGTCTCGGTCAATTTGAATTTTGGCTTGATTGGGTGCCTATCATATTTGTTTTGCTTGCAGAGGTTGCAACAATTAACAAAGTCAATTACTAATTTTCTTAAATAAGAATAGTAAAGGTATGGTTGTATTCACAAGTAATTCTCTTCGATACCTGCATGAGCTGATAAGATTTTATTTTTTCTATAACTTTATTTTCATCTTCTAATTCTTATGCTAGGTAACTACATTTATAAAATTTAATTATAGTTTTATCAAATAATTTGATTAATTTCTGTTGTAATTGATTGAAAATGTGATAGTCGTCACAATATATTCCTGTTTGTTTAATTTCTAAAACTTCCTTAATTTGTTCTTCAAATGTTTCAGAATCGATTATTGTAGGGGACAATTCGATTAACTTTCTGTTGTCTACTAAAATTTGCGTTCTTATCTTTCTTTCATTATTATCATTGTTAACCACTATCTGTTTTTTTTTACACTATCAGATCTATTTTCAAATGGAGCTTAAAGCAAGCATCAACATATGAAAGAAAGATTTGAAAACACATATAATGTGTCCCACTGGCTCATCACTTAGTGCAGGTGTTAGTTGTTAGTAAGCACAATGGTACAAAAACAAAAACACATCCATATAAATACAACATAAATACATTGTTACAATACAACACAGAAACAATTATGTTGCTTAAACTGTAACGAAAAAAAATAATTAGAAGCCTCACACAAACAGCGCACCCATGGGATCGACTTTCAAAAAAAAATCAGAACAAAACTATGATCTGAAATTTCCGTTCTGCGAAAATTTTCGTTCTGCGAAAATTTCCGTTATGCGAAATTTCGTTGCCCCACGTTGGGCGCCATTTATGTAACGAAAAAAATAATTAGAAGCCTCACACAAACAGCGCGCCCATGGGATCGACTTTAAAAAAAAAATCAGAACAAAACTATGATCTGAAATTTCCGTTCTGCGAAAATTTTCGTTCTGCGAAAATTTCCGTTATGCGAAATTTCTTTGCCCCACGTTGGGCGCCATTTATGTAACGAAAAAAAATACATCACACACCCAGTACTTTCATTAAACACAACTTCGCGTACGTAGCACCGAAACCTAAAGACCACTAGACTAAGTCTATGAATTTCGTCTTTGCGAAAATTTCCACACCAGGGAAAATTTTCGCTGTACCACGTTGTACGTTATTCATGTAACAAAAAAAAAACTGGGAGTTAAATTAGAAGCTCTTACATCATACCAACACAACGTATATAAGATCTAAAGTTGAGAACTATTCACGCGAGAAAACTATGGTCAGCACGTTCAAACGGAGTGAGATTTCCATGTCGATGGAAATCTGTTGTCGTACCTTAGGTGTCGTTTAAACCATGAGACTTAGTATCCCAGGAGTCTTACGAGAACAGAGTCAATTACGCAATAACATAGAAAACTACTCCGGCTCGTTCTCGTAAGCTACGACTCAACTGAATCATTGTTGTCTACGTATCGTATTAGGCGATCTTCCACGACATAGGTTTTGTCTCTCGAGAATCTGATTGTAGTATATTTCATAACATGAGATAAGTATACAAGTTCGGTTGAGAAGTGTAAAACTTAAATAACTTAATGATCATTAAGTAATAGCATTACTTTTTATGTACATTGTACATGCTTTCCGCTAATCATCCGATCTTGTATGCCAATCTAAAATACCGATACAACAGAGTTCACCACTTGCCTTTTGATGTTTAAGATAGACAGTTCTTATTGTTAAATAATTATAGTTGTACTTAATCTGAAGTAATAAAGTGAATTTACAGATTATAAAAGAAGTGTCTTTTAATATATATGAGACACAACATTTTGGCGACGAGGATCGGGTATTAAAGTTAAATACTATAAATAAAATATTCAAATTAAAATCTACAAAAACCCAAGTGTCCAAAAAATGAAATTAATTGGAAGCGTAGAACCTTACGAAAGTGGTGACAGTTTCCGAGACTATGAAAATTGGTTAAACAATTTTTTTTCTCTAAACGCTGTTCAAGAAAATGAAAAAAATAGTCTTTTCGTTGGAATAATGGGTAAGTCCATGTATGAGTTACTGGCAAAGCTGACTTATCCCGTATCACCATGTGAAAAATCATACCATCAGAACATATCAATGCTTCGCAGTCAATTTGCACCTAAACCAAACAAGCGCTCTGAAAGATTTAAGTTCCACAATGTAGTTCAGCAGCATGGTGAGTCTATAAGCGAATATATTTTGAGGCTAAAGGCAGCAGCTCAAGATTGTTGCTTTGGTGATTTTATGGATGTTAGCCACGTGTTCAGTACAGTTATGTCGACACTGTCCGCTGGTACCACGCCACCGCCGTCAACTGGTACCGGACTTTTCGTAGCATCCAGCGCTACCACATCCACGTCTACCACTACGTCCACCACTACGTCCACCACCACGTCCACCGTTTCAACGCCACCATCAACCTATTCGTCGGCAGATTCTAAAATTGGAATCTATAGAATGAAAATTCTGGATGAGCAATTGTCTGATCGGTTTATCGTAGGTTTAAAGCACGAAAAGATCCAACAAGCATTGCTCGAAAATGATAATTTAACCTTTGAGCAGTATTGTGGGAAGGCTCTTGCTATCGAGTCTTCTGAGAGAGCGTCTAGTTCTGTGCAAGTGTCAAGATCTACCAATGCTGTCTATCAATCGTCACAGCCACAGTTAAAAAATCAAAAGCAAGTGCCATCGAAGTCATCGTACAGTTCAAAGTACAGCAACCATCCACCAGCACAAAGTAATCATCTGCGTAAACCGAATCGTCAACAAAGTCAATGTTATCGCTGTGGAAGAGCTGCACATAGAGATTGCCCTGCTGTTAACTGGGAATGTTTTGTGTGCAATCGTAAGGGACATATTTCGCGCATGTGTCCTAATAAGAAGTCAGGTGTTCACGTTATCAGTAGCAGAAGTGTAATAAATCAACCAGAATTATGCGATGTCGTAATAAATGGAGAAGCTGTGCTGATGGAGATCGATACGGGGGCAACGTCGTCAGTAATGTCGGAAGACCAATATAAGTTATGTTTTTCAAATTATACAATTGTTAAAAATAAGTCAAATTTAGTATCAGTTACAGGTGGTGAATTAGATGAGCTTGGAACAATGAGCTGTGAAGTAAGTTATGCCGGTAAAGTGTTGAGTCTTGCGGTCGTCATAGTTAAAGGAAGCCGTCCTAAAATTAGTTTAATGGGACGACCATGGATAGATGCAATTTTTCCTAGCTGGAGAGAAACGTTTAAGGTGGAACGGGATGTTTTAAGTGTAACTTTAGAGGATGAAATCGTAAGTGAAGTTAAAAGTAGATATCCAAATATTGTTGAACCGAATTTAAATACGCCGATAGTCGGATTTGAGGCTGATATTGTTTTGAAGCCAGATATTGTGCCAATTTTCCATGCTCCATATAGTGTGCCTTTTAAGCTGAGAGATAAGGTTAATGCAGAATTAAACCGTTTAGTTCAAGAAGGGCTTTTAGAAAAAATAAGTGTCAGTCGTTGGGCCAGTCCTATCGTCATTGTTCCAAAAAAAGATGATTCTATACGAATTTGTGTGGACTGTAAGGTCACCATTAATAAATGTATTGAGACAACGTATTATCCGTTAAGGAAGTTGCAAGAAATTTTCGCTCAAATTTCGGGGTGCATGTATTTTTGTGTAATCGACCTAAAGGGCGCCTATATGCAATTGTCAGTAAATGAAGCATCAAAAAAGATTCTAGTAATAAATACATTCAATGGTCTCTATGCTTTTAATCGCATGATTTTCGGGTTAAGTAGTGCTCCTGGTATTTTCCAGTCCATAATGGACAGAATTCTTTTCGGTCTTAAAAAAGTGTTGTGCTACATTGATGATATTATCATTGGTGGAGCGAATCTGTCTGAATGTAAGGAGCAACTTTTTGAAGTGCTAAATCGTTTGTCAAAGCACAATGTCCGTATTAATTTACAGAAGTGCAAGTTTCTGCAGCGATCGGTTGATTTTCTTGGTCATACGTTGTCGGGAGCCGGGTTAAGCCCTCAAAAAGAAAAAGTGAGGGCAATTTTGGAAGCTCCACCACCAAAAAACTTGCAGCAACTCGAATCGTTTCTGGGGTTGCTCAATTTTTATCACCAGTTTTTGCCTAATATTTCCACCGAATGTTTTGCATTGAACAGTTTAAAAAGGAAAGGTGAACTTTTTCAGTGGACAACAAAATGTGACGAGGCATTCAAAAAATGTAAGCAATTGCTTGTCAATGCTCGCGTATTGGAATTATATGACCCACATAAAGAAATAGTTCTTTCAACCGACGCTAGTCCGGTGGGAGTTGGTGCAATTTTGGCACATGTTGTAGATGGAATGGAAAAGCCTGTGTTTTACGCTTCTTGCACATTAAACTCTGCGGAGCAAAACTATTCTCAGCTTCATAGAGAAGGGTTAGCTGTTATTTTTGCTATTAAGAAGTTTCATACTTTTATATACGGTCATCAGTTTACGTTATGTACTGACAACATGGCCTTAAAAGAAATATTTAGTCCTACAAAAAGTAATTCTGCTGTTGCTTTTGCAAGACTTCAGCGTTGGTCAATAACCTTATCTCAGTACCAATATAAGGTTATTTATAAAAGAAGTGCCCAAATGGCTCATGTTGATTTTTTATCAAGACATCCTTTAAATGTTGAGTCTGGAATCGAACACATTCCAATAAATTTTTTCGGTTCAGATCAGTTAGTTGATTTTGAACTAGTCAAAAAGGAAACTAAATCTGACAAAATTTTGTTTTCAGTTTACAAATTTTTAATTTCAGGTTGGCCAAAAAACATAGATTCAAATTTGCGTTCATATGTTCTTAATATGAATTCGTTATGCGTTGACGATGATTGTGTATTTTATCATCATCGCCTTGTCATTCCGGAAAGTTTACGTCTTAAAGTTCTACAGGTCTTGCATGAGTGCCATACTGGTATGGTACGAATGAAAATGCTGGCACGGTCTTATGTATGGTGGGTAGGCATAGACAAAGCAATTGAAAACTTTGTAAGAGACTGTAAAATTTGCCAGGCAACACAAAACATACCAAATGAAAAGTGTGACACTATTTGGCCTCCAGTTAAGCAAGCTTTTGATCGCATCCATATGGATTTTTTTCATTTAAAAGGAAAAACATGTTTAATTATTGTGGATGCGTTTAGCAAATTCTTCTTTGTAAAAGAAATGACGTCAACAACTTTAACGTCGTTACTAAAGGTTTTAAGGGACATTTTTGTGATTTTTGGTCACCCAAGATGTATTGTGTCCGACAATGGTCCTCCCTTCAGTGCTCATCTGTTTAAACAATATTGCATGGCCAACAAAGTTGAATACAAGCCAACACCTCCGTATCATAGCCAAAGTAATGGTTTGGCAGAACGGGGTGTGCAAACTGCAAAAAATGCCCTACAAAAGTTATTACTTGAAAAACAATCCAGTTCCAATTTAAACGTTGATATCTATGAATTTTTAAGCGTGTATAATAATACTCCCAGCACAGTTACTGGCAAAACTCCTTCAGAGTTAATTTTTTCATTTAAACCCTTAAACAAATTAGATTTTATCAATCCAAAAATAAAGAAATTAGAAACAAATGATTCCTCAAGTATTAAAAATTTTGAAGAAAATAATAAATTAATAATAAGTAATAATGTTAAACAAAATGTAAATTATAATAATTATTCAGTGGGAGAAGAGGTGATGTATAGATCAGAAATCAAAAATATTGTAAAATGGGTACCAGCAGTAGTAAAAAAAATTATTAGTGAATTGACTTATTTAATTGAGTTGAATTCGAAAATTAGATATGTGCACCAAAATCAACTAAGAAGAAAACATTCTGGCTCAGATATTCGCTTCACGAATTTAAATGCAGAACATTGTTTAGATTCCCAAGTTACTGCTGATGTCCATTTAAAAAACCATAGCGTTGAAACTAATTCGAAAATTAAAAACGATGTGATTGTTACTAACCACCCAATAAAAGAAGAAAATGTTGATTATGACTTGCCTATAGCTTTGAGGAAAGGCAAACGTAAAGTTACAATGAAATAAAAAAAATTACTATAGGTTATTGATAAATTGTTAAGCATAAGTCAAACTTAATGGGTGGAAAGTGTAGTATATTTCATAACATGAGATAAGTATACAAGTTCGGTTGAGAAGTGTAAAACTTAAATAACTTAATGATCATTAAGTAATAGCATTACTTTTTATGTACATTGTACATGCTTTCCGCTAATCATCCGATCTTGTATGCCAATCTAAAATACCGATACAACAGAGTTCACCACTTGCCTTTTGATGTTTAAGATAGACAGTTCTTATTGTTAAATAATTATAGTTGTACTTAATCTGAAGTAATAAAGTGAATTTACAGATTATAAAAGAAGTGTCTTTTAATATATATGAGACACAACACACCACTTGCCTTTTGATGTTTAAGATAGACAGTTCTTATTGTTAAATAATTATAGTTGTACTTAATCTGAAGTAATAAAGTGAATTTACAGATTATAAAAGAAGTGTCTTTTAATATATATGAGACACAACATTTTGTTGTTGTGTCTCATATATATTAAAAGACATTTCTTTTATAATCTGTAAATTCACTTTATTACTTCAGATTAAGTACAACTATAAATATTTAACAATAAGAACTGTCTATCTTAAACATCAAAAGGCAAGTGGAAGAAGTCACTAATGTATTCGTAGTATCTTACATAAAAAAAGAGAAAGGTCTTTCAAAGAATCAAGTGGGGGACAGTTTCTATCCCCTACCTAAACGAGCATTGGATCATTCAGGGAGGGGTAGATCCGTTCCCCAGTCAACTCTCCAAAATACTTCTTTGTATGTGCAGCTGTTGAACATACTGGTGATTGAACCCTTGTAAATTGAAAAAGGAAAACTTCGATTTGTTCGCTCTGTTATAGTTAACGAGCAAATAAGGCCGCTCGCTAATGGTCTCCTTGTTCTAGCAAGTTGGATTCAAAACTGAAATGTTTTAGGAAGGTAGTCAACCCCCCTGACCTTAATAGAGATTAAAGTTAATAATTGAATCCCCTCGCCTAAACAGGATAGTTAACGACCACACACAAAAAAAAACTTGGCTTCTTATCCATTACCTACCACTTCTCCACAGGACCAACACTTGAACAATACCTCAATCGTTTGAGTATTAGTCCCGGAGGAGTAGGGTACTACCGCTCGACTGCTGCAACAGGTTCCAAAAAAATTTGCTTCAGCTGGCTCAGTCAACAAGGAAGTGAGTCTTTGCTGCAGGTGCGAGTAGTGGGTTTACATATTATTGAACCTGGAATCTAGATGTTGGACGACTCAAGAAATTAAAATGCTAAGCTGAAAAGCTAAGGGCCAGAGGACCATCCCCGGAGAATAAGTCTGAATGATATAGAAAAGATTAATAGAAGAATAAAGGAATCACATAATTCGGACTGGGTGATAATAGCCCGTTCGGATTGCTTAACCCTATAAACCCGACCTAATGTTCCTTGTCATCCGATGAATTTTTCAGGAACCCTAAATAATGCAGGGGAAATTGGTGTAGTTATTTCCCCCTTTGACGCCTAACTTCCCGTCCGGAAGTCGCGAAAGGACCTTTAATTCCTTGCAACCCCCTCCCAATGACGTACCTGCTGGCGTGAATTTCGTGCAGACACATCCCTCTAACGAAGATCCAGTGCCTACCCCCTAATCCGTCTCCATATAAAAAGTCGATCCTCTTTCAGATCTCATTGTTGTCGTTGTTGCTGTTGCTTGCTGTTTTGTTCTTCATTGTTGCCACTAGAGCTAAAAAGGATCAACTCCTGGTTCCGGCTCAATAACCACAGACATGACTCCTCGTCTACCTATTTTTAAACTACCATGATGAGTTTAAATATGTATTCAAAAGGTGAAAATAGAAATAAACTTCCCAAAATCTATAGCTCTTACGGCTATATATTGCTCATAAAACCAGCTAATAATCAAAAGATGGAAAAATTTCCTTATATGAACTAAAACTTTATTGATATTACCTTAAGACTAACAATATGATCTTACTTATACCTTAATGCGAAACATCCATCTGTCTTTTAGACAAGTATTCAAAAAAAAAGATTGAAAGAAACTTTGAATTGAAATCGATTTAAATATAAATTTATATTGTCGATTAGCAAATCTTAGTGATAGAATTGAAATTTTAATTAAATGTTCTCAATATAATGTAATTTAAAAATAAAAATAATAAAGAAAATCTTGAAGAGATTGTGAGTGAAATGAAGTTATGATTCGAAGATTTCGAACAAAAAAAAAATTTACAAAATATACATACTGTAATGAAATTACTAATTATCAAAAAGTAGAAAAAAAACTGCGGTCCCAGATGTTTTTGTCCAAGAGTGAGAAAAAGATTTCGAATGTTTTTCAACAAAAAACTAAAACAAATGAGATTTGGACCTTATTCAGGTCCTGAATATTTCGAGGGTGTAAAAACACACTACCCTCTTCACGCGTGATCAAAAATATTTCAGTAAATATTTTTGTTTAGTTCCAATGAACTGAAAATTTATTAATTATACTTTAATTCGATACAAAAATAAAAAAAGTGAACTTTAATTCGTTGGAACTTGTACTTGGGTCTCTTAACTCTGTATAGACTATTGTCAATACCAGTCAAGGTAGATTTACCGCTAGACCAAAAAGTTCGAATGAATTTGTTCTAGACCGACCGAGGTTCAGTTGATTTAAACGGACTTAGCGCGAGCAAAAAAAAAATTAATAGTGAATTAATAAAATCGGACTGAATTGTTGAAAGAGATTTCTCAACATTGGCAAGGTGAGAAATTTTTGTTCCACAAAAGAATCACAAAGATGAGTATAAAATATTCCCACAAGATACCAAATATCCCATCCCAAACCCAAATCGTAAAAGAAAAGTTTGGTTCGACACACACCAAAATCTTGGTAGTTCGACATTTATAGTTATGTAGATAAATGGTTAAAAATCACGAAATATATTTGTAAAAATTGTAAATGAAATGTTATAAATATTAATATGGACAATATATTTCTAAGTTATAATCATATAATAAAAAAAAAGGTAAGTATATATATATGATTGTAAAAAAGGGTAGGTAAGGAAATGAAAAGGTGCACCCTGTCGATCGCCTACCTATCAAGTCAAGACAAAAAAAAATATTTATTATTGTCGAATAGGATTACTGCTAAAAAGTTTTCTTTTATTATAGGATTCGTCAATGTTGTACCTAGATCTCAAAAATTATAGATGGACATCAATACTTAGCAATCATGACGACACGATGCATTAAGTTTATTGAAGCCAGAGCTATATGCGTTATACTCCATATATTGTTTAATCGTTACTGGCGTAAGTAACGTTTGAGAATTTAGCTTCTCTTTTTGCAAACAGTACTACTGTACTGTCACTTTCGAATCAATATATATATATATTTTTTTTTTTGATTCGTATTCGATTATAAATAATATATGAACAAAAATAAACTGATCTGGATCTGCGTTATTTCTGTACAACCGAAAAAATGTAAATATTAAATCTCTTTATGTTATCTTAGAGACATTCGAATCTTTATAATCTTATCTGTTTTACTTTTAATTTTTATATAGGTACTATGACCAATGATACTAAAAAAAAAATTAAAAGAAACTAGCCGTACATGAAGTGTACTCTGTTTCAACGAACACAAAAAGGTTATATTTTTACACAAGTGATAAAGTGAATGAATGGTAATTATATTTAATTTCAAAAAGACATAGTTTGAGAATTTATTTATATTCTCTTTTTTTTCAGAACTTTTTCTTCTCTATTCTCTTTTTTTTTATAAGGCGAACAAATATAGGTTTAAATATAGTAATAAAAGAATTTATAAAAATATAGGTGGATAAAAATTTTTCTTTAGATATCAATAAGTTAAACGCAAAATTCCATACCTCTGTTCCACATACTTAGGAACAAACATTTTTACTCAAATTTATTTCTGCTTCTTTGATGATGTCTTTTCGCCACTGCTGATGAACTGAAGATTTCCACATGTTCCAATGTGCTATTGATGTACTCGAACGTCAAAAAAAATTGTCACTAGCCGCATAATGACTCTTTTTTCTTCCGTATGACTGTACTTGAATGGTCTTACACACATATGGTGTTATGGATGATTGCTTTCTGAAGATTCTGATTTTGTTTCGGTGATTCTAACTATGCCACCAGATTGGATTCGTCCAGTCGAATGACACAATACGCACGAATTAGTGTACTACCAAAGTAACACATTTCGACACAAGATATTGCGTATATGTCCAAAAGTGATACGATGATGCGTGTGTAAATTTAATAGAAAAAAACCAGGCGGCTATCACTTCGGAGTGGATGGGACTTTTTTGTCTCGGACTTGCTGACGGGGAGTGGACTGTTTCTTGTCGCGTATGTGTTCCACCTCCGCCACAAGCCGTGTAAGAGTCCTGAACCACTTTGATGTGTCGACAGCAGCCTGTATGAACAAAGATTTTGTTAGTATGATATATTGGATAGAGTATAGGTAAAAATTTAATGTATATTTGTTCAAAAAAATCATATTCTCTCACCAGATTACTAACACTCAAAGATTATACCTACTAAATAAGGTGTTTTAAAGCAGTTTTGTGACACGACCTCGTGTCTTTTCTTGTATACTACTTGCAAAACTTTTTTTGCGCCTCTTTTCTTGGCACGTGTAGTTAGTAATTTTTAGACAAAACTCACAAGAAAAACTATTCTGAACAATCGCATTTTAATTTACCTGGCTTTTGTTTCGATATTTTAATTAACTTCTCGTAGATTTTAGGTGTTGTTACTAGCAATAAATCTCTGACTACTCCCACTCGATTCTTTAGCCTGTCTCGTTGCGTCTTCCAATTGGTTTTTTTCGTCCAACGCTTTTGGACAATCTTGGAATGAGTTTGACGCGATGTAAGAGGTTACTGATCGTTCACACACAATGGGATTACAGCTCCAAATTGGACTGCATCCCTGTCCGCATGACAGTGTGTATAAAAAAAAAATTTTGTATGAAAATACCACTTATAAATTGGGAAAAAAAAAATTTCACAGAAAGAAGAACACATTTTTTTACCATCAAAATCGGATATTTTATGGCAGATTAATACATAATTCTCATCCAATTGATGAGGAAAAGAAACGTTGGTAAATGAAATAAAAATTTTTACCTTTTTTTCCAGCTGTTCTTTTTTTCTTTTTCTGCGCTGCTATCCTTTTGTTCGTTTTTTCTTGAGCCAACTTTTCCGCACAAATCACTTGAAATTTTTTTCAGACAATTATATATTAATATAGTACCAACTATTCACCTTTAGTTTATATAATTATGTTTTCGTTACGGCCGCTCAAAATGAAAAGAATTTTAATAGTTTAATTCGCGACTACCGAACCGATTTTTCAATAAGATTTTTTCTGTTTCTTAGCAGACCCTCTCTCTATCGTTAAGGGTTAATATCATCGTAGATTAGTAGCTCCTCCTTCCGTCTGATCTGGTAAGTAGGTAATCTTATTACTCTTTGTGATCTGTTTACACGTAGTGTATTATGACGTCGTGAACTAAACTACTTTCCACTTCCTAACTATTTCCAATGACAAATAACTAACTATTCATGTAAGTATGAGTTCTGAACAATTTTCCTGAGGTAAGTATCACAATTTTTCTAGACGATTTTTTCTTAGATTTTGCGGGTTGAATCGGGGTAAGTATTACCGACTTTAATTTAAGATAAAAGTCCAGATGTCAAAAGGGTGAGTATTCTGACTTATCTCAAAGATAAAAAGGTAAGTAAATTGACTCAATAAACTTTTATAACAAATCTAGGACGTGCTTTTAATTTTTCTACTGACGGATCTTGCTGATCTATGAATCAATAATAATTCTCGATTGTTTAGTACTGGGTTTAATGTCAAAAACAAAACTTTACTTTTTGATATACTGTCGCATGGCCGACTGACAGAAGTTTTCACTCACGATTGTACTAATTATTCTCGGTTTTCTGTTTCATTTGTCTGACAACATCAGATTTCTAACTATCCTCAGATCGCTTGCAATTATGTCTATGATTCTCCTAATTCTGAATTACTGGTAAAAAAAATATATTTTCTGAGATTATGAAATTTTGACATATACATAAATTTTACCACGTCCTAAGGGGGACGTCTCGATTTCCATCTCGTACGCTTAGTACATTTTTTCTCCACCAGTCCTCGCTGCATCTGTCCGCCATTTCGCTGACTTTAGTCGACTCTCATGTTGTCTCCATCCACCCCTATGATGCCGCTCGTTTCTAAAGCGCATTGCCTCCTTTTGCCTACAATACTTGACATCGCTGTGAAAGTTATTGAGAAATCTTTTTCGTATAAGGAGAGTACTTCGTCTCATGTATACATTGATATACCGATAGAAGTAGTAATGCAAGTTGATCAGTGGTGAGTATTTGCACTAACTCTGATGACATTTGGTTGCGCAGAATCCTTTCATTACTCACACTTCGATGAGTGAATTATACTAGAAGACAAGAATATTTTGATCGCCAAAAAGTTTTTAAAATGGGTCGGATTTTAAGAGATCATAATGTATCGGAACTGGAAGAATTATATTGTTCTCTGTCGTGGTGACTGAGATGGCTTTTCCTACAAAACATCTTCGTTGCATGTAGTGCCAACACGTACAACGACGATGGAAAGAAAAGTTGCCTTATCATATCGAATAAACATAAATCTCATAATTTTACGCCTACACCCACGACCCGTTTGTCTCATGCTCAGCTGAGTGAGCCGGTTATGCCGTTTCACTCCCAAATTCGTTATCATCTCATTTTCTCAAGTCTTTGGTGTGTACCACCGTTTCAAACCCTTTATCATCTTTAACTCGGTAAAGGTTGTTACCAACAACTTTAGTTACATACGCCTTTAAAAATTTAGGACTTAATTTGGCATTAAAGTGTTTGGCTGCACTGCTTAGCGTGAAATTACTTCGGTACACCTTATCACCAACTTGATATGTTGTTAATTTACTTCTTAGATTATAGTTATGCTCATAATTCTCGTGAGCTCGATTCAATGCTGTTTTCAGGTATGCATGTAATATTCCCATTTTGGCTGCCTTGGGTAGCCAGTTAATCTCCGCTTGATTCAAACCTTCTAACCTTCTCAACAAACGATAATCTGAACCGTGTTCAACCATCTGTTGACCGAATAGAGCCTCATAGGGAGACATACCTATAACACTGTGTATGGACGTGCGTAAAGCACTGCCGATTTCAGATAAATGAACATCCCAATAAGTTTGTTTTGGGTCTATATATGCGCGTATAGCGCTCAAAATGGATCGATTGACCCGCTCACTGGCATTTGCTTGTGGAGCATACGAAGCTGTATTGACATGTGTAATGTCGAAGTTACTTAAACAGGTCCCAAAATCTTTACTGATAAATTGTGATCCGTTGTCGGATAAAAGAGTTTCAGGAACCCCAAACATTAAAAATACTTCCTCAGTGAGAAACCTAATTAACTCATTCGAATTCGCTTTCTTTAAAGGTTTTATTAGCACAAATTTCGTTAACTGATCGAGAGCGATGACTATGAAGGTATTTCCCCTCCGAGATCTAGGATATGGCCCTAAGAAATCTACATATATATGCTGGAACGGTCTGTCCACTGTGAACGCCTTACCCATCTCCGTACGTAAAGTAATATTGGGAGCTTTTGTCGTTTTGCATAAGTCACAATTACTTATATATAGCTTCACTTGACTGCTCATGGCTGGCCAATAAAATTCCTGCCGAAGACGATATAGTGTCTTTGCGATACCTCCATGCGACGATCTAGGCGGACAATGAGCCTGCTCTATCAACTTTCCAGTTAGCTGAGATGGAACCCAAAGCTTCCATGTCAAATCTTCCTGAAGAGGATTACCATTAGCATGTTTAACTCGTTTGTACACATAGTTGTCGGATATCTGTAGATCAGGTAAACGATTTATTGTCCCTGATGTGAGTAATTATTTGACTGTATTCTTTGGACTTGAAAGAAGGATCTTCTAGATCAATATGTAAGGTGTTAGATACATTGGTCGTCATAGTCACAGGAATGGATTTCTCAACACCTAGTGCGTCTACCTCATAGACCCTCGAAAAAGCGTCTGGCACATGGTGCTGCGAACCACGTCTGTGAATTACTTCGAAGTCAAAACTTTGAAGCTTTAGGCTCCAACGAGCTAACCTTCCCGTTGGGTCCTTCAGACTCATTAACCACCGTAGACTCGCATGGTCGGTTATCACTCGGAATTTATATCCCTCGACATAAGGACGGAATTTATAGATCCCTTGGACAGCGGCCAAGCACTCTCTCCCAGTCACGGTGTAGTTGCGTTGTGCGGAATTCAGTTTTTGTGAGTAGAAGTATATTGGTTTCACATTCCCCTCCTCATCTAACTGACATAAGACGCACCCTATCCCTGTGGATGAAGCGTCACAACAAATTATAAACGTTTTGTTAAAATCAGGATTAATCAGTACTGGTGCTGACGTTAAAGCTTTTTTAACAGCTTCTAGTGCTAATATGGCTTCGGTGCTAAACTCGAACTTGCTTTTTTTCTTCAAAGTGTCTGATATGGGAGCTGTTAGTGTTGAGAAATTCTCAATGAACCGTCTGTACCATCCGGCCATCCCTAGAAAACGACGGACTTGCCGTACAGGAAATTCTAAAATAGCAGCCACTTTGTTCGGGTTAGTTTTCATTTAGGAGTTTCCATTAAGAACTCGTATGTAAAGCCGCGCTGAATAGTTTGCCGAACAAAGCCTCTTTTATTTATTATTCAAATAAGAAAAAACGGAATAAACAAGTGAAATATTAAAATAGTGAGTTTCGTTTTAATCGAAGAAGAAAGTTTACTACATATATGTTTTCAATTGTTATGTCACTAAATACTAGCTTAATTAAAAGAATGTGTATTAAGATTTTCATTATAACTTTTATTTATGCTAACAACTTGCGATCGGAAGCGGATCTGTTCCCGATGGAATCTTTTGTGTAACTGAATCTTTCTTTGATGCTATTTTTGTGTAAGACTAAGTACTCTTAGGCCTTTCAAGTTTATTTCTCATAATTATGTCATCTTTGTTTTTGATTTTTGTCTTTCTATGACGTTGTATATTGATTGGATGTGCATGATCCGTTCGTTTGTAAAAGAATCGCGGAGTAGTTTTATCATATTTTCTGTGATGATTTACTATAAAAGCTTTGCTACGAGTTTCTATGTAGTCTTCTCTAGTCTTATTGGTTTTCTCTATTCTTTTTTCTTTATTAGTTTGGTACGTTCTATATAATCTTTCTTTGTCTACATAGCCTGATTGTATATTAAAAGGTTTCTGCTTTGTATATTGTATCAATTCTATCGATTATTCCTAGTTCTTTCCCATTGGATAAACATCTATATTTTTCTAAGATTGTGCTATGAACACGTTCAATTGGGCTATTCCCTGTATGTGAGTTTGGGGTAGTATAATGTATTTCTATATTTAGATCTTGTAATATTTTTTTTATACTCAATTGATTAAACTCATTATCCATTACAATTTCCAAAGGCTTGTTATGTTGAGAAATAAATTGCATTATTGTTTCCTTAATGTATTCGCCATTACTATCTTTTATATATGTCATTGTCAATTTTTTACTGAATTTGTCAATAGTGGAAAGGAATTTAAATTTTTTTATGTAAAATATATCGATGTGAATTATTTGATTGATGTCTGTTGGAGTCTCGGTCAATTTGAATTTTGGCTTGATTGGGTGCCTATCATATTTGTTTTGCTTGCAGAGGTTGCAACAATTAACAAAGTCAATTACTAATTTTCTTAAATAAGAATAGTAAAGGTATGGTTGTATTCACAAGTAATTCTCTTCGATACCTGCATGAGCTGATAAGATTTTATTTTTTCTATAACTTTATTTTCATCTTCTAATTCTTATGCTAGGTAACTACATTTATAAAATTTAATTATAGTTTTATCAAATAATTTGATTAATTTCTGTTGTAATTGATTGAAAATGTGATAGTCGTCACAATATATTCCTGTTTGTTTAATTTCTAAAACTTCCTTAATTTGTTCTTCAAATGTTTCAGAATCGATTATTGTAGGGGACAATTCGATTAACTTTCTGTTGTCTACTAAAATTTGCGTTCTTATCTTTCTTTCATTATTATCATTGTTAACCACTATCTGTTTTTTTTTTTACACTATCAGATCTATTTTCAAATGGAGCTTAAAGCAAGCATCAACATATGAAAGAAAGATTTGAAAACACATATAATGTGTCCCACTGGCTCATCACTTAGTGCAGGTGTTAGTTGTTAGTAAGCACAATGGTACAAAAACAAAAACACATCCATATAAATACAACATAAATACATTGTTACAATACAACACAGAAACAATTATGTTGCTTAAACTGTAACGAAAAAAAATAATTAGAAGCCTCACACAAACAGCGCACCCATGGGATCGACTTTCAAAAAAAAATCAGAACAAAACTATGATCTGAAATTTCCGTTCTGCGAAAATTTTCGTTCTGCGAAAATTTCCGTTATGCGAAATTTCGTTGCCCCACGTTGGGCGCCATTTATGTAACGAAAAAAATAATCAGAAGCCTCACACAAACAGCGCGCCCATGGGATCGACTTTAAAAAAAAAATCAGAACAAAACTATGATCTGAAATTTCCGTTCTGCGAAAATTTTCGTTCTGCGAAAATTTCCGTTATGCGAAATTTCTTTGCCCCACGTTGGGCGCCATTTATGTAACGAAAAAAAATACATCACACACCCAGTACTTTCATTAAACACAACTTCGCGTACGTAGCACCGAAACCTAAAGACCACTAGACTAAGTCTATGAATTTCGTCTTTGCGAAAATTTCCACACCAGGGAAAATTTTCGCTGTACCACGTTGTACGTTATTCATGTAACAACAAAAAAAACTGGGAGTTAAATTAGAAGCTCTTACATCATACCAACACAACGTATATAAGATCTAAAGTTGAGAACTATTCACGCGAGAAAACTATGGTCAGCACGTTCAAACGGAGTGAGATTTCCATGTCGATGGAAATCTGTTGTCGTACCTTAGGTGTCGTTTAAACCATGAGACTTAGTATCCCAGGAGTCTTACGAGAACAGAGTCAATTACGCAATAACATAGAAAACTACTCCGGCTCGTTCTCGTAAGCTACGACTCAACTGAATCATTGTTGTCTACGTATCGTATTAGGCGATCTTCCACGACATAGGTTTTGTCTCTCGAGAATCTGATTAGTTGGAAGAAGTCACTAATGTATTCGTAGTATCTTACATAAAAAAAGAGAAAGGTCTTTCAAAGAATCAAGTGGGGGACAGTTTCTATCCCCTACCTAAACGAGCATTGGATCATTCAGGGAGGGGTAGATCCGTTCCCCAGTCAACTCTCCAAAATACTTCTTTGTATGTGCAGCTGTTGAACATACTGGTGATTGAACCCTTGTAAATTGAAAAAGGAAAACTTCGATTTGTTCGCTCTGTTATAGTTAACGAGCAAATAAGGCCGCTCGCTAATGGTCTCCTTGTTCTAGCAAGTTGGATTCAAAACTGAAATGTTTTAGGAAGGTAGTCAACCCCCCTGACCTTAATAGAGATTAAAGTTAATAATTGAATCCCCTCGCCTAAACAGGATAGTTAACGACCACACACAAAAAAAAACTTGGCTTCTTATCCATTACCTACCACTTCTCCACAGGACCAACACTTGAACAATACCTCAATCGTTTGAGTATTAGTCCCGGAGGAGTAGGGTACTACCGCTCGACTGCTGCAACAGGTTCCAAAAAAATTTGCTTCAGCTGGCTCAGTCAACAAGGAAGTGAGTCTTTGCTGCAGGTGCGAGTAGTGGGTTTACATATTATTGAACCTGGAATCTAGATGTTGGACGACTCAAGAAATTAAAATGCTAAGCTGAAAAGCTAAGGGCCAGAGGACCATCCCCGGAGAATAAGTCTGAATGATATAGAAAAGATTAATAGAAGAATAAAGGAATCACATAATTCGGACTGGGTGATAATAGCCCGTTCGGATTGCTTAACCCTATAAACCCGACCTAATGTTCCTTGTCATCCGATGAATTTTTCAGGAACCCTAAATAATGCAGGGGAAATTGGTGTAGTTATTTCCCCCTTTGACGCCTAACTTCCCGTCCGGAAGTCGCGAAAGGACCTTTAATTCCTTGCAACCCCCTCCCAATGACGTACCTGCTGGCGTGAATTTCGTGCAGACACATCCCTCTAACGAAGATCCAGTGCCTACCCCCTAATCCGTCTCCATATAAAAAGTCGATCCTCTTTCAGATCTCATTGTTGTCGTTGTTGCTGTTGCTTGCTGTTTTGTTCTTCATTGTTGCCACTAGAGCTAAAAAGGATCAACTCCTGGTTCCGGCTCAATAACCACAGACATGACTCCTCGTCTACCTATTTTTAAACTACCATGATGAGTTTAAATATGTATTCAAAAGGTGAAAATAGAAATAAACTTCCCAAAATCTATAGCTCTTACGGCTATATATTGCTCATAAAACCAGCTAATAATCAAAAGATGGAAAAATTTCCTTATATGAACTAAAACTTTATTGATATTACCTTAAGACTAACAATATGATCTTACTTATACCTTAATGCGAAACATCCATCTGTCTTATAGACAAGTATTCAAAAAAAAAGATTGAAAGAAACTTTGAATTGAAATCGATTTAAATATAAATTTATATTGTCGATTAGCAAATCTTAGTGATAGAATTGAAATTTTAATTAAATGTTCTCAATATAATGTAATTTAAAAATAAAAATAATAAAGAAAATCTTGAAGAGATTGTGAGTGAAATGAAGTTATGATTCGAAGATTTCGAACAAAAAAAAAATTTACAAAATATACATACTGTAATGAAATTACTAATTATCAAAAAGTAGAAAAAAAACTGCGGTCCCAGATGTTTTTGTCCAAGAGTGAGAAAAAGATTTCGAATGTTTTTCAAAAAAAAACTAAAACAAATGAGATTTGGACCTTATTCAGGTCCTGAATATTTCGAGGGTGTAAAAACACACTACCCTCTTCACGCGTGATCAAAAATATTTCAGTAAATATTTTTGTTTAGTTCCAATGAACTGAAAATTTATTAATTATACTTTAATTCGATATCAAAAATAAAAAAAGTGAACTTTAATTCGTTGGAACTTGTACTTGGGTCTCTTAACTCTGTATAGACTATTGTCAATACCAGTCAAGGTAGATTTACCGCTAGACCAAAAAGTTCGAATGAATTTGTTCTAGACCGACCGAGGTTCAGTTGATTTAAACGGACTTAGCGCGAGCAAAAAAAAAATTAATAGTGAATTAATAAAATCGGACTGAATTGTTGAAAGAGATTTCTCAACATTGGCAAGGTGAGAAATTTTTGTTCCACAAAAGAATCACAAAGATGAGTATAAAATATTCCCACAAGATACCAAATATCCCATCCCAAACCCAAATCGTAAAAGAAAAGTTTGGTTCGACACACACCAAAATCTTGGTAGTTCGACATTTATAGTTATGTAGATAAATGGTTAAAAATCACGAAATATATTTGTAAAAATTGTAAATGAAATGTTATAAATATTAATATGGACAATATATTTCTAAGTTATAATCATATAATAATAAAAAAAAAGGTAAGTATATATATATGATTGTATAAAAAGGGTAGGTAAGGAAATGAAAAGGTGCACCCTGTCGATCGCCTACCTATCAAGTCAAGACAAAAAAAAATATTTATTATTGTCGAATAGGATTACTGCTAAAAAGTTTTCTTTTATTATAGGATTCGTCAATGTTGTACCTAGATCTCAAAAATTATAGATGGACATCAATACTTAGCAATCATGACGACACGATGCATTAAGTTTATTGAAGCCAGAGCTATATGCGTTATACTCCATATATTGTTTAATCGTTACTGGCGTAAGTAACGTTTGAGAATTTAGCTTCTCTTTTTGCAAACAGTACTACTGTACTGTCACTTTCGAATCAATATATATATATTTTTTTTTTTTTGATTCGTATTCGATTATAAATAATATATGAACAAAAATAAACTGATCTGGATCTGCGTTATTTCTGTACAACCGAAAAAATGTAAATATTAAATCTCTTTATGTTATCTTAGAGACATTCGAATCTTTATAATCTTATCTGTTTTACTTTTAATTTTTATATAGGTACTATGACCAATGATACTAAAAAAAAAATTAAAAGAAACTAGCCGTACATGAAGTGTACTCTGTTTCAACAAACACAAAAAGGTTATATTTTTACACAAGTGATAAAGTGAATGAATGGTAATTATATTTAATTTCAAAAAGACATAGTTTGAGAATTTATTTATATTCTCTTTTTTTCAGAATTTTTTCTTCTCTATTCTCTTTTTTTTTATAAGGCGAACAAATATAGGTTTAAATATAGTAATAAAAGAATTTATAAAAATATAGGTGGATAAAAATTTTTCTTTAGATATCAATAAGTTAAACGCAAAATTCCATACCTCTGTTCCACATACTTAGGAACAAACATTTTTACTCAAATTTATTTCTGCTTCTTTGATGATGTCTTTTCGCCACTGCTGATGAACTGAAGATTTCCACATGTTCCAATGTGCTATTGAAGATGTACTCGAACGTCAAAAAAAATTGTCACTAGCCGCATAATGACTCTTTTTTCTTCCGTATGACTGTACTTGAATGGTCTTACACACATATGGTGTTATGGATGATTGCTTTCTGAAGATTCTGATTTTGTTTCGGTGATTCTAACTATGCCACCAGATTGGATTCGTCCAGTCGAATGACACAATACGCACGAATTAGTGTACTACCAAAGTAACACATTTCGACACAAGATATTGCGTATATGTCCAAAAGTGATACGATGATGCGTGTGTAAATTTAATAGAAAAAAACCAGGCGGCTATCACTTCGGAGTGGATGGGACTTTTTTGTCTCGGACTTGCTGACGGGGAGTGGACTGTTTCTTGTCGCGTATGTGTTCCACCTCCGCCACAAGCCGTGTAAGAGTCCTGAACCACTTTGATGTGTCGACAGCAGCCTGTATGAACAAAGATTTTGTTAGTATGATATATTGGATAGAGTATAGGTAAAAATTTAATGTATATTTGTTCAAAAAAATCATATTCTCTCACCAGATTACTAACACTCAAAGATTATACCTACTAAATAAGGTGTTTTAAAGCAGTTTTGTGACACGACCTCGTGTCTTTTCTTGTATACTACTTGCAAAACTTTTTTTGCGCCTCTTTTCTTGGCACGTGTAGTTAGTAATTTTTAGACAAAACTCACAAGAAAAACTATTCTGAACAATCGCATTTTAATTTACCTGGCTTTTGTTTCCATATTTTAATTAACTTCTCGTAGATTTTAGGTGTTGTTACTAGCAATAAATCTCTGACTACTCCCACTCGATTCTTTAGCCTGTCTCGTTGCGTCTTCCAATTGGTTTTTTTCGTCCAACGCTTTTGGACAATCTTGGAATGAGTTTGACGCGATGTAAGAGGTTACTGATCGTTCACACACAATGGGATTACAGCTCAAAATTGGACTGCATCCCTGTCCGCATGACAGTGTGTATAAAAAAAAATTTTTGTATGAAAATACCACTTATAAATTGGGAAAAAAAAAAAATTTCACAGAAAGAAGAACACATTTTTTTACCATCAAAATCGGATATTTTATGGCAGATTAATACATAATTCTCATCCAATTGATGAGGAAAAGAAACGTTGGTAAATGAAATAAAAATTTTTACCTTTTTTTCCAGCTGTTCTTTTTTTCTTTTTCTGCGCTGCTATCCTTTTGTTCGTTTTTTCTTGAGCCAACTTTTCCGCACAAATCACTTGAAATTTTTTTCAGACAATTATATATTAATATAGTACCAACTATTCACCTTTAGTTTATATAATTATGTTTTCGTTACGGCCGCTCAAAATGAAAAGAATTTTAATAGTTTAATTCGCGACTACCGAACCGATTTTTCAATAAGATTTTTTCTGTTTCTTAGCAGACCCTCTCTCTATCGTTAAGGGTTAATATCATCGTAGATTAGTAGCTCCTCCTTCCGTCTGATCTGGTAAGTAGGTAATCTTATTACTCTTTGTGATCTGTTTACACGTAGTGTATTATGACGTCGTGAACTAAACTACTTTCCACTTCCTAACTATTTCCAATGACAAATAACTAACTATTCATGTAAGTATGAGTTCTGAACAATTTTCCTGAGGTAAGTATCACAATTTTTCTAGACGATTTTTTCTTAGATTTTGCGGGTTGAATCGGGGTAAGTATTACCGACTTTAATTTAAGATAAAAGTCCAGATGTCAAAAGGGTGAGTATTCTGACTTATCTCAAAGATAAAAAGGTAAGTAAATTGACTCAATAAACATCAGATTTCTAACTATCCTCAGATCGCTTGCAATTATGTCTATGATTCTCCTAACTCTGAATTACTGGTAAAAAAAATATATTTTCTGAGATTATGAAATTTTGACATATACATAAATTTTACCACGTCCTAAGGGGGACGTCTCGATTTCCATCTCGTACGCTTAGTACATTTTTTCTCCACCAGTCCTCGCTGCATCTGTCCGCCATTTCGCTGACTTTAGTCGACTCTCATGTTGTCTCCATCCACCCCTATGATGCCGCTCGTTTCTAAAGCGCATTGCCTCCTTTTGCCTACAATACTTGACATCGCTGTGAAAGTTATTGAGAAATCTTTTTCGTATAAGGAGAGTACTTCGTCTCATGTATACATTGATATACCGATAGAAGTAGTAATGCAAGTTGATCAGTGGTGAGTATTTGCACTAACTCTGATGACATTTGGTTGCGCAGAATCCTTTCATTACTCACACTTCGATGAGTGAATTATACTAGAAGACAAGAATATTTTGATCGCCAAAAAATTTTTAAAATGGGTCGGATTTTAAGAGATCATAATGTATCGGAACTGGAAGAATTATATTGTTCTCTGTCGTGGTGACTGAGATGGCTTTTCCTACAAAACATCTTCGTTGCATGTAGTGCCAACACGTACAACGACGATGGAAAGAAAAGTTGCCTTATCATATCGAATAAACATAAATCTCATAATTTTACGCCTACACCCACGACCCGTTTGTCTCATGCTCAGCTGAGTGAGCCGGTTATGCCGTTTCACTCCCAAATTCGTTATCATCTCATTTTCTCAAGTCTTTGGTGTGTACCACCGTTTCAAACCCTTTATCATCTTTAACTCGGTAAAGGTTGTTACCAACAACTTTAGTTACATACGCCTTTAAAAATTTAGGACTTAATTTGGCATTAAAGTGTTTTGCTGCACTGCTTAGCGTGAAATTTCTTCGGTACACCTTATCACCAACTTGATATGTTGTTAATTTACTTCTTAGATTATAGTTATGCTCATAATTCTCGTGAGCTCGATTCAATGCTGTTTTCAGGTATGCATGTAATATTCCCATTTTGGCTGCCTTGGGTAGCCAGTTAATCTCCGCTTGATTCAAACCTTCTAACCTTCTCAACAAACGATAATCTGAACCGTGTTCAACCATCTGTTGACCGAATAGAGCCTCATAGGGAGACATACCTATAACACTGTGTATGGACGTGCGTAAAGCACTGCCGATTTCAGATAAATGAACATCCCAATAAGTTTGTTTTGGGTCTATATATGCGCGTATAGCGCTCAAAATGGATCGATTGACCCGCTCACTGGCATTTGCTTGTGGAGCATACGAAGCTGTTTTGACATGTGTAATGTCGAAGTTACTTAAACAGGTCCCAAAATCTTTACTGATAAATTGTGATCCGTTGTCGGATAAAAGAGTTTCAGGAACCCCAAACATTAAAAATACTTCCTCAGTGAGAAACCTAATTAACTCATTCGAATTCGCTTTCTTTAAAGGTTTTATTAGCACAAATTTCGTTAACTGATCGAGAGCGATGACTATGAAGGTATTTCCCCTCCGAGATCTAGGATATGGCCCTAAGAAATCTACATATAAATGCTGGAACGGTCTGTCCACTGTGAACGCCTTACCCATCTCCGTACGTAAAGTAATATTGGGAGCTTTTGTCGTTTTGCATAAGTCACAATTACTTATATATAGCTTCACTTGACTGCTCATGGCTGGCCAATAAAATTCCTGCCGAAGACGATATAGTGTCTTTGCGATACCTCCATGCGACGATCTAGGCGGACAATGAGCCTGCTCTATCAACTTTCCAGTTAGCTGAGATGGAACCCAAAGCTTCCATGTCAAATCTTCCTGAAGAGGATTACCATTAGCATGTTTAACTCGTTTGTACACATAGTTGTCGGATATCTGTAGATCAGGTAAACGATTTATTGTCCCTGATGTGAGTAATTATTTGACTGTATTCTTTGGACTTGAAAGAAGGATCTTCTAGATCAATATGTAAGGTGTTAGATACATTGGTCGTCATAGTCACAGGAATGGATTTCTCAACACCTAGTGCGTCTACCTCATAGACCCTCGAAAAAGCGTCTGGCACATGGTGCTGCGAACCACGTCTGTGAATTACTTCGAAGTCAAAACTTTGAAGCTTTAGGCTCCAACGAGCTAACCTTCCCGTTGGGTCCTTCAGACTCATTAACCACCGTAGACTCGCATGGTCGGTTATCACTCGGAATTTATATCCCTCGACATAAGGACGGAATTTATAGATCCCTTGGACAGCGGCCAAGCACTCTCTCCCAGTCACGGTGTAGTTGCGTTGTGCGGAATTCAGTTTTTGTGAGTAGAAGTATATTGGTTTCACATTCCCCTCCTCATCTAACTGACATAAGACGCACCCTATCCCTGTGGATGAAGCGTCACAACAAATTATAAACATTTTGTTAAAATCAGGATTAATCAGTACTGGTGCTGACGTTAAAGCTTTTTTAACAGCTTCTAGTGCTAATATGGCTTCGGTGCTAAACTCGAACTTGCTTTTTTTCTTCAAAGTGTCTGATATGGGAGCTGTTAGTGTTGAGAAATTCTCAATGAACCGTCTGTACCATCCGGCCATCCCTAGAAAACGACGGACTTGCCGTACAGGAAATTCTAAAATAGCAGCCACTTTGTTCGGGTCAGTTTTCAAGCAACCTTGCCCAACAATATAACCTAAGTACTGTAATTCTTTAAAGCAAAATTTAGATTTTTCAACATTAATCGTTAAGCCTGCATCTGTTAAATGCTTCGCTACCTTAGATAGAACTGAAATATGATCGTTGAAATCTTTCGAGATGACTAATAAGTCATCAAGGTAAATGAACACCTGGTCTCTCAACTCGCGAGGAATCACCTTGTCCATTAAATTCGTCAAGCTTTGCGCTGCGTTCGAAAGTCCGAACGGCATCACCTTGAACTGATACAGGGGTCTACCTGGGACTGTGAACGCTGTCTTCTCCCGTGATTCTTTCTCCAGGGGCACTTGCCAGTACGCATCTTTCAAATCCACGCTAGAAATATAACGTGTCTCAGAAAGACGTGCCAACAATCCTTCTATATGACCAATTGGATTCGCATTTTTCTTCGTTACGGCGTTAACTTTTCGGAAGTCGAGACATAGTCGGTTTTTACCGGGTTTTCTCACCAGTACGACTGGTGATGACCATCCGCTCTGACTTTCCTCGATAACACCTAACGAGATCATACGATCCAATTCCGCGTATACCAGGCTTTGCACTGCTGGTGATATGGGATAGTGACGTTGCTTTATGGGCTCTGCGTCACCTGTATCTATAGAATGTTCCATCAAATGAGTCCGTCCAAGACCTCGAACGGCGAATGACGGAAATAACTTAATAGTATTTTGGAGAATAGTTGATTCCTCTACGGATAGGAGACATTCCGGTTTGTTTGCCTGTCCGGTTGTTGTCTCGGTAACTATGTCCAATGAAGATATAACTTGTGGAGCTATTTTGAATTGCTTCCAAAAATCTATACCCAAATATAAATCTTGCGCTAGAGATGGTACTATGTACAATTCGATCGGAAGAACTAGATCTTTGTACTTAATGTTCGTAGTAACCACTCCAGCTATACGCTGTTTTGTTCCATCAGCTGTAAATATATTGGAATCGAATTTTCTATATGGAATTTTAGTATCTTCAACATATTTCGCGGCACCGTTACCGAGGCAACTAATGCTCGCTCCCGAGTCGAGTAGACCAAGCCATTTATTGTTAAATAGTTCTACTTTTAAATAGGCCCGCGGATCATCTTTCAGACATTCTACTTCGGCTACGTTTATTGCTCGATATAATTAACGCTTTTGAACAAATCTATTTCTTAACTTTTCTACTTTGCTTAAATGTTTAGGATAGGTATATATACGTTTACGCGCTTCAGCGTAGTCTATTTGTCTCTGATGTAGAGATTTCAGTGGTCTTAATTTTGGAATTGGGGTAATTTTTGAATGGCGGTCAGCCATCAGACGAATAGGGGGAATAACATGTAGCATATGAAAACATGCACGTGCCGTAACTATTCGGGACTGGTGGAAGTGTGATCATAGCCTCTTTGCGGCGGCCGCTAGTAACAAGCCTTTTAAAAAAGGTTTGGCTAATATGATCAGGCTAGTTCCTCAGGTTGGCAACAGGTTAATTCCCTGTTCCGTAAAATTTTAGAATTACGAACCCGACAACAAGCCTCGGAAACGGACTGATCTCACGACGACAACCAACGCAACGAAAACGGCAAAACGATTTACGAATTTTCTTATGGAACGTACGATCGCTCTATAGAGCTCGAGCTGCTCAGCAGCTAGCCGATGCCCTGTCAAAATATAGAGCTGAAATAACAGCACTACAAGAAATCAGATGGACAGGGAATGGTGTTTTACAGAAGAAAGAATATGACGTATACTACAGCTGTCATACAAAACACCATGTGCTCGGGGTAGGCTTCCTAGTCAGCGAAAAAATGAAGTCTACCATCATCGGCTTTAACGCTATAAGCGAAAGGCTATGCACCCTTCGCGTGCGAGGCAAATTTACGAACATTAGCCTCATTAACGTTGACGGACCTACGGAGGAGTCCTCAGACGAAGAAAAAGAGACTTACTACGAACAAGTCGAGAGGACCCTCAATGCCTGTCCAAGGTATGACGTAAAAATCATCCTTGGGGATTTGAACGCAAAAATAGGTCGGGAGCCGGTATTCAGGCATTACGCAGGCACCCATAGTTTGCATGAGAACACTAATGACAATGGACTTCGAGTCTTAGAATTGGCAGCATCGAAAAACATGGTCGTTGCGAGTACCAGGTTCCCGCGAAAAGATATCTACAAAGCCACCTGGGTATCACCTGATGGAGTCACTCGTAACCAAATAGACCACGTGTTGATAGACCGTCGCCACTACTCGAACTTGATGACGGTACGAACGTACCGAGGCGCCAATATCGACTCGGATCACTATCTTGTTGGTATGGTCCTCCGAGGGCGGATTGCCTTGCGAAGACGTATTGCATCCGCCGATCAGGTTCGAATCAACACGGCCGCCCTGCGCAATGAAAATGCCAGTAACACCTTTGGTAATGCGTTAGGACTCGCCCTAGAATCACTTGATTTAGGGAGAGTAAGTCCTGGAGCCAGTATGCTGGGCGTAGATGAGAAGTGGACACGCCTTAAGAATACTGTCATTAGTACTGCCAACTCCGTCTTAGGCAGCAGTCGTAGAAATCGGAACGACTGGTTTGATGATGAATGCAAGCTAGCAACTGAACGTAAGAATGTTGCGTACCGAGCAATGCAGCAATCTCATAGAACGCGGGCACGCGAAGAAGAATATAAAGAGCTCAGAAGAATAGAAAAACGGCTTCACAGACAGAAAAAATCAGCCTGGGAGAAGAACTTAATCTGTGAAATAGAAAAAAGCCGAGAGCGAGGTCCGCATCAGGCGCGGAAGTTCTACCAATCCATCCGAAACATGACGCAGTACACACCACGCTGCACATACTGCAAGGACGGAGAGGGAAATCTGATCACCGATCCACAAAGCATACTGGAGCGATGGGAAGTGTACTTTAATGAATTGCTAAATGGTCAACTCACTGCAGAAGTGGAGGCTCCACTGCTTCAAGACGAATACCCTATGTTGCCGTCACCAAGCATAGAAGAGGTTGAGAAGGCTATAGACCGGCTAAAGAAAAACAAAGCCCCGGGAGCTGATGGTATACCAGCCGAATTATTTCAACACGGTGGGCCAGCTCTACGTCAGGCAATTCATGATATTATAGTGCACGTGTGGGAGCGTGAAGAAATGCCAGAAGACTGGCGAAAAGGTATAATATGCCCCATACATAAGAAAGGAGATGTCACAACGTGCAGCAACTATAGAGGTATCACGTTGTTGAGTACCGCCTATAAGATACTCTCCTCTATCCTACAAGACCGGATAACCCCATACGCTAAAACCATCATCGGACAATATCAGTGTGGTTTCATTCCAGGCAAATCAACAACTGATCAGATCTTTACCCTTAGGCAGGCGATGGAAAAATGTCTAGAATTTAACATCCCAACATACCACCTGTTTATAGACTTTAAGGCCGCCTATGATAGCATAGCCAGGGTAGAACTTTTCAAAGCCATGAGAGAATTCGGCATCCCAAATAAATTGACACGACTATGTAGGTTGACCATGACCAACGTAACAAGCCAAGTAAAAATAGCCGGATTGCTATCCAGACCAATCAACATCTTTAATGGACTCCGACAAGGGGATGGTTTGGCCTGCCTCCTCTTCAACCTGGCGTTGGAGAAAGCAATCCGTGACTCTGGCACGGCAACAAGAGGGACCATCGTCAACAGGTCCAGCCAGATACTGGCTTACGCAGACGACATCGACATCATCGGAAGAACCGAGCAAGCTGTACACGATTCCTTCATCCAGATCGAGCAGGCGGCACAAAATCTGGGGCTGCACATTAGTGAAGGTAAAACAAAGTACATGGTGGCGTCGAATGCGAGAGGAACAGTTGGTCAAACAATCAAGGTAGCGGAGCACGAATTTGAAGTGGTGCAATCCTTTAAATACCTTGGGTCAATAGTAGCAGCCGATAACAATATAGAAGAAGAAATACGCGGGCGGCTTCTCAAATCCAACAGAGCCTACTACAGTCTGTCAAAGCTCTTCAAATCCAGAAATCTCACCATAACTTCAAAACTACTGCTGTACAGGACCATGGTTCTGCCAGTACTCACATATGGATCCGAGACTTGGGTGCTTAGCAAAAGGCACTCTGACCTCTTAGCCGCGTTCGAGAGAAAAGTCTTAAGGAGAATTGTTGGCCCCATATGTGAGGAAGGACGATTCCGGAGACGGTACAATCATGAATTGTACGCAATCTACCTTGAAGCAGATATAGTGACAAAAATTAGGCTCGGTAGACTTCGGTGGGCAGGGCACCTAGCTCGCATGAGCGAAGAGGAACCTGCTCGGAAAGTTCTTTGTGGTACATTCTATGGCAGACGACAGCGTGGTAGACCATGCTTGCGCTGGAGAGATGGCGTAGACCAGGACGCCCGGAGCCTTGGGGTGCGCAACTGGATGGCGTCGGCTCGAGACCGGGATAGGTGGAGAGACTTGTTGAAGGAGGCCAGGACCGGACCCCGGTTGTCGAGCCGATGATGATGATGATGTAATTTTTGAATAAGTATTAATAATGTTCTGAGTTTCTGGGTTCTTAAGAATGGAGATTTTTTTATCAGTTGTAGGTAAAGATTCTAATTGGGACTTCCCGAGTTGCCCATCATGGTCAGCTCCCTCTCGGTCGAACGCTGACTCAGTGTCAAGTTTCCCTTACACTTCAAACAATTCGGTGACAGAATATCCGGTTGTCCACATCGGTAGCAGAATATCTTGTGTTGAGGTTCTGTACAATCAAGGAAAATGTGACCCGTTTTTCGGCAATTCCAACATATAGCTTTGTCGAAGTTAATTTTGGCATCTTTGACTCGATTTCTTTGAAAAGCCTCTACAGCTAAAGACATGTCCTCCAGTTCAGGTTCCGTTTGGATTTCAATTTCATTCACCTGCTTTCTCACTTGGTTGTTTTAGATAGGTGGCATCCTGGGTCGCGTTGGCTCATGTTGGGTGAGATATCTTTCCATTTCTCTGCACGTGTACACTAAATCTGCTAGTCTCGTCGTTCTAAAAGTAAGCAAAAGTTCACCCATCCGGCGTAGAACATTTTGCTTAATTATTTCGGCTAATTCTTCGTTGGGCCGTGGATTCTTCATCTTTGAATTTCAATTTCAACAGGGCGTCATAAAAAGTGTCAAAACTTTCTCCAGGAATTTGTTTCCTCTCCGCCATCTGTCTTGAAATCTCAGAATCGGTTTCCAGGCTGCCTTAGTGATCTAAGAGCGCTAGCTTTAGTGCAATCCATGATGTTTGTGGATTATTTTTCAAATAGATCCAATACCAGGCTTCTGCTGGTCCAATTACAAAGTGATGAAAATTTGAAACAATCTCATCCCAAGTTGCGCCATAACTATCCTTCACCTTGTCCAATCTAAACAAAAACTCATCCACGGTCATATTCTTGGAATTAAAAGAAATTCCCCATTTCTGATAGTGAGGAGACCGGTATATCGATGCAGCAGGTGATACCATAGGAATTCTAGCGTCTCTATTAGCTGATGTGTTGCTGAACTGAATTCTGTTGAGTTGTTCATAAAAATCGGGATCTACATTCCGGTTGGCTTCTCTACGAGTTGTTGAAGCGACTCGGTCTGGCCAAACTCTTGGGAATTCCGGTACATTGCTTCCTAAATTTGCGGTTGGCTCTCTTAAGTTTGAAGGATTTGGTCGATTTGGCGTCGGTTGGTCACAGAGTGGAACTGAAGGTGTGGTGGTTTGTCTCTGAAGGTTCATTTGCGATAAAGCATTACGCATAACTTCGTTTACCTTTTCCAACAGTATAGCTTGGTTTTGTGCCAGCGATTCCTGTAGAGCCTTTCGATCTTCAGCTCGGTTGAGCCCAACCGCTGCCAAAGCGACTTCCTTAATATAAGATTCGTAATCTTCCTCTTGCCTTAAAGGTGTTCTTCCCGCATATGATTGTCTTTCCGGCGTCCGCAAAGTTTCATCGGTTAATATTCGTACTTGGTCATTTCCATGCCGGTCTGTATGAGATGGGCCTGCTTCTTCCATTCTACTCTCATCCACAGCTTCGCCAGGTTCCATCGTCATATTGTGTTCAAGATCTTGTGCTTTGCGAAACCTGGTGTTATGCGGTTCTGGGGTTGCCGCTCGATGTCCTTTCGGAGATTCCGGTTCCGATTGCTGCCTATTCTTTTTTCCGTTTGCCGACGAATTGTTCTTTCTCCCCATTGGGATTGAATTTAATGGACAAAAGTTCAGTACGAATAATAAAAAAAATTGAGAATCAAAAGATGTTTGCTTTAAGATATAAACTAAGAAAAAAGATCCCTAACACTACTTAACTTACTTGCTACCTACGATACCTTACTATCTACCTACTATAACTTATTACCTAATCTTAACCTAAGTTTCTCTTGTGGGTAAACCCCTAAATAATCCAAAAATTCAACTAAAAAAAACTTGATTATATCTAAAAATAACTTGACTACTTGTCAAAAAAAAAATAAACTTAATTATACCCAAATACCAATTAATTGAAATTTCCAAAAAAACTTGTTTAAATTTTTCAAAAAAAATATGTTAAACTAAATTTTCTCAAAAATTTTATTACTAAAAAAAAATGCTCAAACTAATATCTACAAAAAAAACTACTAAATATATGCTACCAGCATGTTCTATAAACTAAAAAAAAAGTGCTACCAGCAAATCTATAAAAGATACTTAATGTTGTGCTACCAGCATATTCTATAAACTAAAAAAGGTGCTACCAGCATACTAAATGACTAAATGTTGTGCTACCAGCAAATCTATGAAAGATACTTAATATTGTGCTACCAGCATATTCTATAAACTAAAAAAGGTGCTACCAGCATACTAAATGACTAAATGTTGTGCTACCAGCGAATGTATGAAAGATACTTAATATTGTGCTACCAGCATATTCTATAAACTAAAAAAGGTGCTACCAGCATATTCTATAAACTAAAAAAGGTGCTACCAGCATACTAAATGAACTAAATAAGAAAAAAACTTGATAAATTGTCATCAAATATAATGAAAAATTTAATTTCAAAAAAAAATATAACTATAAACTTGAAATTTGTTTTTCTAAACTAGAAAAAAAACTTAATTAATATATATATAACTTATACTTCATAAAAGATTCGGAGTCATGAATGAAGTTTTTACCTCTCAACGAATTCTCCGACAACAACAACAACAAACAAAATTTTGGGGTAGACACATGGACTTCCCTTAACTTCTAAACGTTAGCTATCTCTTCTTACTATCCCTTTCTCTTCGTCTCATCCATCTATCGCTACAGACCTATTGAAAAATAATTCCTTTAGCACACAACAGACTGGAAAAACTTATAGAAATGAATTGACTGAAAAGTTACCAACGTACTTTATCTGATCTTAATGATATTATAGCTGTTAATATTTGTATTGATTTTTCTCTTCTTGTATATTTACTATTTGGCTTTCGCAGCTGACATAAATAGGACACACGTCGACCATTCACCGGTCGGAAGAACAAACGGTAAATAAAAAAAGACTTCATGAAAGTCAGAAGTAATTCGTGTCAGAAGCTACGGCGGTTGGATAAAATTTACATCCAACCCGGACATCTAATTCTTGAAAAATCTCCTACTGTTCATGATCAATTTCCAGAGAGTGAAGGAGTAATTGATCAGGTTATCGCTACAGACGTGATCAGGACCTAGATCCACCAATCACCGGCCGACACTTAAGTCGCCTACCCCCTCGATAGTAAATCTCTACGAAAAATTATCTAGACAAAAAAAAAAACTAACTTGATATTATTTAAAAAAAAATTTTAAAACCTTGGAAAATTTTCTATATCATTAAAAATACAAACTCCCTCCGGCCCCACGTTGGGCGCCATTTATGTAACGAAAAAAAATAATTAGAAGCCTCACACAAACAGCGCACCCATGGGATCGACTTTCAAAAAAAATCAGAACAAAACTATGATCTGAAATTTCCGTTCTGCGAAAATTTTCGTTCTGCGAAAATTTCCGTTATGCGAAATTTCGTTGCCCCACGTTGGGCGCCATTTATGTAACGAAAAAAAATAATTAGAAGCCTCACACAAACAGCGCGCCCATGGGATCGACTTTCAAAAAAAAAATCAGAACAAAACTATGATCTGAAATTTCCGTTCTGCGAAAATTTTCGTTCTGCGAAAATTTCCGTTATGCAAAATTTCGTTGCCCCACGTTGGGCGCCATTTATGTAACGAAAAAAAATACATCACACACCCAGTACTTTCATTAAACACAACTTCGCGTACGTAGCACCGAAACCTAAAGACCACTAGACTAAGTCTATGAATTTCGTCTTTGCGAAAATTTCCACACCAGGGAAAATTTTCGCTGTACCACGTTGTACGTTATTCATGTAACAACAAAAAAAAAAATTGGGAGTTAAATTAGAAGCTCTTACATCATACCAACACAACGTATATAAGATCTAAAGTTGAGAACTATTCACGCGAGAAAACTATGGTCAGCACGTTCAAACGGAGTGAGATTTCCATGTCGATGGAAATCTGTTGTCGTACCTTAGGTGTCGTTTAAACCATGAGACTTAGTATCCCAGGAGTCTTACGAGAACAGAGTCAATTACGCAATAACATAGAAAACTACTCCGGCTCGTTCTCGTAAGCTACGACTCAACTGAATCATTGTTGTCTACGTATCGTATTAGGCGATCTTCCACGACATAGGTTTTGTCTCTCGAGAATCTGATTAGTTGGAAGAAGTCACTAATGTATTCGTAGTATCTTACATAAAAAAAGAGAAAGGTCTTTCAAAGAATCAAGTGGGGGACAGTTTCTATCCCCTACCTAAACGAGCATTGGATCATTCAGGGAGGGGTAGATCCGTTCCCCAGTCAACTCTCCAAAATACTTCTTTGTATGTGCAGCTGTTGAACATACTGGTGATTGAACCCTTGTAAATTGAAAAAGGAAAACTTCGATTTGTTCGCTCTGTTATAGTTAACGAGCAAATAAGGCCGCTCGCTAATGGTCTCCTTGTTCTAGCAAGTTGGATTCAAAACTGAAATGTTTTAGGAAGGTAGTCAACCCCCCTGACCTTAATAGAGATTAAAGTTAATAATTGAATCCCCTCGCCTAAACAGGATAGTTAACGACCACACACAAAAAAAAACTTGGCTTCTTATCCATTACCTACCACTTCTCCACAGGACCAACACTTGAACAATACCTCAATCGTTTGAGTATTAGTCCCGGAGGAGTAGGGTACTACCGCTCGACTGCTGCAACAGGTTCCAAAAAAATTTGCTTCAGCTGGCTCAGTCAACAAGGAAGTGAGTCTTTGCTGCAGGTGCGAGTAGTGGGTTTACATATAATTGAACCTGGAATCTAGATGTTGGACGACTCAAGAAATTAAAATGCTAAGCTGAAAAGCTAAGGGCCGGAGGACCATCCCCGGAGAATAAGTCTGAATGATATAGAAAAGATTAATAGAAGAATAAAGGAATCACATAATTCGGACTGGGTGATAATAGCCCGTTCGGATTGCTTAACCCTATAAACCCGACCTAATGTTCCTTGTCATCCGATGAATTTTTCAGGAACCCTAATTAATGCAGGGGAAATTGGTGTAGTTATTTCCCCCTTTGACGCCTAACTTCCCGTCCGGAAGTCGCGAAAGGACCTTTGATTCCTTGCAACCCCCTCCCAATGACGTACCTGCTGGCGTGAATTTCGTGCAGACACATCCCTCTAACGAAGATCCAGTGCCTACCCCCTAATCCGTCTCCATATAAAAAGTCGATCCTCTTTCAGATCTCATTGTTGTCGTTGTAGCTGTTGCTTGCTGTTTTGTTCTTCATTGTTGCCACTAGAGCTAAAAAGGATCAACTCCTGGTTCCGGCTCAATAACCACAGACATGACTCCTCGTCTACCTATTTTTAAACTACCATGATGAGTTTAAATATGTATTCAAAAGGTGAAAATAGAAATAAACTTCCCAAAATCTATAGCTCTTACGGCTATATATTGCTCATAAAACCAGCTAATAATCAAAAGATGGAAAAATTTCCTTATATGAACTAAAACTTTATTGATATTACCTTAAGACTAACAATATGATCTTACTTATACCTTAATGCGAAACATCCATCTGTCTTATAGACAAGTAGAGTTCTCAAAGATCTCGACATTCACAAATCCGCTGGCCCGGATAGTATTTCCCCCGTTATTCTGAAGAGGTGTGCTTCCACGCTGGCAAAGCCACTGCGTAAGCTTTTCCATCTATCCTATTCTACTGGTCTCTTCCCGAGTGGATGGAAAACAGCATTTGTCCAGCCTGTCCCAAAAAAAGGCGAATCTTCTTCCCCCTCCAACTATCGACCGATTGCATTAACGTCCCTTCTTTCTAAGGTCATGGAAACGCTGATAAATTATCAGCTTAAGAAATATCTCGAAGAACGAAAGCTTCTTAATGACCGGCAGTACGGCTTTCGTAGCAATAGGTCCACTGGTGATCTGATGGCTTATCTCACCGAAAAGTGGAACCAATCTTTACATCGTTTTGGTGAAAGTAAGATTATTGCGCTTGATATTTCAAAGGCATTTGATAGGGTTTGGCATCAAGCTCTTTTTTCGAAAATGCATGCTTTCGGTATTGATGAATCCCTAGTTCGCTGGATTAGAAATTACCTTTCGGACCGTTCAATACAGGTAGTATTGGATGGTTTCAAGTCTGAAATCTTCAAAATAAATGCTGGTGTGCCCCAGGGCTCAGTTTTGTCTCCGACTCTCTTCTTGATTTTTATCAATGATCTTTTGTCTGAAACTTCTAATCCACTAAATTGTTTCGCTGACGACAGCACCCTCAGCTTTTCATATTCGTTTCCTGATTCACAACCCAGCTCTTCGGTTGTGGAACTGGAGCGGCAGCGTATGATAAGTTCATTAAATTCCGATCTTGACAGCATTGTCCAATGGGGAATTAACAATCGCGTGGAATTTAATGCTTTAAAAACTCAATGCTGTCTTCTGTCACTTAAGCGAATCATACCCCCTATGCCACTATCTATGAGTGGCACTTGTATAGAGGAAACTGAAAAGCTTTCCATTCTCGGTATGTGTGTTACCAACCACCTTCTGTGGAATGACCACATATTTGATGTCGCCAAAAACGCTGCGAAATGCTTAGGTTTCTTACGACGATGCAAGAAATACTTTTCTCCCAATGATCTGGCTGTTGTTTATAAGGCGTATATACGTCCAAAACTTGAGTACAACTCTCATGTCTGGGCAGGAACTGCAAAAACTTATTTGAATCTCCTGGATAGAATCCAGAAAAGGGCTTTAAAAATGATAGGAGATAGGACAATAACGGAAACATTTGTGTCACTTGAACACCGTCGCAATGTTTCTTGCCTCTCCTTATTTTATCGCTTTTACTATAAAGAGTGCTCCGCCGAAATAGCCAGTTGCATTCCACCCCTGAAACAATTCAACCGCAATACTCGCGCTGCAAGGAATGCCCATCAGTTTACCCTTGAGCCCAACTTCGGACGTACAGTTAAGTACAGAGATTCTTTCTTTAGCCGCACTACACGATTGTGGAATGCTTTACCCGGCTCTATTTTTCCCCTCCATTTCAATCTACAGACATTCAAAACCAATGTGCATCTGCATCTCCTTTCGTACCCTATCCAAATTTCCTAAAGCTCGTACTGTGTGAATTCATATAAAGGGTATTAATAATCCCTTGAGTGCGCGTTAAATATAAAAAAAAAAAAAAAAAAAAAAAAAAAAAAAAAAAAAAAAAGATTGAAAGAAACTTTGAATTGAAATCGATTTAAATATAAATTTATATTGTCGATTAGCAAATCTTAGTGATAGAATTCAAATTTTAATTAAATGTTCTCAATATAATGTAATTTAAAAATAAAAATAATAAAGAAAATCTTGAAGAGATTGTGAGTGAAATGAAGTTATGATTCGAAGATTTCGAACAAAAAAAAAATTTACAAAATATACATACTGTAATGAAATTACTAATTGTCAAAAAGTAGAAAAAAAACTGCGGTCCCAGATGTTTTTGTCCAAGAGTGAGAAAAAGATTTCGAATGTTTTTCAAAAAAAAACTAAAACAAATGAGATTTGGACCTTATTCAGGTCCTGAATATTTCGAGGGTGTAAAAACACACTACCCTCTTCACGCGTGATCAAAAATATTTCAGTAAATATTTTCGTTTAGTTCCAATGAACTGAAAATTTATTAATTATACTTTAATTCGATATCAAAAATAAAAAAAGTGAACTTTAATTCGTTGGAACTTGTACTTGGGTCTCTTAACTCTGTATAGACTATTGTCAATACCAGTCAAGGTAGATTTACCGCTAGACCAAAAAGTTCGAATGAATTTGTTCTAGACCGACCGAGGTTCAGTTGATTTAAACGGACTTAGCGCGAGCAAAAAAAAATTAATAGTGAATTAATAAAATCTGACTGAATTGTTGAAAGAGATTTCTCAACATTGGCAAGGTGAGAAATTTTTGTTCCACAAAAGAATCACAAAGATGAGTATAAAATATTCCCACAAGATACCAAATATCCCATCCCAAACCCAAATCGTAAAAGAAAAGTTTGGTTCGACACACACCAAAATCTTGGTAGTTCGACATTTATAGTTAAGTAGATAAATGGTTAAAAATCACGAAATATATTTGTAAAAATTGTAAATGAAATGTTATAAATATTAATATGGACAATATATTTCTAAGTTATAATCATATAATAATAAAAAAAAGGTAAGTATATATATATGATTGTATAAAAAGGGTAGGTAAGGAAATGAAAAGGAGCACCCTGTCGATCGCCTACCTATCAAGTCAAGACAAAAAAAAATATTTATTATTGTCGAAGAGGATTACTGCTAAAAAGTTTTCTTTTATTATAGGATTCGTCGATGTTGTACCTAGATCTCAAAAATTATAGATGGACATCAATACTTAGCAATCATGACGACACGATGCATTAAGTTTATCGAAGCCAGAGCTATATGCGTTATACTCCATATATTGTTTAATCGTTACTGGCGTAAGTAACGTTTGAGAATTTAGCTTCTCTTTTTGCAAACAGTACTACTGTACTGTCACTTTCGAATCGATATATATATATATATTTTTTTTTTTTGATTCGTATTCGATTATAAATAATATATGAACAAAAATAAACTGATCTGGATCTGCGTTATTTCTGTACAACCGAAAAAATGTAAATATTAAATCTCTTTATGTTATCTTAGAGACATTCGAATCTTTATAATCTTATCTGTTTTACTTTTAATTTTTATATAGGTACTATGACCAATGATACTAAAAAAAAAATGAAAAGAAACTAGCCGTACATGAAGTGTACTCTGTTTCAACGAACACAAAAAGGTTATATTTTTACACAAGTGATAAAGTGAATGAATGGTAATTATATTTAATTTCAAAAAGACATAGTTTGAGAATTTATTTATATTGTTACGAAATTCTGCCGCAGCTATTTGCTAAACAAAATAATTGTTTCCAAAGAAAAGATAAGAGAAATGAAACGCAATTGAATTATGATTATGTGTTAAATTTATTTATTGAGAGCTCCGGTTCCCGAGAGGTTTTATTTTTATTTTTAATGGTTCTCTCAAAAAGAAATTAATTTTAACCAAAAAATGAAATGTGGCAAGTATAAGTACCACCTTACTTGTCCAAAGAAAAAGATAAGAGGGCTTTTTCGTCGGACGCACTTCTTTTTATGTCATTCCAAAGTCTCCAAATTTTATTCCAATTCGCCATCACTTCTCTTTCTTCGTTATTTTCTCCTCCTCGTGGTGATACGTCAAATTTCAGCATTACCTTTCATTTCGCCATCAATTCACTAAACCACATGTTCATCCGCCCAAGTGTCATAAATTCGACCACTTAATTTATTTTAACGATTCGTCGCAACATCTGACATTCGTAACACTGCATCCTCCTTAAAACTCATAGTTCCATCTGAGTTTGATTGTTAGGTTCGTACGCGGCCAAGCGGTTTATGTGAACAGTCTTCGTTTTTCTCGATCCCTGTAGCTGAATTTGGTATACCAAATCGGATATTTTTTTCGCTATTCTTACGGGTCCCTGCCAATCACTTTGTAGCTTAGGACTCAATCCTTTTCGGCGCCTTGGATTGTAGAACCATACCTGTTGATTGGGGGTAAAATTAATGGGATTCGATTTAAGGTCGTACCTGTTTTTCATTGATTCCGCTGCTGTGTGTAGGTGGGCTCGTGCAACATCATGAACTTTCTGTAGCCTTTTCTCCAGTTCTAAGACATAAGATGGTGCGTTGGGTGATCTGTTTGGTGGTACTCCGCGGAGTAGATCTGTGGGAAGTTTTAATTCACGTCCGAACGTAAGCATGGCGGGAGTGAATCCAGTCGCTTCGTGCTCTGCCGTGCGATAAGCCAATAAAGCAGGTTGCAGATATTCATCCCAATTGTTTTGTAGTTGATTCGAAAATTTTGCCAGATAGTCCAGGAGAGTGCGATTAAAACGTTCCACCATACCATCTGACTGTGGACGAAGAGGCGTAGTACGAGTTTTTTGGATTCCTAAAGCGCTCATGGTTTTTTGGAATATTTCCGATTCAAAATTCCTTCCCTGATCGGAATGAATCATGTGAGGAATGCCGAATCTACAGAAAACATGGTCGATCAAGGGTTGTAGTACAACTTCAGTCGTCTGGTTGGGAACGGCAAAGCATTCCGGCCACTTTGTAAAGTAGTCCATGACTACAATCACATATCGGTTGCCAGTTGTGGTGCGTGTGCTAGAGGACCGAGGATGTCAATCGCTATCCTCTCGAATGCATTACCTGGTCGGCTTGGTAAAAGCGCCCCTCGAGTATGTTTTGTAGGACCCTTTCTAGCTGTACAGATAGCACAGCATAAACACCAACGTTTAACGTCCGAGGAGCGGCCTATCCAAAAGTAGCGGCTCTTTACCTTATGAAGAGTTTTCTTTTGGCCTAGGTGGCCACCACTTGGGCTGTCGTGTAGGGCCGCCAAAATATCTGAAACATTATTTCTAGGAATTACAAGAAGTTGACTCACCGTACCTTTGTCATCTGTCCATTTTAGGGTTAGTTTGCCATCGGATAGTTGCAGTTGATCGAAGAGAGCCCAATAGGATTTAAGTTCAGCATTTTCTCCTAGGATTTCATCGCGTCTTGGACGGGATCCTCTAATAAGCCAGGTTTTTAGTTTTGACAGTGTTGGATCTTTAGTTTGCTCGTCCTCTACGTTATCTCGTGAAATCTCCGTGAAATTGACTCGTTCAATGCGTAGTGACTCTTTTTCTTCTTCTCTTGTACAGAACTTGCAGTTCCCACATGGCCTCCGGGATAAAGCGTCTGCATTTCCATGTTTAGGCCCAGGGCGATGCTGAATATTAAAGTCATACTGTTGAAGACGTTCAATCCATCGTGCTACCTGTCCTTCTGGCTGCTTAAAGTTGTAAAGCCATCGAATGGAAGCATGATCGGTCCTTAAAAGAAAATGTCGTCCAAACAGATAATGGTGAAAGTGATGAGTTCCTAGAACAACGGCTAACAATTCTCTCCGAGTAACGCAGTAGTTGCGCTCAGCCCTGTTAAGAGTTCTGCTGAAGTATTCTAGAACCACTTCTGAGTCGCCTTGCTGTTGACTAAGAACAGCTCCAATACCAACATTTGATGCGTCTGTGTCCAAAATTAAAACATCATTAGAAGTAGGATGTGCGAGTATTGGGGAGGTAGTGAGCCTTTTCTTCAAACTTGAGAAAGCTTCCTCACACTGAGGACTCCATGCAAACCGTCGTTTTTCCTCGGTTAGCTCCGTCAGTGGTTTGGCGATTGTGGAAAAACTCTGAATAAATTTACGGTAGTAGGCACAGAGGCCCAAAAAGCTTCTTACCTGTCGCTTGGTTTGAGGAGTAGGCCATGCTTGAACAGCTGAGATTTTTGTTGGGTCGGTACTCAGTCCTTTATCGGAGACAATGTGTCCTAGGTAAAGCACCTGTTTCTTCAAAAAATGACACTTACCGGGACTAAGCTTTAGGTTTGCTGCCTGTAATCGCTGAAATACAGTTTCCAAATTTTTGAGATGTTCATCAAAGGTTGCCGTTGCGCAGATTATGTCATCCAAGTAGATTCGAGCTACCTCCAATGGAACTCCTTCAAAAGCTTTGTTCATAACCCTTTCAAATGTTCCAGGTGCGTTACATGCTCCAAAAGGCATGACGTTAAACTGCCACAAATTGGTACCATCCGTAAAAGCAGTCTTTTCTTTATCTTCTGGTGCCATTTCGACCTGCCAATATCCGCTTTGGAGATCCATGGTAGAGAACCAAGTCACGCCTTCCTGAATGGTTAAGAGTTCTTCAATCCTGGGTAATGGGTAGGAATCTTTTTTGGTTACATTGTTGAGCCGGCGGTAGTCAACGCAAAATCGGTGAGAACCGTCTTTTTTCTTGACGAGAACAATTGCAGAAGACCAAGGACTGTTGGAAATTTCAATAACTCCGCGCTCTCGCATATCATGTATTAGGGCATTAACTTCTGCACGTTTTGCGACAGGTACCCTACGTGCTGGAGTTTTTATTGGTTTAGCGTCACCAGTTTCTATATAGTGCTTGGCTATTCCGGTTCGCCCAAAATCATTTGGTCCTGATGAAAACACGCTGCGAAATTTTAAAAGAAGTGCTTTAAATCTACCAACCTGATCATTAGTCAGACCCTCTGGGCATTCAGGCAGTAGTTCATCTGAGGTTATGAGCTTCTCTTCCTGTGCAGATGGTTCTTCACAGATCTCTGCAGCCGTCAGTCGTCCTACTACCAAGTTCGATGGGAGGGTCACAGTTTCCAAAGAAGTGTTGGCAATCCTAATCAGCACCTTAGATTGATTTGACTTAACGAGGCATCGAGCAAGAAACACACCAGTTGGGAGGTTGCTTTCATCGCATGGTTCTATTAAAGCGTCAGAAGATGAAATGGCTAAGGGTGTTGCTAGCTCCAGGACAGTCTCGGCCCTGGCTGGAAGCGTTTGTGAAGAAGTGGTCAGTAATAAACAGGATTCTTGCCTACTTGGAACCTGCAATGGAAGTGTCTTACCCTGAACCTCTAACAAACATGCCTCGAAATCAAGATGGCAATGATTCTCGATTAAAAAGTCTACTCCGAGTATGATTGGTACATCGTGATTGATGACAGCAAATGAGTGCAAGAATTCCTTACCATTTAAAATCATCTTTACTTCGGTCGTTCCCAAAGCCCATATGATTCCTCCTGAGATGCCCTGAATTCGTATAGGTTGTCCACTTATTGGTGTTCCCTTTGGCATATATTTTTCAGCTAAAATTGAAATATTTGCACCAGTATCGATGACTACCTGGCAACACTTTCCTCCAATACGTACATCAACACACAAACTTGTTCCGTTAATGGCACCCACGAACTTGCTGAATGTTTCACATGTTTTGTTTGTGTCAGAGCATGAAACTGTTGTTCCCGTTTGGATTTTGGAATCTGTGGAAGAAAGAAACGTTGTTGGGCTTAGCAGTGGAGTAACATTTGGTTCTACCACCGGCCTGTACTCCAATTGGCCGGTAGTATTTAGTTTTCCGATGGATTAACGGCAGCCGATTCGACTTGTTGGCGTCTTCTGTCTCTTCTTCGGTCTCGATCAGGTTGGGCTAATAGAACAGTACGATGATTCCTCCTTTCAAACCTGTAAGTCATGTCTTGTGCGATTTGAAGTGCCTCAGTCAAGTTATGAGGACGACCAACTGTGACGAAGTTTTGCACTTGATCGTCTCGAATACCTTCCACAAACTGCGTAAGTAAAATTTCCTCAACCACGCTCTCAGAGCAGTCTGGAAAAGCAGCAACGGACAAACGCTGCAATTGAATTGCAAATTCAGCTAATGATTCTCTTGGACGCTGGACTCGGTTCCTCAGCTGAGTGTAGCTCGCGTGATTATCCATGCTGAATCGCTGCCGTAAAAGTCTTCGAATGGTTTCGTATGAAAATGGTTTTCCACAAGGAAGTGCACTTAAGACTCCTAGAGCCTCTCCCCTTAGTTGTAAGGCCAATCCATTGGCTTTATCGGCTTCTGTCCACCCATGCACATTTGCAGCTATATCAAATTGTCTCTCATAATCCGACCACGACGAGCTGCCGTCAAAAGGCTGAACGATGTTTGGATTAAAATTGGATGATTGATTAACCGTTTGAGCTCCACCAGTTTTGTATTCAGGACGCCTGACCTCAAAGTTAATGGTTTCCTGTCCTGCGTCTTTAGTGGTTAAGCCACGCGAAGGAGTTTCGAAAACTTCACTTACCATTCGGGCGCTTTCGGCTCCACGGTGTAATGTAGCTGGAGCAGCTACTACCGGAGCAGTACTGCGACCCATGTTACCATTAGAAGGTAGAACGGTAGATGACATTTGGCCCAAAACAGGAGTCCATTCTCCTAGTGTTTTTTCGAGCGCACCTACTCTGTCTTCGACGACTTTTTGTCTTCCAACTAGCTCCTCTTTCCATTCACTCAATTTGGTTTCCCAGAAAGTCCTATCACTCTTTGTGTTTTCAGCAAATAGGCTCGCCAATGAATCAAACTGCTGCTGCATTTTTTCTGCATCCATAGTGGTAAAGAACTAATCTTAGCTCTGATCGCAATAACCCCACATCTGACACCAGTGTTACGAAATTCTGCCGCAGCTATTTGCTAAACAAAATAATTGTTTCCAAAGAAAAGATAAGAGAAATGAAACGCAATTGAATTATGATTATGTGTTAAATTTATTTATTGAGAGCTCCGGTTCCCGAGAGGTTTTATTTTTATTTTTAATGGTTCTCTCAAAAAGAAATTAATTTTAACCAAAAAATGAAATGTGGCAAGTATAAGTACCACCTTACTTGTCCAAAGAAAAAGATAAGAGGGCTTTTTCGTCGGACGCACTTCTTTTTATGTCATTCCAAAGTCTCCAAATTTTATTCCAATTCGCCATCACTTCTCTTTCTTCGTTATTTTCTCCTCCTCGTGGTGATACGTCAAATTTCAGCATTACCTTTCATTTCGCCATCAATTCACTAAACCACATGTTCATCCGCCCAAGTGTCATAAATTCGACCACTTAATTTATTTTAACGATTCGTCGCAACATCTGACATTCGTAACAATATTCTCTTTTTTTTTCAGAACTTTTTCTTCTCTATTCTCTTTTTTTTTTATAAGGCGAACAAATATAGGTTTAAATATAGTAATAAAAGAATTTATAAAAATATAGGTGGATAAAAATTTTTCTTTAGATATCAATAAGTTAAACGCAAAATTCCATACCTCTGTTCCACATACTTAGGAACAAACATTTTTACTCAAATTTATTTCTGCTTCTTTGATGATGTCTTTTCGCCACTGCTGATGAACTGAAGATTTCCACATGTTCCAATGTGCTATTGAAGATGTACTCGAACGTCAAAAAAAAATTGTCACTAGCCGCATAATGACTCTTTTTTCTTCCGTATGACTGTACTTGAATGGTCTTACACACATATAGTGTTATGGATGATTTCTGAAGATTCTGATTTTGTTTCGGTGATTCTAACTATGCCACCAGATTGGATTCGTCCAGTCGAATGACACAATACGCACGAATTAGTGTACTACCAAAGTAACACATTTCGACACAAGATATTGCGTATATGTCCAAAAGTGATACGATGATGCGTGTGTAAATTTAATAGAAAAAAACCAGGCGGCTATCACTTCGGAGTGGATGGGACTTTTTTGTCTCGGACTTGCTGACGGGGAGTGGACTGTTTCTTGTCGCGTATGTGTTCCACCTCCGCCACAAGCCGTGTAAGAGTCCTGAACCACTTTGATGTGTCGACAGCAGCCTGTATGAACAAAGATTTTGTTAGTATGATATATTGGATAGAGTATAGGTAAAAATTTAATGTATATTTGTTCAAAAAAATCATATTCTCTCACCAGATTACTAACACTCAAAGATTATACCTACTAAATAAGGTGTTTTAAAGCAGTTTTGTGACACGACCTCGTGTCTTTTCTTGTATACTACTTGCAAAACTTTTTTTGCGCCTCTTTTCTTGGCACGTGTAGTTAGTAATTTTTAGACAAAACTCACAAGAAAAACTATTCTGAACAATCGCATTTTAATTTACCTGGCTTTTGTTTCGATATTTTAATTAACTTCTCGTAGATTTTAGGTGTTGTTACTAGCAATAAATCTCTGACTACTCCCACTCGATTCTTTAGCCTGTCTCCTTGCGTCTTCCAATTGGTTTTTTTCGTCCAACGCTTTTGGACAATCTTGGAATGAGTTTGACGCGATGTAAGAGGTTACTGATCGTTCACACACAATGGGATTACAGCTCCAAATTGGACTGCATCCCTGTCCGCATGACAGTGTGTATAAAAAAAAAAATTTGTATGAAAATACCACTTATAAATTGGGAAAAAAAAAATTTCACAGAAAGAAGAACACATTTTTTTACCATCAAAATCGGATATTTTATGGCAGATTAATACATAATTCTCATCCAATTGATGAGGAAAAGAAACGTTGGTAAATGAAATAAAAATTTTTACCTTTTTTTCCAGCTGTTCTTTTTTTCTTTTTCTGCGCTGCTATCCTTTTGTTCGTTTTTTCTTGAGCCAACTTTTCCGCACAAATCACTTGAAATTTTTTTCAGACAATTATATATTAATATAGTACCAACTATTCACCTTTAGTTTATATAATTATGTTTTCGTTACGGCCGCTCAAAATGAAAAGAATTTTAATAGTTTAATTCGCGACTACCGAACCGATTTTTCAATAAGATTTTTTCTGTTTCTTAGCAGACACTCTCTCTATCGTTAAGGGTTAATATCATCGTAGATTAGTAGCTCCTCCTTCCGTCTGATCTGGTAAGTAGGTAATCTTATTACTCTTTGTGATCTGTTTACACGTAGTGTATTATGACGTCGTGAACTAAACTACTTTCCACTTCCTAACTATTTCCAATGACAAATAACTAACTATTCATGTAAGTATGAGTTCTGAACAATTTTCCTGAGGTAAGTATCACAATTTTTCTAGACGATTTTTTCTTAGATGTTGCGGGTTGAATCGGGGTAAGTATTACCGACTTTAATTTAAGATAAAAGTCCAGATGTCAAAAGGGTGAGTATTCTGACTTATCTCAAAGATAAAAAGGTAAGTAAATTGACTCAATAAACTTTTATAACAAATCTAGGACGTGCTTTTAATTTTTCTACTGACGGATCTTGCTGATCTATGAATCAATAATAATTCTCGATTGTTTAGTACTGGGTTTAATGTCAAAAACAAAACTTTACTTTTTGATATACTGTCGCATGGCCGACTGACAGAAGTTTTCACTCACGATTGTACTAATTATTCTCGGTTTTCTGTTTCATTTGTCTGACAACTTCAGATTTCTAACTATCCTCAGATCGCTTGCAATTATGTCTATGATTCTCCTAACTCTGAATTACTGGTAAAAAAAAATATATTTTCTGAGATTATGAAATTTTGACATATACATAAATTTTACCACGTCCTAAGGGGGACGTCTCGATTTCCATCTCGTACGCTTAGTACATTTTTTCTCCACCAGTCCTCGCTGCATCTGTCCGCCATTTCGCTGACTTTAGTCGACTCTCATGTTGTCTCCATCCACCCCTATGATGCCGCTCGTTTCTAAAGCGCATTGCCTCCTTTTGCCTACAATACTTGACATCGCTGTGAAAGTTATTGAGAAATCTTTTTCGTATAAGGAGAGTACTTCGTCTCATGTATACATTGATATACCGATAGAAGTAGTAATGCAAGTTGATCAGTGGTGAGTATTTGCACTAACTCTGATGACATTTGGTTGCGCAGAATCCTTTCATTACTCACACTTCGATGAGTGAATTATACTAGAAGACAAGAATATTTTGATCGCCAAAAAATTTTTAAAATGGGTCGGATTTTAAGAGATCATAATGTATCGGAACTGGAAGAATTATATTGTTCTCTGTCGTGGTGACTGAGATGGCTTTTCCTACAAAACTTGTTAACTGGCTTTTCTATTTTAGGAAAGTGATCTAACTGTTCTTCATCTTTTGAGTGGAGAGTTTCTTCTAGGCTAGAATCGTCCAATTGATTAATTTCCCCAGTGTCTTTTATTTTAACTGAAATTTTCTTTCGTAGAGATAAGGGGTTAAATACTTGATTGACCAAACTATTGCTAATAGTTCTTTTTTGTAGTAGAGTAGTTTCTCTCGTGGTAGTTTAGAGTTCTACTTATGAATGTTACAGGATGTTTATCTTGAGCTAAGACCGCTCCTATAGCATAATTAGATGCATCGGTTGTTAGCTCGAATTTGGATAAGCTAGGACTGGAGGTGAAACAATTAATTTTTTTAATGTTTCAAATGATTTCATGTACTCGATATTCTTAGTATCGATTTTGGTTTCTTTCTTTTAATATGTTGTCATTGGTTAGGTTACCTTAGCATAATCTTTTATACATTTCATATAGTAACCAGTAAGACCAAGGAATGATTTTATTTCTTTAACGGTTGTCGGTACGTTCATGTTTGTATTGCTATTATTTTATCTTGATTGGTTTAAACTCCCTTGTCTGTAATCGTGTGTCCAAGAAACTTCGATTCTTTCACAAGAAAGTCGCATTTGTCTATTTGAACTTTTAAGTTGAATTCTCTTAGCTTTTGAAATATTTTATTCAGGTTTGTTATGTGCTCTATCAGAGAAGTTGAAAAAATCAATATGTCATACATGTATACGACACAGATTTTATTAATGAAATCTCCCAGTATCTCGTTTCTCATGCATTGAAAACTAGAAGGAGCATTTTTTAAGCCAAAAGGCATTCTAAAAAATTCAAAATGTCCTTGTGGAACACTGAATGCAGTTTTTTCTATGTCTTTTTCGTTGACTCTAATCTGGTGAAATCCTTTTGCCTGATCAAGTGTCGTTAGATATTGCGATCTCCCTAACTTATCCAAGACATCGTCAATGTTTGGTAATGGATACTTATATTCGATAGTTTCCTCATTTAACTTACGGTAATCAATTATCATAAGCCACTTCATAGTTCCCGAGTTGTCTAATTTTTTTTGGAACTATCCAAATAGGTGAGTTATAAAGGCTTCTACTTTTTTGTATAATTCCATTACTGAGCATTTCTTTAATTTGTTTAGCTATCTCTTGCTAATGGACTTTTGGATATCGATACCTTTTTGTGCAAATAGGATTATCTGTCTTTGTCTTTATGGAATGAACTGTTTGAGTTGTGGAACTTAACAATTCTCCATACTTGTAGAATAAATCCTTTTTTTATTTAAAAATTCTCTTAGTATATTCTTTTCTTCTTCATTCAAATCTTTGTGTAAAAGTTTGCTCATATCCATTGAGTTATCTTCTAACACATGAATTTCGTCATATTGAAAAGGACATTGATAATTTCCATTGATATATTCTTTTTCTTTGACTGGGAGAGAAACAAAAGGAATTCTATTCTGATTTATTTCTAAATATTTATCTTTCATATTAATTATACCCCCTATGGCATTTCAAAAATTCGATCCTATGATCGCATCAAAATTTTTGTTTTCAAAATTCATTAATTTCCATCCCATTGTGGCGTCTTCTAAAAATTCTTCAGGTAGTTTTGTTATTATTTGTTCTGTTATAAAAATATGTGAATTGACGGTATTCACTTTTATTTCTTTTTCTAATTTCATTCTTGTACAGGATTTAAGTTTTTTTGTATCGAGGAGGGTCATAGTAGATCCTGCGTCTACTAAGGCTTTTATATTTTTTTTTGAACTGTAAGTACTACGATGGGAAGTGTCGAAGCCCCTCTGCTATAAAATTTACTTCTTCATTAATTGTTTGTTGTTCACTGAGGCGATTAACTTCCATTGGTTGTTCTCGATTTTTATTAAATCTCCTAACTTGGCTTGAGCTTGGCTGATTATTATTTTGTCCCTGCCAATTATTATTATTATTATAACTTTGCCTTTGATAATTTTCATTAAAACCAAACCTATGACCTTGATTAGGGTTTAAATTTCCAAATATTCTGTTGTTGTTGTATCTAACTACTACTCTGATGTCTTAAATTATTATTATTTTGATTAAATTTAATTTGGTTATAATTTTGATGCCCCTGATGTCCTAGGAGAATTATTCTGATGGTGTTTCATACTAAAGCCCTTGTTTGGTTCACTTTGATTTCTTACAAGAATTATATCATTGGCTTCTAAGATTTCATAAGCTTCAACCATATTTTTACAATTATAGGCGATAACTATAGCTTTTTGTGAAGGGTTTTAATTATGTTTAAATGTTTCAAATACCAGAACTTCATTATTTGCCTGTGTGTAAATAAAATTTGGTTCTAATTGCGTTTTAGTTTGCAATTTTTGTAATAAAAAGTCTAATTTTTTATACAATTCAAAAGTGTTAGATTCTACAATACAACCAATTTCTTTAGATAACTGAATATAAGTTTCTTTTATTGAAAATAATCTTATTAAGTTTACCTTAATGTCCTTCCACGACGATAAATGTGGTAAGCTGTTAGTTGCCCTTATCGCTTCTCCTTGATTTTTTGAGTGGATTATTAATGTAGCCTCTATCTGATTGTCCTGCAGCAAGACTTGGTTTAGAAAGCACTCCACTGTTGATATAAACAGTGCCAGATTGCAATCTTTTGATCCTCTGAATGGATTTATTTTCTCCATTTCACAAAGAAGGTAGCGTTGTTCCTCCTTCTGAATATCGTTTAATACGGGTGCAGTTTGTTTTTTGTTCGTCTGGTTCACTTTCACTTCCGGTATCACTGTCGCGATGTTTATTTAACTTTCTGTTTAATCTGTTTTTGTTTAACTGTTTCTCTTCACTGTTCATTTGCTAAATATTCTCTCTACGAAATTTCGCAACATACATTTATATATGAATGTGAGATGCTATATTTTTCACAAACTATTTAAAATTAATATTTGTTTAATTTAAATTTATTTGAAAGATTTTACAATCGCGAATTGCGTTCGTATCACTGGATCTCATATGTCACTATAATATTCGTTTATAGATCTCATTGAGTACCGACTGCGCCAAATAACTTTTTAAAAAGAGTCGAAGAGTTTGTAAAAAACAAATATAAACTTTATTTAGAAAATAAAATAAAATACAAGAACAGAACAAACGAAAGTCGACTGTGTACTATGATGTGTAATGTGTGTCTGATGATCGCTGCAACTGAAACTTATCTGTTGATGCTGTCCGATGATTGTTGGCCGCATCAAAGATCGTCCAATGTTTATTTTAGCAGATTGATTTACTGATGCTCTTCGATGTGAAGTGGTGGTTGTTTATAGCATTGAAGATTGTCCAATGTTTATATTCAAAAATGCTATTGGATTTGGACCAATGTTTATGTTATCTCATATTTCTGAGAATGCTATTAAAATTTAAGTGTCGTCATTGCTTCGGTCTCAAGTGGCTTGTGCAATAGATCTAAAACCCGCTGTAATTTTCTAAGGAAACCACGAAAACGAATAAAATATAATTGAAATAATAGATTTTAATAACAATGTTCTAATGACATTTAATTTTTTTTAAAATCATGTCTTTTAAATAAATGGGACGGTTTTTAGTGTCTACTATAAAGTTAGCTAATATGGAGGTAGCTGATTTGCGAATGAAGGTATCGCACTTTAACAGTCTTAACTTCCATTTGTGATTCATCAGCTGGTTCTCTAGTCGTTTGTTGCCACTAAGATTCCGTTTGTGGCAACCATTGAGAAGCCTTCCACCATAAATCATTTTGGCTTAACTCTAAGGGGTATACTCCTCTCGTGGCTACATCAGCCGGATTTTCCTCTGAAACGATATGCGACCATATATTGACTGGGGTATTTTTTTAAAATTTCAGCCTTTCTGTTGGCTACGAATGTTTTGCATGAACTTGAATGTGTTTGTAACCAGGCCAATACGATAGTGGAGCCGGTCCACAATTTGGCAGACGATATATTTTGAATAGCTAGAGATTTTGTGGCTATATGAATCATTTTAGATAAAAGAACTGCACCCTGTAACTCTTACCTTGAAAGAGATTTGTTATTCACAGGAGCTACTTTCGATTTTGTCTATAGCAGATGGCAAGTTATTTTATTTTATTTTCGTATGCGAAGAAAATTACAAGCAGCATAGGCCTTTTCCGAGGCATCGCAAAACCCATGTTTTTGCGAAATCGCATCGGGAGTATATTCCACCCTGAGTGCAATACGAACACTTGAAACTTCTGGAAGCTTTGCCACAAACATTCTCCAACTTTGTTCGGTCGTGGGAACGAGACATTTATCCCATTCATTCTTATCTTTCCAGATAGGGGCCAACCACCCTATCGGGTCATACAACTTTGCGATTACTGACAGAACTGAACGTTTTGTAATAAGACTTTACTGTTGTAACGATTTTTGAACCGAACAAGAGAATATGTCTGAATTAGCTGCCACTGTATGCCTAGAGTTTTGACAGTACTTTTATCATCAAATTTTAGAAAATCTTCATTTCTTCTAGTGGATGAGAATGTCTAACTTCCAAGGCTAACTTTAGCAATGTGCGAATCGCTAAATAGGGGGAACACGTTACTCCAAAAGTAAGTGTCAACATTTCGAAAGCAGATATGGGATCTTTTGGATTCTCACATAAGTGAATTCTCTTAAACAGTATTTGATCAGGTGGTATCTTAATCTGCCGATACACTTTCTCAATATCGCTGTTGAACACGTATCGATAAAGTTGCCAATTCAAAACTAAGAGGGTGATATCTGTCTGCAAGGCTGGCCCCGGATACAAAACTTCATTTAAGCTCTTCCCGTTTGAAGAAGCAAAAGACGCATTAAACACAACACGAACTTTTGTTGTGAGGCTATCTAGCTTTATGACCGCAAGATGGGGCATAAAGCATGATTTTACTTTGCTTGAGAAGTATGGTTTTTTTTCCAGATGCTCAACTGGCTTCATGTGACCAAGGTCAATAAATTCGGATAGCACTGCATCATATTCTTGTTTAGCTGTGGGATTGCTAAAGAGACACCTTTTGTTGCGAACAAACTGCCTTTTTGCGTTTTCACGTGAAGCACCTAACCCCGGATTTGGTAAAAAATCTTTTTTGAAAGGCAACCGCACTACATACCGCCCTATTTCATCACGATAAGTCGTTTCTTTAAAGAGATACTCACATTTTTTTTTTCTTCTTTTAATGTCGCTAACTGTGGAAGTTCAATTTTTTTCTGTTTCTTCATCTAAGGTCGCTTCATTGAAAACAGATACTGATTTTGAAAATTGGGATTTTGTATGGGGGTTTCGGTGTTCTAAAGGGCAAAGTAACACCCAACCAAAAACTTTATTTTGGGCCATAATTCTCTTAAATACATGCATTGGGTTTTAATCCTTCTCGAAATGGATACAAATCCGCACCGATCAATAAATCCACTTTCGAGTTTTAGTTAAAATATGGGTCCGCTAAGCGAAAATATACCTTTTATATTTCTTATTTCGAAGGAGATGGAAGGCAAATTGTCTGCAACCGTTTTGAGAACAAGTGTCTGTTCTAACAGGGGAAAACCACTATCTAATTTTTATTTGAGGTTAAAAGAACACTTTTTTGATGAAGTTGCTGTTAACGAGGAATTGACGCCTGCCACCGTAGCTCTCACCGATCATAAAGGGAGCTTCAAACTTCTTTGAACTTCTTTAGAATTAAATGAAATTTCAGAACCGGGATCAATAAGTGCCCTCCATTCAAAATCAGTTTGATTTTGATGAATCCTAACGATCGCTGTAGCTAATAGTGTGGTTCTTTGCGTATGGGAATAATATGTCTTGGCATACACATTGGAATTTTTAAACTGTATTTGAAAATTGGAAAGTTGAATTGTCCCTTGGTACCGTCACTTGAAATTTTAAGATTTCATTATAGACTGAATGTGGTGTATTTTGAATTGTACCATTGAGTTTATACACATAGAGGAATCAAGATGGTTTTAAAATCACCTCAGTAGATGTCGCTAAATGAGCATATCGAGTAATAAATACGCTCAAGTATGAACCAATCAGAAAAAAGGAAAAAAAGAGCTAGAATAGTGTATCGAGTTGAAGTTTTTTTTTTAACAAACCAGTTTTAAATGTGAATGAAAAGAAATATTTGATGAGTTAATGTAGCAAATGGCAAATGGCAAGTGCACAGGAAGCACAAATAATATCATTGAAATGCTAGTCAACTCAACGTTCCAATTGAAGATACGCATGATAAATTCTTTATACATAATGTAGTTAAATACATGGGTAGCTCTACTTACTCGTATTTCTTTAGAGAAATTTACAAAAATTAAATGGTCCAAATGGTTTTCTTTCAATAAAAATTAAATTAAATACATTTCTGGATAGATAGATAATGTAGGTAGGTTAGGTACCTGTCATGAACAAGTCAAGAGTTAAGCAAGAACTAAAACATATTTATTATGCAAATGAGTTCAGTGTATAATATTAATACTAATACTAAGGTGTAGCTAAAGTTAATGTGTAACATGTGTATGTACGTATGTGACATCTTCCGTTTTTTTTTTTTTTTTTTTTTTTTTTTTTTTTTTTTTTTTTTTTTTTAATATTAATTCATTTAATTGTTAACAGTAAAAAGAAAATATATAATTAATATTTTGGCATATGAACATAATTCAGTTAATTGTTGACAATAGAAATAAATTTATGATAAAGTTTCAAAATTCAAATAAAGAAGGATAAGTTTGTGAATGGGTTTATCATCAATCGGGCTGAAAGCGTTCGGGTTTCTTCAAAGTTCGTCCAAATCTTGATACTTTTGGCTTTGTATTTGCTTGGTGTGCTGTTGATGATTTTATCTCAGTAGTTGGTGGAATATATGTCAGAGCTGGTGTGTTATTTGTCGAGGCTGGTGTATTATTTGACGAGGCTGGAGTGTTATTTGTCGAAGCTGGTAGTTTGTGTACTGCTGGTGGTTGTTTGTGTGTCAATCCTGGTGTGAGACCAGTGGCAGAAGATTCCGAATTAATTCTAGAATGCGTCAGGTCTGGTGGTTTATGGGAAGTAGTAGGATTATCAGAATTTGTGGCCGAAATACTGTTTGGGACAATAATCTTCGTATTTTTAATTAACGCTTTCGTGGGTTGGATATGAAAAGTGTTGCGTCTTAATAGTCTGCCTTCGTCCGTTCGAACTGTCATTGATCTTCGCAATGGATCCTTAGAGTCCTCAATGGTTCCATTAATCCAATCACGATGTCCTTTTTTGAGACGTACCAGATCACCTTCTTTGAACGAATGAGATGTTTTTGTTCCTCGGTCATATAACGCTTTGAAGCGTTGTCGTGTTTGGAGTATGTTTTCTTTGACATCTGGGATAACAGCTGGCTTAAGGATATCATTGCTTGTTGGAAGTGTAGTTCTGGTGGTTCTGCTCATCAATCGCTGATTTGGGGACTGTAGCTGCTCATTTCTAGGTGTGTTTCTATAGTTTAAGAGTGCTAATTGAATATCCGAATTGTCCCTGTAGCATTTTTTTAACATGGCTTTTGCTGTTTGGACATATCTCTCTGCCAGTCCATTAGATCTTGGATAATTTGGACTAGACGTTTGATGTTTAATGTCCCAAAGGTCGGTGAACGCACGAAATTCTCTTGATGAGAACTGAGGGCCATTATCAGATTCAAGAATAACTGGTATGCCGTGTGTGGAAAACCATTGTTTTAGGATTTGTATGACCTCAGTTGATGTTGATTGTTTAAGCTGTGCAAAATCAAAATATCCAGAATAACTATCTGTAATAAGCAAAAAATCATGATTGTGGAAATGAAATAAGTCAATGGCTACTATCTCCCATGGAAGACTAGGAATCTTTTTTAGTATGAGGGACTCTTTAGGCTTTGCTGATTGATACGATTGACATATACCACAACGTTCTATAAAATTTTGTATGTCGGTGTGCATACCTAACCAAAATACCGAAGTACGAGCTCTTTGCAAGCTTCTCTGGATTCCAAGGTGACCAGTATGGACTTTAGATACGATTTCCATTTGTAAAGATTTTGGTATGAGTATTTTCGTTGCCTTGTAAATTATACCTTCGCTGTAGGTTAGTTCCTCTCGAAAATTCCAGTAATTCCTTATTTGTTTCTCAAGTTCCGTGATCTTTGAAGGCCAGCCGTTTAGTATGTGATTTTTTAATAGCTGAAGATTTGGGTCCTTCATCGTTTCTGCTATTATCGCCGTTTTTGTTGCAGGTAACATTTTATCTACTGTATGAATTTCAATTTCATCTTCTGGGGAAGTGTTCTTTTTATTTTCGCAATTTCGGCTCAAAGTATCTGCTAACTTTATTTCGGTGCCTTTTCTATATACAACTTTTGGTGCATATGGTAGAATGTATATTAAAATTTTTTGTAGCCTTGGTGAAGTGGAGTGTATTGGTTTCTTAAAAATAGTTTCGAGGGGCTTGTGATCCGACTCTATTGTCAGTTTTCTGCCATATATAAATTCGTGGAATTTTTCGCACCCGAAACGTATAGCAAGAGCTTCTTTTTCTATTTGGGCGCAATTTTGCTGCCCGCTTGTTAATGATTTGGATGCATAGGCAACTGGTTGATCTTGTTGTAAAAGAACAGCTCCGATGCTTGATTGGCTTGCGTCAACTTGAAGTGTTACGTCTAAGGTGGGATCATAAAAACGTAAAATGGGTGTAGAAGACAAAACTTTTTTCAACTTATTAAATGAGTTTTCTTGATCGTCGGACCAGTACCAGGCTATGTCTTTCTTCAGTAGGGCGCGCATTGGTTGTGTAATTTGTGACAAGTTTGGTATGAATTTTCCTAGATAAGTGGCCATTCCGAGAATTCTTTGTAGGTCCTTGCGTGTATTTGGTCTTTTAAGTAGTTTTATTGCTGTGGTTTTATCCGGATCTGCGGAAACTCCTTCAGATGATAAAATATGGCCTAAAAATTTTACTTTGTTTACATTAAAGAAGCATTTATCTTTGTTGAGCTTAAGGCCTGCGTCTGAAATAATTTTAATTACCTTTTCTGTTTTTTCTTTCAATTTTTGTTTGTTTTCCGCATGAATAAGGATGTCATCCATGGATACCTCTGTATCTTCACAATTTTCTAAGAGTTGTGACATCATGGCTTGGTACACCTCTGGGGCTGATGCTAGACCGAATGGTAAACGCTTGTAGGAGTATCTTCCCCAAGGGGTCGCTATTGTAAGATATTTGCTTGTTCTGTCTGTCACTTCAATTTGCCAAAATCCTTTTTTGCAATCTAATAGAGTGAAAATTTTTGATTTTTTAATATTTGCTAGGATTTCGTCGATTGATTTAAGGGGATGATATCGTCTATGGATATTTTTGTTCACATCTGTGGGATCTATACAGATCCTTATTTTACCTTTCTTCTTCACAACGACCATGGGAGAAACGGCAGGGGTGACTTCGTTTGTTTTGACCAGTACGCCTAGTTGGACCATCTCATCAATTGCTGCTTTTACTTCATGACGGATTGCATGAGCAATTCTTCTTGGAGCATAATGCTGGAACGACGGATTTTCGATTAGATCAATATCATAAATAAAGTTTTTAGCTTTTCCCAATCCTTCGTAGATATTGTTACTTACATCGAGCTCATGAACGCGCATTATAAGAGATAATCTTTCACAGTCGTTTTTACCAAGAATTGGTTCACAATTGAAAAAATTGTTAACTAAAATAAATTTTATTTTTTGTTTCTCTTTTCGCACAACACATTCAAGAACCACTTCTCCACACACATCCACTTTCGTACCACCAAATGCAACTAATTTTGTGTTTGTTTGTTTTATTTTATTTGTTTTACTGTGATGTAATAAATTCAATGGAAAAATGTTGCACTGTGCTGCCGAGTCCAATTTTACTTTTAATTTTTTACCTCCGACTGTAATTTCTTCGTACCAGTTATTTTTCTCATCTTTATTTGTCTCCGATTTTTCTATCGATAGGACAAATAATTCACTTGGACATTCGCTACTAACGCTGTCCTTTTCACTCTCGGAGCGGCAAGTGTGATTTTGTATGACATCAATTTTCTTTCTCGTGCTTTGTTTGTTCTTTCGTTTGTAACAAAAATCTTCAAAGTGACCTTTTCGTTTGCAAAACTTACAACGGCTTTTAAAAGCTGGACAGTTATATTTTGAGTGTTCCGTTCCGCAACGATTACATTTATATGCTGTCTTATATGCGTTCGTTCTATGTGATGTATATTTTCTTATGACATCAACTTTAGAATCGTCCGTTTTATGAAGTTCTATTAACTGTTGCGATGCCATCTCGCTTGCTCTGCATATCTTGATCGTTTTTTCTAAATTAAGATCATCTTCTGAAAGCAATTTTTCGCGAACATTATCATATTTTATACCGATTATTATTTTGTCTGTCAGCAGCGAGTCTTCCAGGGTTTCGAACGAACATTTTTTAGATTGATTTTTTATTTTGGTTAAGAAGTCGTCAAAACTCTCACCCTCATTTTGACGCAGTCTATTAAATGTATATCTTTCAAAGGTCGTGCTTACCTTTGGTGAAAAATACTCATCAAAACTCCTTTGGATGCTCTTTAGGTCAAGTCGTTGTGCATCAGTTAAGGCGAGCGAATTAAAAATATTTGCAGCATCCTCACCAATACAGGACATAAATGTGGCAACTTGTATAACTGAAGATTTTTGGTCCAATTGTGCTGCTATGGTGAACCATTTGTACTGTTGCAACCAAGATTTCCAAGTCGCCGACATATTATTCCCTGATATTTGTAGGGCTTTTGGTGGCTTAACAAAGTTAACACTTGAATGTTGGTTAACCGACTCCTGTTCGTCCGGCATTTTTTTTTTTTTAATTTATTTTACTAATGGGTTGATCCCACTTCTGACACCATGTCATGAACAAGTCAAGAGTTAAGCAAGAACTAAAACATATTTATTATGCAAATGAGTTCAGTTTATAATATTAATACTAATACTAAGGTGTAGCTAAAGTTAATGTGTAACATGTGTATGTACGTATGTGACAGTACCTATGACTTTTATTTGTTTAAGGTAGGTACCTAGGTAGACATCGAAGGTAGATAGGTATTTTGTTTTGTTTTGCCATTTTATTCAACTATAGACGTAGCTATTTATAGGAACCTACACACATTTTGATGAAACTATACGTTTGAAGTATCGTTTTCATAAAAAGCTTACAAGTAGCTTGCTCTTATTAGAAGCTACCTGAGGGCTAAATCCAAAAACCAAATAAAATAAAAATTATCAAAATCAAGTTTTTTAATTTTTTTTTGAAAAAACTAAGTTAGTCTAAATATGCATGTTTTGAAAATTTTAATTTTTAAAATATAAAATATTCAGAACCTACTGAAATGCAAATGCATTACGCAAGTACTAGTGACTAAGTGGCACTTGTACTTGTCGTGTAGTCTTGTATGAGGTACTCAAACTTCAAACCGAACAAAATACGCTCAATTATAAACCAATCAGAAATAAGGAAAAAGAGAGGTAGAGTAGTATATCGGGTTAAAGTTTTTTTTTTAAGAAACCAGTTTTGAATGTGAAGAAAAAGAAGTATTTGAAGAGCAAATGACAAGTGCACAGGAAACACATAAATATCACTGAAATTAAATTAGTTAGTTAAGAAATTTAAGTTAGTAATCGCAACCTACATACATAGATAAACCTAAATCTAATCAAGAGATACATTTTTTTTAAGATCATTTATTAATTACAAATTTCGAATGAAAACAATTTATAAGTTTGAAGTTAAGTGTGAAAATAAATTTTTCTTAAAAAGGGATGAAGGAACTATTCTCTGTAGTCCGGATGGAAGATTACTCCACAGTCTAATTGCTGACACAAAAAAACAACGCTCTCCAACCGAATGCAAAAAAAGTGGTGAATTAAGTCTCAAACCTCTAGGGGATTGTGAAAACTGAAGCTGTTCGCTCAAGTACTCAGGACACCTATTATGAATAATGTTATGAAGTTTTAAAACGTTTCTGAAATCATAGTATTTCTCCAGACTCATACCAAACATAGAATTGCCATATTGCCTTACACTAGTGTACCTAGTTTTGTTATAAATAAAACGCAGGCAATCATTAAATGCAACATTAATTTTTTGTTTACAAACGCAATCAAGGTTGGGGTAAACAGAACAATTATAAGTAAAGAATGGCAAAACTAATTTTTTAATAAGACTTTTTTTATGTCTATAGACAGAAGACAAAAACATCTTGGACTACGAATACCTCCATAGATTTTCCTTATGGATTCAGAGATGGCATCGCAACGACTTAAAGAGCTGTTTAAGCTAAACCCTAAGTACTTGACTCTATTAACACAGGGAATTATTTCATTGTTGAGTATAACAGGTGGAAAGTCAACAGGATTAATTTGATTTCGGGAGCATAGCATTGAAACTGTTTTGGATGGATTAAGTTTTAGTTTATTTAAGTCAGCCCACAGCTGAATTTTTCGTAAATCCTCATTCATTCTAATGACAAGATCCTCCATTAAACCGACACTGCGGAAAATAAAAAGAAGTACATCATCAGCATACATATGTACCCTGCAATCAATGACCTGGTCAGGAAGGTCATTTATATATATGGAGAACAGAAGAGGTCCCAACACCGAGCCCTGAGGTACACCAGAGTTTACACAGTATGGTTCAGACAATCCCATCCGCGTTTCAACCGTCTGAGAACAATTCATGAGGTATTCACTAACCAAACAATGAGAATTATTTGAAAATTTGAATTTATTTTTTAGTTTCACCAAAAGAATTGAATGGCCTATGCTATCAAATGCCTTGGAAAAATCAAAGAGTGTCAACAGACTGCTAGAACTAGAATCTAAAGCAACACGGATGTCAGAAGTTACTTTAATAACAGCTGTTTCACAGCTATGTTTAGTTCTGAACCCTGACTGCCATTTAGATATTTTGCTATTCACAATCAAGTATGATTGAATTTGATTGGCTATAGTTTTTTCAAAAACCTTAGCCATAAATGGCAGCAAACTTATGGGTCTCAAATCTGATGGACTCGAAGGGCTTACTTTTTTATGAACAGGCACTATCTTAGCAGACTTTCAGCTTTCTGGAAACTGACAACTCGTAATGCAGTGATTAAAAATGTGCAGCATATATTGTTGCACAATTGGAAGAACAAGTTTTAAAAATTTTGGGGAAATACCATCACGTCCAATAGCATTCGATTTAACAGAACGAACAGCAAACTCCACCTCAGTTAAATCAATACAATTAAAACGAAAACAATCCGAAACATCACATTCACTAAATGGAGTATCAATATCATTTGTTTCAGAACAAAGTGGTGAAAAAACAGAACTCATAACTTCAGGACGAATAGAACACTTGGCCAATGAAAAATCAACCCTTTCCCTTTTTAACTAATAGGGTTTTGAGTACAAATTTCTTATGTCATTGAGACAGCATGATGTAGTCATTGGCCAAGTGAATTGAAGCGCACTATATTTACCTAGTATTGCCATTCTCTGATTCTCATCATGGGCATGGAATGAGCCATCACATCATGGGGTGAGTTGAGTGATTTAGTTGTTTGTCTCGTTTCTTCTGCATTCATTTGTATTTGTTTATCTTTATTTCTCTTGTCTTTTTTAACTCAAGAATAACTGCTTAAAAGAGTAAAATAAACAAGTCGAAAGCAACGACACCAGTCGAGCAGATCTTGAAACTAACTTTTCAAAAACATGATTTCTCTATGTGTATAAACTCAATGCTTGTACTTGGACCTAAGCTTTGAGTGGACTGTATATTAGGGGTAAATCTCAAATGTGGAGTCTTATCAAAATGGAAGAGTCATCCCTTACAGTAAAAGCACGTACTGTCACTCTGGCAAGCTGCAAAAATTTGAGTTTTCGAACCACATTTCTCCGTTTAGAAACGTCCATTTTCAAAAACTCTGGAGAAAGTCCCTTAGCATATTTTGTATTAAGAACTTACTTGAGTGTGGTGAGAGCGAACACGAGATACAATGACGACTATTGTTTAGAAACGGATACTCTTGACGTTTTATTCCTTTTTTGCATATCAGAAACGTTATCTAAAACCCGATACCTATTCGAAAAAACATTTGTTCATTTGTTCCCACGATAAACGAGTGGGTTGATCAAGAGATTCTTCCCAAAGCGCCAAAGTTTGTTATGAAAGACGAGTCACACTCACACACAAGTAAGTAATAAATGCATCCCACTTTTGTACTTCAATATTGTAAGCGCCTAAAGCTTAAATAGCATCATTTATATTACTCTGAAGTTCTTTCAAAGCGGCTGCCGATTCTACTACAATGCATGGTTGCAAAAGCAAAATACACAAATGATTGTTCACTAGCATTCGTGTATTTTCGTTATGTTCCTTGAGAGCCGCCCAGGCAGCCTCGAAATTCTCGTCAGTTATGTCGAATTTATAGACTATGCTCAAAGTAGATCCTTAGTTCGAGCACGCAAGTGAAAAAGTTTTTGAACGAGACTTTACTTTGCGTGTCGGATGTAAAGTGCAGTGAACATGTCTCTAGGAAACACCCGCTAAAAATGTCCGTTTTACAAGGTAAAACATGCATACTATGCTTCAATGCATTTGGCTTGTCGTTTCCGTCCGCGTTTCCTTTTTCTTCACTACTTTTTAATTTGCCTTCGTTTGGCCGCGTATTTTCTAATATTTGTCTTAAAAACTCGATATATTATGTATTTGAAAAGTGTTTGTATTTGGCTTTGACTTCACCAATTGACGCCTTGAGGTCGTCGTTCACCGCCGCAACACGAACAAATTGATTATAGGCTTTTTTTACGTTTTGCCAGAGCTCAATGAGCTCCGTCCTAAAGGGCTGAGTGAGACTTCTAGAAGTCTTTTCACTGAACGCGATGTGAAAATCGACTAGCGCGTCGCATTTCGAAATAAAATCCTCCAAACTCTTTGTTGAAAGAGAAGAAAAAACAATCGCATAAAAAAAAAGAAATATTCTAAGTGCGTATCGCTCTTAAAAGGGAAGCAAATGCACTTCTCTCACCGTCTAACTGTGAAATTTTTGGACTATATAATTTTATCGATATATAGTCTTATATCTAGAACGATAGAAACACCAAATGTCCTATTCTAAGTATCTGTTCCAACAAAACTCATAAAAAAATCAAACTTGTTTACCGTTTGAATGAGATATTTTAGGACTATATGTACCAATTTTACCACTATATACCAAAAGTAAAAATTTATAAATTGCCTTATTATATTATTTATTATATAGAAACTCATAAATTTACACAAATTGTATCTACGGTACCTGTACAATCAAAAATTTACGATGTCTAGCTAGAACTGATGATCTTCGCTGGTAACGGGACTTATTCCTATTCTTTGGCTGGGATCGGCGTCAGCATAAAAAATCTTTCTTTTGATGCGACTGTAATAACCCAAATTTGAGCTAGCGCTTCACACCGTGCTTTCCTATTAGATTAGGAGAAGAGTGTGTTGGGGAGAGTCAAAGAAAATATTTTTTAGTTTTATAATTAATTTTATTGAAACAAAGAGGCCCGCTGTCTTAATGATTTGGCTGCGACCTCAGTGTTTAGTAAGTATTAATAATTATAGTTTTCAAAATAAGACCCGCTGTCTAAATGCTTTGGCTGCAGTCTTATTTGATGGAAGTATTAATTCTGAAATTAATCCTAATCATCCTACTCCATTTATACGAATTTTGACTATCGATTATCATCCCCACCATGCACGCAAGCAATTCGGCACTTTTCAATATTCATATGAAATGTGCGCCTTCATCATTATCTTGCTATATGTCAATGGACAGCTATATCCAAAATCAATTTTGCAATGATTTGCCCCACATAAAGTGCAACAGTTTATGCATGCGGTCATGCACCCTTGACATTCGTTATCATGCGTTACCTTACGTTGGATCTAGGTTGAATTGCATTGGTTTCCATAGTCATAGCTATATCGATACCAGATGTTCAACGAGCGACAATAATAATATTGCAACGTAAGTGATAACAGCTTGGATCGTGCCGGCCGCTTTGCCTGTCCATAGCCATATTCGTTAATCATGCACAGACCCTATTGAGTGCGTATCTGCGTATATATAGATATAGCAGATACATACCAGGCATAGAACAAATTAAATGTTTCTGTGTCATATAACATTTGAATGGGTTCGCTTTGGGCTCACAGCATTTGTACATTTTGTAGATTGGATAAGTGGATCGGTTGACGATTAAGGAAAACGAATACTGGACAAGTAATTGTATGCGATCGCATGAGAATGACAATCGATATGAGAAAAGTAAGGGTGCTTGTTTGGGTCGCATGTAAAGGCACACTACATCCCGCCCCCCCCTTGAAGAAAGAAAATTATACCTTGAAGAGATGATTTTTCCGCAAAAGAAGCAGTAGGATGAAAAGGTTACATTTAAAATAATATATATATATTTTTTCTTAGGATTGGATAAGTGGATCGGTTGACGAGTACAAGGAAAGCAAATACTGGACAAGTAATTTTATGCGATCGCATGAGAATGACAATCGATGTGAGAAAAGTAAGGGTGCTTGTTTGGGTCGCATGTAGTGGCACACTATACGACTACCAGTGCAATAAATATTCATTAATTCAACGCACGAGTTTAGTTATATTAAATTTACTTTTATTTTAGGGAAATCAAATCAATGATTAGTGACTTTTGTTCACTTACAAAATACAAACTTTTTTAATATTCTTTATCGATATAATGGTTGCTTTTACTTTATGTTGATAGCTCTGGTGGTCGCTGGGCGGGTTAAACGAGGAATGTTAATAAATTTTATTTCGCGCGACAACAAAATGATGGATGGCAAGAGAGTTCGAACATTAAGGCGCAACGCAATGCTTTCGCCCATGGTTGATTCGAGATCTTCTTACCATGCCGAGTAAAATGTAGAACATTTGTGATCTCTTAAACAAAAATCATTTACCACACTCACCTGATAAGATCCTTGTAGCCTATTCACACTGACATCGAAATCTAGATTTCGAGCAAAGAGATTTCGTAATCTAGTTGAGCGGTTCACACCGCACATAAACTAGATTTTGTTTGACGTTTCTGTCAATTTCTTGAAAATTTTCAAATATTGAACTGTTGCGAAAAATTTTCAACTAGCCAAAAAATGAACGAAGAAAATTTCCAGTTAATTTTAATTCAAAATACGGATTTAATTAATAATCTTAATTATTTGATAAGTGCAGTCCGATACAAAAAAAAAAAAGAAATCTCTTAATTTTGGAACTATTCGGCTTCCACGGAGTTCGTGAATTTTTTCACCCCAAAACTCCATGTATTCCTCATCATCCAGGCACCAAATCTTCTTTCTTTTTTTTTGTTCCATTTTTTTCTGCGAGAAAACAATCAGAATTATAAATTTATTTTTTTTATTTATAAAAATAAAATGAAAACTTACCGGACGCAACGGTAAACATTGACAAACACAAAAATTTTGTTTTGTTTTTTTTTTACAGCAGCTGTCAAGTCTAGTCAGCATTTCGCTGAATATTTAAAAGGTGTGTTTGTTTTAAACAATTTTCATTTGCAACTAGATTTTGAGGAGATTTCGTCGTAATCTACTAGATTTTGAAATCTGCAAATGTATGGGAAATCTACTTGATTTTGAAGAGATTTTGAACTTTTTGCTCGAAATCTAGATTTCGTTTTCGGTGTGAATAGGCTATTGGGCACAAAATCTTAATGCGGTACACAATTTTTTGATGTTGGGAACTGATGACTTTCGTATGACGGGTCTAAGTTTTTCATTAGTTTCCGAAAGCAAATCTCTAAAAGCTGGTTTAGTTAAGTTTGATCTAGATATTATTTTCACAATATATCCTCCAGCTCTAATATATGTACTTTTCACACCGAATTGAAATCCAGATTTCGAGCCATACGATTTGCAAATCTCTTTAGAGCCTTCACACCGTACGAAAACTAGATTTTGTTTGACGTTTCAGTAAATATAAACAATTTTATTTTCAAAATAAATGTCCTTTTTTTCTTTTTTCTTCACTTTTCTGTTAAAAACAATATTTCTGATTATATAAATCTTTTTTTCTTTTTAAAATTAAATAAAATACACTTTAAAAGCAAACGAAAATGTAAAATAAAACTTTTAAGATTCGTTTTGTTTTGACGGCCATCTTGTCAGCAATTTTGCTGAATTTTAATAAGGTATGTTTGTTTACACGAATTTCTTCTGCAAGTAGATTTTGAGGAGATTTTGTCGTGATCTACTAGATTTTGAAATCTGAAAATGTGTGGAAAATCTACTTGATTTTGATGTGATTTTGAACTTTTTTTTCGAAATCTAGATTTTTTTTAGGTATGGAAATCCTATAAGGGATTGGGAGCATCTCTTATTTGTTTTCGTCATCTGATAGTTTCTAAACCGAACTTTTTGCGTTTTCCTCTTCAGATTCAGAATCGCTCAACCATACATCAATAATTGTATCCATTTATATTTGTTTATTTTTCCAATTTTGTACAAAAAAAATACAATTTTATTGAAAATCTTCACTAAAACAAACAAAAAGCAATCTGAAAAATCACTTCTGTCAAACGTCAATATATGAATAATTCACAATCGATAATTTTTCATTCATAATAATTCAAGTACTAGTCGATCAAGTTACACAATACCGATTATGCGATCGATCGACGGTGATGGTTGTTGCTTTTGCGGTCGCTGATCGACAACCGCAATAGGGGCCAATGACACGGTGCACTGATTTTGCAAGGACATGGTAGCTTTTGACGTCATACGGTACAAAGACACATTTCGATGACCGTCTAATAGTAGCTGAAGTCTATTATTTCAACTTTAATTACTTATTTCTATGCCTCAAAAAAATTGGTTGGTCATAAAAACAAGACATTTTTCAAATAAGGCACATGTCACTAAGCAGAACACACATCAGGAAAGTTCATTCGTTTTCGGTTCATTGTTTTAACTTACTAAACAAAAATAATAATTGTCATCATGGTTTTTTTATTTCCTTAATTACCGTTACCCCTATTACCGTTGTCGTAAACGACTCTAAAGAATACTTTGAGATCAAATCGACATTCCATTTGTCGTTTTCGACAGCTCAGTGTCGTTTCAACGTCCTATACAAATGTCAAACGTCGTAGAACGTCGCCATTCTGCATTCTGGAAACGAAATGAAACAAAACGGTATCTGTCATCCTCATTTTAGTTAACGACACATGAATAAAAGGACGAGAAACTGCTAAGTTTTCGTTTTATTATTTATTTTAAAATTAAACATACATATTTTAAGATGTAATAATCGTTTTTTTTTATATATATGAAGGAAAATAACATTCCAAGAACAATTTAAGACACTCGTCTTGTTGATGAAAAAATCATCACTTGGCAAAGGGTTTTTTTTTGTTGCAGTGGTTCAAGTCAATAAAAAAAAAGAATGAAGATGCGTTTAATTTTATACATACATATATATTATGTACATAAATAAATGCCAATGTTTTCATATTTGTCATTAGTTCATTATGTTTGGACTGACATGTAATTTAAAGTAAAAAAGATGTTGTTCACAATACAAAAAAAGTAGGTAAAGGCAACAAGAGGATGATTTAGAGATCAATTTGGAGTAGCTACAATCGACATAAGTAGGTATTCCACTAGTAGGCATAGTCGAATTTTTTTTTGAATTTCAGTATGATAATTAACTGCTCTGTTAATTGCCTTAGTGGTGTGGAATTCTTGATCTTCGTCACTGTTGCTACTTGTATTGTAGTACACGTCACTCCCGTCTATTAAAATAAATCACTTATTTAATATAAATATATCTTACAATAAAAGCGAGTACGAATGCGAAATTAAAATTAAATAAATTAAAAAATGTTATATAGGTGCTGCCAACCAATTTGATACATTTGAGTACTTTTTCGTCTTGAAAAAATCTACTACTAATCTGTCGTGTCGAAAAAGTTATGAAATGCCGATTTAAAACGACACGACAAAGAAAAAGTCACGACAACGGCCTGTTTATTAATATATTATTCGTGTATGGTGCTTCAACACCCCCTATGAGTTGACCTTGTCGTGGTGGGGGTGCTTAACTGTGGGGTTTTCTAGCAATCCAGCTACAGAGCCTCACAAACGAACATAACTCAAAAACAAAACCAAGTATGAAGACTTGAAACTAAATATGGAAAAAGTTAGTAAAAAGAACAAAAATCGAACTGGGATATCAGTTCAAAAGTCGGTAGGAGTCACGACTGCCGGCGATGGCTTGGCCTCGAAAGAGGATAAGTCGCCAGTGACAAATAACAACAAGGACACTAACAAAAAACAAACTTTGGCCATTTCAACTGACAAAGCTTTAAATAGCGGTAGGACTAGTGTGACGACCACAATTCCCCGAAAGGTTAACAAGCCACCCCGGGGTTGTGGAGCGTCCCACAGTCTAGACGCTAATACCTGCGGAGGAGATAGCAATCTGCCCGCTGGTAACATACCAATTCCGAACTCGGTAGGACTCAAAAAAGCTGACAAGGGTCTTGCCAACCTCTCTTCTGCTGTGAAAAACGCAGCCCTTAGTGGAACTTCCACACAAACCGCCAGTACAAAACCTCTCGTGTATTCGGGGGTTACTCTCGTGTATTCGGGGGTTACTTACGCGAGGCTCCCCTCCTCGCTGGCAGTAGTAATACGTCATGTAGACTCCCAACGAGAAGAGGAAGAAATTGACAATGAGAAAAGATTTTAGGAACGCTACGAGGATAGTGAAGGTGGTCGGTGCCTTGCCAGCATCTGAACTAGACTCAAAGCAATCCGAAAAACTTGCTTGCAATTTCAGACCTTGCAATTTCAGACCTGCAACGACTTAACGTCAAAGCGACTAAGGTCTTCCGAGGGAACCACTCCGGAACCCAAAAGGCCAAAGGCGAACACCGCTGGCGCTCCATCCTTCACCAGGAAAGATCTGTCCTTTAGTGCCGTGCTAAAAGACAAAACAATTCTAGCTGTCATCGACAGCAGTAATGCAGATGGCGCGATCTCTCCCGATCATTGGCAAATGGTCTTGAACAAACTCCAAGCCTCATACTGGACCCTCATGCTGGAAAATCCAGGGGAACCTGCAACTTTTGAGGATGCGGGATGGTATCAAGGTCGATTCAAGCTAGTTGCCTTTGATGGTGAGAGATCGTGTGACCTGTATAAACTCGCTGTCAGCAGGTTAGAGGGCCTATGGCCAAATGCAAAACTCGAGGTTGTGGCAAAGGAGAATATCCCGTGCAGACCGAGAGCCCGCACTAATGTCCCGGCCGATCTCTCCAATAAAGAAATCATCCTCAAGATGCTTCAGTATGGTAATTCATCCTTGCCTACTCACGACTGGAAGGTTGCAAAGCTTAAAGATCCACGGGGTTCTTATAGATCAGCCGTCGTGGTGATAAATAAGGACTTATTGGCTCCATTGGCTGAAACCCAAGGTGTGGTTAGGTTTGGATGGTCTACCATAACTCTAAAAGTATATAAAAAAGACGAGGAAAACGCATCGAACACGATGCCATCAAAATCACAGGATGTATTTGCAGAGAAGGAACATGCATCGGGTATCGACCTTCAGACGATGGAGGTAGATACTCCATGCACCTCCTCCACTGTGTCGTCCTCCATTTATATAAAACCGCCATCTGTTGAAGAGGCTCCTAACGTCGACAAACACTCCGACATGGATTTTGTTGACTCCGCAAATGAGGACGACCTTCTTAAATCGGATTTCGACTCCGATGCAGATCTCGACCAAACTGTGGTGGGGGTTGATCCACCTAGCTGCAACCAAGATGGTGCAGTTAGTACAGATTAACACCCATCACTCCAAAGTGGCTTCGGCCTCCCTTCTTCTCCGTCTACAAAATAAAGGGGAAGACATCGTCCTGATCCAAGAACCTTGGATTGTAAATTCCACTGTTCAAGGACTCAGGACTCCCGGATACTACCTGCTGTATGCATCAAATAAAGGTGACCCTAGATCTTGCATATTAGTAAAAAGTAGCATTAATGTATATTTACTACCTGATTATAGCGATCGCGATGTAACCGTAGTTAGACTACAAACCAATAACGGGGCGTACTGGTTAGCATCAGCGTATCTCGGCCATGACCACCTTGGCCCTCTTCCTGGCGACAAGCTAGAGGAACTAATCAGGGAAGCTGAACGACAGAAAGTCTGCCTTGTCATCGGGTGTGACGCTAATGCCCATCATACCGTCTGGGGAAGTACAGACATAAATGACAGAGGTGAGTCACTTTTTGATTTTATTCTAAGTACTAACCTTATAGTAAGTAACATTGGCAATGAACCAATATTCATTACCAAAAACCGACAAGAGGTTCTAGATATCACTCTTGTCTCCGACACGATTCATCACAAGATCAAAAACTGGAGAGTTTCTAAGGAACATTCGTTCTCGGATCACAGATACATCCAATTTTGTCTTGTTGAAGAATCTAAAAAACAGCCAGCCTTCCGAAATTATCGGAAAACCAACTGGCAACTATATAGAGAAACTTTAGTAAGATTAGTTAAACCATCACTCTTAAGTATCCCTTCTGATAAAAATGATCTTGATGATAAAGTCAAAGATCTCACCCTAGCTCTCAATAAATCAATGGCCATTTCTTGTCCCCTTACTCAAATAAGAGGAAAACAGAAACCACGTTGGTGGAACTCGGGTCTAGAATTGCTCAGGAAAAAGTGCAGACAACTTTTTAACCGAGCTAAACATTCTAGAGATAGTCTGGACTGGGAATTTTATAAAGAATCCCTAAAAAATTATAAAAAAGAATTAAGGAATAATAAAAGAACCTCCTGGAGGAACTTCTGTGGAAAAATAGAAGAAACTTCAGAAGCTTCACGATTAAGAAAAATTCTATCAAAAAATCCTACAATGCCTAGCTCCTTAAAGACAGCTAACGGCTCTTGGATCAATTCTTGCGAAGAATCGCTCACCTTGCTACTAGACACCCATTTTCCAGGTAGCTCACAAATTATAAATAGCATTGATTCATTATTATCAAGCAACACACATGCAAATATTGTTGGTCTGATTTCTAAGGATAAGCTGAAATGGGCTATAAACAGCTTTGATCCTTACAAATCTACCGGACCCGACGGCATAATACCTGCAGAGCTTCAATTTGCCTCGGATATCATAACACCCATCCTAGAGATCATCCTAATTGGTTGCGTAAAATTTAGTTACATTCCCTCTTTATGGAGAGAGGTAAAAGTTTATACCCAAAGCCGGTAAATGCTCCCAGGTTAATCCTAAAGATCTCAGACCAATTAGCCTATCATCGTTCCTTCTCAAAACCCTAGAGAGATTGATCGATATCCATCTGCGCAATGCTATAGATCCTAATCTGGTATCTACTGCACAACACGCTTATTGTAAAGGAAAATCGGTAGAAACGGCTTTACATACACTGGTACGAACCATCAAATACCCACTACATCATAAAGAGTACACTCTAGTTGCATTTCTCGATATTGAAGGCGCCTTCAATAATGTCAGCTACCAAGCAATCACAGCGTCACTGAAGAAACTAGATATACATGGTTCGCTGAATGACCTAATTAATATTATGTTAGAAAGTAGAATTATTAATTCATCTTTAGGTGGCACTCATGAAAGAAGATCTGTCAGCAGAGGTACACCTCAAGGCGGAGTCCTTTCCCCACTTCTATGGAACATAGTCGTAAATGAGGTGTAAGAAAGCCTAGAAAAGGAAGGTTTCAAAGTGATCGCGTATGCTGACGATGTTGCCATTGCAATATCGAGAAAACATGCTCAAATTCTCGTTGAATTAATGCAAAATGCTCTAAATATTATGCTCAAATGGGCAGAAAAATGCGGACTGGGTGTAAACCCAAACAAAACTGAACTTGTCCTCTTCACAAGAAAATATAAAATTCCCCAAATAAGTCCCCCATCAATTATGGGAACTCCACTAAGATTTTCAGATGAAGCTAAATATCTAGGTCTTATCCTGGACAAAAAACTACATTGGAAAGCAAATATACAGGAAAGAGTTAGGAAAGCCACAGAAGCACTCTTCTCTTGCAAAAAAGCCATCGGAAATAAATGGGGCTTATCCCCATACATAACCCACTGGCTCTACACAGTGGTCATCAGACCGATACTAACTTACGGGGTAGCAGTAGGGTGGACTGCCCTTGACAAAGTTACATATCGTGACAAGTTAAGTAAAGTCCAACGGTCAGCCTGTATGTGTATTAGCGGAGCTCTCCGTTCGACACCTTCAGCTGCTCTTGACATTCTACTTAATCTCATACCCCTTGATATTTTTAGCAAACAAACGGCCGCAAGCACAGCCGTTCGTCTCAAAGCCATCTCTCAATGGACCGATAACTCAATTGGTCACTCCATTATTCTGAAAACATTCGGACCAAAATTAAGTCACTCCGACTACTCTATACCCCAGCTAGTTTTTGACAAGAATTTTCAAGTCACCATCCCACCAAGATCCACTTGGGAAAATGAGAGTTTCTTGAAAGATGAATCAGTTCATTTTTACACTGATGGCTCAAAAACTAAAGATGGGGTTGGTGGTGGCGTGTACTCAGACAGACTAAATTTAAGTCTCTCATTCCGTCTACCTGACCATTGAAGTGTGTTCCAAGCGGAAATTCTGGCGATCAAAGAGGTATTATCCTGGTTAAGGGAAAACGTGATATCTGTATCGGATATCCGTATATTTTCAGACAGTCAGGCAGCCCTTAAATCAATCAGTGCTGTTTCCACAAACTCAATAACTGCCCGCGACTGTCGATCATCTCTCATGGAGATGGCAGAACAGTTCAATATTCACCTTTTCTGGGTGCCGGGACACAGAGACATTGAGGGAAACTGCAAAGCCGATGAACTCGCCAGAAATGGAACCCTATTGCCGATTTTACCTAACAAGGTGAATATTGGTATACCTATCGCTACATGCAAACACATGCTAAAACTTAATGCCATAGAGAAAACAAATTAAAGATGGACAAACACTACTACCTGCGTAGCGACAAAGCAAATCTGGCCAAAATTAGATCAGAAACGTACCAAATGTTTGTTATCTATGAGCAGATTACATTTTAGCTCCGTAATTGGTGTCATAACCGGACACTGCCTCATAGGAAGACACGCCATAAGACTTGGCGTGTTCTCTAATGATTTTTGCAGAAGCTGCATGGACGAGGAGGAGGAGGAGACTATCACCCATCTTCTCTGTTCATGCCCAGCTCTCTCCCAAAGACGTAAATTACACCTGTATAATTTCTTTTTCGACGATCCAAGCGATATGTCGAACGTTGATATTCTATCTTTACATCGCTTCATAAGAAGCTCCAACTGGTTTAATTAAAGAAATACTCCCTCGCACATTTCGTGGTATCACAACGGACCTATCTGTGGTCTAAGTGTGTCAGTAGTCTTCCTGACAGCCACATAAACCTAACCTAACCTAACCTATGGTGCTTCAAAAATATATAACAAAACGAAAATTTTGCTTCAATAATAAAACAAATAAAAAAAGAACAATTTTCGGGGAGAGTACGATAACTTTGGTGCCAAGAATTGATAACGGTTTTTTGTAGAACAGTTTAATACAAGCATTTTTTACAATGGTTGGGGGGGTCTATCTCCCTCGGTTTGGGCGGGAGGGGCAATTTTATAAAAACAGTGCTAAAAATTTAAAACAAATATTAAAAAATAACGGTAATACTTACAACTAAGTTTTATATCTTTTTTTAAAGCCTATACTTTTTTCTATTAGATGTTTTTTTAAATTAAGTGAAACCTATGCATAGTCTTTGAAAAAAACTGACTTTATTCTCAAAAATTGCGAAAAAAAGGTAAAAAAAAAAACTTTGAAGTGTGATTTTTCAAAACTGTAAAATAAAATACTACTCTTTTTTATAAAATTCATTGCTCATATGAATTTTAAATCATAAACTGAAAACAAAATAATTTTATGTTTTCTCGATTTTGCGAAAATGGAAAATTACTAAAACTACTTTCTTATAAGAGTTTTCTTTTTTTTTTTGGTATACGGTGAATGTTGTACGTAGGTTCGTTTTTGTAATGATGCTTGGGCATCTTTAAATACAACAGAAACTTTGCATACACCCAACCTAGCACCCACCCCACCTCGCACCCACCCCAAATCCTATAGTGTGTCCAAGCAGGGGGGTTGCAGGGGGGCAGCATGCCCCCCTTACATACCACACTGTTTATACGCTTTAGTAATTTTCCATTTTCTCAAAAACCAGAACACATAAAATCATTTTGTTTTCAGTTTATGATTTAAAATTAATATGAGCAACGAATTTTATAGAAAAAAGTAGTTATTTGTTTTACAGTTTTGAAAAATCACACTTCAAAATTTTATTTTACCTTTTTTTCGCAATTTTTGAGTTTAAAGTCCGTTTTTTCAAAGACTATGCATAGGTTTCACTTGATTTAAAAAACATCTAATAGAAAAAAGTATTGGCTTTAAAAAAAGATATAAAACTTAGTTTTAAGTATTACCGTTATTTTTTAATATTTGTTTTAAATTTTTAGCACTGTTTTTATAAAATTGCCCCTCCCGCCCAAACGGAGGGAGATAGACCCCCCCACCCATAGTAAAAAATGCTTGTATTGATCTGTTCTACAAAAAACAGTTATCAATTCTTGGCGCCAAAGTTATCGTACTCGTGCCGAAAACTCTTATAAAAAAGTAGTTTTAGTAATTTTCCATTTTTTCAAAAAGCAGAAAACATAAAATCATTTTGTTTTCAGTTTATGATTAAAACTTAATATGAGCAACGAATTTTATAGAAAAAAAGTAGTATTTTGTTTTACAGTTTTGAAAAATCACACTTCAAAGTTTTATTTTACCTTTTTTTCGCAATTTTTGAGTTTAAAGTCCGTTTTTTCAAAGGCTATGCATAGGTTTCACTTGATTTAAAAAACATCTAATAGAAAAAAGGATTGGCTTTAAAAAAAGATATAAAACTAAGTTATAAGTATTACCGTTATTTTTTAATATTTGTTTTAAATTTTTAGCACTGTTTTTATAAAATTGCCCCTCCCGCCCAAACGGAGGAAGATAGACCCCCCCACCCATAGTAAAAAATGCTTGTATTGAACTGTTCTACAAAAAACCGTTATCAATTCTTGGCGCCAAAGTTATCGTACTCGTGCCCAATTTTCAAATAAAATAAGAGCTTTTTTAGCAACATAAGAACAGCCATAAGAGCATTATATTACACTTAAAAAACGTAAATGATGCATTTTTCTTATATTTTCTTTTGTATTTGATAAATAAAGATATGGGAGCATTAACAGTTTGTATACATGGATTAAAAATTATTTCTGTCTTGCATTTAAAAACATAAAATACTCGAACACTATGTCATTTTTTGTATTAAAATAAAAGCGTTTTTAAAATATCTACAAACACTAAATCAACTCCCGCTTCTCGCAATTAACATTTCGGTTTTTTCTTTTTTGCTTTGGTCATTTTACGCTTTTTGACGATCATATCATATAAAGCTTCTAAGCTTTCTTGGAGACCCTCTCCAGTTATTGCGCAGGCTGGTTGTATATACCAACTTTTGAATTGTTTTTGTTGTATTTGGGAACCAACAGCATTTACTTTTTGATGCGAGTTTGTAACGAAGCGTTACAATTTTCCCTTATTAAATATCATTTCGTCCGTCCCCGTTACATATTATGATAGACAGAAAACAGCATTTCTGATACTTTTAAAATATTATAATAGACAGAAAACAGCATTTCTGATACGATTTACTGCATTCGTATTAAAGTACCTTTTTGCAGATCGTCCGACCGCCGAATAGTACTTATTAGTACTATATTCACTTCTTTTGTAGCAAAAGGTACTTTTTGTTTCTTTCTCATACAATTCACACTCTCTTACTCCGGGAAATATTACAAGTAGAGGTGGAAGTTGTATGAGAAATTTGTCTTCTGCATCCCGTGTTGAGATACCAATCTAGTGTATTTGGAGCAGTATAAGATCGGGCTGATTGGGAACTTAGTAGTACCCTAACAGTGAACAGGTTGGTGCAGCTTCGGGGTTTTCAAGCTATAACGGCCTTCCTCCTTTTTTTCAAATTATTATTAGGTATTATTAGCTTCCGTCTTATTTCCTCGGTAAATCCTTCAGGTTTGCCTTGGACAAAGTTCCAACGGTAGTTCCACTTGCTTCCGTCTGAATTTCCTCGGTAGATCCATAAGAACTACCTTGGACTGGGTTCAGCGGTTGTTCCAAAAGTGTTTTCATAATATTTCCTCGGTAAATCCTTCAGGTTTGCCTTGGACAAGGTTCCAACGGTGGTTCCACTTGCTTCCGTCTAAATTTCCTCGGTAGATCCATAAGAACTACCTTGGACTGGGTTCCAGCGGTGGTTTAAAAAGTGCTTCCGTCCTATTTCTTTGGTAAATCTTTCAGGTTTGCTTTGGACAAGGTTCCAACGGTGGTTCCACTTGCTTCCGTGATTCGTCCTCGCAGATTCCGTCTGAACTAGCTTGGACAGGGTTCCATCGAACGGTCCCCTATTTCTGTTAGGCCGATACCCTAAAGGTGTAAAGAGTTAGTATAAGAAGTATGAATTATTGTTAGGTTAAGTTATATGAAATACCGTGTTAGGAGTAATACAGAAAAAGAATTATGTGAAATACCGTGTTAGATTTTTATAAGACTTAATAAAAGATATATTTATTTATAAACTCAAGACATCGGAGTTTTTGATCCCGAAATACCGAAGTTTTACTGTGCTTTCTTCGGACAGACCCTGGATCCGACGAGCTACCTCAGCCTCGACCAAAAAGCACATCACAAATTGGCGCCCGAGCAGGGACCTTTTGAGGGTTCAAACTTGACCCGATCACCGACCGAACTGGCATCTTCTACCACCGCCCGCACCGACCGTACCGACCTGATTGACCGTTTATCCCCGGCAGGTTCTGTAGACGATTCAACCAGCACTTCGAAAATCCTGTACGAACCTTTAGTAGGCACCACCAGATTCCGTTCTCCAGAAGAAACACCGCCGTCCAGATCTAAGTCCGCAACGTCCAGCTCAACTGCAGACAGCGAAGAACTCAGCGACATGGAAGAGATTAACCCCTATAAAAACCTAAGGTTCATCTACTTTTTGAAAAAGCCGTAGCTGACCGAAATATTACTCAGCCGAAACTTGGACACCAGCGGAAACGTCCAAGCCTTAAGGAAGCGTCTAAGCCTGCACTTAAAGGAGCTGCGGATGCATAAATCTACGCAAAATCTCTGCGCCGAGCTGGAAGACATGGTGGAAGAAAGAGAAACGGCTGACGATGAGAGTGGCAACAACGGAGGTTTAACCGTTCCCGCACTAATTACATTTGGGAAGGACACCAAGTTGGCTTTACCTCAGTCCTTTCCCATTCAAATCACTACGCACCCAGCAAATACCGTGACATCAGTAAATCTACCAGTTCCTGCATCAACTTCAGTACTGATTCCAGTACCAGCAACCTCCGTCACACCTGTTTACCACAACCACTTTGATCCATCGGAACGCCCATGTTATCCACCCCCGCCTCTTAACCGATTAACGCTCAGTTACCAAGCAGACGTTATGAACACTGTTAGGAAATGGGGCCTTCGGTTTGATTCGTCCGGCAACGCATTGGAGTTTATGGAGCGCATTGAGGAACTAACTCAATGTTACGACATTGAGTTAGTTCTGATCGCTTGTACGATAAGTTACGACCAGAATACAAGCTTTACATCAAGCGGAGGGAGTTTTCCAACATCGATGAGTTGCTAGAATTAGCAGAGGAATATGAAAACATTAGGCAGGAAGAACGTCCTATCCGCCCGTTGCCCAACGCCACCCCTGGGCCTGTACCTCGAGCCCCGCCAGTCCAGACAGACAGACCGAACGCCCAACAATGTAGTGTTCCATACGACCGACAGACACATTGTTGGAACTGTAAACAGCGGGGCCACCGAAAGGAAAATTGCAGAAGGCCATTTACCCTCTTTTGCTCATTCTGCGGAGAAGATGGCAGATTAACCGGGGATTGTCCTTGCCGAAGAAACCAAGTTGCTGTGGTCAACGCGCCCCCAGGAGGCGACCCGAGGCTTTTCATCCCTATTCAAGTTGGAGAAAAAACCTTCGATGCCTTGCTTGATACGGGCTCTACAAAAACCTTCGCCGGGCTAGCTTTGCGCAATGAACTCAGGCAATTGGAAATCCCTATGACAGAATATTCCAAGGCTACTCACCTAGCGAATGGCAATCCTGTAACGACAACGAAACATTTCAACCTGAGCGAACCTCTATCTGCTGAAATAACTTACTTGCCGAGCCTAGATGAAGAAGCCATCATAGGGATGGATGTGCTAAATAAGGCGCATTTTAAATCGTTTGTGGGAGGACGCCTAGTAACGGGGAGGAAAACGCACCAAACGGGAAAGCCTGATTTGACGTGTGTCGTTTTAGAAGCCCCACGTGAATCCCAGAAACAACACCTGGACGAGTTTTTGGCTACTGAGTTACAGTTGTTCGATGAGATTCGAGGGGAAGCGCATGTCTCTCCGCATAAAATCAGACTCAAGACCGATCAGCCGTTTAAACAACGGTATTACCCCCGAAACCCCGCAATGCAGCAGGTAATAGACGAAGAAATCGATGATTTACTAAAGAAAGGTAAAATACAACCGTCTCAAAGCCCCTACAGCTCCCCCATCGTACTTGTGCGAGAGTATGTGTGGATTTTAGGCAACTAAACGAGTTATCAATAAAGGACGCCTACCCGTTGCCCTTCATCAATTCTATATTGAACAAACTACGAGGAGCAAAGTTCATATCCACGATTGACCTCAAACAAGGATATTGGCAGATTGCGTTGGAAGCGCGTTGCAGGCAATATACTGCGTTCACTGTTCCTGGACGAGGTTTGTTCGAATGGAACGTAATGCCATGCGGTCTACATTCAGCTGGTGCCACGTTTCAACGAGCCATGGCCGAAATTTTTGGTCCTAGCACTGCTAATCATGTCTTGGTCTATTTGGATGATATCATCGTAGTATTTGCCAAACTCCGAGCGGCAAACGGGATTCATACAGACCCCGATAAAAAAACCGCCGTCAAAGAGCTGAAAGCACCTTCCTGCGTCAAAGAACTACGGCGTGTCCTCGGCATCTGTTCGTGGTACCGTCGATTTATCCAAGACTTCTCCGCCGTAGCCGCACCGTTAACATTCCTATTAAAAAAGAAAGTATCTTGGAATTGGGGACCTCAACAGCAATCCACACTCGATTTATTAAAAACCAAGCTTACTGAAGCTCCCGTCAAAATGGATTTTATCCATGTATGGATTTATCCATGTTAAGATCAAGAATCATTCAAGCAACGTTGGGTAATGACCACATTATTAAACTCGTAGATAGGGGTACACCTCAGGGAGGAGTTCTATCCCCCTTACTATGGTTGCTTGTCATGGACACAATCCTTTGTGAACTGGACAACTGTGGTGTTAAGGTGGTGGCGTATGCGGATGACCTGGTGGTTATGACATCAGGGGCGTTTTCTACAGTGATAAGTGATATCATGGAAACTGCCTTGAAAAGAGTTGACATCTGGGCTACTAGTTGTGGACTAGGTGTCAATCCAAATAAAACCGAATTGATGCTCTTCACCACTAGGACTAAAATTCCCCCCTTCACCCTACCCAAGTTGAACGGTCACACTCTTTCTCTATCAACAAAAGTTATTCTGGACCCTAAGCTTAGCTGGAAAATCAATATCGAAAAACGTGTGAAGAAAAACGATACGGTGACAAATGAATATGACACCAAAATTTTCACTGACGGCTCAAAGATGGTTGACGGAGTTGGGGCGGGTGTTTACTCCGACAAACTTAAAATTAGTCAATCGTCCCGCCTGCCCGACGTTGCCAGCATATTTCAAGCTGAAGTGCTTGCTATTAAGGAAGCCTGTAGGATACTCAAACAAAAAACAATATCTAACCATAATATTCACAATGTAGCCATTTGTATAGATAGCCAAGCTGCAATTAAGGCAATTAACAGCTGCCTGGTGTCTTCAAAGATAGTTCATCAATGCAGAGCAGAGCTCTCAGGTTTCAGTGATAGTATAAAAATTTCTCTCGTATGGGTCCCAGGCCATAGCGATATCCAAGGCAATGAGCGAGCAGATGATGCTAGGCAAGGATCAGCCCTTCTCGTCTTTCAGGCGGAATCAGTAGATCTTCCACTGGGCTTCGTGAAGGGCAGAATATATGACTATTTCCTTTCAGAATCAACAAAGAGGTGGCAAGGTTTGGCAACCTGTAAAATAACTAGAAAGATATGGCCAACCTATGACAAAAACAGATCGAATCATTTAATAAAACGAAACAGAATAGACACGGCCAGGGTCGTTGCAATCGTCACTGGCCGTTGGCCAATAGGCGAACACGCAGCTAAACTGCGCATACCTTTTAACAGCTACTGCCGTAGTTGTAGAAATCCGCCGGAGAAGGAAACTATTGAGCATTTCCTCTGCCACTGTCCGGCCCTGGTTAGATCTCGCCTCCAGGCATTTGGCAGCCTGTTTCTCGACAACCTAAACATGCTGTCGAACAAAAGGATAAATTATTTTACCGCTTTTCTCAACAGCACCAGTTGGCTCTAACAAACCAAGCAATATCTCTATTTCAACTTTCACCTTGGAAGTTTTTGGAACTTCCGTTTAGGACTGGCTATTCGGACTAGCACTTACTCTATCTTTGGCAATAGCATCAGAGCACTGATTAATACCTGGTAGGTATAAACTGTCTTTGAACGGGCTTAGCCCCATATAGATCTAGTGTTAAGTTATTGGGCAGGCTCTCAGTCCAGATGGAACCACCAAGCACACAGTGTGAGCTAATTTCTTCCTTTGGGACTGCGGGCACAGACCAAAAACTGGTCCCCTTAGCTTTTCAAAGCACTCACTCACTTTCTATTTCAACTTTCACCTTTTAAGTTTCTGGAACTTAACTTAAGGAATAGCTTTTCGGACTAGCACTTACTCTATCTTGCGGCGAAAGCATCAAAACACGGATTAACACCTGGCAGGTGTACCGCCTTTGAACGGGCCTAGCCTCATATAGATCTGGTGTAAAGTTAATTGGTCATCTCTCAGTCCAAATTGAACCACCCAGCACACAGTGTGAGCTAGGTTCTTCCCTTGTGACTGCGGGCATAGACCAAAAACTAGTCCCCTCAGCTTAACAGTCACTAACACTATATCACAAAAAAATTAGGTCAAACGAGTTATGGTATCAAAACGGCGCTTTTCCACGCTAATTGGGTTTCTTCGGAACAGTTGTTCTGCGAAACCGCCATCTTACCTACCTACCAAAGCTCCCGTCTTAGCTTGTCCCGACTTTAGTCAGCCTTTCACTCTCGAGACCGACGCCAGCCAACATGAGTTAGGGGTGGTACTCACCCAGACGATAAATGAACATGAGAAAGTAATCGCTTACGCCAGCCGCACCCTCACCGACTTAGAATCCAAGTACGCAGCGACGGAAAAGGAATGCCTAGCGATACTTTGGGGCATCCGTAAGATGCGACCATACTTGGAAGGTTATCATTTTAGTGTAATCACGGACCATCATTCGCTTAAGTGGTTACACACGCTCGAAAACCCTTCCGGACGATTGGCTAGATGCGCGTTAGAGCTACAGCAGTTTGACTTTACCGTCCAATATAGAAAAGGTGCGATGAACGTTGTAGCCGACGCCCTGTCCCGAGACTCGCTTCCCAATACCACCACCGACCAAGTATCAGCCTCCTGAGACACAAAGCCAGACTGGGTTGACTTAAAGAAAGAACAAGTGAAGCGGGATCCTGGGAAGTACCCGGAGTATAAAATTATTGATGACAACCTGTACCGACAGTTCCAGAACTCCCAGTTGCTAGCAAACCCCCAAGATGTGTGGAAACTGTGCGTACCTTTAACCGACCGACACCGAGTGCTAGCCGATAACCACGACGCCATAACCGCTGGTCATTTAGGCATGGCCAAAACCACGTCTCTAATGTTCAAACATTTCTATTGGCCTCGTATGTTTCGCGACGTCAACAAATACGTACGGCAATGCAAGGTTTGCAACGAGCATAAAGTTTCCCAACAAAAAACGAGTGGCTTGATGTACACTGTACACTACCCCCGTCGAAGAACCATGGGAAATAATGTGCCCTGACTTCGTTGGCCCCCTCCCGAAATCCATGAAAGGCAACACAGTCCTGCTCGAACTAATGGACAAGTTTTCTAAATGGGTATGAATGAATGATTAAATTTAGGGGTTGTGGTGCACTGCGACCTTTAGGTATATTGTGCCCCCTTTACTAGGGCTGGATGATTGACTCAATCTACAGCTCTTCCTCCATCTTAATATCTTTAAGGAATGATAGTATCTGGAGTACTTGTAGAGAGGGTAATTCGCTCTCCTCTATCTGGTAACTTCCCAGATGTTTTATTCTTTTGTGCATTATCGCCCCACACTTTCCTAGAAGGTGATTTGGCGTTTCTTCTTGGTCGTCGCAGAATCTGCAGGTTGCACTACTGGATATACCTATGATGTTTAGGTGTCTTTTAAGATTGCAGTGACCACTGAGGAAACCCCTTAAGATTCTAAGTTTGTTTCTACTCAGGTTTTTGGTTATAGTTCCCAGGAAGCATTTTGGCTTGTCTCAGTTTAGGGAGTTCTTTCCAGTTTTTGGATCTTTTTGCCTCCTCTTCCGCTTTGATTTGATTTTTTATCACATTTTCAATTATCGCGTAAAAGGGTTCCGGCCCAATCATGGGTGCCACTGCCCCTGCATTAGCCAAAACATCATCTTTCTCATTTCCCTCAACTCCAACATGTCCTGGGACCCAGTATAATGTTACAGTGTTGTTTTTGCATAATTTGTTGAGTTTGTTTACACTCTCCCAAACCAGCTTCGAGCTGATTACGCAGGAATTTAGTGCTTTCAGTGCAGCTTGGCTGTCTGACATTATGGCTATATTCTGGTTCCGGTAGTTCCTTTCAATGTTTATCTGCGCACATATTCTAATTGCGTTTACTTCCGCTTGGAATATGCTAGAGGACTAACCCATTGGTACAGAGCATTCGGTTCTTGGCCCAAAAATCCCTGCGCCAGTCTCTTCGGCAGTATTTGATCCATCAGTGTACCATTTGATGGCTTTAGTATTTAAAAGGTAGTTCTCATTTTCTCCTACCCATTCTTTTTTATTGCTTAACTCAGTTGGAAAATTTTTCTCGAAGTTGTATTTCTTAATCATGTTGTGACTAGGAATGTCAAGTAGGGGTGCATATTTGGATAGTGAAGTTAATTCCTTCAATCCTATACACTTACCTACACCTCATTGCTCCAGTTATACATAAGCAAGCGAGCCTTTGCACTTTTTCTAGTGTTTTCTTAGTCTTTTCAAGTTCGGTTCTTTTATGCCACACAACCGCACCATAAGTGATTATGGGTCTGACCATCATGGTATACATCCATCTAAGGATGTTTGGTTTGCACCCCCATGATTTACCTGCAAGTCTCTTGCATATCATAAGGGCTTTTGTGGCTTTCCCGACAGTAATCTCTAAGTGTTTGTTGACCTCCTTCTTCAAATCTATTACTTCATCATTTAACCTGATGGGCTTTATATGCTTAAGAAGTCTTTTATTCGTAAATGGTATTATTGTGGTTTTTGCTGGGTTTATATTCAAGCCCACTGATAAGCACCATTTTCTTGTCATTGACAACCCTCTTTGAATTATGTCACAGAGAGTTTCCTCAAACTTCCCATAGGCTATTAAAACAATGTCATCGGCAAAGCCTATACATCGTATGCCATTAGTAGTTAGGCATTCTAGCAACTCATCTACAACAAGACTCCACAGCAAGGGTGACAATACCCCTCCCTGAGGACAACCTCTTGTCGTGATTATTTTCTGGGTGCTTGACCCGGCATGTGCTTCTGCCGTTCTTGTACATAGCATCTCACAAATCCATCGTGTTATAGTATTGGGTACATTCTTCCACATGAGAGCATTTTTTACCGCATCATGAGAGGTGTTATCAAAGGCACCTTCTATATCTAGGAAGGCACATAATGGCGTTTCTTTTGATTCTAGAGCTCTTTTTATGGTATTGGTGAGTTCGTATAGGGCAGTCTCAGTTGATCTGCCTGCTCTATAAGCATGTTGTCTATGATTCAGTGGCAAAATCGTTAATACTTCTGATCTTATGAAGTTACCAACTACCTTTTCCAGTGTCTTCAGAATGAAAGATGTTAAGCTTATTGGCCTGAAAGACTTAGGATGTGTGGTATCTTTTTTTCCTGTTTTAGGGATGAAGATAACTTTTGATCTTCTCCATAGACTTGGTATGTATCCAAGTGCTATGCTGCTTCGAAGCATGCTGATTAGATATGGCATGATTAATTCTTTCCCATTTTGTAGTAGGGCTGGAAACATCCCGTCTACTCCCGGTGACTTAAAAGGTTGAAAGGTTGCCCAATCAAGTTTTTTTCCTGAACAGATAGTTTTAGCTATCGTCCAGTCGACTCTGTTAAGTTTCAGAGAAATTCTCTCAACGCTATTACTTTCCATTGGTAAACTGCCTGGAAAGTGTGTATTTAGGAGCAAATTTAATCTCTGCTCGTTATCTTCTGTGTAACTATCATCTGGGTAACGAAGTGCTACAGATTTGATTGTTGTATCTAGAGCTTTGTGCAGTCTTGCAGCTGCTGGTGTAGAGCCAATGCTCTCACAGAATTTTACAAAGCTGTTTCTTTTGGCTCTTCTTATTTCCCCATTATATTCGGTAAGCTCTACGGAATATCTATGCCACTTACCAGTTCTTTTGGCCTGGTTGAAGAGTTTTCTCACTTTGGACCTAAGTTTCGAGAGATTTGAGTTCCACCACGGTGTATCTGCCCATTTTTTTGTGGTTTTAAGTGGGCAACTGAGTTCATAGGCCTCATGGATTGCACCACTTAGCTCATTTGATATATTCTCTAACTCAAGGTGAATATTTGTTGTTCTAGCTGGACCTATTCTTCCTAATTTTGATTGAAGATTGTTTTTGTATAGCGCCCAGTTTGTTCTCTTTGGATTCCTTCCAGAGTCATACTCTGTTAAAAGGCCTTTTATGGAAAACACAATAATTCTGTGGTCAGACATTGAGGGTTCATTGGAGACTCTCCAATCCTTAATTAAACTAGTTATGCTTGGCGTGCCAAACGTAATGTCTAAGGCTTCTGTTCTTACCCTAGTTACAAAAGTGGGGACATTCCCTACATTATATATATCTAGGTTTTTTTCGATAATAAAATCTAAAAGGTACTCACCCCTTTTATTCAAATCGTTACTACCCCATGTAGTGTGGTGGGCGTTCGCATCGCATCCAACTAACATCGGTAGTCCTTTGGTGTTACAATAATCCGCCAATTTTTGTACTTCCGGAGGTGGTATGTTTACATCATCACCATCGAAGTAAGCGGATGCTATAACCATCGTGCGGGGATGGCCCTGGATGTTGATTTGGGCCTGTATTGGCACCAGATCCCGCGTCATAAAATCTGAAAGACAAATAAAGTTAATATTGTTTCTGATAATTATACATGCTCTGGGCGAGTCTAATCTCGTGTCCCATAATACCTGCGAGTCCTTACATGAAAGACCTCTTACTTTTCCCCCGTTTATCCAGGGTTCTTGGATCAGCGCTAGCCCTAGGTCATCCTTCACGAATTTCCTTGCTATTACGGCCGAAGCCGCTTTAGCGTGATGTAGATTTATTTGGGCTGCCCTGTTGCTGATCCCGTTTGTTGACATATGGTTTTTATCGATTGGGGGCCACTGCCCCCTCATCTTCAACAAGATGTAACTCTTCTTCCTCCGTAGGAAGAGTTTCGTCAGCTAAGTCACCTAAGCTGGAAGAGAGGTCCATGCTCTCTATTTCTTCATTTACATTGCTTGATACTGGCTCTGGATTTGGTTCTGATGTTTTTGAACCAATTTTTGAAGATTTCGGTAGTTCTAGAACATTGGGCTCTACCGATAGCAAAGATGGGGTAGGCGGAACTGTTTCGGAAACCTTTTCTTTTTCGTTACATACCTCTTCATGACCAGGTGTTGGCATGGTGATTTTCGGGACTATTGCTTTCGCATTTCCTGTAGGCTTGGTCTGGTTACTTGACCCAGCTCCAGTCACCTTCCTTAAGCCTGCGACAGTTACTTTGCCAAACTTGTAATGCAGTTCGTTACCTGCTTTGCGAATGGCTTCTGCTGACTGGTCATCAATACCAACCACTAGCAACTGACCTTTGCCTTCCACTTTGCTACTTAGAATTTTCCAAGCGGGTATGTTGAGGCCTTCATATTGCGCTTTGATAAGTGCTTTTTCTGGTCCTCTTGCCCAGTGCTTCTTGGAAGGAACATGGTTATCGTGTGCATCCTCGGAATTGTATCTCCCAAGCACGATGTCAACTCAATTCCCTTCCAAGCGCTTAATTTCGCTGCCTTTTCTTCCAACCAATTTGCTGTATTTTGGTCAGCGCAATCAACTACGAGCAGGACCGTTTTGAAGTGTATGCCTTCAAATTTGAGCTTATGCTCCCACCCTAAGGAAACCTCCTCTATCAATGCTTCCTCTAGGAGTGTTAGCTCGGAAGTGCTAAGAGTTTTTTGAGGGTATTCCTTGGACAATACTGCAACTCTTACTATTTTGGTAGCACTGGCGTAAGAATGCTGTCTTTTGGAATCGTACCTTGCTGGTGCGGTGCTTGGGCCCGCTGCTGTAGGCACAGCTGTAGTTTTGGGTTTTTTAGACCCGTGCCTTTCAGGAGGAGTGATTTGGCTACTGCTCCTCTTGCCCTGTCTAGGTGTTGTTTGGGGCTCATTTCGTAAGGTGACGATTCTTTCATCCACCTTCTTCCTTGCTTCCTGTGGAGTCATGCCTCCATCAAGGAATCGGAAATACCATTTCGTGCCTGCTCCACTTAGCCCTTTTCTCCAGGGGTCATCAAGCGCGCCTCGTTTGCCTAGGCTAGGAAGTGGATTCGGTCTACGGTTCCGGCTTTTTGGTGGTCTCTCGGGATTATTAACCCTTTGAGATGCTTTGGGAGCGTCATCTTTTGAAGAAGGTGTTTTCTCTTCACCGACGTCCTTTTTATTTTTGGCAACATCTTTTCCAGGCCCGGGAGGTATTCTCCCCTGACTACTGGATGATGCGCCTTGAGTGTCATCTTTTTTTTTCCCGGGAGGTATTCTCCCCTGGTTTTTGGACGATGATTCTCGGTTTACTGCCCGGTTCGTTTGTGCCTTAAGGAATTGCTTACTGCATCCCGGTCTCAGATCTTCTCCATGGAGGTCTCTCTCCATGCGATCTGCATACTCATTCGCGGTTACATCCCGCGGAATGAAGAATTTTTTGTAGTTTTTGTTGTTTTTGTTTTTGTTTTTGTACATATAAATCCCACGAGTAGCTAGAAAAAGGGTTGTTCGCCATACTAGAGCTCCGCATAGTATGGTAAGGTCAAAATTACTCTTTGAGGTGACCCGGTTTCAAAGTGGTTCCGTTATAATACACCCGGTATACCCCCTGGCTGCAAACCATCCAATAGGCACGGTTCACGTAACACCCTGGATCAGGGGGGGCAGTACTTGGTTCGTAACTCCTCAAAATCCCTGCAGATTTAGGTTGCCCTGAAAAAGCAGTTCAGATGAGTCTTTGAAACTTAAGCCTTCGCACCACAACAAGGTGACTGCCGTTGCGAAGGTAAATGGGTAGAAGCCGTACCTATGAGGGCAGCCACGACTCAGGGATTAATTCAAGCTGTGCGAGAGAGAGTCACTACTCGTTTTTGGGTACCAAAAGTACTCTTATCTGACAATGGAGCACAGTTTACCAGCCACCGATTCAAGGAGTTCCTAAGTGATTTAGGAATCGAACAAAGGTTAACCGCAGCGTACACCCCTCAGGAAAATCCCACAGAAAGAGTCAACAGGGTATTAAAGACAATGGTCGCTCAATACCTGCAGGGAAATCAACGGAATTGGGACGAATATATCCCAGAGTTTACGTTTGCTATCAATACCAGCCGTCACGACTCGACTGGGTTTTCCCCAGCTCTGTTAAGTTTTGGAAGAGAATTAAGAACCGCACAGGACAATTCCGCTACGCTTCAACCGTCAGCAGCAGAGGAAAGCGTTCAGGCTCGTCGAGAACGCATGCGAGCTCTGTTCGAACTTGTGAGGCTAAATCTGCAAAAGGCCAGTCAGAATCAGGCCAAACACTATAACCTACGACGAAGGCCGTTGCGACCTGGCATTGGAGAACAGGTATACAAGAAAACACGAGTTCTATCATCTGCCGCCTATTATTTTGCTGAAAAATTAGCACCTCGCTTTGAAGGACCATATGAAGTGGTGAAATTCATTTCCCCCGTTATAGTGTTGCTAAGAAGGAAAAGCGGAGGAAAAGAGAAGTCGAAAGAAGGGAACATCCGAGCGCACGTACGAGACCTAAAAGGATTTTATTCAGATTCTTATAATTCCTCTCCGTCTTCACCACAAAATTGCATAAGAGCATCGACTGCACCAGGGCACTTCATCAGTCAACAGTTGTCCTCCGAGCCGAGTAGTAAAATATTTATAAACGAAAGATTAACCCAGCCCTCAGCTACAAAAATGGATAACAGGAAAAAGAGTAGTGTCGAGGAAGAACAGAAACCGACGTCTAGCCGTCGACGACCAAGTCGGTCCCGCTCGCCGATTCTTATCGCACCAAATCGACTGCAGGTATCTCGGACGCAGCGTGCACCACCGAAGTCAAAACCCAGCCAGCTCCCAGCGAAAGAGGAGAAGCCGTTCTCGAGGCAACAAACGGTACCCCGCAAGGTTGCTCCTCCACCGCGGGATCCGGAACCAGTGATTTTCGAGGTACGAGCCAAGAAGATATAAGTCGCTTGCCTCCCATCACACACGACCTGAGCGCAGCTAAAGCGATAGAGCCACCTCCACCAGCCGAAGCACGTCTTGCTTTGGTCCGCCAGCAGCGAAAGGAAGCAGACGAGAAGTGGGAGGCAACTAAAGCAGAGTTACCAGTGCCACAACCATCACTCGTCGCACCACAACCCGCCACATGCGCGTTTGCCATTCAAGCTCCCGCAAGAGCCAGCGAACCCCATCGAGCAGTCGACCAGCGTTTTATCAAAATGATTAAGGAATGCAGGGAAGCAGGTGACAATTGGGCGGTACTAAATGTCGATCCGCCAGTCCCACAGCCACCGCTCCGAGCATCCGCCGCCGCTGTATGTGCACGTTTAGATACGCTTCCAGTTCCTGCCTCGGTCCCAGCTTCAAAGCTAGAAGATGTTGATTGGTCCAGCTTCGACCGTCAAGTTCCAGCTCCGCCCGAAAATTCGGAGGACTACGATTGGTCCGCTATCGACGCTCAGATACATTTTGACGAGACGGCGGTGCCCAACATCGATAGTTTTCCTGAACGAGCGGTGGTGACCGAAGTTCTGATGCTGCCAAAGTTATCGGTCGCTCCAGCCACCATCACAAGCAACACAACCCAGGGGACGATAAAAGAGGTCGCTACCCCAGATCCTGCCCACCCAGCCGACAAAGAACCAGTAGATCCGTTCGAGGGGATCATATTAAAAGGCCCCCTCAACCGAGTCTCCTTCATCTATAAGCCATATGGCCGGGTAGCAGTATTTTTGAACAAAAAGGGCACCCAGGCAACACTGAGATGCAAGGAGCTGAAGAAGCTAGTAGACATCCATCACAATTAAACCCGAGCCGCCGATTTCATGTACATTTATATACATTACATTTTTTTGTTATTTTAAGTTTATGATGAAGTAATTTTCTATTGTTTTAGCATCAATAAAGTTGTCGATGAATTATTTAATTATTATGAATTAAATTAAAAATTACAAATTATGATTATGGTTGAGAAAAATTGAAGAAGAAGATTATTTATTATTTAATTATTATTTTAAAGAAGAAATTGAATTAAATTGAAAAATTTTGAATTACAAAAAATATAATAATAAGAAGAAGAGCAAAAAAAGAAATATATACATATATAAGCGTTGTTAAAACTAAATTTTAAGTTATTTTGAAAAAAAAATATATACAGGGTGAGTCATGAGCAATGCGACAAAATGCTAGGGCGTGTAGGTTGCGTTGAGACAAGAAAAAAATCGTATTGGAGGGGGGGTCTATTCCCCTCCGTTTAGCCGGGAGGGGCAATTTTCGAAAAAAATGACTTAAAATGGGAAAAAAATTATTTAAAATCAACGGCTTCATTCACAATGCTGTGCGATACGTTTTTGAAAAGCCAATAACTTTTTCTTTTATTCTGTGTTTAAATAAATCTATTCTAAGAAATAGTTTTTGAAATATTAATTTTCAAAGTCAAAATTTTGAAAAAAAAAATTGAAAAAAAAATTTCAAATTCATTTTTTTCAAAATTTTACGTAATTAAGTGCTAATTTTAATTTCAAAATTCAATGCTGTTATTAATTTTAAGTCTAAATAAGAAAACCGGATGCAAAAATTTTATGTCGTTCTCAAGAAATTAAAAAAAAACCAAAACCACCTTTTTCTAAGAAAAACATTTATTTTTATTGTAACGAAGCAATTTATTTATTTATTTAGCATTAATCTTAGTTTTTTTACTTTTTTTTTAATTGGAGTTTTATGAGAACGTAATAAAATTAAATAGTATTGGAATAACTCTGGATTAATATTATTTTCACTGATAACTTCTGAAAACTGACCTGTCAATATTTTTGCCTTGGCCTGCCCGCAGCCCATGGGTTCTACATGTTATGGGGACAATAGGGACAATAAAACCTCATTTTTTTTAACGAAAAAAAAAAGAAATTTGCAACGCAAGATAAATAAAAGGCATTGCAGTTTTGCTTAGTAATTATTTCAAATTTGAATATTAACTCATTAACACGTAACGATGTCAAGCTCATACACCCGAGAAGAATTAACGGACATGCATTTCTGCTACGGTTTAGCTAATGGTCGAAGTCGTGAAGCCGAAAGACTGTACGCTGAAAGATATCCCGATAGGAGGTGTCCCCATCATAGCACGTTTCCAAGAATCCACCGACGTCTAAGAGATCATGGAGTGCTGGAGCATCGAAGAAGCGAAAGGCCAGTTTCTGATGAGTCAAGAATCTTAGATGAAAGAATTCTGGATTTAGTCCGAAATAATCCCTCCGTCAGTACAAGAAGGATATCTACTATGCTTGGAGTGTCCCAATCTAGAGTATGTCGAGTACTTCGGGCGGAAAATTTACACCCGTACCACTTTACGCCTGTTCAGGAACTCACCTCAAACGACAAGTTATTGAGAACCGAATTTTGTAGAACATTACTACTTAGAAATGAAACCGAACAAAACTATTTTAGAAGAATATTCTGGACGGATGAAGCACAGTTTACTAGGGATGGGGTTACTAACTTCCACAATTTACATTATTGGAGTAGCGCCAATCCACACAAAAAAAAAACAAAGCAAATCACAACACCGCTTTAGTTGTAATGTTTGGCTTGGTATTGTTGGACACACTGTGATCGGGCCCCGGTTTTTGAATTCCATTATTAATGGAGAATCATACCATCAATTCCTACGAGACTTTTACCCGATTTATTAGACAGCGTTCCATTGGTTATAGCAGATACTTTAATCTACCAACAAGATGGTGCTCCAGCACACTTCAGCTTACAGGTGAGAAACTGGCTGGATGATCATTTTAGTGACCGTTGGATCGGAAGAAGGGGCCCCACGGAATGGCCGCCTAGGTCACCAGATTTAACTCCCCTAGATTTCTATGCATGGGGATTTATGAAGAATTATGTTTACGAAGTGGAAATAGTATCATTGGAACAACTGAAGGAACGAATTGAAGTCGCTGGAGTCAAATTGCAGGAAAATTTGTCAAGCATAAACTTATGTGAAGCCATTACAAGGAGATATAATCTATGCCTTCTAAACAATGGAGATCATATCGAGAATTTTTTATAAGTACTTCCAATAAAAAACATAGTAAAAATAAAAGGAATAAAAAAAACTAAAAAAACTAAGATTAATGCTTCTTAAATTGCTTCGTTACAATACAAATAAATGTTTTTCTTAGAAAAAGGTGGTTTTGTTTTTTTTTAATTTCTTGAGAACGACATAAAATTTTTGCATCCGGTTTTCTTATTTAGACTTAAAATTAATAACAGCATTGAATTTTGAAATTAAAATTAGCACTTAATTACGTAAAATTTTGAAAAAAATGAATTTGAATTTTTTTTTTCAATTTTTTTTTTCAAAATTTTGACTTTGAAAATTAATATTTCAAAAACTATTTCTTAGAATAGATTTATTTAAACACAGAATGAAAGAAAAAGTTATTGGCTTTTCAAAAACGTATCGCACAGCATTGTGAATGAAGCCGTTGATTTTAAATAATTTTTTTTCCCATTTTAAGTCATTTTTTTCGAAAATTGCCCCTCCCGGCTAAACGGAGGGGAAAAGACCCCCCCTCCCATACGATTTTTTTCTTGTCTCAACGCAACCTACACGCCCTAGCATTTTGTCGCATTGCTTATGACTCACCCTGTATATGAATTAAAGCTGAAAAAAATTACTATTATTAATTAATTAAATTTTTTTTTGGTAAAGAAAGGGAGGACTGTAACGAAGCGTTACAATTTTCCCTTATTAAATATAATTTCGTCCGCCCCCGGTACATATTATAATAGACAGAAAACAGCATTTCTGATACGATTTACTGTATTCGTATTAAAGTACGTTTTTGCAGACCGTCCGACCGCCGAATAGTTCTAATTAGTACTATATTCACTTCTGTTGTAGCAAAATGTACTTTTTGTTTGTTTCTCATACAATTCACACTCTCTTACTCCGGGAAATATTACAAGTAGAGGTGGAAGTTGTATAAGAAATATGTCTTCTTTTCAATCTAGTGTATTAGGAGCAGTATAAGATCGGGCTGATTGGGAACTTATTAGTACCCTAACAGTGAACAGGTTTTTTTTTTTGTTTATAATAAGCGCGCACTAAAGGGATTAGTCTACCCTTAATATGGTGAACACAGTACGAGCATTAGGAAAAAAGGGAGGAGTTTGAAAGGAGATGCCGATGAACATTAGTTTTGAAGTTCTGAGTTTTGAAATGCGATGGAAAAACAGAGGCGGGTAATGCGTTCCACATTCGTGTAGTGCGGCTGAAGAAAGAATCTCTGTATTTAACGGTATGTCCGAAATTGGACTCTAGGGTAAACTGATGAACATTCCTTGAAGCCCGAGTATTACGGTTGAATTGTTTGAGGGGAGGAATGCAGCAAGCTATTTCTTCTGAGCATTGCTTATAAAAATAACGATAGAACAACGTGAGACATGATACGTTACGACGGTGCTCGAGAGATGTAATTGTATCAGTTATTGACCTATCATTTTTATAGCTCTATTTTGTATTCTATCCAAAAAACTCAACGACGTTATTGGAGCACCTGCCCAGATGTGGGAGTTATATTCGAGCTTTGGACGAATATATGCCTTATAAATAATGGCTAGATCAGACGGGGAGAAAAATTTCTTGCATCTTCGGAGGAAACCTAAACATTTCGCAGCAGATTTAGCGGTGTCAAATATGTGTTCATTCCACAGAAGGTGGTTTGTAATGCACATACCGAGAACTGAAAGCTGTTCGGTTTCCTCGATGCAAGTACCACTCATGGAAAGTGGCATGGAAGGAAGGTTTCGCTTTAATGAAAGTAAACAGCATTGTGTTTTTGAAGCATTAAATTCTACGCGATTTTTTATTCCCCATTGGACAATGCTATCAAGATCAGAATTTAATGAGCTTATCATATTAAGCCGTTCAAGATCCACTTCCGAAGAACATGGGCGAGAATCAGGAAACGAATATGAAAAACTGAGGGTACTATCATCAGCAAAACAGTTGAGTGGATTAGAAGTTGCAGACAGGAGATCATTTATAAAAATGAGAAAGAGAGTCGGAGACAAAGGTTGGTGCAGCTTCGGGCTTTTCAAGCTATAGCGGCCTTCCTCTTTTTTTTCAAATTATTATTAGGTATTATTAGCTTCCGTCTTATTTCCTCGGTAAATCCTTCAGGTTTGCCTTGGACAAAGTTCCAACGGTAGTTCCACTTGCTTCCGTCTGAATTTCCTCGGTAGATCCATAAGAACTACCTTGGACTGGGTTCCAGCGGTGGTTCCAAAAGTGTTTTCGTAATATTTCCTCGATAAATCATTCAGGTTTGCCTTGGACAAGGTTCCAACGGTAGTTCCACTTGCTTCCGTCTAATTTCCTCGGTAGATCCATAAGAACTACCTTGGACTGGGTTCCAGCGGTGGTTCCAAAAGTGCTTCCGTCCTATTTCCTTGGCAAATCCTTCAGGTTTGCTTTGGCAAGGTTCCAACTGTGGTTCCACTTGCTTCCGTGATTCGTCCTCGCAGATTCCGTCTGAACTAGCTTGGACAGGGTTCCATCGAACGGTCCACTATTTCTGTTAGGCCGATACCCTAAAGGTGTAAAGGGTTAGAATAAAAAGTATGAATTATTGTTAGGTTAAGTTATATGAAATACCGTGTTAGGACTAATACAGAAAAAGAATTATATGAAATACCGTGTTAGATTTTTATAAGACTTAATAAAAGATATATTTATTTATAAACTCAAGACATCGGAGTTTTTGATCCCGAAATGCCGAAGTTTTACTGTGCTTTCTTCGGACAGACCCTGGATCCGACGAGTTACCTCAGCCTCGACCAAAAAGCACATCACAAGTTCATGGGTTGTTTTTGTTGGTTGATTGTTATATGTTTGTGAAGCTGGTGGTACGAAGAATAATTTTTTTTGATTTTGGTTGTTGCATTTGGTGACGATGTCGAAATTTTTTGATGATGATATAGTTAAGACGTTGGTGTTATACTAAGATTTTCTCCAGAACTTACCGTTGTTGTGTGAGTTGCATTTGCAAGACGAGCAAGAACTTATCGAGGCAAGATTCAGATTTGGATAAATAGGTGAAAGTTTTTTTTAGCAACCTAAGACTGGCCAGCCTGCTGTCCTAATTTGAATCCCATCGATGTCTGGGACATACTTGGTAGACAAATAAAAGAGAAAAATCCGAGTCTATCAAACATAGAGGAGCTAAAAACTGCTTTACTTGAAGCTTGGGAGCAAATACCCCAGCAAAGCAATAATAATGTAATCAGAAGTAAGCCAAGGAGACTTATTTCTGTCCTCAGTGCAAGAGGAGGTAAAAATAACTTTTTTAACAGAATTTTTTTTTTTAGGTTTTTCTGATTTTTTTTTTTAAAGGAAAACAAGTAGCAGATTTTTTTGTTTAAGTTATAAATCCTCATCAAACAAATAAAGATGAAATGAAAATAAACCAAGATTTTTCAATTTTTTCATGCGTTCCTCTAATTTTGTCCGGCAGTGTATATATTATGTACATAAAAAATGCTAATGTTTTCATATTTGTCATTAGTTCATTATGTTTGGACTGACATGTAATTTAAAGTAAAAAAAAATGTTGTTCACAATACAAAAAAAGTAGGTAAAGGCAACAAGAGGATGATTCAACATAAGTAGGTATTCCACTAGTGGGCATAGTCGATTTTTTTTTGAATTTCAGTATGATAATTCAGTGCTCTGTTAATTGCCTTAGTCGTGTGGAATTCTTGATCTTCGTCACTGTTGCTACTTGTATTGTAGTACAGGTCACTCCCGTCTATTAAAATAAATCACTTATTTATTATAAATATATCTTACAATAAAAGCGAGTACGAATGCGAAGTTAAAAAAAAAATTATTCAGTTTTGACAGATTATTAATGTTATATAGGTGCTGCCAACCAATTTGATACATTTAGGTACTTTTTCGTCGTGAAAAAATCTACTTCAAATCTGTCTTGTAAAAAAAGTTATGAAATGCCGATTTAAAACGACACGACAAAGAAAAAGTCACGACAACGGCCTGTTTATTAATATATTATTCGTGTATGGTGCTTCAAAAACATATAACAAAACAAAAATTTTGCTTCAATAATAAAACAAACAATAAATAACCATTTTCAAACTAAAATAGGAGTTTTTTTTAGCAACATAAGAACAGTTATAAGAGCATTATATTACACTTAAAAAACGTAAATTATGCATTTTTCTTATATTTTCTTATGTATTTGATAAATAAAGATATGGGAGCATTAACAGTTTGTATACATGGATTAAAAATGATTTCTGTCTTGCATTTAAAAACATAAAATACTCGAACACTATATCATTTTTTTTTATTAAAATATAAGCTTTTTTAAAATATCTACAAACACTAAATCAACTCCCGCTTCTAGCAATTAACATTGCGGTTTTTTCTTTTTTGCTTTGGTCATTTTACGCTTTTTGACAATCATATCATATAAAGCTTCTAAGCCCTCTTGGAGACCCTCTCCAGTTATTGCGCAGGCTGGTTGTATATACCAACCCTTGAATTGTTGTTGTTGTATTTGGGAACCAACAACATTTACTTTTTGATGCGAGTTCATGGGTTGTTTTTGTTGGTTGATTGTTATATGTTTGTGAAGCTGGTGGTAGGAAGAATCACTATTCTTGGCTTTGGTTGGTGCATTTGGTGACGATGTCGAAATTTGTTGATGATGATATATTTGAGACGTTGGTGTTATACTAAGATTTTCTCCAGAATTTATTGTTGTTGTTTGAGTTGCATTTGAAGACGAGCAAGAACTTATCGAGGCAAGATTCAGATTTGGATAAATAGGTGAAAGTTCATGCAATCCAAGAAATGATTCTAGTTCTTTAGGATCATGTGCTCCAGGGAGATCTTGTTTGTTGGCTAAGATCAACACTGGTACACCCTGATAAAGGAAACAAACAACGAATTGAAAATAAAACATGTGAAAATTAATTATTGAATTATATACTTGATTATCGGGGCATTTCGCTGTACGCATTAGTTCCATCTTAGCTTCTTCCATTCTCTCCACATCAACCGAATCCACAACGAAAAGAATTCCATCTGTACATCTAGTATAAAAAAATATAATTAACAAATACAAAACTTTGTTAAAAAAAAGTTTGCCTTGTGTAACTACGCCAGAGCGGTCGAAGTTTTTCCTGTCCACCTACATCCCAGACTAAAAAATGAACTCCTTTTGCTTTGCCGACTGTTCCTTGGACCTATAAGAAACATAAAACAGATAATTTAGAATCGACCTTAATCACAACTCAATAATTTAACTTGTTGCAAGTAAATTTTGTGCTGTCATGTACTTTAGCTGGTAATTGGAAAGAAGTTCCTTTACGCGGCTTAACACTAGAGTAACGAAAAAGCGTTTAATTGATACATAGTATTTTATGTATACTATGTATCAATTTTACGTTCGAGGCAGCGGAGGGGTATTTTATGGTTATCGAAGGAATCTAGGTGATAAGTTTCAGAAGGGCCACTGATTTTTACCTGATGGACGTCGAAATTGCAAATGGTACGATGCACATAGTTCCTATTTATATAAATTGAAGTCATTGGCAGTCTGACTTTGGGAAACTACATGAAATACTGCAAGAAGTTGATTCGACCAACTTGTTGCTTATCGGGGACTTCAACGCAGGATTGGCTTGTCACAAAACAATTTCTTCTGCACACATTGGCCTGTCTTTAACCTCAGTTGAAAATCAGATAAAGGCGATCATAAAGGCGAAACAAATTTGGAACTAATTGATGCATACCATTGCCATGTGTTGAATGGCAGTACTACAGGAGATTTAGAGGAAGAGCTAACTTTTATAAGGGGTCAAGCTGGCTCCTTAATAGACTATTGCTTTATATCTGGAACTTGCTTTTATTGTGGAACAATGCTATGAAAGATTTCAGAGTAGGAGCTCAGACATTTTCAGATCATATGCCGCTAGAAGTTACCTTTCAAACATCGCGTTTAGGAACCCCAGTCGGGGGAAAACAACTAAATCTGATTTAGAAAATGCAATGGATTGAATGAAATAAGAGCAAGTCCCAAGACAACATGAGAAAAGAACTTTGAAAGTCTCAAGAAACAAATGAATACATAGATATAAATGTTCTGACGCTAACCATAAAAATATCAAATCCAAAAAACAGCTTTTCCGTTCAAGAAATTTGCCTTTTTTAAGAAAACTACACTCCGAAGCAAATACTGAATACAAAAAAAAATTGTTTCGCAAAAAAATCTGCTTTCGAGCAAATGACAATATAGGTAATTAATAGCACTCGTAGTTCTGCCGGATTTTGGAAATCTGTTAAATTCTTAAATGAAACTATGAATAACATTGCTCTAGAATTACAAGCCCCAATTTTAAAGGATCCCTTCAAGAACCTCCTTAACGCGACGATTACCTCACCATCGGTACATTACGCAGCCCTTCAATCCTAAATGAATTTTTAGACACTCTGGTTACGATACATGAAGTGAAAGAAGTTATAGAGAAAACTAAAGTGAATAAGGCACCTTGAGATGATCGCATTCCTTTCGAACATTATAAACACACAACTGATGAATTATTACTGCTGCTTACTAATGAATTCAACCGAATTTTTGAAAACGCAATAGTTCCTGAATGTTTCAGAAAAGCAATCATTTTCCCGCTATTCAAAAAAGGAAGCTATGATGATCCATATAATTATAGCTTCCTAAATACAAGTGCCAAGTTGTTCGCTGGGCTAATTGAAAATAGAAAATAGAAATAGACTGACTGAAAACGTTCTATTAGAGTTTCAGGCCGGATTCAGGAAAAACTATTCAACAACGGATCCTTTCCCTTCCTCCCTAAATTCCTATCGCTCGCGCTGTGACTTATCATTAAAAGGGCTATAACAAACCCCTTGAGCGCGTGTGCATTATAAAAAAAAAAAAAAAAAAAAAAATATATTCTCACTTTACAACATTGCCGATCCTTACATTAGAAGACGACATAATTTTCTTCGCTGAGACGGTTGATAGATTGCAGCTAATGATGAACAGGTTAAAAAACTATTGTAGCTGCTGCAGAAATGAAAAGTGGACGTTCAATGACGAGGCAGTCAAAATCGTACGAGAGTATAAATATCTAGGAGTTCTTTTAACATCGAATATCAATATGAAAAAACATCTGGAGCGAAAATTAACGGAATCAATGTGAATATATTGACCATAGTGCAAAACAAAAACTTTTTCGCTCGACAGCGGCATTAATATTACTGTGTGGAGCAGAGGTTTGGGGTTACTGTTCGTTCGAAGCAATCGACAAATTTCTCCGATATTTTATAAAAAATATCTTTCGTCTTCCAAGGAACACCCATAACTACATGCTGTATCTGAAAACAGGAATGCCTCCCATAATAATTGAAACTCTCATAATACACTTCAATTATATTGTCAAAGTTTTTCAAATGAAAGATGAGAGAATACCCAAGATCGTACTGAGGAGTTCAATCCAGACGACAGGACAGATGGGAAAATTTAGCATCTACGTGCAGTATGACTTTAATGGTCACACAAAACGAACAACCATTGAGAAAATAGTTTAATAGTCTTCTAGACAAATATGGTAATCACTTGTATGAAAAAAATGAATTTGAAGCCCTATCCTCGCTTTATAGATGTTATCATAACTGTTTTAACCTCTGTCTTGATAGTAAAACATATCTTTTTAATTCAAATTCTTTTATTTTTATTATATTTAAAACGAGGGGTGAGCACCTGTGTCTGGACTTTATGCCGAGTAAAAACGACTTAACGTTCTTTGCAACTTATGCAATTTAAACGTACGTGAAGACATTAACCACTTCGTTACGATCTGTCCAATCATGAAAGAGTTCAGGATGAGATATTTTGGAAAACAAAGTCTTAATGAAGTCGAGCTTATTGGCATACTTAATGGAAATGTTGGACGGGATGCTGTTTATAACTATATTGTCGCTGCCCTTCGTTATAGAAGCTGTATAATTAATGAAGATTTTTAAGGTATTAATTTAGATAAAAGTACTAATTATTTAATATTTACTATTTTTTTATTTTTTTTTTTGCAATAATAATATTAAATTTAAACTCCAAAATGTCAGTCTGGTAGTCGGCCATAGGCCAAACTATAAAGACTTATGTAAGATTTATAAGCCGTGTAGAAAATAAAACAATTTTTTGGATCAACGTTTTTACTCTGCTGCTTTAGTACCCCTGATTAACTTTTGACGTTTCTCATTTTGATGCAAGAATCGATTAAGTAAACAAACAAATTTCGTCACCCGTGTATTCACGTTGTTTTAAGTTTAAAATAAAAACATTTTTTTAATTTGTGTTTATTTTCGTTTTAAAAGACTCGGATGAGAGATGAGAAGTTACTTGGGTGCTTTGAGAGAAAGATTCTTCGAGTGATTTTTGGTCCTGTGTGTATCAAAGGAGGATAGAGAAAAAGATTGAATGACGAGCTATACGGGCTATACAGCGATATTAACCTGGTAAAGAAGCTGAACATACAGCGGCTGAGATGGCTGGGTCACGTGGAGCATATGGACACCAACGCACCAGCCCAACGAGTCTTCGAGTCCAATTCGGATGGTGTACGCAGCATTTGAAGACCCCACAAAGATGGCACACACAAGCGAAAAAGGACCTCAGAAAACTTGCGTGCAAAATTGGAAGCGGTTAGCTAGGAACAGAGCTGGCTGGAGAGACATGTTGGTTGAGGCCGTAGTCCATCCTGGACTGTAAGTTCCATCTAAAGTAAGTAAGTAAGTTATTTTCGTTCTCTTGTTTGTTCATTGTGTATTTAAATTAATTTCACCTTAATTAAAACTACATTACAACGAGTTTTTTGTTTTCTCGTCCATTGAAGCAATAGTATTCCGTGCAGATTCATTTGAACCTTAGTTTTTATCAATTGTGCTTTGATTTTTAAATAAACAACATGAAAACCTTATACCCTGGCAAATTCTACTCCGAAAAAATATAAGTGAAGTGACTAAAAGTGTAGTTAATAAGAACAATATGTTAAAAAGAAAAAAATGTCAAGAAAAACATTTTAATACCATCACTTACGTTTATTTTCGTTCGACACACAGCTGTTTAATTATTTTCATATTTTCTGGGTGTTGCCATTCGCCTTTTATTTACTCTCTGAAATTATATGACGATTTTTATTGGGAATTTCAGATTGGCTCTTAAACTTTTGATTTTTTCGAATGAAAAGCGATTAAAATTTGTATTTGGGTTCTCTTTCGTTTTTAAATTGAATTTAGTAAATAGGGTCATAGATTTTACTAAGTTCTCCGTATTAAAATCGACATCATCTTTAAAATATTTCGTTTGCGAAAAAATAGGATTGGAAGAGATAACGACATCGAGAACAATTTCTTCAAAAAGAAAATTAAATAGTAAACATAAAAATTAACTACTTTTGTAGGACGTTTTTTAAAACATTCAAAATTTTTCGACACTTTTAGGCTTGACAGATAGAAACAAAACTATGTTTTAAGAAATGTATAGTATTTAGCTCAATATGTCACCGCAATTCACGAAAATCTACTTCTTCCCAAAGGAAAACAAAAAGCTGCAAATGTACGAATCTTGAAGAGGTTTTTCAATTCATTGACATCCAAAAGATCTTGGAATAGATTTTAATAATTTAAGAAGAGAAAATATGTTTTGACATAATATGTAGTGTATTTACTTTAATATATCACCGCAACATAAAAACATTTTTCTCAAAAAAAAAAAAGAAAATATAAAATGTACGGTTTTTCCAGATGTTTTTTCATAGTAAAGGTGTTTTTTAACTTTGAGTTGAGGCTGAGGCATGTTGAGCAGGCTCTGAGGAGAGTGCTTTAAGCGTTATCACTTCACCAATTCATTAAGTCGTTTTTACTCGGTTTCAAATTCTAAAAAAATGATTTAGTGTCATTTTCCATTCATTTCACTGCGAAGAGGAAGAAAATATGTTTTCAATGGAACGGTGAAAAACCCTCCCTATTTCAATTGTGTATGTGGTAGTGACCAAAGATTGTTTGAATTTAATTTTTGTAAACGAATTAAAAATTAATTTTTTCAATATTTGTTACTATATGCACTAATTGTTTATGTTCCTGAATTGTAAAATGAAATGAAAAAAACAATACGCGTATTGTTCCATATGGCTTTGACTATATGATCGATGTAAACAATACGTATGTGTAACACTTACTTACTTACTTAAGATGGCGCTCACAATCCAGGATGGACTTCGGCCTCAACCAACATTCCTCTCCAGCCAGCTCTGTTCATAGCTAGCCGCTTCCAATTTCGCACCGCAAGTTGGCTGAGGTCGTTCTCCACTTGTGTGCGCCATCTGTTCCGGGGTCTTCCAATGCTGCGGACACCATCTGGATTGGATTCGAAGACTCGTCGGGCTGGTGCGTTGGTGTCCATACGCTCTACGTGACCCAGCCATCTCAGCCGTTGTATTTTTAGCTTCTTGACCAGGTTAATATCGCTGTATAGCCCGTATAGTTCGTCATTGAATCTTTTCCTCCATACTCCTTCGATACACACAGGACCAAAAATCACTCGAAGAATCTTTCTCTCAAAGCACCCAAGTAACTTCTCATCCGAGTCCTTCAACGCCCATGCTTCCGCCCCATAGAGCAGGACTGGAATGATCAGGGTCTTATATAGCTTCTCTTTGGTTCTATGAGAGAGGGCTTTACTACTTAAATGCTTTCTCAGCCCGAAGAAACAGCGATTGGCAAGAGTAATTCTTCGTTTGATCTCTGCACTGATGTCATTCCGCTTAGTTATAGTGGATCCCAGGTAGACAAAGTCCTTGACTACTTCGAAGTTATAGCTATCCATCTCGACATTTTGCCCGAGTCGCAGATTTTCAGATTCCTTTCTTGTTGATAGCATATACTTCGTTTTGTCTTCGTTAACAGCCAATCCCATTTTTGCCGCCTCCGATTCAATACTGGCAAATTCACCAGCATCAGCTCGCTTGTTTCGGCCGATTATATCTATGTCATCTGCATATGCAAGTAGTTGAACGGACTTTTGATAAATTGTACCAGTGGTGTTGACTCGCGATTTTCGTACAACTGCTTCAAGAACGATGTTAAATAGGTTCCATGATAACGCGTCGATTTGTCTTAAGCCTTTCTCAACATCAAAAGGTTCGGTGGTGTTCCTACCGACTTTAACAGAGCAGCGAGATTTCTCCCTTGTCATCCTGCACAAGCGGACGAGTTTGGCAGGGATGCCGAGATATGACATGGCTCTGTACAGTTCGTCTCTATCCACGCTATCATACGCGACTTTAAAATCGATAAAGAGGTGGTGGGTATCGATCTGGAATTCCTGAGTTTTTTCTAAAATTTGTCGGAGTGTGAATATTTGATCGGTGGTTGACTTGCCTGGCCTAAAACCACACTGATAGGGGCCAATCAGATCGTTTACAAGGGGTTTTAAGCGATCACACAGGATGGACGACAAAATTTTATAAGCGACGTTTAGGAGGCTAATTTCTCTGTAGTTGGTGCATGTCAGAGCGTCTCCTTTTTTGTGGATGGGGCATATGATGCCAAGGTTCCATTCATCGGGCATACTTTCATCCGACCAAATTTTACAGATGAGTTGGTGCATGCTCCCTACCATCACATCTCCTGCAGCTTTAAACAATTCAGCTGGTAGGCCATCTGCGCCAGCAGCTTTATTCGATTTAAGCTTGGCAATCGCTAAGCGCACTTCGTTCAGGTCGGGTGGACGGAAATGTTGGCCATCATCGTCCAAGTTTAGTGGAATCATTTGCCTAGCAGCGGGATGTTGGTTATCTTCGCCGTTTAGCAGTCTAGAAAAATGTTCTTTCCAGATCCTCAGCACTGACTGTGTGTCTACTACCATATTCCCCCCCTCGTCTCGGCAGGCTTCCGTTCTGGCTTTAAAGCCTTGGGTGGATCTTTTTACCCTTTGATAGAATTTTCGAACATCACTTCTGCTGGTACAACCCTCGATAGACTCGACCGCTCGCTTCTCGTGCTCTCTCTTTTTTCTCCTGAGATGTCGGCGTTCCTCCCTTCTTTTTTGCCCGTAGAGCTCCCGGGCTGCTCTCTCATTGCCTCTTGTTCTAGACTGCAGCATCGCCTGGTAGGCCTCGTTTTTCGCTGCATGCCCCAACCGGCATTCTTCATCAAACCAGGAGTTTCGTTGTGGACGCCTAGTGAAACCCAGCACATCAGAGGCGGCATTTCTGATGGCTTGTTGACAGTGTCTCCACTGGTCTTCTGTACTTGCTGCTGGTGGCAGACTCGTTGAGAGATTGGTTGAAACGCGGTCAGCAAAGGTTCTTGCAGTCTCTTGCGATTTAAGCTTCGCGACATCATATTTTCTGACAGCAACAGCTCTGCGTTGTGGCGCCATGGAAATCCGCATTCGCACTCGCGACACTACCAAGTAGTGGTCCGAGTCTATGTTGGCCGTGCGGAAAGTTCGAACATCCAAGATGCTGGAAGCATGTCTGGCGTCTATCGCGATGTGATCAATTTGATTGACTGTTTTATGATCACTGCTCCTCCAAGTTCCTTTGTGTATATCACGGTGTGGGAAATGGGTACTCGATACGATAAGATTTCTCCCCGCCGCGAAGTCTATCATCCTGTACCCGTTGTCGGAAGTGTCATCGTGCAGGCTGTGGTCCCCGATGGTTGAACCAAATTTGCCCTCTTTTCCGAATCTGGCATTGAAGTCACCCAGAATAATTTTGACGTCGTACTTTGGGCACAAATCGTATGCGCTCTCTAAGAGGTCGTAAAACTCGTCCTTGGTTGTATCATCCTTCTTTTCGTGGGGGGCATGGACACAAATCAGCGTGATGTTCTTAAATTTTGCCTTGATACGGATTGTGACCAAACGCTCGCTAAAACTGCGAAAGCCTAAGACTTCTTGCCTGAGTCTTCCCCTTATCACAAAACCGCACCCAAATAGCCGCTGGACCTGCTCCTGACAACACGGTCCGTGGTAGATGTCACACGTTGTCATCCTTCTTACATTCTCCCCATCCCATCGCACTTCCTGGATAGCTGTTACATCAGTCTTAAGCCTGTCCAGGGTCTCCACTAATTGTTCGGCTGCACGTGGTCTGAACAACGACAATACATTCCACGTACATATCCGAAATTCGTTGTCCTTGTTTCGTTTGCTGGGTTCGTCAACATTTTGATCATCCTTATCCGAGGCTTGTTGGTTTTTCGGAACTAAATTTTTTTTTACAATGGTAGGGAAGTTAACCCGCCGCACAACCCCCAACCTGGAGGACCAGGCTCTTACTAAAACTCCAAGAGCGGGGAGCCGGATAGACCGCTCCTTATCGGCCTGAGCTTCAAATATGTCGGAGTAGCCCGTATAAGGTGTTCACTAAGTAGTTCAACCTGACTGGAACTGTAGACGCCACCGTTGACTCCATCTGGGGAATTCCTCCGCTGCCGTCTCGATGAAAGGAGAAGTGCCTTAGTGGAAACACCCCTCCCCCTCTCTCTCGTTAGCTGCCGCCAGAACCGTCCAAAGGGGTTGGTTACCCAGATCTCAGGTTAAGGTACTAGGCACTCGATGTTCACCACGGGAAGGTGAGAGTAGGAGTTGATAGTCAGAGGTTGGTTTGGGAAAACCTGTGGACGTATTGTCCTCTTGAATGCACATAACTACCTTTTGAACGTATGTGTAACACTCCCTATTCAATTCCGGAAGGCAAATTAGCACTCCCAAACAGCACTCCGAACAATGAATGAAACGGTTTAGGGAGGTTTTTTTTCACTCGGAAGGCCTTCCGAACGTTGAATGGAAAATGACACAACTTTCAGCTGAATTGTGACAACTATTCTGAGTTGAAAAAATAAATAAAAATAGACAAACATTTTGTTCTAGTGCAAGAGTTCTTAGAAATTTCCAAATGTATGGCAACACCGTGCTTGACATAAGAGACACGAACAGAAACATTGAAAAATGAAAATGCTCTCACGGTGAGAATTTTAACAAAATTTTGGATCACGATAATTAAACCCGATAGGGCGATAAAACACTGAATCTTGTTGTCTTGTTGTGTTTGTGGGTAAACTGATGATCCATATGGTTCATGAATGGAAGAATACAAGTAAGAAAAACACTTTCTTTTGAGGTTTACTATCAGTCTACGACTGACTCTTTATTATATTTTGATTTTTCTTTAAGCCTAAACTGCTTATTCTCTAATTTACATATTTTACATTAAAAGTGCTGACTTACTTTTGATTGTTTTTATTAATTGGAAGTGCAGCAAGTAGAGGAAATGTGTTGGTTGGATGGGAAATAGGTTCAGTGAATGAACTGAATGGAATGTTGGGTTATGGATGGGGTGAAGGTTGTTATGTTTATTGAAGGTTTGTGTTGATTGAAGCTAAGAAAGTGCTGTTGATGTTAACTACTGAATGGAAATAGGTGTTGGGTTACGGATGGGGTGAAGGTTATTATGTTTATTGAAGGTTTGTGTTGATTGAAGCTAAGCAGGTGTTGTTGATGTTAAACTCCTCCCTTCCTTAATCCTGAACGTTCTCGTTCATTATGTTTAGTACTCGTTTTTTAATAAGTCCTTATCTAATGCTGATAAACCGTTGTCTGATTTTGTTGTACTTTGAACAGCTCTCGGCCTTACTTTTGTATAAAGAAATACAAGAATCACAAGAGCAAGTATTCCAACGATACCATACAACATCAATTTGCTTGGCTCGAGCGTCACTGAAAATTCTTTTATTTTCTGGTGGTTGATAATGTGTAGCTTGTGTAAGTACGGCAGAGAATTTTTTTATTGAAGTTGGCTTCATTTAGAATGGTTCGTTTTGGGCTGGTTCACTTCTAAGGTCACATCCGTTTTCATATGTAATAAGGAAGGTTCCATTTAGCACAACACGTTGGCCTTTTTCTTCTACAGTTATGTTTCGTCCCTGGCGACAATTAATCCATCTTTGACGATTTCAATCAGTTGTATGTGGTCAGCTTGAGTTGTTGGGCAATGCGCCGTAGTGTTATTAAGGAGTTGGAAAAGACAGGAGTTTAGGGAATCTATTTCACAGTAGGAATATAAGGAAGCTTTCTTACATGCAAGAAGGATATTGAATTTTTTTACAATTTGCAGAAATGTTGGAACTTAAATCTATAATCTTATTGTTATTAATTACTGAAATGATTTGAAAAAGTTTACAAATTTCCTGAATATTTGGAATTTTAATAATGTTTACTAAAGTGTCATATCGGTAATACATTTCAACATTGGCAACATTTAACAAATCACTTATTTCGGTCATAACATTTTCATTTTTTTTAATTATTTCTATTTCTTCTATGCTTAGAATTAAAAAGTTTACAATATTATTTTTAGCAAGAATCAGAGAATAAACGTTGTTGCTTAAATTATTTATTATTATCATATTTCTTTTCGATAAAATTGCAGTTAATTTCTCATAGTTATCAGCCGATTCAAGTTTATTTATTACATATATATTTATTTTATTTTTTATGTCAGTTAATTGGTCTATTTTATCTTGGATTTGCGTGTTAATGTCAATTTGCCTGTTGTAAGATCTAGTTAGTTTGTCTTCTTGAGTTTTTAACAATTCCATGTCTGCATGATCAGGCGTTCCTCGATAAATTTAATTGCGGAACCTATAAAATCTATAGATCGTCTATTCCTGATGGGGGGCTTTAACAATATTAGCAAGCGTTCCATTTCATTTATATCTTGTAGAAGTATTTCTTTGCATCTTTCGGGGAGAGTACGATAACTTTGGCGCCAAGAATTGATAACGGTTTTTTGTAAAACAGTTTAATACAAGCATTTTTTACTATGAGTGGGGGGGTCTATCTCCCTCCGTTTGGGCGGGAGGGGCAATTTTATAAAAACAGTGCTAAAAATTTAAAACAAATATTAAAAAATAATGGTAATACTTACAACTAAGTCTTATGTCTTTTTTTAAAGCCAATACTTTTTTCTGTTAGATGTTTTTTAAATCAAGTGAAACCTATGCATAGTCTTTGAAAAAACGGACTTTAAACTCAAAAATTGCGAAAAACAAGGTAAAAAAAACTTTGAAGTGTGATTTAAACTGTAAAATAAAATACTACTTTTTTTTATAAAATTCGTTGCTCATATTAATTTTAAATCATAAACTGAAAACAAAATGATTTTATGTTTTCTGGTTTTTGAGAAAATGGAAAATTACTAAAACTACTTTCTTATAAGAGTTTTCTTTTTTTTTTGGTATACGGTGAATGTTGTACGTAGGTTCGTTTTTGTAATGATGCTTGGGCATCTTTAAATGCAACAGAAACTTTGCATACACCCAACCTAGCACCCACCCCAAATCCTATAGTGTGTCCAAGCAGGGGGGTTGCAGGGGGGCAGCATGCCCCCCCTTACATACCTCACTGTTTATACACTTTAGTAATTTTCAATTTTCTCAAAAACCAGAAAACATAGATCATTTTGTTTTTAGTTTATGATTTAAAATTAATATGAGCAACGATTTTTTTAAAAAAAAGTAGCATTTTGTTTTACAGTTTTGAAAAATCACACTTCAAAGTTTTATTTTACCTTTTTTTCGCAATTTTTGAGTTTAAAGTCCGTTTTTTCAAAGACTATGCATAGGTTTCACTTGATTTAAAAAACATCTAATAGAAAATAGTATTGGCTTTAAAAAAAGATATAAAACTAAGTTATAAGTATAACTGTTATTTTTTAATATTTGTTTTAAATTTTTAGCACTGTTTTTATAAAATTGACCCTCCCGCCCAAACGGAGGGAGATAGACCCCCCCACCCATAGTAAAAAATGCTTGTATTGAACTGTTCTACAAAAAACCGTTATCAATTCTTGGCGCCAAAGTTATCGTACTCGTGCCCATCTTTCGTTTTTTATTTCATCTAAAAAATTTCTATTATTGATTTCTTCAATAGTCGAAAAATTTGTAGAGTGTTTCAGGTATAAAAAGTCTTTGTAAATGGCAACTTCTTCTTCAAGTATAGGAATGAATAAAGCTGCAGAATAGTCAACAATTTTAGCAGCGCCTAGCCATACTTGCATGCACCTAAAAGTAAATTTTTATCTCAAATTATTTTTATGAGCTTGTCTACCTTCAATTAAAAAGGCTGTGCCTAAATCTGCTTGTACGGTTTTTGGGTTATATAACTTAGACATTTTATTTCCTATTCTTTTATTAGTTTTTAAAAATACTTTGTCACCTGGCTTGAAGTTTTTTGGTGTAGTCTTATTATTATGGAATTCTAAGTCTTTAATCTGTTTGCTTTTGAGTTTCTTATATATTTAATTTTTTTATTTCATTAGAATTGTTATGAAAAATTTCTGAAGGCTTAGGATCTATAACTGAATGAATTGAATTATTATACTTATTTGTAGAAAGAAGCATTCATTCAACGACATCCGTATAGTTCTCTTTTGTACATCTAGCAATTTCAGCAAAAGTAGAACGAAAGCGTTCCACTTGTCCGTTGCTTTGACTGTGGAGCGCTGGTACTGCATGCATTGAATTATTAGATTAATTTTTTAACAATGCTTGGGTTGCACTTGAAAAGAAAGCACCTTCATTGTCTGTAACAAAAAGTCTTGGTTTTCGAAATTGAGAGATGATTTCAATTAGTGGATTTTTTATGTCAACCGAGTTTCTGGAAGGTATCTGTTTTATAACAGGGAATTTTGAAAATTTGTCGATACAAGTAATAAAATATTTTTTGCAGGTGTGGTAAATATCAATGTGCAAAATTTCTAATGTGGGAATGGGTGTTACACTATTGGGTTTTGTAAGGTGTTACGTTGACATTTATTTTTCTTTACAAATTTTACATTTGGAAGCAAATACCTTACATAATTTTTTTATGTTTGGGAAAAAATATTCTAGTATGGTTTGCTTATGGTTTTCTTGAGGTCATCTATGTGCTCTATTATGTTCGTTTATAATGATTTCTTCCTGATCATTAAGGTTAAAAACGTCTTGCACAAACTTTTTTGTATGTTTGATTTTAACTTAAGGAAAAGCTTTCACAAGGTCATTCTGTATTTTTGCTAATGTTTCGAGCTTGCAATAGATTCCGTTAATTATATCCGGATGAAGGACATCACGCAACATTTAAATTAGTTCTGCATTTAATTTGAATACTATAGTATGTCTGACCAATTTTTGAAAAATTATTTTAACTGTTTTGTTTTTTCAGAACCATGAGTTATAAATATTTGGTTCTTAAAACAATTTATAGGATTTTCTACTGAAAGTATGACTTCCGTTAAGGATTCTTCACTATGTGCAGTTTCTCCTGAAGTAGAAAGTGTATTTATGTGCTGTCGAGATAGAGCGTCCGCAACCGTGTTTTCTTTACCAGGTTTATAATGAAAAGTTGCGGAATATTCTTCAATAAATGTTCTCCACCTTTTAAGCTTGGTATTAGGAATTTTCTCAGATATCGCAAATGTGAGTGGTTGATGATCCGTATAAATATGTATGTCAGGGGCACCGTATAGGTAATTTCTTAAAGTTTGAAATGACCGAACTATTTCAAGCGTTCATTAGTTGCGAAACTTTCTTCTCTTGGACTCAATGTACGAGATATTATTGTGATAGGTCTGCCATTTTGAAAGAGAACCAAACCAATCACATGTGATGATGCATCTGTGGTCAAATCCAAAGGCTTACGAAAATTGAGATCGAAAAGCAATACATCTTCCGAGGCTAAAATGTTCTTTATTCTATTAAAAGCACACATAGCTTCTGAATCAAGATGAATTCTGATGTTTTTTGATTAATTGGTTCCTATGTGACCGTTTTCCCCTCTCAGATATTTTGTTAAAGACTTTTACTAGGACAAGTTTTAATACCGTCTCCTGATAAGGGGTCTACCACGATATCTAAAAATTAATTATCTAGAAATTAAAAATCTCGAATATGAAAATCTCGAAAACAAAAATCTAGAATGGAAAAAATCTCGAAAACAAAAATTCAAACATACATTCTGCATAACTTACTTCTCCTTAACAAACTTAAAGTTGACAAGTAAAGTTATCAATCATACAATTGCACATTGCTACTCATGCACCTGTGAGAACAGTTACCCATCTAAACACATTGTCAATGAAACTGTAAGAACATCGCAGAACTCAAAACAAAGTTGAGTCCTGGCACAGAAGGCTTAAGGTTTTAGTTGGAAGGCCTCACATTGGCCTGTACAAATTAATTGAAATTTTGTCGAATGAATCTGTTCATGTTAGGTGTCTTGTTGAAAAACTTCAGATGGGAGAGTAGACTAGAGTTAGACGAGAGTACTTACAAAAAGAAAAACGTATCTTGAAAGTCCTCGACGAAAAGGAAGAGAAAAGTTATGTTGGGTTCCTAAGAAGTCTTGCGGCTATCACAAATTTATAATACTTGTATTAAGTATTTGTTTTGTTTTGTTTTGTTTTTTTTTTTTTTTTTTTGTTTAAAATACATATTTAATTTGTTTTTGTTTTCTTTTTTTGTTTATTGTTTTGATTTTCTTATTGTTTGCAACTATTTTTCTTGCTCAGAAAATAAAATATTGGGTAAAATAAATAAAATATTGTGTTTTATTGAGTTTTAACTGTTAAAAATACAAAAAAAAAAATCTCAAATTTTAATTTTTTTTCGAAATTTTTTTCTAGATAGAGTCTTTCAAGATTTTTGTTAATTCTGGATTTTTGTGGATTTTTGTGCATTCGAGATTTTTGCGTTCTAGATAATTTTTTTTTATTTTCGAGATTTTCGGCATTCGAGATTTTTGGCATTCTAGATTTCGTCATGATCCCGATACAAGAAATCCTAAAAATTCTAATTCTTGTTTGAAATTTGGCATTTTAAAGTTTGGAAATTATTATTTTGATATCTTCTAAATGCTCGTGTTCAGATTTTTTAAAAAATTATTCAATTTTCAATAAAAAACTAACTTAGATTTAGGAGAACCATCTTCATTAACGCCTTTTTTCCCTACCACCAAAATTAGAGTGCTATATGGGGAATGTGATGGGCGTATGATTCTATCATCTAGGAATCTTTTGATTTCTTTATTTACGAATGGTATCTCTGCCATATTATATGGTCTTGCCTTAGAATAAATTGGTTCTGCGTGTATTGTCCTTATTGCTGCTTTTATGTCAGTATTAAAAGGAAGTTTTTCATCGGGTTGAGCGAAAACTTCTGAAAAGTCTACAATTAATTTTTGAAACTCATTCCTGACTGTTTCAGGAACTGCTCGCATTCAAAGAATCTGATTTGCATACAACTATTTTCATAAATTAATAGAGATCGTTCGGTAGCAATGTGGGCTTTTATTTGTTCGAGGAAGTCGTACCCTATTATTGAGTCAAATGTTTTTAGTTCAGGAAGGACGAACAAATCGGTAATTATAGCACAAAAGCGTATTTTACATTTTTGCGTTATTCTATTTTCTCCGTTCAAGGTCTTTACTTTGCTTTTAAGCAAGGTATATTTTTGATGTAGTTTTTGGCCGTACCAATGTCTATTAAGATTTTCATTACAACTTCGTTATTGAGTTTTTTTTTAACATATGGTAGAGCCGACTTTACCCAAAAAATTAATCTGGTCTTCATATTCATCGACAATGATGTTTGGTATTCATGTTCATATATATTATCAAAGTTTTCCTGTTCAAAAATATTATTTGCTTCTCAATTGATGGTTGATGTAACTACAACCTTATAAGTTCTCTAGTACATTTAACTTGGTACATCCTTGTCACTGTCACTTTCATTTTGGACTTTGTTTAAACTGGCATTGGCTCTTTTTATCTAGCTAAACTACCTTTAGTCAACCATACATTTTTATATTTTACTAATTCTTTAATTTGAATAAATCTTATTAAACCGTGAATTTAATTAAGTCTTTTAGTTACAACATTATGGCGACGAGCACAACGAAACGAACTCTGAGATTATGGATGCAGAAAATCTTGAACGAATCATAAAAGAGCTTCAACTCTCAAACAGGAGTTTCTGAAGTACATCCTGAAACAAAAACCTACTAAACAGACTTTTGTTCCTCCTTTCAAAGGTTTTGGCAAATCCAAGGAAACGTGGACAACATATCTTCTTCAGCTGGAACAACATTTTCGCAAACAACGTTCTCGAAGATGACACAAAACGTGCTTGTTATTATACTTATTTGTAGAAAGAAGCATTCATTCAACGACATCGGTATAGTTCTCTTTTGTACATCTAGCAATTTCAGCAAAAGTAGAACGAAAGCGTTCCACTTGTCCGTTGCTTTGACTGTGGAGCGCTGGTACTGCATGCATTGAATTATTAGATTAATTTTCTAACAATGCTTGGGTTGCACTTGAAAAGAAAGCACCTTCATTGTCTGTAACAAAAAGTCTTGGTTTTCGAAATTGAGAGATGATTTCAATTAGTGGATTTTTTATGTCAACCGAGTTTCTGGAAGGTATCTGTTTTATAACAGGGAATTTTGAAAATTTGTCGATACAAGTAATAAAATATTTTTTGCAGGTGTGGTAAATATCAATGTGCAAATTTTCTAATGTGGGAATGGGTGTTACACGATTGGGTTTTGTAAGGTGTTAAGTTGACATTTATTTTTCTTTACAAATTTTACATTTGGAAGCAAATACCTTACATAATTTTTTTATGTTTGGGAAAAAATATTCTAGTATGGTTTGCTTATGGTTTTCTTGAGGTCCTCTATGTGCTCTATTATGTTCGTTTATAATGATTTCTTCCTGATCATTAAGGTTAAAAACGTCTTGCACAAACTTTTTTGTATGTTTGATTTTAACTTTAGGAAAAGCTTTCACAAGGTCATTCTGTATTTTTGCTAATGTTTCGAGGTTGCAATAGATTCCGTTAATTATATCCGGATGAAGGACATCACGCAACATTTAAATTAGTTCTGCATTTAATTTGAATACTATAGTATGTCTGACCAATTTTTGAAAAATTATTTTAACTGTTTTGTTTTTTCAGAACCATGAGTTATAAATATTTGGTTCTTAAAACAATTTATAGGATTTTCTACTGAAAGTATGACTTCCGTTAAGGATTCTTCACTATGTGCAGTTTCTCCTGAAGTAGAAAGTGTATTTATGTGCTGTCGAGATAGAGCGTCCGCAACCGTGTTTTCTTTACCAGGTTTATAATGAAAAGTTGCGGAATATTCTTCAATAAATGGAGAACACCTTTTAAGCTTTTAAGCTTGGTATTAGGAATTTTCTCAGATATCGCAAATGTGAGTGGTTGATGATCCGTATAAATATGTATGTCAGGGGCACCGTATAGGTAATTTCTTAAAGTTTGAAATGACCGAACTATTTCAAGCGTTCATTAGTTGCGAAACTTTCTTCTCTTGGACTCAATGTACGAGATATCATTGTGATAGGTCTACCATTTTGAAAGAGAACCAAACCAATCACATGTGATGATGCATCTGTGGTCAAATCCAAAGGCTTACGAAGATTGAGATCGAAAAGCAATACATCTTCCGAGGCTAAAATGTTCTTTATTCTATTAAAAGCACACATAGCTTCTGAATCAAGATGAATTCTGATGTTTTTTGATTAATTGGTTCCTATGTGACCGTTTTCCCCTCTCAGATATTTTGTTAAAGACTTTTACTAGGACAAGTTTTAATACCGTCTCCTGATACAAGGGGTCTACCACGATATCTAGAAATTAATTATCTAGAAAGTAAAAATCTCGAATATGAAAATCTCGAAAACAAAAATCTAGAATGGAAAAAATCTCGAAAACAAAAATCTAGAAAATAAAATCTCGAAATGCCAAAATCTAGAAAAAAAAAACTCGAATGCAAAAATCCAGAATGTATGTTTGAATTTTTGAGGCAATGTTTAAAATTCGCGCGAATTTTAAACATTGTCTCAAAAATTCAAACATACATTCTGGATAACTTACTTCTCCTTAACAAACTTAAAGTTGACAAGTAAAGTTATCAATCATACAATTGCACATTGCTACTCATGCACCTGTGAGAACAGTTACCCATCTAAACACATTGTCAATGAAACTGTAAGAACATCCACAGTAAATTCAGTATTATTAAAGTTGACAAGTAAAGTTATCAATCATACAATTGCACATTGCTACTTATGCACCTGTGAGAACAGTTACCCATCTAAACACATTGTCAATGAATCTGTTCATGTTAGGTGTCTTGTTGAAAAACTTCAGATGGGAGAGTAGACTAGAGTTAGACGAGAGTACTAACAAAAAGAAAAACGTATCTTGAAAGTCCTCGACGAAAAGGAAGAGAAAAGTTATGTTGGGTTCCTAAGAAGTCTTGCGGCTATCACAAATTTATAATACTTGTATTAAGTATTTGTTTTGTTTTGTTTTTTTTTTTTTTTTTTTGTTTAAAATACATATTTAATTTGTTTTTGTTTTCTTTTTTTGTTTATTGTTTTGATTTTCTTATTGTTTGCAACTATTTTTCTTGCTCAGAAAATAAAATGTTGGGTAAAATAAATAAAATATTGTGTTTTATTGAGTTTTAACTGTTAAAAATACAAAAAAAAAAATCTCGAATTTTAATTTTTTTTCGAAACTTTTTTCTAGATAGAGTCTTTCAAGATTTTTGTTAATTCTGGATTTTTGTGGATTCGAGATTTTTGCGTTCTAGATAATTTTTTTTTATTTTCGAGATTTTCGGCATTCGAGATTTTTGGCATTCTAGATTTCGTCATGATCCCGATACAATAAATCCTAAAAATTCTAATTCTTGTTTAAAAAATTTACATTTTTCTGAAGAAATTCTCATTTTGGCATTTTAAAGTTTGGAAATTATTATTTTGATATCTTCTAAATGCTCGTGTTCAGATTTTTTAAAAAATTATTCAATTTTCAATAAAAAACTAACTTAGATTTAGGAGAACCATCTTCATTAACGCCTTTTTTCCCTACCACCAAAATTAGAGTGGTATATGGGGAATGTGATGGGCGTATGATTCTATCATCTAGGAATCTTTTGATTTCTTTATTTACGAATGGTATCTCTGCCATATTATATGGTCTTGCCTTAGAATAAATTGGTTCTGCGTGTATTGTCCTTATTGCTGCTTTTATGTCAGTATTAAAAGGAAGTTTTTCATCGGGTTGAGCGAAAACTTCTGAAAAGTCTACAATTAATTTTTGAAACTCATTCCTGACTGTTTCAGGAACTGCTCGCATTCAAAGAATCTGATTTGCATACAACTATTTTCATAAATTAATAGAGATCGTTCGGTAGCAATGTGGGCTTTTATTTGTTCGAGGAAGTCGTACCCTATTATTGAGTCAAATGTTTTTAGTTCTGGAAGGACGAAGGATCGGTAATTATAGCACAAAAGCGTATTTTACATTTTTGCGTTATTCTATTTTCTCCGTTAAAGGTCTTTACTTTGCTTTTAAGCAAGGTATATTTTTGATGTAGTTTTTGGCCGTACCAATGTCTATTAAGATTTTCATTACAACTTCGTTATTGAGTTTTTTTTAACATATGGTAGAGCCGACTTTACCCAAAAAATTAATCTGGTCTTCATATTCATCGACAATGATGTTTGGTATTCATGTTCATATATATTATCAAAGTTTTCCTGTTCAAAAATATTATTTGCTTCTCCATTGATGGTTGATGTAACTACAACCTTATAAGTTCTCTAGTACATTTAACTTGGTACATCCTTGTCACTGTCACTTTCATTTTGGACTTTGTTTAAACTGGCATTGGCTCTTTTTATCTAGCTAAACTACCTTTAGTCAACCATACATTTTTATATTTTACTAATTCTTTAATTTGAATAAATCTTATTAAACCGTGAATTTAATTAAGTTTTTTAATTACAACATTATGGCGACGAGCACAACGAAACGAACTCTGAGATTATGGATGCAGAAAATCTTGAACGAATCATAAAAGAGCTTCAACTCTCAAACAGGAGTTTCTGAAGTACATCCTGAAACAAAAACCTATTAAACAGACTTTTGTTCCTCCTTTCAAAGGTTTTGGCAAATCCAAGGAAACGTGGACAACATATCTTCTTCAGCTGGAACAACATTTTCGCAAACAACGTTCTCGAAGATGACACAAAACGTGCTTGTTATTATACTTATTTGTAGAAAGAAGCATTCATTCAACGACATCGGTATAGTTCTCTTTTGTACATCTAGCAATTTCAGCAAAAGTAGAACGAAAGCGTTCCACTTGTCCGTTGCTTTGACTGGTACTGCATGCATTGAATTATTAGATTAATTTTTTAACAATGCTTGGGTTGCACTTGAAAAGAAAGCACCTTCATTGTCTGTAACAAAAAGTCTTGGTTTTCGAAATTGAGAGATGATTTCAATTAGTGGATTTCTTATGTCAACCGAGTTTCTGGAAGGTATCTGTTTTATAACAGGGAATTTTGAAAATTTGTCGATACAAGTAATAAAATATTTTTTGCAGGTGTGGTAAATATCAATGTGCAAAATTTCTAATGTGGGAATGAGTGTTACACGATTGGGTTTTGTAAGGTGTTACGTTGACATTTATTTTTCTTTACAAATTTTACATTTGGAAGCAAATACCTTACATAATTTTTTTATGTTTGGGAAAAAATATTCTAGTATGGTTTGCTTATGGTTTTCTTGAGGTCCTCTATGTGCTCTATTATGTTCGTTTATAATGATTTCTTCCTGATCATTAAGGTTAAAAACGTCTTGCACAAACTTTTTTGTATGTTTGATTTTAACTTTAGGAAAAGCTTTCACAAGGTCATTCTGTATTTTTGCTAATGTTTCGAGGTTGCAATAGATTCCGTTAATTATATCCGGATGAAGGACATCACGCAACATTTAAATTAGTTCTGCATTTAATTTGAATACTATAGTATGTCTGACCAATTTTTGAAAAATTATTTTAACTGTTTTGTTTTTTCAGAACCATGAGTTATAAATATTTGGTTCTTAAAACAATTTATAGGATTTTCTACTGAAAGTATGACTTCCGTTAAGGATTCTTCACTATGTGCAGTTTCTCCTGAAGTAGAAAGTGTATTTATGTGCTGTCGAGATAGAGCGTCCGCAACCGTGTTTTCTTTACCAGGTTTATAATGAAAAGTTGCGGAATATTCTTCAATAAATGTTCTCCACCTTTTAAGCTTGGTATTAGGAATTTTCTCAGATATCGCAAATGTGAGTGGTTGATGATCCGTATAAATATGTATGTCAGGGGCACCGTATAGGTAATTTCTTAAAGTTTGAAATGACCGAACTATTTCAAGCGTTCATTAGTTGCGAAACTTTCTTGTCTTGGACTCAATGTACGAGATATCATTGTGATAGGTCTACCATTTTGAAAGAGAACCAAACCAATCACATGTGATGATGCATCTGTGGTCAAATCCAAAGGCTTACGAAGATTGAGATCGAAAAGCAATACATCTTCCGAGGCTAAAATGTTCTTTATTCTATTAAAAGCACACATAGCTTCTGAATCAAGATGAATTCTGATGTTTTTTGATTAATTGGTTCCTATGTGACCGTTTTCCCCTCTCAGATATTTTGTTAAAGACTTTTACTAGGACAAGTTTTAATACCGTCTCCTGATACAAGGGGTCTACCACGATATCTAGAAATTAATTATCTAGAAAGTAAAAATCTCGAATATGAAAATCTCGAAAACAAAAATCTAGAATGGAAAAAATCTCGAAAACAAAAATCTAGAAAATAAAATCTCGAAATGCCAAAATCTAGAAAAAAAAAACTCGAATGCAAAAATCCAGAATGTATGTTTGAATTTTTGAGGCAATGTTTAAAATTCGCGCGAATTTTAAACATTGTCTCAAAAATTCAAACATACATTCTGGATAACTTACTTCTCCTTAACAAACTTAAAGTTGACAAGTAAAGTTATCAATCATACAATTGCACATTGCTACTCATGCACCTGTGAGAACAGTTACCCATCTAAACACATTGTCAATGAAACTGTAAGAACATCCACAGTAAATTCAGTATTATTAAAGTTGACAAGTAAAGTTATCAATCATACAATTGCACATTGCTACTTATGCACCTGTGAGAACAGTTACCCATCTAAACACATTGTCAATGAATCTGTTCATGTTAGGTGTCTTGTTGAAAAACTTCAGATGGGAGAGTAGACTAGAGTTAGACGAGAGTACTTACAAAAAGAAAAACGTATCTTGAAAGTCCTCGACGAAAAGGAAGAGAAAAGTTATGTTGGGTTCCTAAGAAGTCTTGCGGCTATCACAAATTTATAATACTTGTATTAAGTATTTTTTTTTTTGTTTTGTTTTGTTTTTTTTTTTTTTTTTTGTTTAAAATACATATTTAATTTGTTTTTGTTTTCTTTTTTTGTTTATTGTTTTGATTTTCTTATTGTTTGCAACTATTTTTCTTGCTCAGAAAATAAAATATTGGGTAAAATAAATAAAATATTGTGTTTTATTGAGTTTTAACTGTTAAAAATACAAAAAAAAATCTCAAATTTTAATTTTTTTTCGACATTTTTTTCTAGATAGAGTCTTTCAAGATTTTTGTTAATTCTGGATTTTTGTGGATTTTTGTGGATTCGAGATTTTTGCGTTCTAGATAATTTTTTTTTATTTTCGAGATTTTCGGCATTCGAGATTTTTGGCATTCTAGATTTCGTCATGATCCCGATACAAGAAATCCTAAAAATTCTAATTCTTGTTTGAAATTTGGCATTTTAAAGTTTGGAAATTATTATTTTGATATCTTCTAAATGGTCGTGTTCAGATTTTTTAAAAAATTATTCAATTTTCAATAAAAAACTAACTTAGATTTAGGAGAACCATCTTCATTAACGCCTTTTTTCCCTACCACCAAAATTAGAGTGCTATATGGGGAATGTGATGGGCGTATGATTCTATCATCTAGGAATCTTTTGATTTCTTTATTTACGAATGGTATCTCTGCCATATTATATGGTCTTGCCTTAGAATAAATTGGTTCTGCGTGTATTGTCCTTATTGCTGCTTTTATGTCAGTATTAAAAGGAAGTTTTTCATCGGGTTGAGCGAAAACTTCTGAAAAGTCTACAATTAATTTTTGAAACTCATTCCTGACTGTTTCAGGAACTGCTCGCATTCAAAGAATCTGATTTGCATACAACTATTTTCATAAATTAATAGAGATCGTTCGGTAGCAATGTGGGCTTTTATTTGTTCGAGGAAGTCGTACCCTATTATTGAGTCAAATGTTTTTAGTTCAGGAAGGACGAACAAATCGGTAATTATAGCACAAAAGCGTATTTTACATTTTTGCGTTATTCTATTTTCTCCGTTAAAGGTCTTTACTTTGCTTTTAAGCAAGGTATATTTTTGATGTAGTTTTTGGCCGTACCAATGTCTATTAAGATTTTCATTACAACTTCGTTATTGAGTTTTTTTTAACATATGGTAGAGCCGACTTTACCCAAAAAATTAATCTGGTCTTCATATTCATCGACAATGATGTTTGGTATTCATGTTCATATATATTATCAAAGTTTTCCTGTTCAAAAATATTATTTGCTTCTCCATTGATGGTTGATGTAACTACAACCTTATAAGTTCTCTAGTACATTTAACTTGGTACATCCTTGTCACTGTCACTTTCATTTTGGACTTTGTTTAAACTGGCATTGGCTCTTTTTATCTAGCTAAACTACCTTTAGTCAACAATACATTTTTATATTTTACTAATTCTTTAATTTGAATAAATCTTATTAAACCGTGAATTTAATTAAGTCTTTTAATTACAACATTATGGCGACGAGCACAACGAAACGAACTCTGAGATTATGGATGCAGAAAATCTTGAACGAATCATAAAAGAGCTTCAACTCTCAAACAGGAGTTTCTGAAGTACATCCTGAAACAAAAACCTATTAAACAGACTTTTGTTCCTCCTTTCAAAGGTTTTGGCAAATCCAAGGAAACGTGGACAACATATCTTCTTCAGCTGGAACAACATTTTCGCAAACAACGTTCTCGAAGATGACACAAAACGTGCTTGTTATTATACTTATTTGTAGAAAGAAGCATTCATTCAACGACATCCGTATAGTTCTCTTTTGTACATCTAGCAATTTCAGCAAAAGTAGAACGAAAGCGTTCCACTTGTCCGTTGCTTTGACTGTGGAGCGCTGGTACTGCATGCATTGAATTATTAGATTAATTTTTTAACAATGCTTGGGTTGCACTTGAAAAGAAAGCACCTTCATTGTCTGTAACAAAGTCTTGGTTTTCGAAATTGAGAGATGATTTCAATTAGTGGATTTTTTATGTCAACCGAGTTTCTGGAAGGTATCTGTTTTATAACAGGGAATTTTGAAAATTTGTCGATACAAGTAATAAAATATTTTTTGCAGGTGTGGTAAATATCAATGTGCAAAATTTCTAATGTGGGAATGGGTGTTACACGATTGGGTTTTGTAAGTTGTTACGTTGACATTTATTTTTCTTTACAAATTTTACATTTGGAAGCAAATACCTTACATATTTTTTTTATGTTTGGGAAAAAATATTCTAGTATGGTTTGCTTATGGTTTTCTTGAGGTCCTCTATGTGCTCTATTATGTTCGTTTATAATGATTTCTTCCTGATCATTAAGGTTAAAAACGTCTTGCACAAACTTTTTTGTATGTTTGATTTTAACTTTAGGAAAAGCTTTCACAAGGTCATTCTGTATTTTTGCTAATGTTTCGAGGTTGCAATAGATTCCGTTAATTATATCCGGATGAAGGACATCACGCAACATTTAAATTAGTTCTGCATTTAATTTGAATACTATAGTATGTCTGACCAATTTTTGAAAAATTATTTTAACTGTTTTGTTTTTTCAGAACCATGAGTTATAAATATTTGGTTCTTAAAACAATTTATAGGATTTTCTACTGAAAGTATGACTTCCGTTAAGGATTCTTCACTATGTGCAGTTTCTCCTGAAGTAGAAAGTGTATTTATGTGCTGTCGAGATAGAGCGTCCGCAACCGTGTTTTCTTTACCAGGTTTATAATGAAAAGTTGCGGAATATTCTTCAATAAATGTTCTCCACCTTTTAAGCTTGGTATTAGGAATTTTCTCAGATATCGCAAATGTGAGTGGTTGATGATCCGTATAAATATGTATGTCAGGGGCACCGTATAGGTAATTTCTTAAAGTTTGAAATGACCGAACTATTTCAAGCGTTCATTAGTTGCGAAACTTTCTTCTCTTGGACTCAATGTACGAGATATCATTGTGATAGGTCTACCATTTTGAAAGAGAACCAAACCAATCACATGTGATGATGCATCTGTGGTCAAATCCAAAGGCTTACGAAAATTGAGATCGAAAAGCAATACATCTTCCGAGGCTAAAATGTTCTTTATTCTATTAAAAGCACACATAGCTTCTGAATCAAGATGAATTCTGATGTTTTTTGATTAATTGGTTCCTATGTGACCGTTTTCCCCTCTCAGATATTTTGTTAAAGACTTTTACTAGGACAAGTTTTAATACCGTCTCCTGATAAGGGGTCTACCACGATATCTAGAAATTAATTATCTAGAAAGTAAAAATCTCGAATATGAAAATCTCGAAAACAAAAATCTAGAATGGAAAAAATCTCGAAAACAAAAATCTAGAAAATAAAATCTCGAAATGCCAAAATCTAGAAAAAAAAACTCGAATGCAAAAATCCAGAATGTATGTTTGAATTTTTGAGGCAATGTTTGAAATTCGCGCGAATTTTAAACATTGTCTCAAAAATTCAAACATACATTCTGCATAACTTACTTCTCCTTAACAAACTTAAAGTTGACAAGTAAAGTTATCAATCATACAATTGCACATTGCTACTCATGCACCTGTGAGAACAGTTACCCATCTAAACACATTGTCAATGAAACTGTAAGAACATCCACAGTAAATTCAGTATTATTAAAGTTGACAAGTAAAGTTATCAATCATACAATTGCACATTGCTACTTATGCACCTGTGAGAACAGTTACCCATCTAAACACAGTGTCAATGAAACTGTAAGAACATCCCAGAACTCAAAACAAAGTTGAGTCCTGGCACAGAAGGCTTAAGGTTTTAGTTGGAAGGCCTCACATTGGCCTGTACAAATTAATTGAAATTTTGTCGAATGAATCTGTTCATGTTAGGTGTCTTGTTGAAAAACTTCAGATGGGAGAGTAGACTAGAGTTAGACGAGAGTACTTACAAAAAGAAAAGCGTACCTTGAAAGTCCTCGACGAAAAGGAAGAGAAAAGTTATGTTGGGTTCCTAAGAAGTCTTGCGGCTATCACAAATTTATAATACTTGTATTAAGTATTTGTTTTGTTTTGTTTTTTTTTTTTTTTTTTTTTTTAAATACATATTTAATTTGTTTTTGTTTTCTTTTTTTGTTTATTGTTTTGATTTTCTTATTGTTTGCAACTATTTTTCTTGCTCAGAAAATAAAATATTGGGTAAAATAAATAAAATATTGTGTTTTATTGAGTTTTAACTGTTAAAAATACAAAAAAAAAAATCTCAAATTTTAATTTTTTTTTGAAATTTTTTTCTAGATAGAGTCTTTCAAGATTTTTGTTAATTCTGGATTTTTGTGGATTTTTGTGGATTCGAGATTTTTGCGTTCTAGATAATTTTTTTTATTTTCGAGATTTTCGGCATTCGAGATTTTTGGCATTCTAGATTTCGTCATGATCCCGATACAAGAAATCATAAAAATTCTAATTCTTGTTTGAAATTTGGCATTTTAAAGTTTGGAAATTATTATTTTGATATCTTCTAAATGCTCGTGTTCAGATTTTTTAAAAAATTATTCAATTTTCAATAAAAAACTAACTTAGATTTAGGAGAACCATCTTCATTAACGCCTTTTTTCCCTACCACCAAAATTAGAGTGCTATATGGGGAATGTGATGGGCGTATGATTCTATCATCTAGGAATCTTTTGATTTCTTTATTTACGAATGGTATCTCTGCCATATTATATGGTCTTGCCTTAGAATAAATTGGTTCTGCGTGTATTGTCCTTATTGCTGCTTTTATGTCAGTATTAAAAGGAAGTTTTTCATCGGGTTGAGCGAAAACTTCTGAAAAGTCTACAATTAATTTTTGAAACTCATTCCTGACTGTTTCAGGAACTGCTCGCATTCAAAGAATCTGATTTGCATACAACTATTTTCATAAATTAATAGAGATCGTTCGGTAGCAATGTGGGCTTTTATTTGTTCGAGGAAGTCGTACCCTATTATTGAGTCAAATGTTTTTAGTTCAGGAAGGACGAACAAATCGGTAATTATAGCACAAAAGCGTATTTTACATTTTTGCGTTATTCTATTTTCTCCGTTAAAGGTCTTTACTTTGCTTTTAAGCAAGGTATATTTTTGATGTAGTTTTTGGCCGTACCAATGTCTATTAAGATTTTCATTACAACTTCGTTATTGAGTTTTTTTTAACATATGGTAGAGCCGACTTTACCCAAAAAATTAATCTGGTCTTCATATTCATCGACAATGATGTTTGGTATTCATGTTCATATATATTATCAAAGTTTTCCTGTTCAAAAATATTATTTGCTTCTCCATTGATGGTTGATGTAACTACAACCTTATAAGTTCTCTAGTACATTTAACTTGGTACATCCTTGTCACTGTCACTTTCATTTTGGACTTTGTTTAAACTGGCATTGGCTCTTTTTATCTAGCTAAACTACCTTTAGTCAACCATACATTTTTATATTTTACTAATTCTTTAATTTGAATAAATCTTATTAAACCGTGAATTTAATTAAGTTTTTTAATTACAACATTATGGCGACGAGCACAACGAAACGAACTCTGAGATTATGGATGCAGAAAATCTTGAACGAATCATAAAAGAGCTTCAACTCTCAAACAGGAGTTTCTGAAGTACATCCTGAAACAAAAACCTATTAAACAGACTTTTGTTCCTCCTTTCAAAGGTTTTGGCAAATCCAAGGAAACGTGGACAACATATCTTCTTCAGCTGGAACAACATTTTCGCAAACAACGTTCTCGAAGATGACACAAAACGTGCTTGTTTGCTTAGCTGGATTGGAGGTGAGTCATTAGAGCTAATTCAAAAACTGTATGGTGAAAAAGTAGCGCAAGAACCATTCGACGAATTAATAAAGAAACTCACTAGCCATTTTGAGCCTCACTTGTTCGCATCTAGGTTTAAGTTCTATAGAACCTTCATGCAACCTAACCAAACATATGCTGAGTGGGTTGCAGAGCTTCGCGGGAAGCCCAAGGAATGCAATTTCATCTGTGGCAAAGCAGGTTGTAATGAGTCGTGTGTGGACTTAAAAATTAGAGACATGATCATTCTTTATACTCCCCATGACAAGGTTCGATCAGCTGCCCTTCAAAAACAAAATCCATCGCTTGAACAGGTTTTTCAGGTTGCACATATTTACGAAGAAACCACAAACACATGTAATGAGCTTAAGGATGAGCAAAGATGTGGAGTTAGTCATCAGCGACAACAGTGTTTTCATTACAAAAACAAATCTGTTTGTAAAAAATGCAGCAGGGTTGGACACATTGCAGCAGTGTGTATGTCATCAAGAAATATATCGAATCTCCATCAACGATCACCACAGTCATCCAACCAGAAACAAGATGTCCTAAGAGACAATGTTTATTCGATAAAAAAATTTGAAACCGTAAGTACTGTTGATATTATTGATTCATTAGTGTCCAATATCCAAATTTCGTGGACGTAACTGTTAATAGCAAAATTCTTAAATTCCAAATAGACACAGGTGCGTCGTGTTCACTGGTTGGCCTTGAGGGATATCATTATCTGAATAATCCGTCTTGTACTCCTACAACAAAACTTCTAAGAGCGTATAGTGGTAGTATCGTACCATTAAAAGGCACAATATTTGTTGATGTATCATTAGGCTCTAACAAAGAAATCTTAAATTTGGTAGTAGTCGATAGTCAGTGCGCAACAAATTTACTAGGTATGGATTGGTTCCGAAAAATGGAATTCGAAATAAAGATGCCTTAATCCACAGATAACACTAATGAACGCTATTCTTCAAACCCTCAATGTTTTAATGTATACCAAGAATCGCTTCAATCAGCTCATTAGAATTTAAGTCCACATTTTCAACTGAACTTGGTCACTGTTCTACGTACAAAGCAAATATCGTGTTAAAACCGAACGCTGAACCTAAGTTTTGCAAGCCGTACAACCTACCATTTGCTCTCAATGATGATGTACGTACAGAAATTAAACGTTTGGTGTCACAAAATATTCTCAAGCCAGTGAATGCAAGTGATTGGGCGGCCCCAATCATTGTTATCAAAAAACCAAACGGAAAAATAAGAATTTTCGCCGACTTCAAAGTCACTGTCAATTATCAAAATGAAATTCACTGATATCCCACTCCACGAATCGAGGAGCTGTTCCATAAGCTCAGTGGGGGACAATTGTTCACAAAAATCGATCTGAGTGACGCTTATCTGCAAATCGAAGACTCTGTGAGTCTTCCAAAAAACTGATGGTCATCAATACGCCTCTTGGTCTTTTTCAATATGAAAGGATGCCATTCGGGATCGCAAGTGCACCCGGCATCTTTCAAAATATCGTGGAAGGGATAGTCGCTGGCATACCTGGCTGTGCAGTGTATCTCGATGATGTAATAATTACTGGCAAAAATAATGAGGAACATAGTAATAATGTCAAAACACTTCTCGAAAGGCTATTCGCACAAAACCTCAAATGTAGAAAAGAAAAATGTCATCTTGCACAAGAAAGACTAGAATATGTTGGACATGAAATCGATGCAAGAGGAATCCAACCATCTGAGAAAAGAGTAGAAGCTATTAAATTGATGCCATCTCCGAAAAATATCACCGAACTAGAATCTTTCATTGGGAAAATAAACTATTATCATAAGTTCATTCCCAACTTCTCATCAAAGGCCTCAGCCCTGAATCAACTTCGATTGGGAACGGATCAAAATTCAGCTTTTCATTTACTGAAAAATTACATCATCAGAGCTGTTCAATTAGTTCATTTCGATGAAAAGGTCCCGCTAATTCTGGCAACAGATGCATCACAACGTGGTATCGTTGCCGCGCTCTCACACCGTTACCCAGATGGTTCAGAAAAACCAATTTCATTCGCATCGAAAACATTGAATGAGAGTCAGACAAAATACTAACAGATCGAAAGAGAAGTCTTATCAATAATTTTCGGCGTCACAAGATATCATCAGTGGCAGAAAGTTCGAACGACTAAAAGACCATCAGCGCACTCATTACTCTCTTTCACCCATCAAAAAAATTACCCGTTATGACTCTTCACAGGCTGCAACATTGGGCAATCATTCTCCAAGCTATTCCATTCACTACCGTAACACCAAACATCATGCTAATGCCGACGTATTATTCCGCTTGCCAATTGGAGATGACATCGAATTTGACAACAAAGAAAAAGAAATTTTATCTGTTGAACACATCTATGAATCAGTCATCGAAAAATTCCCTATCAGCTCACACGTTATTGCAGCACATACCGAAACAGACGAATCTCTCAGTTGCGTTTCCCGGTATATCAAAAACGGGTGGCCGCAGTCACTACCGGATTCGCAGGTAAATTTAATGAATTTTAATCTTAAGTTTGCTCTTTCGCTTCAGAGTGGAGTATTGCTCCTACAAACTGACAACACTCGTGTTGTTGTACCTAAAACACTCGAAGACAAAATTCTACAAATGCTGCAAGAGGGTCATTGGGGGCAAACTCGGATGCAACAACTTGCTCGCAGATATGTTTGGTTTCCCATCCTCGACCAAGCCATCAAATCCACATCCGAAGCTTGCTCTACCTGCAGCTTGAACGATAGTCAACCCAAACAACAATATTCATCATGGCCAGAAGCTACTCAACCGTGGGAAAGGATCCACATCGACTTTGCGGTCCTTTTTTCTCTCGAAGGTGGTTATTAATAGTGCATTCCTTTTCCAGCTTCCCATGTGCATTTGAGCTATCATCGACAACATCAGCAACCACAATTTATGCACTGCAGAAAGTTCTGCAAACTAAATTCCATCGAACAGAACAGTACCATTCCATCCCGCCTCAAACGGCCTAGCTGAGCGAGCAGTGCGCACCTTCAAGGAGGCTTTCAAGAAAATTATGCACGAGGAGAATGACCGAGAGAAGGCTTTGTATAAACACCTGTTCACATTTCGAGCAACACCTAACCAATCATCAAAAAAATCACCATCGGAACTGTTGCATGGGCGTCAGCCTCGTACTATATTTTCAGCTATGTTTCCAGAAGTCCAACAAACTCAGCATCATCGTACGAAATTTGAAATCGGGCAAAGAGTCTACGCTAGGTCCTATGCCAAAGGGAATCGTTGGATAGAGGGACAGATCACCAAGGTTCTATGGCGTGTAACCTTCATCGTACAAACCAGAGGCAGGATCAAACGACATCAAAACCAACTTCGAGCACGACAGCATACAGAATCCACAGACGATGTGGCCCATAACTCTAATGATTTCGGCATCCACATAGATGAAGAGCCATCATCGTCACCTGACTGTGCTTTAAACGATAATTTTGAAATGCCTACTACGTCGGACACACAAAGAAGAATAGCGGAGACCAGCTCAACGGCATCTCAGAGCCAGTTACCGGAACATCAAACTGAAGTGCAGGTACCATCCACACAGATAGCAGAATCGACAGCATCACCAATGCTTAGACGTACAGACAGAAAAAGAAAACAGCGTGTTTTGCTTCAAGTGATTTAAGACAAATTAGGTAGGAGGGAATGATGTTACTACAACCTTATAAGTTTTCTAGTACATTTAACTTGGTACATCCTGTTCATTGTCACTTTCATTTTGGACTGTCATTCGCTATCAATCTCTTTTTACCTAGCTAACCTACCTTTTGTCAACCATAAATTTTTATATTTTACTAATTCTTTAATTTGAATAAATCTTATTAATCCGTAAATTTAATTAAGTCTTTTAATTACAACAATGGTGTTACCTTGCAAATAATTTATTCGCTGAGTTTTAGGGAAAGGTGCCCCATCTGAATCACGTCCACGTTTAAACGCTTGATTTGGTGCAGGTAGTTGTTGCCTTAACGTTTGCTTACTACTAGTTTCTGGTTTTTCATTATAGCGGAATCTGGATGTTATCTACACTCATATGTTCATCCGCATTGAAAGATTGGACTTTTCGTCCTTGACGAAATCTTGTAAAGTTATTTCTGTTAGAGTTTTGTTCTACAAACTGTTTCACATTATTATCTGGGTTGTTCAGTGGGATATTTGAAGGAACTCGTTTAAATTCAGGATTACTTTTTATATGTATATGTATTCATTGAAGTTGATCCTACACTGCCATTTCTGTCAAAAGCTCTTGCAAAGTTAAATCTATACTGAATTACTTCTTATTCTTGTGCCTTTGTTAATGCAGATGGCAAATCCAAACAGCCAGCAGAAAAGAGAATACTATAGATTGGCTTATTAAGCCCCGAAATAAATACTCGCAGAGCGTCTGATCGGTACTTTTCTGATAAAGAATTTATGAGTTCACTATCACCTGAATAGTCCATAGAATTTTTTTTCGTATTAGAAGTAAGATGCCGTTCTACTTTATCGTAGTACTGCGATATTGCGATATTGTAAATTTGCCTGAAACAAAACACTCATTTGATTTTCCAGAACGTGTAATGGACGTTTATCAGAATAAGAGTTGTCCAAGCATGCAATTATTGCATCAAAATTTAGAACGGTGTTGAATGACGATAAAATCAAATAGGCGGATCCAACAACTTTATTCCGAATTATGGCAACAGCTTGATAATGCCTTTCTGAACCTTCATATTGTTCATATAATTTAATAGCAGTCTTAGCTGCTTGACGCCACGAAATATATTTTGCCCGTTCAACACCAAAATCTGGTATATATTTAACTAAATGCAGAGATATTTCACATTTTACAGTGGTCGTGGTGTTAACTGTAATGGGCTTGAATGGCACTTTTCCGGAAGGTAATTGAATACTTTGTAATTTGTTTGTTAATTCCTCTAGTTTGGAATTAACGACACTATTATTCTCTGTGTTTTGTGTCGAAAGATCCGACATTCCTTTCACAATTGTTTCGCAAGACAGCGACCCGAACGGCTGATGCTATGGCATTCGCGAGTTCAGACATTTGTAATTTTTTTTTTTTACTAAACAAAAACAAATTTAATTCTAAGCACAGTCACAATCACGTAAATTTGATTTACAGAGAAAAAAAGTGCTGACTAACAATTGATTGTTTTTATTAATTGGAATTGCAGCGAATGGAGGAAATGTGTTGGTTGGATGGGAAATGGGTTCAGTGAATGAGATGATTGGAAATAGGTTTTGGGTTACGGATTATGTTTATTGAAGGTTTGTGTTGATTGAAGTTAAGATGGTGTTGTTGATGTTAACTACTGAATGAAAATATGTGTTTGGTTACGGATGGGGTGAAAGTTATTCAGCCCTATCGCGAAAAATATTTCCCCTGAGTTTTTTCCCATTTGTGGAAATTTGGTATCGCGAAAAAAATTTCCCCTGAGTTTTTTCCCATTTTTGGAAATTCGGTATCGTGAATAATGTTCGAAAAAATTCCCCTGGAAATATTGCTATCGCCAATAATATTTTCTATGGAAATGCATCGTCAGTTTATCTTTATTTGTTCCCCAGGTATATTGTCGGGAAATTGGCGGAAAAATGTAAGCATTTATTTTTTGTACGTAAAGAAGTTAAAATATTTATAAACGCAAATAATTTTTTTAAGGTCTAAGGCAACAAATAAAAAACAAATTGAAGTCTTGGTAAACTTTATGGAAATTTATCCCGATATTGCCACTGGGTATTCCAAAAAAAGCAAAGAAGAAGTTCAAGAAATCTGGAAATCAATTGGAGATGAGCTGAACAGCAACGGTCCACCAGTAAAATCTGTTTTTGAGTGGAAAAGGGTAACATTTGTAAAATTTTTGTTCCATACTGCCTAAAACATCTTTAATTTAATTTGTTTCAGGTGTGGAGTGATAAAAAAAAATATGTAAAGAAAAAAGTGGCAGAAAACATGAAGTCAAAAAAATCTACTGGTGGAGGCCCTAGTAAGGAATACAAGTTTTCCGACCTAGAAGACAAAATTTTGTTTAAGAAAACAGTCCTGCTTTGCCGATTCAAGAAGGAATTTCAGAAGCAGAACTGGAAACTGCTTTAGAGTCCTTGGTTGATGTAGAGGCCACCACATGCAACACTTTAAATGCCACACCATGCGTTGACAATCGTCCAAAAGACAAAACCCCAACAGTAGCTACAAGAGGTCGGACATGGATGTTTCTAGATAAAGAAACTCATCTGCAAGAAAAACTTTGCGAGCAGATTGGTGAAGCGGTGCAAATAATGAAGAGCCACCAAGTCGAGATCCAGGCTGGTGTCAAAAAAATTTACAGATCAATTGACCGAATTCATGATCAGCAAAAACTTCTTTTAAAAGAAACCATTCGTCATAACTCCGAGTTGGAAAGACTCCGGATTTATGAAATTGAACAAAAAATTGAACTAAAGAAGCAATTTCTGGAGATAGAAAAAGCTAAGCTTGCAAAATATTAGTGCCTATTTTAAGTCAAACTTATGTATATAATATTGAAGTGCTTTATTTTGTTTTAAATGAATTTTTATTTTTTTTTTTGTTTTACTTGTACCTACTTTTTTTTTCTTATAATAAAAGTTATAAATCTTAAAGAGAGTTTCCTATATTTCTTCGAATGCGTTGGGCCTCAGTCATGTACTCTGTACTACTTAAAGAAGTTTCAAAATGGTTTTCACTGTCTTCTTCTACAACGGGTACAATTTCAATGTCCGTCTCGGATTTAATATGAATACATGCGTTATGCATCGCACAGCAAACATTTATGATTTGTATTGCTTTTTTTGGGGTATAATGAAGTTCTCTTGCACCTAGCAAACATCTCCACCTGCTCTTAAGAACACCGTTTGTTTTCCCGGGGAGCAATTATTCGAATGTGAGTTCCATCTATGCATCCGATTACACCAGGTATGTTGTTTTTTTCATAAAATTTTAACTTTGTCCTCCTTTTTTGTTCAGCAGTCATTTGACATTTTATCCATATTGGACAAAGTTTGGACTCAAAAATTCCCAGCACTTCGGAAAGGACTTCGGAGAATGAAGACTGCGCTAGTCCAACTTCATAATCTTTTGCTACACCTTTTTGGTATGCTCCTTCAGCGAAAAAACGCAAGCAGGCACTAAGTTTTACAATCGGAGGTGTAGCGAAAGATTTTTTTTGTTCCGGCAACGAATCTTTCAAAACATCAAGCAAATACCTGAACATCGGCTTATTAACACGGTAATACTGATGAAATCTATATGGATTAAAATCAAATATTTGATAAAAAAAATGGAATTTGAATTTGGTGTATATGTAGGTATACTCACATCGTTGCTTGCAGTTCTAGAGGATTTGATTTATCTCTCAAGTTTCTTCTTATTGATATTTGAGTCTGTCTTTTGATTTCGTCTGAGTCTTGCACTGCTATTACAAAACCAATACTATTTATCATTTTGAAATATCTATCACTATTTAACTTTGTTTACAAACAACAAACCAAAACAATTTACAGTTTTTACCAAGTAGTATAAGTAACGACAAGAAAATGCTTTTACATTGGACTTCATTTCGTGTCTTTAGAAGCTAAACTGTCAAACATTGTTATTTCTGCACAATTATATATGGAAAAGGATTTCGTCCCCTTTATTGATTATCTTTGGTAAAATGTTCGAAAAACTTCGAAAATGGTTGTTTTCATTTCTATGTTGGCAGAATTTGTTTCTTGGGAAAAATAAGTTCGTGGGAGATTGACGATGGCAAAATGTTGTTCCCGGGTAAACAATTTGTTCCGGGGTAAAAAATTTCCCATAATATTGGCGATAAGGCCGATTATGTTTATTGAAGGTTTGTGTGGAGTGAAGCTAAGAAGGTGTTCTTGATGTTACCTTACAAGATTACGACACTTGGTTTTTTTTTCATCTTTTTGTTGTTGTGTTTTTGTCACTTGTGACGTAAGCACAGACAGGAAAACAATTAAATAGTGGAATCTTCTTATGACTTTACACCAACCAATGAGAAAAAGAGTGCAATGTGCTTACGTCACAAGTGAAAATGCCAAAGTGTCGTAGTTTTGTATTCTTTCTTTCATGCATATGGTTCAACTCATGAATGAAAGAATACAAAATTACGACACTTGGTTTTTTTTCAGCTTTTTGTTGTACTAATTATACATGAACTGATAGTAGCACATATTATGTCAACATACATAACTACTAGCAGTGAAACCATGTAACTAAAAAAATATTTTGTACAATACTATAGGGGATTGGAGGCTATACAAGTGGTGCTGCAGTGTTCAAGTTTATACTGAAGAGCAAAGATAACTCAGTGCTAGTTTTCACAACTAGTAGCGCATTTAAGCTTTTCCATATACGTGTGGCGCTGTAGTAGTCTAGTTTGTACTAAAGATCAAAGATAACTTAGTTCTTATTTTGACTTCCAATTGCGTATTTCAACTTTACCAATCCTCAACAGGGGAATGGAGGCTATACGTGTGGCCCTACAGTAGTCACGTTTGTACTGAAGAGAAAGGATAACTTCGTGCTAATCCTCAATATAATAAGGGGACTGTAGGCCATACCTGTGGTGCTGCAGTAGTCAAGTTTGTACTAAAGAGCAAAGATAACTTGGTGCGAATTTTGACTACCCGTTGCGCATTTCAACTTTAACTTTTTTTATTATTATTTTTATGCTAAATCCAAATGAACTTTTTGATCTTGATATTAATAGTAATTATAATGAGATTTTTGTTGGTTCAAATTTTAATGCAAATCCTAATGATTTCATAATCTTTCATCAAAACATAAGAAGTATTAGGAAAAATTTTGATTCTTTTTGTTCGTATTTGCAAAATAATTTTCTTATTCTACCTCATATAATAATTTTGTCAGAAATCTGGATATTCAACCATGAGCTTTCATTTTATTCTATACCGGGTTATAGTCTCCTTGCGAATTGCAATGAAAAATATTCATCGGGTGGGATAGCTGTGTTCGTTAAAAATACACTTGACATAGAAAATGTTTCTACACCAAATCTTGAAAGTGCAGACTGCATTGTTTTTAAAATTTCTGTGAATACTTTTGTATTAAATGTTGTTTGCATATATCGTCTGCAGTTTGTTGCAAGGGAATCATTCCTAAAAGATATAGAAGATATTATACCCTTAATGAATAACGAAAATACGTTCATTGTAGGTGACATAAACATAGATATTTTGGGCCTACCTTCAACTAGTGATAACTATCTACTCCTTTTGTCATCGTTGGGTTTTAACTCGCTGATTAATGTTCCTACCAGGATTACTAATAATACTAAGACATGTATTGATCACATCTTACTTAGCGGCAGAAATAATTTTAAAGTTAATCCATTTGTTCTTGATTGGGATATAACTGATCATTTTGCTACCGGTGTTTCTTTCATCGATATATTCAAAACTTTTAATATTAATAATTCAAAATGCGGTAAAATTGGTGGAAATATAAACAAAAAAATTAATTTTTCTGCATTAAATGACTGTATTTCCAAAGAAACCTGGGCTGAAGTATATAATTCTAACTGCCCTTCAGTCGGTTTTGAAAAATTTATTAACATAATCACTCATCATATAGAAATTTGTAAATATAACTCCAGAAAATTGAAGTTGAACAAAATTAAACCCTGGATGACGGAAGCTCTATGCAAAAAAATAAATGAAAAAAATATTTTCTATAGGCAAAACAAAAATAGATTTCATGTAATAGGCATTAAATCACACTATAAACAACTTAGGAAAGACATTTTTGAACAAATATATAATGAAAAACAAAATTACTATACCAACCAGTTCGCATTTAATAAATACAATCCTAAACGTCAATGGCAAATTGTAAATGATATTTTAGGTAAAAGTGATAAAGGGAACTACATACAAAGCTTACAGCTTAATAATAATTTAACTACTAATGATAACTTACAAATTTGCAACGGCTTTAATAAATTTTTCAAAGACGTAGCTGAACAATATAAACAAAAACAAGTTCCTCAAACTTCTACAGGATAATAATCATATCTAGATTCTCAAACAATCACCTCATTTTATGTTGGTACAATTTATGAAACTGATGTAGCGAAAGTAATTTCTAATCTAAAACCGAAATATTCAAGTGGGCCTGATGGAATAAATAGCATAATTCTGAAAAGTATCTATCCTTTTATATCTCATCCTTTGGTATTTTTAATCAATAAATGTTTTGACTCAGGAATATTTCCTGAGTGCCTTAAAACATCAATCATAATACCTATCCACAAAAAAGGTGATAAGAGTGACCCTAACAACTACCGACCCATATCTCTATTATCTGTGTTTTCAAAAGTTTTTGAAAAAATTATTTCTTTTCGAATGGTTAAATTTATTGATAAATATAAGCTTCTAAGCGATTCTCAGTATGGTTTTAGGAAGGGTAAGTCAACTGAAGACACCATAATATCATTTTTAGAAAATGTTTATATTTCACTAGACAAAAACCAAGTGTCTGCTGGTATGTTTGTCGACTTAACTAAGGCATTCGATTTGGTTAACCATAAAATTTTGATAAAAAAACTTTATAGATTTGGTTTTCGAAATAACATCCTCTGTTGGTTCTCGTCATTTCTTTCCCATAGAAAGCAGTATGTATTAGCTAACGACACGATGAGTGAAGAATTGCTTTGCTCTGAAGCTGGTGTTCCCCAAGGATCAGTCTTGGGACCATTGCTCTTTCTGGTATACATAAATTCTATATTTAAATTGCCCCTTAGTGGAAACATGGTTGCTTTCGCGGATGACCTAGCTCTCGCCTATGCTGCAGTTGACATAGTCAATTTAAAGCAAAAAATAAATATTGACCTTACCTTATTGAACTCATGGTTCATATACCATAATATGGTTCTTAGTAGTAAGTCCAAAGTCATGCAATTCTCGTTCTCAAAAACATATATTTTGGATGAAATTGAATGCCACGTTGAAAGCTGTGATCGTTCAAAGTGCTATTCTGATTGCCTTCGCCTTGAACCCGTTAAGGAATTCAAGTACTTAGGAGTTACTTTGGACAATAAACTTAATTGGAAACGCCATATTGCTGATCTAAAACAAACAATCTACATAAGCTTAAATAAAATTTATCATCTTCGCAGATTTGTACCATCAAACCTGATACTATCAATTTACTATGCTCTTGTAAATTCCCGACTAGAGTATGGGGTCACCTGTTGGGGAAGTGCATTTATCAGCAATATTCAACCACTTATAACCGCCCAAAAAAAGGTACTAAGGGTAATGCTTTTCAAACCAAGATGGGAACCTTCGTTACCATTGTTCAAAGCACTAGACATTTTGCCGCTTCGGTATTTGTATGTTTTCAAGGTACTAAGAATCTTCTTTTTGCGAGGTGGACATAACAACATACGTAGAAATGAATTTCGATCCTTACGAAACCAATATTTAATTGTAGTTCCTAGAGTAAGAACAGAACACTACAGACGTTTTGTTACTACAATTGCTCCTTTTATTTATAACAAGCTACCGTGGGATATACGCAAACAAACAGATCGTAAATCAACCTTTTTTAGCTGTCTTCGGACTTGGATTCTTAAAAGAAATGATGTAGAAACATTGTTGCAAGTTTTGCATTAATAACTAAACATAAAATTCTCATTAATTATAAATCTCTAACTTTTTCGCAAGAAAAAAAAAAAAAAGAAAAAAAAAATACTTCTTTCTTCTGCGGCTCTATACTTAAAATCTATTATAATAATTATTTGAACTTTTTTTTATACTTCACTACACTTGATACTGGCACTTCTTGCCACAAAGTGTATTTATAGCATTCAAGGTTGAATAACTATGTTTTCATTTTATCAACAATTAATTTTTAAAATTGAAAATAGGTACATATTGTAAATTGTGTTAAATATTGTAACTTGAATGAAATAAATAAATAAATAAAAAAATAAAAAAACTACCCTGAATCACAGGTAATAAAGTCGTACTCCTCCGTCTCCTCCCGTAGAAACTTTCTTTCTGTACGTGAATACGTGTGAACAAGAAGTTAAACTTTTCTTTAATATTAACTCAGCTCGGTTAATCACTCTTTGCTTACACAGGGATGCAGATTGGCCACACACGATGATGAACTCACTTAAGTTAAAATGCAAATGTTGGAAAAGGACAACACAATGCTCTCAATACAAATTGATGTACTTGTGCGAAATAATATAGCTTGTGGTATTGTACTTCATGGTATACCGTTTATCGTATATGAAAACCTTGAAAACATCTTCCAACTATTTTTCACCTTAATATCTTTTTCTCCACCGCCACTAATTTACATTTTTTGCACAAACACGAGAAACAAATCTTAAACCAGTGCAATAAAAGCTAACTAACACACATGCAAAATAAAATTGATGTTTTAACAAATGAAACGGCATAGGTATATTATGTCGAATTCCTTGAATTTTTTTTTCCTTCTCATGGATGTTAAAACAACAAAGTTGCTTTTTTTATGTAATTGTGTGGTGTATATTTTATAGACGCGATCTAAAAAATTCACTTAATTGAAACTGCACTAGCAGAATACAACAAAGAAATTCTCCTGGTGACAGCAATGAGGAAGGTAATCAACCCAAATTAGCTGTACTAGCTACACACCGTGCTTTCCTCTTTAACTGAAGAGAAGTGTGTTGGGGAGAGTTGAATAAAATACCTTTTTAAGATTATTGAGTATAGTATTTTATTTAAAAAAAAAAAGAGGCGCGCTGTCTTACTGCTAGGCTGCAAACTCAGTGTTTAGTTAGTTTATCGAACAGTTAAAGTTTCTTGAAAGAACCACTGTCGCGATGCATAGGCTGCGATCTGTTCAAAAAGTATACTAATCAGACTCTGAATTTTATCCTAATAATCCTACTCCTTTTATACTAATTTTGACTATCGATTATCAGCCGAATTGCTTGCGAGCATGGTGGGGATGCTCGCAAGGAATTCGACATTTTTCATAGTGCATATGAACAATGTGTCCTCATCATTATCTTTCTCCATGTCAATCGACATCTATATCCGAAATTAATGTTGCAATGATTTTCCCCACATAAAGTACAACATTTTATGCATGCGGTCATGAGCTCTTGATATTCGTTATCATGCACTTTACGTTGGTTCTAAGTCGAATTGTATTGGTGCCCATAGTCCAAGCTACATCGATACCAGATGTTCAACAAGCGAAAATAATAATATTGCTACGTAAGTGATAACACCTCGGATCATGCAGATACATACCAGGCGGAGAACAAATTAAATGTTCCTGTGTCGTATTATATTTGAATGGATTCGCGTTGGGCTCACTGATTGGATAAGTGGATCGGTTGACGAATACAAGGGAAACAAGAACTGGAAAAGTAGATTGATAGATAGATATATATATTCTTTACTTCATCAAAAGATTTTACAAAAAGTTTTCTTAATACTAAGGACATGGCAATCGTGCCGTCTGCATGATATGACATTTGTGATAAAATAAAAAAAATTTAAGGAAATGTAAAAATATTTGAAACAATAATTCCATTATAAATAATTTTTTTTTTTTGAATACTTATAATATGTTTGTTTGTAAAAAAATAAGACTCAGATTACATAAGAGAAGAATTATACATTTAAATGATTTAAAGTAAGATTTTTGGTAATAATGTAAGCCTTACATGACAATTTTAATGATTTGAAACATAAAAGAAGAATAACAAGTTTAAATGATTTTAACTTAGATTTTTGGTAAGTTTAATTTGAAAGGCTTGCATGACAATTTTAATGATTTGAAACATAAAAGAAGAATAATAAAATTTAAATGCTTTTAACTAAGATTTATGGAAAGTTTGATTTAAAAGGATTACATGACAATTTTATTGATTTGAAACATAAAAGAAGAATAATAAAGTTTAAATGATTTTAACTAAGATTTTTGGTAAGTTTAATTTAAAAGGCTTACTAACAATTTTAATGATTTGAAACATAAAAGAAGATAACAAAAATAATGTTAAAAAGCTTAAATGACAATTTGAATGATTTGATACATAAAGGAAAAATTATAAATTACAAAATGCATAATAAATTTAAACTGCTATAACTGGCTTAAAATCTGACATTTTTTTTAGAAACTGTTACGATAAGTTAGGGCATGCTGACACTATTTGTAAGGGTTAAGCCATCCAATGGCTTGGAAATACAGCCGACGAATTTCTTGTAGTATTGGACAGACTGCTACAAAGTGATAGATAAGTTCGTTATCTCTTCTGTTACACAAGTTATAAATTTGTCGTAAGTCATCACGGTGTGGTTAAGATATATAATTTTTACTCGTGCTCTAAAGATAGTACTTATAACTTCGGGCGAATATTCTTTGCTAAAATAGTTTATCTCAGATATGAGTTGGTGGTTAGAATGTTTGTATATATTTCTGGAGGTAGACGAGTTTGCTCTGGATAGATGTTGAGTATAAATTAGATCGTCAGTTTTTGCGATTACATCCGCGAACATATCCTTCCACTCATCAAGGTTTGACTCCAGCAGGGATAGAACTTTATTATGCGACAAAGCAGCAAGCTGATTCCACTCTTTACATGAAGAAGCATTATTTCGGAGAAGTTTTGTTAGGATACACTTATGAAGACAGTTATATACTGGACAAGTAATTGGCGATCGCATGAGAATAATAATTGAAATGAGAAAAGTAAGGGTGCTTGTTTGGTTCGCATGTAGTGGCACACTACCCTAGAAGAAAGAAAATTATACCTTGAAGAGGTGAATTTTCTACAAAAGAAGCAGTTGGATGAAAAGGTTGCATGTAAAATAATATTTATATTTTTTTTCTGAGGATCTAGTGTACAGTTATTATTTCGATTATTAGTATATATATTTTTGTTTAGATATACATATAGTACTTTTTTATATATATAAAGCACATTGTTTTTGATTTATTTATTTAAGTTAAGTTTTTTTTCGTACATTTTTTTTTTTCGATATCATTTGTAGGATTTGCCTTTTTATAAGAATTATATAAAGAAAAATATTTTTTTTTGTTTTAGGCATGCATAAGATACCTATTTAAGATATTATTGTGCTAATTCATAATTTACAATACATACGAATGTACATATTTATATGAGAAAATAAAATATAAAATATTTTTTTTTTTTCTTTAAATTATTTTAACTTGTTATAATGAGATCTAAGTAAGTAAGGGAATACAATTTATTTTCGAATTTTTTTTTATTAACAGCATGTATGGGTATTAAATGTTATGTGTACATTTGGTATGTGTATAATTTTATTTATTTTTAGTTTATTTTACCGGCTACTGGTGGTTAATTGAGAATAAAACGAATCTTGGAAGAGGATCGGGTAACGGAATGTCATTGTTAGCGTTAGCGTCAACGTTAGTGTCAGGTTCTGTTTTTGTTATGTTTTCATTACTAATGGAAATTTTGTCTTTTGTGTTTCTATTTGGTCTGTGTATTGTCGTAAGTTTCACCTCTGCTGAGGCTCATTTTCAATAGAATAGTTTTCAGTGTAATTTGGTATTTATAGATACAGAGTATGGTTATAAGAATGGCAAAGACGAGGCAGTAGATTAAAATGTAGTGATGAGTGTCATGCCTATCTAAATGTTGCAAACCTTTTTATTCTTCTTTCTTTAGCGTTGTGACTTGGTAAGATAGTTCTGCAAGATTATTATCTTCATCGTATTTAAGCAGCTTGATAGGATTTGTAGGAATGATAGACGGTTTATTTTCAGAATGTAGAAGGGTTAAGTTAATCGTTGGAATAAAAGAGTTTTTTAATATAGTATTGTCTGTATGTTGGCCCTAAATGGTCAATTCTTTGCTACGTAAGTTAAATTTTCGGGTGAATTCTACAATTCCTGCTCACAGGAATTAGTGTGTCGTTATTTGTCGCTCGCAAATTTCTTCCATGACATACTCGTCTTTAGCCGAAAACAACCATTTGCCAGGTTGGGAAAGTTTTATCCAAAATACGGATAAAGGTGATTGTTTTACTTGGCATGTCGAAGGTTGTGTGTCTCTTCTCGATGGTTTCATTGCTTGTGTGGCACGTAGCGCCGTTTTGTTGAAAGTAAACGTTGTCCAGATCAATACCATCCAATTCCGGCCATAAAAAATTATTAATCATCTCTCGATAGCGCAATCTATTGACCGTAACTGTTGCTCCAGCCTCATTTTCAAAAAGTAAGGTGCAATGACCCCGCCGGACCATAAACCGCGCTTGAGGATGGAGAGGCTTTTCAACAATAACTCTTGGGTTTTCCGAGCCCCAGATGCGACAGTTTTGCTTGTTGACGTAGCCTCCGAGGTGGAAATGGGCCTCATCAGTCAAGATGATTTTTCGATGAAATTCCGGATCATTTTCATGCATTTCAAGGACCCAATCAGCAAAGACACGACGTTGTTGATGATCAGCCGGCTTGAGTTCTTGTGTTAACTGAACTTTATAAGCCTTAAGACCCAAGTCTTTATGCAAAATACGGTGTAATGACGTTTGTGGAATGCCTAATTCCAAAGAACGACGAGGAATGGACAAACCTGGGTTTTCTTCAACACTTTGGGCTACAACAGCAATATTCTCAGTTGTTCTTGAGCAACGTGCACGGGTTTTATTCTTAACATCACTAACTTGTCCCAACAGCTCGAATTTGTCCACCAATTTCTGTATTGTGGTCCGACAAGGTGCTTCACGATGACCCAAAAATGTTTTAATTTTACGAACCATCTCTGCCAAATTTTCACCATTTTTATAGTGAATTTTAATAATTTCAATGCGTTGTTGAAGCGTGTATCGTTCCATTTTTCATTTTTTTTAATGGCGTAGTTTCTACTTGTCAAATGTCAAAAAATGACAGCTTCAAAAGTGACAGTTACCGATATAGCGGGCTATTCAAAATAACACCTTTTATTGGAAAACCCTTTACATATATTAGTATACAATTTTTAAATTCATTTTTGAAAAATGTAACCTCAAAATTACTTACAACAATTATCAAGAAACAAAGAATATTAAATTGAAATTAAATGTAGTTAGACATCAATCAAACAGTAACTAAAAAAATCAAAAGTTAAATCAAACATTTTTATACTAAATATTTAAAAGAAAAATACTGACGACAGTTAAAATTTTCCATTCCACTGCACTACACAATCACCTACTTTTGATCCTACTTTTTGTTGCTGGCCTTTTTATAATTTGGCTATAGGCATTGCTCAGATTTGCGCAATCTGACGGTTGACGGCATAAGTGTTGTCTAAGATATGCAACATTTCTAGCAACATTCGTTTAGAATAATGTTGTTCCGTTTGAAGAATTTCAACATTCTCTAAGTCCGGTGTATGTTTCTCTTCTATGCAATGCTGAGTTAACGCCGTTTTATGAGAAGCTCCGCTATTTAAATCAGACCTATGTCCAGAGATACGATTTTTTAAATTTTTGTTTCGAGGTTCCTATGTAAACAGACGAACATGTCGTCTCCTTCCCTCCTAAGCAATTAATCTTATAGACCACATCTGCTTTCTCCAAAGTCCCCATTCTTCCTTTGATATTGGTGAAAAGTTTGTTTCTCAGGGAAAAAGCAGACTTTAAGGCTATTTTTACCTTTGTGTTGTCTTTTATTGGGGCTGTCATAATGCGGTTGGAGAGGTGAGGAATGTATTAAGCACTCTTATATACACACACTTGTTGGAGATCTTTAGCTTGGTTGACACTCTTCTGTTTGTCATGATTTTTAATAAGCTTTTGGACAATCGAAGTTGGAAAGGAATTGATGAACAGGGTGTCCCGAATAATTTTTATATTTTTTTCAAAAAAAGATTTGTCGCTTATGTCAAGAACTCTGTTGACAAAATTTTGTGCCGCATTGACAATCACATGTTTGGGTAGCTTTGAGTGGAATTTTATAAGGCGTCCGGACGCAGTTACTTTTTTGTGCCAATCAAAAATTAATTTTCCATTTTGCCTAAAAACTTTCACGTCCAGATATGGGAGCTCACCATTTAATTTACGGTAGAAGTGGAAGTTAATGTGAGCTCCCATATCTCAACGTGAAAGTTTTAAGGCAAAATGGAAAATTAATGTTTGATTGGCACAAAAAAGTAACTGCGTCCGGACGCCTTATAAATTTCCACTCAAAGCAACCCAATTATGTGATTGTCAATACGGCACAAAATTTTGTCAACATTATTTTCATTTGAACTATATAGTGAGATTATTAACATCTGGAAAATTATTATCAATACTCTCTGCGCTACTTTTAAATTGATTATTTATATTGTATATTCTTCTACTAGGGCATGGATAAAAAAAAATTATTAAACTGACCGCAGTTGTTAGACTGTTTTCCTTGAGCCGGGCACATCATTGGCTAATGACAATAAGAACACTTACTGCAAATCTGCGGAACATTGCTGTCATCAATTGTACTCTCTGGCTTGAACCCCCTCTATGGTTATTTCCCCCTCTCTGGCTGAATCCCCCCCTTTGGCTGAATACCCCTCTCTGGTTGTATCCTCTTCTCTGACAATACAGACGTTCCGTTGATTTTTCTTTATCATCCGCAGGATCATATTTTTTGTTCACAAATACATTTTGCTTTTAACATATTGCATTCACACTTGACTGCATTTGTACGTCTCTTGCATGTTCGTGTGTTATTTCAGCTACTCGGCTTTCTTTAATGTTAGCTTCTCTACTCTTAAAAACTTTTCTTGTGAATCTCCATCGCTTATTCCTAAGATAATGCGGTCGCGTATTATCTGATCAGTGACGTTTTCTGTTGTACAGTTGAAATCGCATTTTTTAGCTTGGCTCATTATATTCCTCAAAAAACTATCGAACAGTTCACCGGGATGCTGCACTCTTGAGGGGTATTCGAACCCCTCGTATATGAGGTAGTTTCTTGATTGAAAATAATTCTACAACTTTTGTATAAATGTTTGCATCAGCTTCTAAAATATTCAAGGTTTCATATATCTCAACAGCTTTTCACCCATTAAATTCAATAGCATTGCAATGTTCACTTCGTTTTTTAAGAGTTTCTCCTTTAGTAGTTGCTTGGAAGTAAAGCTTAAACATTTTCTTGAATTTTGTCCACTCATTGCTCACATTTCCTTCAAAACTTAAAGGTCCAGGTGCTCTAAATTTATCCAATTTATTTTCTTTATTTTGAGAACACCGCACGTTTATTTATTTTATTTAATGTCTTTTTCCTTCATTTACGACTGCGCCATGTTATATATTAATAAAATGCAAATTAAAACACGTTTTAATTGGACTTCATATTTATCTATAAGTTATCTTGTTCGTGGTTAAGTTACAACTAAAAGCTTACATTAAATCTAATACGACTATGAGACTTATTGAGAACATATTGTAAGTGTTATGCTACAATATATAACAATACGAACGCCAACGTCCGCGGAAAATAAAATTAACTGTCTTCATCGACTCTCTATTGAAAACTGAACTTTAAATAAAAGTGGTTGCATATGGCAAAAGATAGGGACGCGGTTTCCTTCATTATTATGGTTGTTCATTTGTATTTGTATTTGAGCTCAACTTCAGATCACATTATGACAACATAGTGGCTAGGGCTAACTCCACTCTTGGTTATGTAAAGCGTTGATCAAAAGAATTCTCTGACCCTTTCGTTACGAAATCTCTTTACACAGCATTTGTACGATCTTTGCTTGAATATGCTAGCCAAGTGTGGTCGCCATTTTACCTTGTACATTTTCAGAGAATTGAAGCAGTTTAGCGTCGGTTCCTCCATTTCAGCAATGAGTATTAACATAAACTCACATTTTCTGAGATCAATACCTCCTTATAGTCTAGCTCCTCACAGAACTAATAATGGCAGGAATGAGCCTGTTACCAGAATGTTGAGGGAAGTCAATTATAATCACAGCAATAACACACAAAGAAGTCCTCTCTGGTTGTATCCTCTTCTCTGATAATACAGACGTTCCGTTGATTTTTCTTTATCATCCGCAGGATCATATTTTTTGTTCACAAATACATTTTGCTTTTAACATATTGTATTCACATTTGACTGCATTTGTACGTCTCTTGCATGTTCGTGTGTTATTTCAGCTACTCGGCCTTCTTTAATGTTAGCTTCTCTACTCTTAAAAACTTTTCTTGTGAATCTCCATCGCTTATTCCTAAGATAATGCGGTCGCGTATTATCTGATCAGTGACGTTTTCTGTTGTACAGTTGAAATCACATTTTTTAGCTTGGCTCATCATATTCCTCAAAAAACTATCGAACAGTTCACCGGGCTGCTGCACTCTTGAGGGGAACTCGAACCCCTCGTATATGAGGTAGTTTCTTGATTGAAAATAATTCTATAACTTTTGTATAAATGTTTGCATCAGCTTCTAAAATATTCAAGGTTCCATATATCTCAACAGCTTTTCACCCATTAAATTTAATAGCATTGCAATGTTCACTTCGTTTTTAAGAGTTTCTCCTTTAGTAGTTGCTTGGAAGTAAAGCTTAAACATTTTTTTTAATTTTGTTGACTCATTGCTCACATTTCCTTCAAAACTTAAAGGTCCAGGTGTTCTAAATTTATCCATTTTATTTTCTTTATTTTGAGAACACCGCACGTTTATTTATTTTATTTAATGTCTTTTTCCTTCATTTACGACTGCGCCATTTTATATATTTATTAAATGCAAATTAAAACATGTTTTAATTGGACTAAGTTATCTTGTTCGTGGTTAAGTTACAACTTAAAGCTTACATTAAATCTAATACGACTATGAGACTTATTGAGAACATATTGTAAGTGTTATGCTACAATATATAACAATACGAACGCCAACGTTCGCGGAAAATAAAATTAACTGTCTTCATCGACTCTCTATTGAAAACTGAACTTTAAATAAAAGTGGTTGCATAAATGGGAAAAGATAGGGACGCGGATTCCTTCATTATTATGGTTGTTCATTTGTATTTGTGCGTGTAGGTAGGGGCGCGTATTTGTCATTGTCTGTCTGTCTGTCCGTTGAAAGTTCGTTAGGAGCAAAGATAATCTAATAAAGATAAAAATCTGTAGTTACGTCCGTCCCTCCGGTTACCCTATGTCGTCTATGAATACGTGTGAAGTTGGTGACGTGGACCAATAACAAATCGAGGTAGGTTTTGTTGTTTTGACAGTTCAATTTTTTTTCTTTCTTTATTTTAGTAAATTTTGTCTGCTGTTTTGTAATATTTTATAAACAAAATAATAATCCGATCTACATCTCACCGTGAGCGCACGACTTAAGTAGAAATAAAGATATTGAAGTTAAAAAAAACTTTATTCATAATATAATTGAATCTTAAGACAGAACCAAAGATTAAAAATGTAAAGATGGGAAACAATGGCTGATAACGGAATTTGCCTACGAACTCGAACTGTCATTTGACTGATTAAGTTGCAAAAATATGCGTTAAAAACTCACACCAGTGCAACTTAATCAGTCTACCACAGTTTTCCCCTGTGGAGAATTAATTTGTCTGTTATTTTTAAAAATCGGCAGTTATTTTCAAAAAATGATGAATTTCGTGGGGTGCGTTCCGGATTGAAACTTTTAAACTGCGTTTCCATTGGGAGTCACGACTCACGACGGACAGGTCGACTCGAACTTGTCTTTCCGCTTTCTTAAAAATGTTTGAATACGTGTCGAAATTCACGGGCTCACTCATTCATGTATTTAAGATTTGTTAGAAAATCAAGATCTAGCCTGTGTGCAGTATATTATCGGTTTGTTAGTGATTTTGGGATGAAACATATACAAATACCTAAATATTGAAGATATTGCTCTACACGACGCAGTATATTGAGCAATTGCAGTTGCTTTAATAGGGCATATTCATAGATGTTTGACAAGTTCTTTTTGGGTTGTTTTTAAGCTAAACTTGCATCGCGAAATACATGCATACAACAACAAAACAAGATCCAGCTTTGTTTCTAGATCTTGATAAATTCCAATCCGTTTCGGATCAGAAGGGATAATAAAATACGGCTAATATGACTATGAATATGGGCAACATTTATAAATTTTGTTTAATACTCCACAAGGATATCAATACTTGAATGATATTAAAACATCTCTATTTGGATCGACTTAAATCCCCAAACGCTTTTAGTTGATAATTCCTCTTTTAAGCGTTGCTTTAATATCAACGCATAGAATAATAAATAAATAGAACATCAACTCAGGAGGCTCCACCCACTTTTGCCTACAAACTTTCAAAACTGCAGAGATTTAACTCTGTATGCTGCCAGTGCATTTCAAATGGGACTGTCAAATTTTGGCTAGACCATAAATTCTTACAATTTTGCATTTTGCTGTTCACACGTATTCATGTATAAAAAAGCGCGTGTAAAAATTTTTTTCTGCTGGAGGAGACGGAGGATTACAAGTTGATGACCTGTGTATCGACGGTACATCAAAAAACATTTAAGCAAATTAAAACAACTAGAACATGGAAAATTTAATTCTAATTTCGAACCTATTTATTTCTTATGAGCCTGTTTAGATGGAGACTCACGAAAATTTGAAGGCCGCCTCTCGTGAGGCGGCTACAAATTATAAAAATTGGACTCATGACTACTGTTCCATTTCCAAAAGTGATTTTTTTTCATTTTTGACACTTGTTTTCTAGCTTTGTTCTTATTTTTGCCACTTGTGACGTAGGCACTAACAGAAAAACAATAAAATTGTGGAATTTTGTTATAACTACCTCAACCTATGAGTGATAGAAAGCAAGGTGCTGTATCAGACGTCATTTAGTTAATATTTCACACGCGCGTTTCTATACGTGAATACGTGTGAACAGCAAAATGCAGTTTTAAGAATGAATTGTTTAGCCAAATTTGACAATCCCATTTAAAATCCACGGGCACGCATACAGAGTTAAAACTTTGCAGTTTTGAAAGTTTGTAGGTAAAAGTGCGTGAAACCTCCTGAGTTGATTTTCTATTTACTTATTATTCTATGCATTTGAGCAACCTTTTAAAAATTCTTATTTATAATCAATTTTTGAATCCGAAGATGGGAAAGCGCAATAAGTGAGGAGTGTAGACTGCAAATTATAAAAATCGGTGTCATGAGTACCTACTGTTCCTTTTCTGAATCTGATTATTTTCATTTTGTACATACTGCTTGTTTTTCGACGATTAAAGGCGCGATCCGACGTTCTTTATAAAAATTTACAAACAAAATCTGAACGCTGCGTTCTTACTTTCCCAGTATTTGTATTGACCGTACCGACACGCGTCGATTCGTCAGCCCGCACTGTTTTACAGAGCCTTATCATTGCAGTTTTCTAATAATTATGTATAAATAAGAGTGAAAAAGTTGAATTTTCGACAGAGGAAACAAACGGAAGCAATAATAATAATTTTTAATGTTTATCTTCTTTTATAAAATGCAAAACAATTACTAAATTACAAAACAAAGTGATAAATGTAGTGTGGTACGCGCCTTAAATGAGTCGCAATAAAAGTCAGAGCAGCCTTTCAATTTTTTTAACATCCATGAACGCACATCAATGTTTGTGGTAAGAAAACGAAATCCACCACATCACATCTCATCAGTCTAATGAGTAATGACAGTTCAGTTTTTTTTCTTTATTTTTGTTCTCGACGCCCATTGTCCAACAATGATAAAATTATTAAAATGTGATCAAGGCAGATAGAAGAATTTTGTTTACGTAAGTAAGTACCTACATTAAAGCACATAAATCTAGTTTACGGATAGCTTTACTGTAATTGCAGCAAGACGTGGATCAAATGAATCCCTCCAGGCATTAGTCCAGTAATGGATAAATTTCGCTGACAAGGAAATCGTTCCAGCTTCCTGCGCATGCGTGTTCCCTCTGTTGGGCATCATGAAATTGGCCAAGAACAGCACAGCCAAGGATGACGTCGCCGCCGTCCTGACTGTTCTAAACAAGAAGCTGCTCAGATCCACATATTTGGTGGGTGAACCATGTGGAAGTGTTGGTCAGATCATTCCCACATCTTCAAAATATATTAAACCTGCTATGAAAGTAGAAAAGGAAGAAGCCACTTCCAGCACAACTAGAATATCCTGCAAATTTGGAATCCGCTGTTATCTTTTAGTGGGTTTTGTTCTAAACAAATTTAAATGTTCAACACATGGTGATGGAATACTATCGTATTAGGCGATTAAAAAGATACGTTCAGATCAAAAGACATGCATATGTTATTGGTGGTCAACTAGAAAATGCTTTTCTTGACCTTGTGCAACAAAATAAGTATAATTCATTAATTTAGTTTGTTTATCATCTCTTTTGTGTAATCTATGATTAGAAGTTTGTTTATGATTTCTAATCTCTATAAGTGTCATTCTCATTATATGCGTTTTCTAAAATCAGAGCATTTTGTTTCTTGGTCAGGTTCATTAACTGTTCCACAAGTGGAATCTGAACGTCAATACCATTGATGTCTGGCATGATCATATTAACTGGCTCCATATACCTATACTATTAGATTAGGAGAGAAGGAAATTATACATTGGAGTTTTACAAAATCCATTTGATTTTCATAATTTTTTAACAATTTTCAAAGACGATTTCGATTAAGAGTTCAATTCGAGTATTTATGTATGAACTTTGATACAAAAAAAAATAAAACAAATGTAAACAACCAAATATTACTCTTATTTCAACTATACTACTGGAGTCCAAAGTGGGAGCAAATGTTCAAGTTAACAAACAATGATAGTGAATAATGATACTTTTATTGGATGGAAGTGTAAAATATAAAGACGGCTTACAAAACTATTAGCTATGTCTACTGATAGCAAGTATGGGTTTGAAAGATGGTTTTCGCTGCACTTTCTGCAATTTTTTTACTACGTCTTGCAAGCAGAAAGCCTACTGACAAACGTCTTGCAACACCATATTTCTGATCAGGGCACATAGCACATAATTTTTAAATTAAATTTAAGTGTTCAACAAAATTATTTTGCCTATACACAAATAAAATGCACTGTTGATGCAGTCTTTTTCACAAATGCCCCCACTTTGGACTGGAAGACGATGACTTTTGAAAATGCCAATTATAGAACTATCGTGTAATAACAACTTTATCGGGTTATCAATCACTCCCAAAAATTGCTGTGGTCTTTTAGTCTAAGGTACATTACAAAAAATGAAGTCAGATCGTGTTGCTTTCAAAATTGTTTACATGTAAGCATTGGCGCCGGAAATGGTTTCCAATTTTCAGAAACATCTTATATTACTACAAATAAATGTTTGAGAGATAACAGGTGACAAACAAAAACCGAAATACAGCAGAATCATATTCTCGTAACAACAACTGAAAAGTGGGATGTTGAAACCCGACCGTAAGGGGGTTGGTGATGTAGCCATTAGTCTTTTAATGCTGCTGATCATAGATTAAGTACATTTGTTGCATGGAGAGCGAGGGCCTGTTGAAAAAGCCCTTGTGCTTTGGACGTTGCGTTTGGTGAGTATGGTTCAATTAGTTGGGTACGAAAAATTGTTTTAAGTGGATGAAAACTTTATGAACCTTGAAATTTATGAAAATTGTTATGAACCCTTCCATAACTTTATTTTGTTCGCATTGCCAGTGAAACCCTGGTTGGGAAGTAAAACTGCTATTTATCACAAAAAATAGAATGTTTCTTTATTTATGACACAATTAGTCTGAAATTTCTTGCGAAATGTATAATGAAAATGTTCCCAAGATATTTATTATAAAATGATAATCAGTGGATGTGAAAAAATATAGCTCTGTTTGCAAATTGTGCAAGACCACCGAATTGCAATTCACTCCGAATCAACTATAAGTTTGGCACGGTCACGGCCTTCTCCGAATCGAAACGTTTTGTACCGATTGCGTCCAATTCATCAATAAAGATGATACCTGGAGATTTTCTCTTTAGCTAAAGCAAATGCTTCATGAACAAGTTTGGCGCCATCACCGATGAATCAAGACTAGCTATGGTCCAGCCAGCTTGAAAAAAGTTGACTTTGCTTGGGTGGCACAAGCTCTCGCCAAAAGTGTCTTACAGGTATCAGTACCAGGTGGAACATAGAAAAAAACACTCTTTGGTGGATGAAGTTGAAGAAACTCAATAACATTTGAGACCCAATAGGGAAGAGTTTTGTTAACTTCAATTTACGTACTGTCTTAAACTTTTTCATTTTGCGTTTGGAGTAATTAGCATAACCTAACTATTCGTGATTTTTATTTTACTGTCCTTTAATCGAATACGGCTCACAATTTAATCGCGTGGACATACGAAGCGCTTCTTCGACCAACGATTCTTCACCATCTTCTGCAGCGATGATTAGTCAAAATATAAATGTTTTAAAAGAATGAAAGTTCTTAGAGAAATACATAAAAATGTTTATTAATTGTGCAAACTGGACAAACAAAAAAAGGAGAACTGTCAAAACAAATAAATTCACCTCGGTTCCCCTCTCAATTTTACACAGATACGAATCGAAATTACAAAAACAACAATGTAAACAAATGGGTGTTGGAGGGTAAAACGTACGAAAGTTTCCCATCTTTATATTCTTAATCTTTGGACAGAACGTTACATTTCGCGGTTATATTATAGACTAAATTTATAATATTAATTATTGTTGGAGGCCGTCTCAGGCAGCTGAACATTAGTCATGTCGTCAGCGTATTTCGTAGTTCCTGGAATTGTTATTGCGACCAATCGATTGCAAAATTGGTGGCTCGTGTTGCTGACGATGGAATATTCGCATTTGTCAATAATATGACATCCGTTCCGTCTGGGGTTGCTAACCTGGACGTAACCTCTCCCTCCTTTAGTTTGAAATTCTCCTGAGTTACATATAATGTTTGCTTTAGCTTTTTAAACTTAATGTATACATAAATTATTATAGCCATGATTGGAATTAATACAAATATACCGATACATACATTTAATAAAACATGATTTTTTTGTTTAAATTTGAGTTCGTTAATATGCTCTATATTTTCAATTTGTTTCATAATAATATCATTAAAACTAAGTTTTTCCTTTGTCATATTAAGGTTAATTTCGTAAGGAATAATGAACCTTTCTTCAAATATATCTTTCTTGTTTACAAATGTTTTGTTTTTGAATTTGATTTCACAATTGTTAAAGTTTAATAGAAAATTTCCGTTTAATTTTATAATTCTTTCGTCACAAGAACTTGAAAAATTTATATTTTGAACATTCTTTAATAAAATCAATCCATTTTCTATTTCAAAAGTTTTCATTTGGGAATTCTTTGTTTTCATGCAAATGCCATTATATAAACATAAATTAGATTTTTTAAAATTTTTAAAGTCAACATTTTTTTCATATTTGTATACAGTTTCATTTAGTTTTATAATTTCTTCGTCATTCATTATCAATTCTTCAAAGTACATATTTGTTAAAGAGGTGACTAAATATTTGTTAGTCTCTATAATTTCATTAGGAATTTTAATTACAAAAACAATTTTTTCATTTTTATATAAGGCTGTACCAATTTTTATATTTTTCAATTTTTCGAAACTTATATCATATTTCATTATTTCTTCTTTACTTAAAATGTTACTTCCCATTACACCTGTTCTACTAGAAGCAATATTATTTTGAATGTGTTCGACATTGTCTTTTATAATTCCAATTTTTATTAATGATTCTAAGTATAAAAGTTTGCTATTCAATTTTACAGTTTCACTTTTTATATTATTGAATTGATATAAAATTTTGAATCTATCTTTTTCAATAGTTTCTTTTAAAGTTAAAAAGGTTTGGTTAAAACTATTGTTAATGAAAACTTGTTTGTTATTTTGAGTTATAAGTTTGTGATTATTGTCGTCAGTTTAAGTAGTAACACTAGTATGATCCATTTGGCCTGAAAATTTAGTTGGTCTTTTTATATTAGAAGGATGTATGTTTTCTAGCTTAAGTTTTCTGTACCTAGGTTCGTGTTTGTGCCTGAGTGCTTTATAATTTCTAACTAAACCTTCGTCTCTTTCTTTATTATATTCTTCTCTATCTTTATTAAGTTTGTTGATTACTCTATCTTTTATATTTTTCATATTTGTCAGGACCTTTTCTTTATCTATTCTACCTTCTAAGACGTCTATTGGTTTACATTTAATTGATGAATGCACTGATTTATTGTACCACTCTACGCACTTATATATTCTTTCTTTAGTTGTTAGCTCTGATTTTTCTGCGGTGAGTACTCGCATTTTTTCGCAAATAGTATTATGAAACCTTTCGATGTCGGAGTTGCCAGTATGGCTGGTTTTTCAATGTTAGTTTCTTTCAATATTTATCTGCGCACATATTCTAATTGCGTTTACTTCTAGCATATTCCAAGCGGAAGTAAACGCAATTAGAATATGTGCGCAGATAAACATTGAAAGAAACTACCGGAACCAGAATAAAGCCATAATGTCAGACAGCCAAGCTGCACTCAAAGCACTAAATTCCTGCGTAATCAGCTCGAAGCTGGTTTGGGAGAGTGTAAACGAACTCAACAAATTATGCAAAAACAACACTGTAACATTATACTGGGTCCCAGGACATGTTGGAGTTGAGGGAAATGAGAAAGCTGATGTTTTGGCTAAGGCAGGGGCAGTGGCACCCATGATTGGGCCGGGACCCTATTACGCGATAGGTGAAAATGTGATAAAAAAACAAATCAAAGCGGAAGAGGAGGCAAAAAGATCCAAAAACTGGAAAGAACTCCCAAAACTGAGACAAGCCAAAATGCTTCTTGGGAACTATAACCAAAAACGATATAAAGCTTGTATAAACCTGAGTAGAAACAAACTTAGAATCTTAACGGGTTTCCTCAGTGGTCACTGCAAACTTAAAAGACACCTAAACATCATAGGTATATCCAGTAGTGCAACCTGCAGATTCTGCGACGACCTAGAAGAAACGCCAAATCACCTTCTAGGAAAGTGTGGGGCGATAATGCACAAAAGAATAAAACATTTGGGAAGTTACCAGATAGAGGAGAGCGAATTACCCTCTCTACAAGTACTCCAGATACTATCATTCCTTAAAGATATTAAGATGGAGGAAGAGCTGTAGAATGAGTCAATCATCCAGCCCTAGTAAAGGGGGCACAATATATCTAAAGGTCGCAGTGCACCACAACCCCTAAATTTAATCATTCATTCATTCATGGCTGTTTGGTTTCGTAAAGTGTACTTCGATATTTTCTTGTCTTAAAAAATCTTTTACATTTGTGTTTTGAAATTCGTTATCTAAAACAATTTTATTAGGCTTGCCCTTAATTGAAAAGTATAATCTCAATTTTTCTTTGAGGGTAATGCTATTTTTTTCTTCTAAATAAAAGGCTATACAATGTTTTGAGAATTTATCTATAAAATTCATAAAGTTGTTTTTGGAAATGGTGTAATTATCTGCGTGTACTATTTGATTGTTATCAGTTGGAGTTTCTGTGTGCTCGAATTTTGACTTAATTGGTTTTCTATCGTACTTAGCCCGATTACACGTATCGCAGTTATTAATATATTTTTGAATCAATTCTTTAAGATTTTTGAAGTATATGAGTTTTCTTAGACCTGCGTAATTTTCGTTTATGCCTGCATGCCCTGTTTCATTTTCATGATATTAAGCTATCTGTTTAAAGGCATCGTCTTCATTTTTCATATTTTGTGCATGGTACATACATTTATAAAACTCGATCAGCTTTAATTGTACTAAATTGTACTCGTGTTCTGATAGTTCAGAAAAAATACCTATTCGTCCTTTTCTTTTTATAAATCTTCTAAATATGTCTATAAGTCTTTCTGCTTGAATATCTTCAGAATTAATATATATGATTCTTTTATTATTAAGTATTTCAATTTCTTTGCTTTTATTGTTCGTAAGCATAACTTGTGTATAAAATCTGTTTACTACTGTATCTAATATAGGGAAATGATCATTTTGTTCTTCTTCTTGTGAATGAATCGTGTTATCTATACTCATGTTATCAATTTCAAAGTTAAAATTTGGAGCTTTCTCTCCCTCCTCAGTTGTGAGCGTCTCGATCACATTTATTTCACCTGTTTCGCAATTAATTCGACTCATAAAATCTGCTGCTTTGTTTTCTTTCCCTTTTATATAATCTATACTAATGTTATATTCCCCGAGTTGTAGTAACCATCTCTGAAGTCTTTGATTTACATCTTTTCCCTTATGCTTTGTTTGCAACCATTTAAGTGGTTGATGATCTGTAAGTAAGTCAAAAGCTCTACCGTAAATGTAGGGTCTAAAATAGTTTACAGACCAAACTATTGCTAATAGTTCTTTTTCTGTGACGGAGTAATTCCGTTCATGATCGTTTAATGTACGACTTGCGTAACATACTGGGTGCCCTTCTTGAGTAAGAACAGATCCGATAGCAAAATCACTTGCGTCGGTTGTGAGTTGAAATTTTTTGTTGAAGTCTGGGTACTTCAAAACCGGTGAATCTGTGAGGATTATTTTGAGTTTCTCGAAAGCGGCTATATAATTTGGATCATTCATATTAATTTTGGTATCCTTTTTGAGATACTTGGTCATTGGTTGCGCGATTTTCGCGTAGTCTTTAACAAATTTTCTAAAATAACCAGTTATGCCTAAAAATTACTTTATTTGTTTGGTATTTTGTGGTAACAGAAGCTGTTGAACAAGGCCGTAGTCAAGGGGGGTTCACAGGAGTTCACCCCCCCCCCCGATTTTTTTTAGAAATGCATCTGTAAATCAACCTTTTCCGCATAAGTATGAAATTTGTGCTCAAATAATTAGTGATTATCTTCAAAACTTTCTGATTTTAGTTTTAAGCCTACGTAGTTAGGTACCAACATAATTTTCGATGAATTTAGTAAGGTAGCTCTAACAGTTTTTAAATACAACCTTGAAAACACAGCCACAGGATGCCAGGTTACTTTCGCTTCAATAGCACATGGTGAATAACTAAACGCCTCAAGGAAATTTAGTATACCTAGATAGGTATGTGTATGCATCTACATGAAACAATATGTATAGTATAAACGTATATTCTTATTTCCCTTCCAAATAAACTAATGGTGTCCTTGCGTGCATTAGTTTTCAACTTCGTTATTCCACTTATATAGTTGCAATTGTAAGTTGCAACATTTTAGCCTGTTCATTCCATGCGTTTCTATTCTCTTGCCAGCAATAGGCGAAAAGGAATGAGCAACAACTTAGTATGTGTTGTGGATGAAAAACTCCAAATTCCACGAATTGTGTCAAGGCAACAGCACAGACATAACGTGAGCACAACGGATCCTGAAACCTATTTTAGGATAAGTATAATGATTCCTCTTTTAGATGACTTTTTAAGTCAGCTTAAAATAAGATTTGAAAATCATAAGTCCATACTTTCCTCTTTGTGCATTTTAATTCCATACATCCACAAGCTTCTCAAAATTTTGGCGACACTACCGGTTTCAACGTGTACACCGGAAAGAACATTTTCGACAATGAAACGTCTAAAAACTTACCTTTGAAATTCTACCGGCGAAGAAAGACTAACAGGATTGGCATTAATGTCAATTCATCGACAAATTGAGATTGACACTGAGGAAGTTTTAGACATATTTGCGCAGAAGGTCAGAAGATTAAATTTAATTTTATAAAAATGATATACTTACATGTTCTTTTATACTTTTTTTATAATAAAATCTTAAAGAGTGATGATAAATGTACCTACCTAATAAATAATAACTTCAAATTATTTTAAAAATATATTGGAAAAATCTTTTAGTTTTTCAAATTTGTTTGAGAGTTTTCTTGAAAAACTAAGTATGCGATTGTATTTTATTAGCAGTACTCTACCTAGGAAAAAATATTGAAAATCGTTAAAGCAGGTTTTTTTTCAAACCGTTTTATTTTTTAATTTTTGAAAAATATTTTGCAATTTTTTGAGAATTTCAATACATCGAAATTTGTAGTTCATCTGGAAAAAAATCTGAAATAAATCGATATTCGCGTTTCGAACATATTAAAAAAATCTAAAAAGTTATGTATATGAATTTGATCATAAAAACCTTCCTAAATTTTAAATTTAATTGAAATCGGTTTTGTTGTTAGCGAGAAATTCTGATTTTAAAAAATTGGTTCTATGGGAGGTACTGTTTTAAGATAAATCTCGACTGTTTTATCAAAATCGTTAAGGCCATTTTTAGAAAAATTAAGTTTTAACAAACTGTTATATGACATTTACCACTGTTTTAGAGCTGAAATTCCAATTTCAACAAGTGCGAGACTACTAAATAAACACTCTGAACCAAGTTTGCAAATTAGCCTATCCATTTAGGCTGCAGATCTGCAAACAGGCAGTCGGACGAACAGAATTTTCCAACATACTTTTGTCTACTTCCCTATCATCGCAATATCATGTTTATTTGTTATCTCAATTTTTTTTTGACGAATCTTACTTGCCTTATACATAGAATAGTATCATTATCGCAATTAAAAGTCGTGTTTGGTGGATTTTGGGTTAATGGGCTGTACTAATTTTATTTATTACATTATCTACAGAAAGGTACAGATTGATTGGTGTAAGGAATAAGTGTAAACCCCCCCCCCTGAAATAATTGTCTGGCTACGGCCTTGCTTTTGAATGCTTTCAATTTTATTTTTATTTGGTTTTACCCCTTCCGTCGTTAAGACGTGTCCCAAATATTCTGTTTCTTTTGCAAAGAACTTGTACTTATCAACTTGAATTTTAAGGTTGTGTTGCCGTAGTTTATCCAGAACTTTTTGAAAGCTAATAATGTGTTCTTTCAAAGATGAGCTAAATATTAGAATATCGTCTAAGTAGACTACGCATATTTGATTTATGCATTCTCTAAGAACTGAGTTAATCAATCTTTGAAAAGTCGCAGGCGCATTTTTAAGCCCGAAAGGCATTCTTGTGAACTCATAATGCCCGAGAGGAGTCGAAAAGGCTGTTTTTTTTCTATCCTCTTCTCTAACTAAAACTTGGTGGAAGCCTTTAGCTAGGTCTAAGGTCGTAAAGTATTGAGACCTTCCCAATTTATCTAATATAGTGTCTATATTAGGAATTGGAAATTTGTCATCAATTGTAGCTTCGTTAAGCTTTCTATAGTCGACCATAATTCTCCATTTCTTTTGTAAGGAATTGTCTAACTTCTTAGGCACAATCCAAAGAGGACTATTGTATGGAGAATTACTTTCTTGAATTATACCTTGCGAAAGCATTTCTTTAATTTGTTTATTGATCTCTTGTTCATGGATTTGGGGGTACCGATAAATTTTTGCGTAAATTGGTCTATCTGTTGTAGTTACGATTTCATGATGAATATCATGTGCACAACTTAATTGTTGTCCTTCGCGAAAAAACAAATCTCTATTTTTCTTAAGGAGGTTCTCTAAGGTTTTTCTTTCTTCTGTATTTAAATGATTACCAAGAAGACAAAATGTTTGTCTTTAAAGGATGGAAGTTTCAAACACATTTGAGCTTTTTCATTGAATTCATTTGGTAGCTCTGTTATAATTTCGGTGTCTATTGTTGTATTCCCGTTAAGGGTATTAAATATTACTCTTTCGTTTAAAGGAATTCGTTTGTAATTTTGTAATTTGGTCTTGTCGAGTAATGTAGTAGTTAAACCTGTATCTATTAAACATTTTATTTTATTTTCTCCTATATTCAATTCTATTATCGGTAAGTCCGAATTGGAGGCTGTGAGTGAAAATTTACTTCTTCAACAGATTGTTGAACATGATCGCATTCCATTGGTGTATGATTATTGTGTTGGCCTAATGCCCTCTGATTAAAATTATTATTGTTATTGAAATTGTTTCTATATTGACCCGAATTATTACGATTTTGGTTAAAATTGTTTCTATATTAACCCGAATTGTTCCTATTTTGGTTAAAATTATTCCTATACTGACCCGAATTGTTTCTATTTTGGTGATAATATTGATCGTTATTGTATCTGTGATGTCTATACTGATCCTGTGGACTATTCTGAGCTCTGTTTGTATTATTATAAAGGGTATTCGATTTTTTATGGGTTACTGGTATTTGTCTATTTAATTTCTGCCTACCTGCCTGGATCATACCCGTTTCTTCGAGAGTATAGTATGCGTCTCGTAAATTATCTATTTGTCTACTTATAACAATGCTAGCGTGATTAGGATCGAGTCTATTAATAAAAGTTTTAACTATCATGTTTTCGTTAGCTACTGGTGAGAATTCATTCGGTTTTTCTATATCAAATTCGTATTTAGTATTTAATTTATCTAATATATCTCTAAGTCTTTCGAAATACTCACTAACATTATTGTTTCTGGTACTGATGGCTTGGTGGTGTAAGTTGTAGTAAGTTTCCCAAACTCCAAAGTTCCTGATCAATTCAGCTTTTATGTTGTCCCACGTTGGATTCACTCCCAGCGTCCTTATTGCTTGTAATGCTGGTCCTTGAATTTTGTTTAACACGTTCCTTTGAAGAATGTAATACTCCAATGGTGTTCCCACAAAAAATGGCAGGAAAATCTCCACTTCCCTGATGAATGAAGTCAGGGCGTACTCTGATGTACCCCAGTATTCTCTGATCCTTGAGGATTCCTTCATCAACTCCGTTACTTCTATAGTAGCTGGTGCAGGACCTTGTTGTTGTGCTGGACCTTGTGGTGGAGCTTGAGCCTGTTGACCGTGATTGCCTTCGTCTGTTGTATTCTGCATCTTGATTTATTTTATGTTTTGTTTGATAATACAAGTTTATCACTTTGTTTGATAATATGAGTTTATCACTTTTAACTTTTCTCTTTATTTTATTCTTCTTTTTTTTATTATATTAATAGTTAATAGTCGAACCAAAATGATTTACAAACCGGCGAACCAATATTAATTTCAGTTTAACTTGGTATCACTTCGTTCACTCTTCACTGCCAATATTAATTTTAGTTTAATATGGTAGTTATGTCACTTTGTTCACTATTTTGCACTATTTTTATTTTTATTCTTTAATTTCAATCTTCGGATTGAAATCCTACCGACTGCGCCACTTAAGTAGAAATAAAGATATTGAAGTTAAAAAAAAAACTTTATTCATAATATAATTGAATCTTAAGACAGAACGTTACATTTCGCGGTTATATTTTAGACTAAATTTATAATATTAATTATTGTTGGAGGCCGTCTCAGGCAGCTGAACACTAATCATGTCGTCAGCGTATTTCGTAGTTCCTGGAATTGTTATTGCGACCAATCGACATTTTCTCAAAAACCAGAACACATAAAATCATTTTGTTTTCAGTTTATGATTTAAAATTAATATGAGCAACGAATTTTATATAAAAAAAAGTAGTATTTTCTTTTACAGTTTTGAAAAATCACACTTCAAAGTTTTATTTTACCTTTTTTTTCGCAATTTTTAAGTTTAAAGTCCGTTTTTTCAAAGACTATGCATAGGTTTCACTTGATTTAAAAAACATCTAATAGAAAAAAGTATTGGCTTTAAAAAAAGATATAAAACTTAGTTGTAAGTATTACCGTTATTTTTTAATATTTGTTTTAAATTTTTAGCACTGTTTTTATAAAATTGCCCCTCCCGCCCAAACGGAGGGAGATAGACCCCCCCCCACCCATAGTAAAAAATGCTTGTATTGATCTGTTCTACAAAAAACAGTTATCAATTCTTGGCGCCAAAGTTATCGTACTCGTGCCGAAAACTCTTATAAAAAAGTAGTTTTAGTAATTTTTCATTTTCTCAAAAACCAGAAAACATAAAATCATTTTGTTTTCAGTTTATGATTTAAAATTAATATGAGCAACGAATTTTATAAAAAAAAGTAGTATTTTGTTTCACAGTTTTGAAAAATCACACTTCAATGTTTTATTTTACCTTTTTTTTCGCAATTTTTGAGTTTAAAGTCCGTTTTTTCAAAGACTATGCATAGGTTTCAATTGATTTAAAAAACATCTAATAGAAAAAAGTATTGGCTTTAAAAAAAGATATAAAACTTAGTTGTAAGTATTACCGTTATTTTTTAATATTTGTTTTAAATTTTTAGCACTGTTTTTATAAAATTGCCCCTCCTGCCCAAACGGAGGAAGATAGACCCCCCCCACCCATAGTAAAAAATGCTTGTATTAAACTGTTCTACAAAAAACCGTTATCAATTCTTGGCGCCAAAGTTATCGTACTCGTGCCATAATATGACATCCGTTCCGTTTGGGATTGCTAACCTGGACGTAACCCACGCGTGGGAGCGTAGTACATTTGTCTCTGCTGTGTTGATAAAATAAAACAGAATAATAAATAAATACATAAATATCCCCCTCCCTTTTTCAATCACATAAAAGTAAAATCAAAATAAAGAAACCTACGCGCCGCTTGTGCAATAATAAAACAAAACAAATTGCCAAATAAAATAACCTAGTTTCTTCAGTGCAGTGCAGTGCACTATCCAAGTTTGGATAGTAATTCGACTTCCAACGAATTCGATGCGCTGTCCGACTCTATCCAGAGAATTGTATCGGACTTTCCGCACAGTGAGATCGTTGTTACGGGCGATTTCAATGTTCACAATTCTTCGTGGCTGCGCTATTCTGGTCAGACAACACCCGAAGGAAGGTATGTCGAGATCTTTGCTGACTTAAACCACCTGACTCAGTTAGTTGATGAGCCAACTCGGATTCCTGACGTTGCAGGTCAGTCCGCCAACACTCTAGACTTTTTTCTTACCTCTGATCCTAATAAATATACGATTAGTGTATTACCGCCTCTAGGCACATGAGACCATTGTGTCATATCTGCTTATTTCTCATGCCAAAAAACCCCAGTTAAAGAGAAAAACCCTACGAGAACCGTATAGCAGTATGAAAAAGCCAACTGGAACGGTCTCAACGACTTCTTCAGGAACTTTATCTGGTCACTATGCTTCCTCGATAGTGACGTGGATTCCAGCACAGATATAGTCACAAACTTAATTCTTTTAGGAATGAGAAATTTTATCCCGAATAGGGTAAAATCTATCGAACCTAAAGAAAACTCATGGTTTGATTCGAGCTGTAAAGAGGCTATTAGGATCAAAGATGTAAGTTTCCGGTTTTATAAAGCCAACCCTACTGAGGAAAACTGGAATAAGTTCAAACAAGCTAGAAAGAATTGTAACGGACATATTCGACGCATTAAATTTTTGCATGACCAGAAATTAAGGCAAAAAATACTCCAATGTCCCAAAGGTAGTAAAATTTTCTGGTCATTTGTAAAAAATGTGCGCAACACTACGTTATCGGCAGTTCCTACGCTCGTTTCCAATGACACTCCTTTTGTAAGCTCGATTGATAAAGCCAATCTTCTTGCAGCACAGTTTGCTGTTAATTCGATGCTGCCAATGAGTGACATGACTCCTCCTGTACTTCAAAGCGTAAACGATTCTATGGGACGAATCTTCTTTCGCACTCGTTCAGTTGCTAGAGTCCTAAAAGATCTTGACATTAACAAATCCGCTGGCCCGGATAGTATCCCCGCTATTGTTCTGAAGAGGTGTTCTTCAACGCTGGCAAAACCACTGCGTAAGCTTTTCCATCTGTCCTATTCTACTGGTCTCTTTCCGAGTGGATGGAAAACTGCATTTGTCCAGCCTGTCCCTAAAAAAGGTGAATCCTCCTCCCCCTCTAACTATCGTCCAATTGCACTTACGTACCTTCTTTCCAAGGTCATGGAAACGCTGATCAATTTTCAGCTTAAGAAATATCTTGAAGAACGGAAGCTTCTTAATGACCGGCAGTATGGCTTTCGTTGCAATAGGTCCACTGGTGATCTCATGGTTTATCTCACCGAACAGTGGAATAAATCTTTACATCGTTTTGGAGAAAGTAAGATTATTGCACTTGATATTTCAAAGGCATTTGATAGAGTTTGGCATCAAGCTCTCTTATCGAAAATGCGTGCTTTTGGTATTGATGAATCTCTTCTTTGTTGGGTTAGAAATTACGTTTCGGACCGTCCAATTCAAGTAGTATTGGACGGGTTCAAATCTGATATCCACAAAATAAACGCTGGTGTGCCCCAGGGCTCCGTTTTGTCTCCGACGCTCTTCCTTATTTTTATAAATGATCTTTTGTCTGAAACTTCTAACCCACTACATTGTTTCGCTGATGACAGTACCCTCTGCTTTTCATATTCGTTTTTAGATTCTCATCCTTGTTCTTCGGATGTGGACTACCAACGGCAGCGTATGATAAGCTCATTAAATTCTGATCTTGACAGCATTGTTCAATGGGGATTTAAAAACCGTGTAGAATTTAATGCTTCGAAAACTCAATTTAATGCCTACTGTCGCAAAAGCGTAACCCTCCCCCAATGCCACTATCCATGGGTGGTACTTGCATCGAGGAGATTGAACAACTATCGGTCCTAGGTATGTGCATCACAAACCACTTGCTGTGGAGTGATCATATATTTGACATCGCCAAAAATGCTTTAGGTTTTCTCCGACGATGCAAGAAGTTTTTTACCCCTTCTGATCTGGCTACAATTTAAAAAGCTTTTATTCGTCCCAAACTTGAGTATAACTCTCATATTTGGGCTGGAGCCCCAATAACGTACTTGAGTCTTCTGGATAGAATTGAAAAAAGAAGTTTAAAAATGATAGGAGATCGTTCTCTTACTGAGACATTTGCTTCTCTTGAATACCGCCGCAAGGTCTCATGCCTATCATTGTTTTATCGTTATTTTCATAAACAATGCTCTAGTGAAATAGCCAGTTGCATTCCTCCCCTTAAACAATTCAACCGTAATACCCGTACTCCTAGGAATGCCCATCAGTTTACCCTTGAGCCCAATTTCGGCCGTACTGTTAAGTACAGAGATTCTTTCTTTAGCCGCACTACGCGAATGTGGAATGCTTTACCAGACACAGTATTTCCCACTCATTACAGTCTGCAGACATTCGAAACCAATGTGCATCGGTTTCTCCTTTCTAATCCTATCCTCATTTCCTAATTGCTCTCAGTGTGTTTAATCATTATAAGGGTATTCATAACCCCTTTAGTGCGCGAGTTACGTTGCTTACTTTAGTTCAGCAGATAGTTAATTTCGCTTACTTTGGTTTCAGCAGATTTTAATAAAACACGGCTAATATTTTGTTGGTCTCGTTTAATGTGCTGTTCAAAATCAACTAACTTTATTTTACCTTAACATAATTGAGAATCTTTATCATATAATTAACCGTTCAATACATATTATTATATACTTGCAAGTACAGGTTTGCAAGAAGGCTAAAACACAAGAAGCAAAGCTTTTATCTTATAAAGCTTTGAGCATCATGTAAATGAGTACCCAAAAAGAGAGCTTATCTACTTATCTATGTACATGATATATAATGACTAGATCGTTATGTCATATAACTCGTCCCCCCGAAGAATGAACTGAAGGATGAAGTTCATTTTAGGTATACATAGGTAGTGGTATCGGTTAAATGCAAACGTTCTTCTTTTTTTTTGCATAATAGGTAGCGTGTTAATTATTTGGCTATGCAATGTATATATATATGTATATGTATTTGTGTATAGTGTATGTTAAAAGAAATTATTAAAGGGTTTTTTTTTGTTTTTTTTTTTTGTTTTTTTTTTTTTTTTAATTGACAAATAATTATCTTACATTAATTATAAAGAAAGAAATATAATTTTGTTGTATTAACGCTCTATGGAAATATTTTTTTTTTTTTTTTTTTTTTTTTTTTTTTTAACATCAGAAACATAAAAATTATGCATATGTACTTTTGTTTTCCATACAATACATGAGTTTTTTCTAGAAAATTTAATTTGGATGTGCGCATACGTTAAACTATAACAATATTTATATTTAAAGTCCTATGTATAAAGTTTACTTATTGGGTTTATATCTAGTCTGTTTACAAATAGATACATAAAGTTCACATCATGTATAGGTAATTAAAACCAAAATGCATGTTAACATAAAATTAAAAGAAAAAATCAAAAATAAATTTGAAACTCATTTTAACGTAAATATTCTTTTAATAATTATTATTCTTTCTAGCCTTTTTCCTTATTTTTTGTTTGTGTACTTTTCGCTTATTTGTTTCGACTGTTATCTTATCGTTTTTTGTAACAATATGGTCATTAAATCTAGGTGCTAATTTATTACGTCTGTCGTCTAATTCAAAAATTACTTCGTTAGGATTATAGTTAGGGGGATCTTTCCGTGACTGATTCATTTTGCTTATGTAATTTTGTTTTTGGTTAAGACTTTTCTCGTGAACTATTTTGGATAAGTTTTCGTAGTTATTTTTGTGATTTTGCAGGTATTCTTGTTCTGTTATAAAATCTTTTTTAGATGGAAATGGTTGGCTTGATTGTATGTGACCTGTAAGAAGTTCGAAAGGAGATAATTTCGTTATGGAATGTATTGAACTATTATAAGTTAAGACAGCTTCGTCAACTATTTCTTCAATGGGTGCATCCTTCCTTTGCAATTTTACTATGCGAACAAGTTCAGTAAGAGTGGAATGGAAACGCTCAACGGGAGAATTGCCAGTTGAAGTTTTTGCACAAATAGCGTGGAAATCAATGTCATAGAGCCTTAAAAAATCTTTAAACAAGGTGGATACAAACTCGCTTCCATTGTCCGATATAAGTTTTTTAGGAATACCATGATGCGAAAAATAGTGTCGTAGGCATTTTATTAAATTTATGCTTGTCCTTGCATTTAATAGGTATACAGCAGCAAACTTACTAAACTTATCAACAATTGTGAGGAAATTTTGCTTGTGTATTGAGTATATATCAACATGAATTATTTCAAGTGGCTTGGTTGGTGTTTCGGTTAGTTCGAACTTATGTTTCTCCCTATTACGATCATATTTGTATCTGTGGCAAATATCGCAGTTATTTATGACTTTTGAAATGATGTGTTTCATTGTAGGAAAATATATATCTCGTCTTAGGTGTTGTAAGCTCTCTGTTATTCCTCTGTGATGCGAATTTTCGTGGTAATCCCGTATGACCTTTTCTTGAGCATCCCTTTCCGTAATATCCATGAGTAAAATTAATGACCTAACTATTTTTATACGTGAGCGGTGAAAAAATTTTGAAAAAACTGTCTGAATTACTCCAAATATATCATCATCTGCTAAAATGGCGGTAAGTCTTTTTGTATTTAGGTACTGTTTTAAAATTGAAATAACGACACTTTCATTAGTAGGATCGCAATGCTCAATAATATACCTTTTTTTTCTCTTGAATAAAATTTGCAATTTGAAAGATAGTTCTGTTTTTGCGGGATTTCTTCTTATAATAATTTGGTGGGAAAACTCATTAATCGGACGTTCGGATATTGGGATTCCATCACCTATATTTTCCTGTCCTGAATGTATGGTTGATACATTTGAAGAAGCATCAACATTATTTGCCATAGATACCGTTTCTAAATTTTCTGACTCTGTTTCGTTAATATTCACCTCAATGCGTGAGAGCGCATCCGCGTTACAGTTAAGTTTGCCTTTTTTGTAGATAACTTCGTAATCATACTCTTCTAATCGCAATCTCCATCGAACAAGTTTTGAGCTAGGATCTTTCACAGAGAAAAGCCAGGTTAACGGCTTATGGTCAGTCACGATTAAAAACTTTCTGCCATAGACATAGGGGCGGAAATACTTAGTAGCCCAAATGATTGCCAAGAGTTCTTTCTCTATTGTGCTGTAGTTTTGTTCAGTTTTTGATAGCGTCCGACTTGCATAGCAAATTGGTCTATCAGAACCCAGAGAACCTTGAGAAAGAACTGCACCTATTGCAACATTACTCGCATCGGTAGTAATGATGAAAGGTTTGTGGAAGTCTGGATATTGTAGAATTGGGTCATTGCACAAAAGAGTTTTGCAGTGCTCGAAACAATTAGTATACCTAGAGTCTAGATTTATTTTGTTTCCTTTCCGGAGACACTCAGTCAAAGGCTTTGTTAAGTTCGCGAAATCTCTTATAAATTTTCAATAGTAGCCCAAAAGGCCAAGAAAAGATTTTATTTCCCTTTGTGTTTTAGGAATCGGGAACTTCTTTACTGCGCTTATTTTCTCCGGATTGGGTTTAATTCCGTCGGGTGTAACTACATGACCCAGAAACGCAACTTCTTTTCGTAAGAATTCCGATTTGTAAATTTGGATTTTAAAATTTGCCGCTTTTAATTTTTCAAAGACGGCGCCAAGGCTTTCGAGATGTTCTTGCAGTGAAGTGGAAAACACTATTATGTCATCCATGTATACCAAGCAGATCTTACCTTGAAGTTCTCTTAAAACATTGTCCATGACACGCTGGAAAGTAGACGGAGCGTTTTTCAGCCCGAAAGGCATCCGGACAAACTCGTAGTGTCCATTTTCTACTGAGAACGCTGTTTTAGGAATATCTTCTGATTTGATTTCAATTTGGTGAAACCCAGATGCAAGATCAAGTGTGCTAAAGTATACACATTTGCCCAGCTTATCTAAAATATCCGTTATATTAGGGATAGGGTAACGGTCATCAACAGTCTTATCATTCAATTTTCTGTAGTCTATTACCAATCTCCACCTTTCTTTTCCGCTTGAATCTTTCTTTTTTGGGACAATCCAGATAGGAGAAGAACATGGGGAAAAGCTAGGACGAATAATACCCTGTTTGAGAAAATCATTGACTTGTCTATGCACTTCTTCTTTATGCACATGAGGATAACGATAAGACTTCGAGTAGATCGGAATTTCGTCTTTAGTCTTTATCTCATGTTTAACAGTGTTAGAAAATGATAAATTTTGACCATCGTGAAAAAAAACATCCTTGAATTTATGGCAGAGGTGTTTAATTGCCTTTTCTTCTTCACAATTGAGATGTTCTGTTCTGATCAAATCCCCAATATGTTTAGATTCTATGCATCGGCTGTTTTTTACTGCGTAATTATGGATTTCATTAAAATTTTCAATGGGCTGGGCTTTGATTGGCTGCTCAACCACAAAAGTCTGTTGAGAATCTGATTTGTTTATAACCTCAATATAGCAATACCAATTCTGAGCTTCATATAAACCTTCTGAAACCAATAAATTAGGTGTAATATATGTTGGTTTTATATATACACTTCCATATTTTATATCAACGGGTAACAAACAAATCGATTTGCTAAGTTCTGGAACAGTAAATGTTTTGGACATAATGTTTGGCTTAAAACTTAACGGAATCTCTCTACTTATTGTTTTTAAGACTGAGTTTTTAATATCGATAGTCAATCCGAGGTCTCTGATTATATCGATCCCAATTAAACCGTGGAAATAATTATGAAACTTAAAAAGCAAAAAGGAAAGATCTTGTTTTGTTTGAAGCTCAGGTAAACCTCTGAGGACGATTTCCTTGGTTACAGTTTCAGTTTTAAAAATTGTTTTTATTTCGATAGGTTGAATAATTTTAGGTTTACAGTAAGTAACTATACTAGGACAGATAAAAGATCTGTTACTGCCAGTGTCGATCAGAAATTTTAATTGCATGTTGTTAATGCTTGTAATGTTTATATAAGGCAAAAGATTAGAATTATAATTATTTATGTCTAGGTACCCTATACATTTTCCGAGGCTGGCAAGTGAAAATTTGTATCATCAATTTCGATTTCATTTAAATGATTTGAATTAAGTGAAGCATCTGGATAGTGTTGAGGTTCAAAATATGAGGGTGCGTTATATTGGGTGTAATGATTGGAATCATATGGAGCATCTAGACATTGGTAATAATTAAAATTGTTGTGCGGTTGATTATTTAAAGGTGGGTGTTGAGGCTGGGTGTACTGAACTGTTTCTATGTTATGTAATTGTTGTGTTCTTTTGGACTGTGGATGGTTTGTTGACTGTCGTTGAGTATTAACACTAGCAACTGACATAGGTTCTGGCGGTGGAAAAGATCTATAATTAAAATTGTTTCTATTGCGAGGAATATAAGCATTACCATTGTTCTGATTAGGAAAAGTATAATTTTGACCACTCGGATTATTGTGTGAATGAAAAGTTTGTCTAAATTGTGGTTGTTGTATGTTTGAAGGATTGATGTTCCTAGGTAGAGTAATATTTTGTCTATAATCATTTCTAAAATCATACTGTGGATTCCTAACGGTAGGTTGCAGATAAGAAGCAAACGCATTTGTATGGTTTTGTCTAATTGGGGGTAATCGTTGATAATTTTGTGGGTTATGAAAATAAAGCCGATTTTGTTCTTCCAAACAAAAATTAAGAGCTTCAGATAATTTGGACGGTCTCATAGCACGGATTGTTGAGCCTAGTGGTTCTTTCAGTCCTGATAAAAAGGAATTTAAACACATTTCTTGGTAGAGTGCCGTTTTTGCTGCAATAACGGTTACTACATTTTCATGTACTCTGACATGGTTCATAATTGTAGAAAATATTTCGATTATTTTAGCATAAAACGTTTCCACATTATCATAGCCTTGTTTTATTTGGTGCAGATCGCGAATTAAGCTCGTTTCATTGCGCTTGTCAGCGTAATGAAGTACTAAATTATTTTTAATTTCATCCCAATCTATGGAAGTACCGTACATATTTAGTACTTCGTTCGCTGGACCAACTACTTTATTGCGAATCGCTCTTAGAATAATATTACAGTAACTTGTGCCACCTATCTGAGGCACAAGCTTTAAAATCTCTTCAACGTTATTTATAAAGTCGAAGAGCAAACGTGGATTGCCGTCGAAGACAGGGACGTCTTTAACAGCGTCTGGAATTCGTAATGAATTAAAAACTTCCAACGCAGCACTTGCATTCATGTCTGTATGTGGTGATTCTAATTTCTCAGTATAAGGCACTTCGATTGTTTAATTTAATGAATTTTCGAAAACAAATAAGTTATAGTTTTTTATTTTTTCCAAATTAATTTTACAAGGTTTATTTTTCTCTCGTTGCGTTTTTATTTTAGAAAACATATGTAACCCAATAAGAAAACTTACAACAAGGACTTACCATTAAATTTTCAGTTGTTTTTAATATACAGTTATTTATTTATTTGTATATATTTTTTTTTTTTTACAGCATTATACTTGAATATACCTACAAGAATTAAGTGTATATTTTTTTTTATACTTTTATTTTCTTTTTCACAATACACATACGTTTATACTTTATAATTTCACAAGAGATTGATAATTTTTTTTTTTTGTCTAGTTCATTGTCATATTTTATTTATTTTTTTTTTTATTTTTTATTATTTTAGGAATTTGCAGTCTATATATACTTCTGATTGTTTTTGTTTATTTTTAATTCAAAATCGAGGTTCTCTGCATTAAAAGCTTGAAAACTACCTCTTCAACCATCCATCGAAGAGTATGCAATCCAATCGAAGATTTTTGGAAAAACTACTTTGAATTCGTTTATTCCGCTTATAAACCCGATTAGAATATCCGTTTTCTGACTGCGCCAGTTACGTTGCTTACTTTAGTTCAGCAGATAGTTAATTTCGCTTACTTTGGTTTCAGCAGATTTTAATAAAACACGGCTAATATTTTGTTGGTCTCGTTTAATGTGCTGTTCAAAATCAACTAACTTTATTTTACCTTAACATAATTGAGAATCTTTATCATATAATTAACCGTTCAATACATATTATTATATACTTGCAAGTACAGGTTTGCAAGAAGGCTAAAACACAAGAAGCAAAGCTTATATCTTATAAAGCTTTGAGCATCATGTAAATGAGTACCCAAAAAGAGAGCTTATCTACTTATCTATGTACATGATATATAATGACTAGATCGTTATGTCATATAACTCGCGCTCAATATAAAAAAAAAAATAATAATAGGCACATGCATTAAATATTTTTTGTTTTTTTTTTACTCAAAGCGTGGTTTTTTCTTTCATTTGTCAGTAATTTCAGTAATATTTTGCCAGCTGAAGAAGGTTAGTCTGAAAATTGAAAATTGTATTTCTTGACAAAAACTACATAAATGTCGGATTCTTCAGATACTTCAGAAAACAAAAATCTTTCGGAAAAAGAAACTGAATCGATTTATGAAGATGGAGAAGTTCCCGAAAGTGATTCCAAAGATGATGCAGCAGAAAGCGCCAAGGAAGATGAAATTGTTACGTGGAAAAGTTTGGAAGAAAAAACTAATTTTTATTCAAGCCACGGACAATAGTGCATAATATGTTAACTTACGTATTGATCATCTGAATATTAAACAGGGTTTCTTTGACACGTTATGTGAAGCGTACATCGAATTTAAATGGAAGGCACCTTGAAAAATTTTGGCTTACAAGACAAGGACATTTTTGGCGTGACCTTAACTGGCTCGGGCAAGACAGCCGCCTTTGCATTACCAATTCTTCAGTTGTTATTAAAGAATCCTCAGAGATATTTCGCCCTTGTGTTAACGCTCACTTGAATTACTAGCATTTCAAATCTCTGAACAATTTAAAGCACTCGGTATGTTTCTTTCAAAGTTTCATCATCATCAACAAATGATGTTAATTACAATCTTTAGTTTCGTCACTACCTCGGAGTTAAGAATCCTAAATCATCATTTAATACAAAATTCATACAATATGAAGCTAATAAAGTGATTTCCTAAATTTCTAGGAAGTTCCATTGGTGCAAGCACTTCAACTGGCCAAACCACATATCGTTATTTACACGCCAGGTCGATTGTGGATCACTCTAAAAAACCAAAGGTTTTAATTTGAAGGCCATAAAGTATAGTTGGTCATGGATGAGGCAGATCGAATTCTCAACATGGACTTTGAAGTGGAAATGGATAAGATCTTAAAAGTTCTGTCAAGAGAACGCAGGACCTATCTCCAACGAGCCTCTCGGAAGGATCCAGTCAAAGTTGAAGTCCAAACAAATACAAAATAGTGGAACAACTGCAACAGTTTTATGTATTCATTCAGTCAAAGCAGACTAAGGAACAGAAAAAATTGATGGCAACAACAACGAACAAACAAGCATCCAATTACTAAATACAGACGTTTAGTTCGAAAACTGAATGGCTTGTGCGTGAGATATCGCCAACAATATTCATCTCCGAACGAATCATATCTATGTATGTATGTTAAGTTCATATGATATCAAATAAACTGTATTTTAATAAATAAATAGACTATGTTTTTATTAAAATAAAATAACTTGACTTGAAATATATTTTTACCGCACTCAGCGGATTACGATAATAATTATTATCCTTATTACGATTTAATAGTACAAAATATTAGGATATTTGGACAAAGTTTAAAAGGAAGAGAACATTGGTTTGAATGCCTGGACAATAAAGGAGGAGGAGTAGGTAATTGAGCCGGGTAGAGCACTCATGGGTAGTCGCGTGGGGAGTATATTGGAACTTAGATCACACCATTGTGATTTTTAAGCAACAAACTCCACATTAGTTCCATATAATAAGTACACGTATGTGAATCTGGAAACGAATATGAAATATGAGTGTAACGAAAACAAGTTTTCCAGCATTTAATCAACAGCCGGAGCAAAATATTCAATTGAATAATGAGTTTTATTGCAATTAGCTATTTATTATTATTTTTTTTTGTTTACATTAGTCTTCCAAGTGAGTACAAACTCAATTGACCATGTCTTCACGTTCGGCATGTGAGCTTGGGCATGGATAGATTGATGCATGGAACCCAAAGCTCACTTTCTTAATGCGGTTCTTCAGCTGCTCACCTTGGGAGAATGGTATAAAACGGTCGTATATCTTAGATGACCATTTGCCGGATCTTTCAAAAGCTCATCTAAATCGGCCTGTTAAAAACAAGAAATTGAAACCATCCAATTTTCCCAGTTACGACACAGGCATTTATAACGCCCACTTGTATACTAGCATTTCAATTCAAGTGAAAAACGATAGTATATAAAACTGGATGAATTGAGTTTTATTGCAATTATTTATTATTTATTTTTTCTCTTTACATTAGTTTTCATAACTTTTCGATACATAATACACTAATAATAATAAGATAATTTAAATTAAAGAAAATTAAAGTGAGTTATAAAATTAGCTTCATGTAAAGACCAACACTAACGACTATAAGTTTATGTATTTGAATAAATGATGTAGGTCCGTGAAATATCCGAGTTTCTTCTTTACATTTTCTTCAAGACGACGTACTTTGTCTTGACTAATACTAAGATAACTCCGAGTAACATCTAACTTGTGCCTCAGAATTTTTTTTTTAGGTGTGTTATTCCGCAAAAATTGCAAAGTTTGGGTGGAAGCATCACTTACCTCATAAACCATAAGGTTAGAGGGAAAATTGATTTCTTGAGCAGGATGGCCAAAATTTTGTAGGTTTTGGAATTGGGTCTGCTGAATCGGAATGTCCTTCGTTGTTTGGCAACGACACTTATGATGCTGTATCACAAGGGGAACAATCCATAGCTACATGGCCTCTAACCGTTTCATTAATGTCGACACCCATAAATAGATTTATGTCGGGTAAAGCAGTTCTTGTTAAACGGTTTCTTTTCGAACTCTTGGACATTATATCCGAAAAGTGGTTGTCGCAAACCCTGTGGGATTTCTTAAGAGCAGGGATGTTAAGACGTTGTCGCCATAATTCCCTGCTGTTAAAAAAATATTGGGTAATATTTTTAATGACATGTTTTTGATGGCAGTATAAAAAAAAAAAATAAAACAATTTTTTTTTCAAATTTTATGTAATTAAGTATAATTTTTGTTTTCAAAATTCAATGGTCTTATTACTTTTAATTCAAAAAGAGAAACTGGATATTTACATAAATGTCTTGTACTTTTTACAAAAATTATACATAATTACATTTTGAAAAAAAAAAATTATTTAATTTTTTTTTATTTTTTTCTTCAAAATTATGAGAAATGATTTCTGGCTTTTCAAGAGTGTATTATTGGATTGTATTTCTCTTAAAATGTCTGATATGTCGTACGAAATTAGGATTTGCCTACACGAGTAAAGCCGGGCGGGTCAACTAGTCAATAAAACTAAATCTACTATAATTTTAGATACAGCCTTCTTATATTCATTTTACTTAAAAAACTATCCTAACATAACAACAAAAAAAAAAAAAATTATTATGTATGTAGATTTTATTAATTATTTACGTTGATTGAAAATTACTGACCAACGAGAATTAGTTTATATTTAACAACTAAAAAAAACAAAAATATTATTATGTATGTAGATTTTATTAATTATTTACGTTGATTGGAAATTACTGACCAACGACAATATAACCCAATAACGATGGTAAACCTCACTGTCTGAAATTGCAGCATCAGGAACACAGAAGAGCTAACAGATATTAGATAATCTTTGATCAGGAACAACAGCAAATACAACAAAAGCTTCCCCGACGTCAATAATAAATAAAGACAGGAACCGAACTAAAAAAATAACCATATTAGAAATAAAAATATAAAAAGAAAACAAGAAGAAATTCTAACGTACACCGTTTTTTAAAACCGATTTTGGAAATATTGAATGAATGAAATATTACCAAATATCGATCAAACCATTTTTTTAATTTATCCCCGTTATTGTTAACCTCACTGTCTTGCAGCGTCAGGAACAACAGGAATAAATAATGACAGGAACCCAGCTAAAAATAAAGTTAGTAGAACTTAACCATAATAGTACAAAAACATATTAAATAAACAACACGGAACTAAACTAAAGAAGTCAAAGTAAACCAATTTCGAATAGAAATAATATTGAAGAGTTTCCAAAATGATTTGTGAAATATTTTGTCGATTAAAATAACAATTCAAAATACGAGACAAACAAATAAAGAATCGTCAAACATATCTGACTCTATTAATAAAAAAAAAATTAACTGTAATTTTAAGCATTGTTTTAGATAAAAGTAATCCAAGGATTACAAATGTTCTGGAACCAAGTGGAACAATAAATAATTGATTCTACGTTCAGTGTGAACAATTCTTAATCCATGGATTAGTTACCTTGAAAATAAGATTTAAAATTACAGTTTATTTTTTATTAATAACAGATAAAGTTTCTATGTTTTCAAAATATCACCAGATTGACCAAGTAATATTTTTAAGTCTTTACACAAAATGTATGTGTCCATCGTTCATCGTTTTCAAGCTGTTTTGAAATGTTTAGTTTTTCTACATAAGACTTCAAATCTCTGATTTTTGTTCCAACTTGTAGTTAATTGATTTTAACTGATTCAAATTGAGTGTTTTGCATTTCTTACCAAAAAGAGGTACATAATATATTTTAAAGGAAAACTTTTATTTGGATCAATAAATTTTTTTTTTCATTTTCCGAAGTCAATAAATTGACTTTACTTAATTTTACAAGAATATAATGACAATAAAACGAAATTCAAAACACTTAATATTAAATATATAGCTTATATATGTTTGGAAAAAAAATCAGAAGTGACTATTTTTGTGAGTAAATTTTATTACCTAGAAATATCCGGGCACAAAAAGTTGAAGTGTGGGATGAACATCCCATAATACATATTGATGTATTCATATTATTTGTTTTATAAATGTTTTTAATGGCTTGTAAATAATGATTGTTTTTAGACACTCACTTCACTTGTTGAATTAAAAAATTATAATAGTTCATGATTTTTTTGACGTTACTCATTTCACCTAAAAATCATGAGCTGTGGTGGATTTCGTTTATGAGTTATGGTAGGATTTTCATGAAAAAGGATGCGTTAATAAATGTTTGCTAAGCTAAGATCACACTTGTATATTCAGCTCATACAAGTTTAGCCCGCACATCTCGTAATAGAAGCAAGATAGTAACTTGTATTTTTATTTCATATTTTTTTAGGAGTTTTTTATTTTCGTGATAGATATTAGCAGAACCCATAATTAATTAATGATGAAACCAATGAAAAATTAAATTTGTATTACGTTTGCGCGTTTATAGCATCAGTAAAAATATGTCAGTAAAAAGAGACTGTATACATTTTAAACTTATTCGCTGAATTCAAACTGGTTATGCTATTTTTAAACCAAAATTAAGACCCCGTTTTGTGAGAAAAAGATTTAGCAGCGTTTGCACCGGTCAAATTGACTTATAAAACGATTAACTTGACAAGAGGTTTTACACCTTTAAGCCTAGTATGCAGCTGAAGTGAAACGAAAAATCCCGTACAAAAATGACACAGTGAAATCGTAAACAAAATTTTCCGTTCTTCTTTTTGTTTTGTGGTACGCAGCTCCACGGTGAAACGGTAGATAACCGGATCAAGTCTCCACTACTCTCTACACTCTTTTCGCACACAATTGAATTGACCGGGACATTAATTGCTCCCGAAATTTTGACGTTTCTATTTTATCGTGTTATTTTGGGGTTATTATTATTGTAAAATGGAGTTCAGTTCTTTTTATTTGTTTATATGTGTGTTTTGAAAAAATATTTTCTTTACAAATGGTGAAACTCTACATACAAAATTGTCCGTTACCGTTTCGTTTACATTTCGTGTTTTTGGAGACGACGAAAAATTTCGTTTCACTTCAGGTGCATACTAGGCTTTAAAACACCGAAACATTTCATTCAGAAATTTTTGTATTTATTAACTATAAAATGCACTTATTTCACAAAATTCACTAATAATCCATAATATACCTTCAAAATAATGTAATTAAAATATTTTATTTCGATAAAAATTAACAAAAAGCAAAAATATTTACAAAATTTATAGACAAATTCATTGTTGACATCTACAATGGCATTTGTGGACGAAGGGTTTTCTCTATTTTTTGTTTTCTATGATTCAACTTACGAAATGAAAAATACTAATAGTTTAAAGGCTGAACATTGATTTCAATAATTTTCTTCTTATATCGAAACAAATAAACAAAAACGCAAAAACAAAATTTACTATTCCTCATCCTAAGGCTGACTTTAACTAGTGGGTCACCGGTGTAGGAACAGCCTAACCAAAAAATAAACGAGTTTGTGAACAGACCCAAAAAGCTGATGATTTTGAAAAAGGCGGGAAAATGAATCCACCACTCAGCTTAGGTGAGAGTGTGTGCAGTTTTCCTTTGTTCTCACGCACACTTTTTCACCTAAGCTGAGATCAGCTGATGTCGAAGCTTGTGGGTAATGTCAAATAAAATGACAGGATTACCCTCTCTGTTAGCTCCTCTGTGGTTAGGAGTTTAGGATATCGTACCCAATATAATTCCATTCCCACATATATATTATACCTTATGTACCGACACAACTTTTCTGAAAAATCCCCACTTTTAGTTGTTGAGCAAAAAAAATAACGGTACTTTAGTGTAATTTTTTTTTTATTTCTCGTATTTTTTTGTTATTTTAAAAAGACCATATCTTTTGAAGAAAGTGATCTAGGTAAATGTTTTATACAAAAAAAATTTAAGAACTCTTCGTATTTGAATAAAAAAATTAACATAAAATATATTGACAAAAATAAAATTGCTAAAAAGACTGACAGAGTATTTTTTTTTAAATCGAAATGGAGGTTGTTTCACTTAGGTTTTAACTTACTTCGAGTTAAAAAAAAAAATAATTAAAAACTTGTCTACTAATAAGAAATTATTTCTTTAGAAAACCCTAATTTGAGAATCACAAATAAAAAATTATTTACTTCTGCAATAACAGATGTTTAAATTAGCCCAGAAAATAAAACATCCCCATATATACATTTTTAAATTATTCGGATACATATAAATTAAATTTGAGTTTTAGAATTTTTATAAAAAAATATTACTTCCTATTCTCATCAAGAGAATAGGGCAACCGAAAATGAAACACAAATTTATTTGTATGATATTAAATACTTTATTTGAGCTTCAGATCCCTTACCACTGGTGGGGGGAAATCTTCGGCTATACGTTGTTGATGTATCTTTAAAACTAAACTAGAATGAGATCTTGAGATCCCTTTTATATCATAATTATGCTAACGCATCAAATCTTTGTTTGACTGCGGATGATACAATGATTCAATGTTGTGAAATACTTTGGTATCCATTTGATACTCATGCACAAGCTGCTGAAGGCAAGAAAGTGTTGATATGGAATTTATGTCTTTTTGGTCGCTTTATTTGTTTACATTTGATATACATTGTATACTCTTACAAAGTTGCTGAAGGCAAAAGTGTTGACTATAATATTTAATGTTCTTTCTGATCATTGTATCATTAATTGGTTTTCTTATTTTTGGTTTGTTTACATTTGATTGAAATCAAAGTCAAGTTTTTGTTTCTGTGTATCTTTAATAAGAATATTTGATATATGTGAGGGCGCACAAGTGAGCTTGGATATAACACCCCCCTCTTTAGATTCTTCTAAGGGTCGGAAAGTGACCGTTGGAAGACTTACATTATTTATTATCTTCCTTTTTCTACTTTTTAATGTTATATAAACATAAATTATTACAATTATTAAAATGATTAAAATGATAAAATATATTTTGAAACTCGACTTTTTATGGTTATATTTTAATTCTTCTATTTCTTTTACATTGTTTATGTTTTGATATTTTAATTCTTCAAATGTTAATTCTTCAATTTTGGTATAATTGATATCTAATATTGTATTAGGAATTATAAGTTCATGTTTATAATTTTTTCTTTCATATGATTTGTTATTTATTTGTATTTTACAATTTTCAAATCTAATAAGGTAGTTACCTTTAATTTTAATTTTTTGATTATTACAATTTTGATTAAGCTCTTGTAATTGAACATTAATTAATACAAGATTATTATTTCCTATTTCTAATACTTTTTCATTTATATTTCTTATAATATTTTCGATTTAAATCAAGGTATATTTTTTCTATACCTATATGGTTATTATTTTTATGTGTCTTTAATATAATTTCGTTTGCTTCGTCTATTTTTAGATCTTGCAAGAGCTTTGTGCTTCTATGTAATATTTTATTACTTAATTTATTTTCTTTCTTCCATATGTTTTGGAAGTGATTAAATATTTGGTCATCTTTGACATATATGCAATTTAGCATCGTAGTATCTACTTCTGTTGGTACAAATTGGTACCAACAAGCAAAACTTGTTGCAACTCCCACGATGGTAAAGAAAATCAGACCAAGTATGGTGGATGAGTTTTAACCTTTATTCAATATAGGTTAATTATAATAATTCATTTAGTTTTAACATAATTTTTACTTACAATAGTTTTAGCTTTTAGTATTTTTAAGTTTACAATGGTTTCCTTAGTTTCAAATTGAGTTTTAATTGAGTTTCAAATTACTTTTAATTGCAAATTCTTACTAGACAAAGAAAAGATGACAGAATAAATATAAAAGATGGCTTCTAATTTCAGGCAGCTTCTATCGAGTGTCGATCATTGCAAATAAATATGGCGGCCGTTAAGGATTTAGTGCTGTGGAAGTACCTACCTTAGCACTAGGTCGTAGCGTTGCCAACACTCCCCCCTGGTATGTCCTTCCGAGGGCTGGATTCTTTAGGCTGTTCTATTTCCAATTTTGCCAGTTTTACGACGGGCCTCTCGTATACACCGGATGTGGTTTGGACAAAGGCGCTTCGAACTTGTCCATCCTTGGAGGTTCTGGTCTGTACCACCCGACCTTTTGGCCAGCAATTCCTTGGGCTGTTAGGGTCCACAATCAGGACTATGTCGCCCACTTCTATGGGCGTTGCTGGCAAAAACCATTTTGCACGACGAGTAATGGTGGGCAAGTATTCTCGTACCCACCGACTCCAGAAGCGCCCTGCGAACTGCTGCGATGTTTGCCAATTCTTTTTGAGCACCCTAACGTCGTCGTTAAATACTGTAAGTGGTTTGGAGCCGTTCGATGATCCCAAAAGAAAGTGATTTGGCGTAAGTGCCTCCTCATTCTCACTATCGATAGGGATATACGTCAAAGGACGTGAGTTGACGATGTTTTCCACTTCGATGAGCATACTATTCAAAAGTTCTTCTGAAGGATTACGAGTTGGCATTATCTGGTAGAGTATTTTTTTTACGGATTGTACTAATCTTTCCCAGCTTCCACCCATATGTGGTGATCCTGGGGGAATGAACTTCCATTTGGTGGTGACTGATGTGAAAGCTTTTATAATTTCATCTTTGTTAACATTGTTAAAGGCTTCCCTTAGTTCTCGCTCTGCACCTTGGAAATTAGTTCCGTTATCGCTGTAAATTTCGATAGGAGTTCCGCGTCGTCCGATAAAGTTCCGAATTGCCATGATACAGGAGTCTGAAGACAATGAGTGTGCAATCTCGAGGTGGACTGCCCTTGTAGTCAGGCAAGTTAAGAGCACGCCCCACCTTTTTTGTGGTCTTCGGAGTACGGTTACGTTCATGGGCCCAAAGTAGTCTACTCCAACAAAGGAGAACGGTCTACAAAACGAAGCCAATCGAGCAGGTGGAAGCTGTGCCATTATGGGATGAAGCGGTTTAACTCTATCATTTTTGCACTTTTGACAGGCTCGCCGAACAGCACGAAGCGCAGCTCTTAGCTGTGATATGTGATATTTCTGTCTAAGATCGTTCACAACCGTTTCATGGTTTTGGTGATTGTAACGGCAATGCAAGTCCATGATAATAAGGTGCGTTACTCGGTGATCTTTTGGGAGAATAATGGGTCTTTTCACATCCTCATTTACGCCTTCTAAAGTTTGAATTCTGCTATTTGCTCGGATAATACTATGTTCGTCTAGACCAGGGCATAGACTATGGAGCACGCTGGATGTATCTACCGGCTGTTTGGCTTCTAGGTCTGCTATTTCTTCGGCGTACACAAACGCTTGTGCTTCTCTTAGGATAAGGTACTCGGAATGCTGTAGTTCTTCTTGCGATAGTGGTCCGTTGAACTTTGCTTTTCTAGATCGTTGACTTCTTGTGTTGTGGATGAAACGAAACGCGTAGGCTGTACTTCTCAGCAGTCTGGTCCATCTGGAGATCTCATTGTAGCGCAGAATGTTTTGTCGAATGGCAGTATGTACGTTAATGAAGTACGATTTAAGTTCTTCAGTGGTGTGATCTTCTTGGTGAACTTCTTGCGGCCATCTATCGAGAGGTAACTTCAAAAAATCAGGTCCGGTAAACCACCGACTTGAGATTTTAAATTCGGGGGTTTTTTGCCACTTAGTGCCCTCATCAGCCACGTTCATCTTCGTAGGAATCCATCTCCAATCTAGCATATCTGTAAGGTCTAAAATCTCGCTGACTCTGAAGGCCACAAATTGCCGGTACCTCCGGTGATCCGATCGAATCCAACTCAAGACGTTTTTAGAGTCTGACCAGAAGAAGCGTTTGGAAAAATTTACGCTATGTGATTCCACTATGCATTTGGCGAAACGGGCACCAAGAACGGCCGCTTGCAGTTCAAGTCGTGGCACTGAAAGGCTTTTTAAAGGTGCGACTCGTGTTTTTGCTCCAATTAGAGCACACTCAACCATGTTTGACGTGGTGTGTCTGATGTATGCTACTGCCGCAAATCCTCCCTCACTAGCATCTACAAAGACATGAAGCTGGCGTTCTGAATAGCATTTCGGACTGTTGGTGACATAGCATCGTGGAATCTTGAGTGTCTCCATGGCAGGTAAGTGTTTTACCCAATTGTCCATTTGGTGAATTCAGCGTCTTCAATTTCTTCGTCCCAATCGATCTTCGTACGCCATATATCCTGTAGGAGCACTTTAACATATAACAGGAAGTGAGCTATGAGACCTAATGGATCGAATATGGTCATTAATATGCGTAGCACTTCGCGTTTAGTAGGGCGTCGTCCACCAAAAAGAATTTCACCTTGGCTTATGCTGGTAGTTAGCTTATACGTGAAGCAGTCGGATGAAGTACACCACCACATACCTAATACCTTTTCAGTAGGTAGTTCTATTTCGACGTTAAGATCTTTGGTGGTATGTTCACATTTTAGCTCCTTGAGAACTGATGGTGAGTTCGAAATCCAGTTCCTGATTAGGAAACCCCCTTGCAGATGAACAAATTTAATTTCTTTGGCCAACTGAATCGCTTCTTCCTCCGTTGCTACGCTGTCCATAAGGTCGTCGACGTAATGATTTTCTTTGATGGACCGTACCGCTCGTGGAAATCTTTGGATGAACTCTTCAGCATTTTTATTTTTTATAAATTGTGCACAGCACGGCGAGCATGTTGCTCCGAAGGTCATCACATTCATGACATATACATCCGGTTCGTGCTCGTCACTTTTGCTCCACAGGAATCTTTGGAAGTTGCGATCTTCTTTTCGAATTCGAACTTGGTGAAACATTTCCATGATGTCGCCACAAATTGCGATAAGGTTTTCTCTGGACTTGTATATGACAGATGTTAACGAGGTCAGTTGGTCTGGTCCCTTTAAGAGCATTGAATTTAGTGACACACTTCGGACAGTGGCAGCTGCATCCCACACGATTCTCAATTTTCCTGGTTTATTTGGGTTTCGGACCGGGAAAATTGGAAGATACCACGAACGGTGGTTTTTAACAGGTATTTCACTAGCGGAAAGCTTTCTAGCATAGCCTTTGGAAACATATTCTTCAATTTTGTTGTTGAGCGTTTCAGCTAAAGATGGTTCTTTTCTCATTCTTTTATGAAGACATGCTAATCTGCGTTTGGCCATATGTAAGCTGTCTGGTAGTTGAACATGGTCAGATTTCCATAAGAGTGCAGTCTCGAAGTGCCCATCCTTTCGAATCGTATGGGTGTTTAACAGGTCCAGTGCTCGTTGGTCTTCAGTTGAAAGTAAAACCTTATCAGAAGGCGAAGCTCCAAATTTTTCATCGCATATGTAATCCTTCACCAGCCGTTGTAGCTCTTCGTGATTGCATTCACAACTATGGAATCCATGGTGTTCGTGGTGGCATCCGTTAGTAGAAGTCGGTTCATCGTGATAGCAACCGTGAGCGATCCACCCTAGCCGCGTTTTGGTTGCTATTGGTTCCTCTGGTCCTCCTTCTTTACATCGCAGGGATATACTTATTTTTGCGTTGTTTAATCCTATGAGCAATCGTGGAAAGGCACGCTCGTATGACTGAATTGGTAGTCCTTTAAGGTAGCTGTAGCTCTGTTGCAATTGGTTGAAGCGTATTGTTTGTGCTGGCAGCTGTAGGTTTTCGACCGTGTGTACGTCTGCTAATCTATACCGTTCCGCATTTGAGTGTGTACCTGAGATGTGTATGGAAAATATTTGAGAAGTATTCTCGTATCGCTGAGCGTTCCCGGTCCACTTTAGACATAGTGGCTGTGGAGTTCCCTTCACGTTGAGCTGTCTAGCTATCTCCTCGTCCATCAATGATAGAGATGAACCATCGTCTAAGAAGGCGAAGGTTCTGAGCTGGACGTCTTTGTTGTAAAGAACTACAGGCACGATGCGGAATAGAGTTGGCTTCGAAACGTAGCTGTGAGTATTGCAGTATGCTTGGCTGTGAAGGAGAACTCGGCCAGTCGTGGATATTTGTTTTTCATTGTTATGCAACAGTGTATGATGTTTCAACGAGCATCCATTTTTTCCACAAACGGACGATGAGCGGCAACTCCTGTTATTGTGTTTACCCAAACACCTGCTGCATAATTGATACTCTCTCACGGCTGACCATTTCGAAGTGCGGCTGAGATGTTGAAATTCGATACAATTGGCTACCGACCCGCAATCTTTTTGGCATATGCAGCACTTATGTGTCATAGACGGATGTTCAATCGAATGAACATTCGCATAACCGTGTTGTGCTTTGGCAAATCCTTTCTCATGTTTGGCAGACTGTCTATGTTCCGAGGTGGAAGACACAACGTCTGGTATGATAACACTGTTGGCAGCTTCGGCCAGTTGGTATATCCATGTGCTAAAGTGAGAAAGGTTGCATTCCGGTAGAGCACGCTTGTATTTGGCCCAATCAAGACGAATTGCGGGTGGCAGTTTATGTACGAGCCGATGTAGCATGCTTGCATTGTTGAGGTGGGCCATCAACCCACTAGCCTCTATAGTCGCGCAGAGATTCTGAACTACTAGAGCAAAACTTACGATGGTTTCGAGTTTGTCGGCCTTTGGTGCTGGAGTGGACTGAATCTTCTGAGAAAGAGTGCTGATTATAAGCTCTGGGTCTCCATACAACATCTTCAGTGTTGCTATGACTCGGTGTACACAATTTGGTTGTACTAGAAGGCTTCGAACGGCGTCTAAAGCTTTGCCCTTTAATGCCTTTTGCAACCTCACCATATTCTCTTCTGGCGTAAATGCACAGAGCTCGGTACTTCTATAAAAGTTGGAGATGAACAGTGGCCATTCGTCGGGGCTTCCACCAAAACATTGCAAATCTCTCGATACCAATTGTCGCACTGCTATGTTAGCTCTCGATAGACTATGGATCGGTAACATAGACGAAGGTGGACAGGGCGTCCGCACCATAGGAAGATGTTCGTGTTGCGGCTGAAAATCTACAAATGTCTGCGTTTGTTGAGATTGTGATGGAAGCGTAACGGGTGGTGGTTGTTGACTTATACCGTTCAGAGGAATTGTGTGCAAATTATTAATTGGCCATATTGGTTGGGTATGTGACGATTGTTTCATCTGATGTTGTTGCTGTTGTTGTTGAAAGGCGTTGAACGGGAGTTGTTGCTGCACTGCGTTTATAGAGCTTCTTTTATTTTGTTGTATAAATTTTTCTTGTTTTTGTAGACTCTGTACACCGGACGTCACACCAATCCAAGTCATGTCACCGCTCGTAGGTACTGGTTCGGATGTAGGTACATTGATGGTTGTTGAGAGTAGACGGCCCTTAGACTGTTGGCTTCCAAGCCAATGCTTCACTTTGGTATTTGAATTAGACAGATCATCATCAGTCTCTGACGTGCTTTCCTCTAGCTGGCTCAGGATCTGGTATTTTTTTGAAGGTACTCGCGATCCCTTTTTGCCTTAAGTTCGCTTTCCTCTTTTCCTCGATTTATCTCCATGAGCCTCTCTTCCTCCAGCATACGCAACTCCATTTCAACATGTTTCGATGACGCTGCTTTGGATGCTCTCGAACTACCGAGTCTATTAGTGTGTAGATAACCATAGGCATTAGATGTTTCAATGTTGTTTGTGTACCTAGGAAGTTCATTTTGGGGGTTAGTATTATAATTGTCGATTATTTTGGCTCGACTCGACGCAGAAGATACCATAACCCTGGACACAGTAGCTGGATTAGGAAAGGCCGTGGAGTTTAAGGCTACGTAAGACATAGCAGCAGTGACAACATCTACCGTGCCAGTAGGAGCACCACAGGTAGCAGTTGTGTTGATGGTACCTCCTACTGTATCACTAGAAGTATGGCCACTGTGCTGTGTTGCAGGCGAGGTGTTTATGCAGGTGGTCTGACGTAAACCAGAGTGGCTAGCAACATCAGCGACAGAATTGTTGTAGCTTGCAGATGGTGCCACGGGTATAGGGTTAGCATTTAGAAACTGGTTAGTGTAAGATGACGAAGTGGTATGCTCATCGATAGTGGAACAGTGCTGGAACGATGAAGCGGTATTTGGGGCTATATTGAGTGCGATATTTGGCACATTATTTGACACAGTTGTTAGTGTAGTGTGCTGCGCAGTATTTGGCACTGTAGTTAGTGCAGTATTTTGCGCATTATTTGGCACAATATTTTGCGCGACGTGCGGCACATTATTTGTTGCAATGTTTGACGCAGTAAAAAAAACAGTACTTGACGTGTTAGGGGCTTTATTATTTTGGTCAAAGGCAACAGTTGTTCGTCCAGCAGACGCAGGGGCAAAATCTGAATTTAAAGGCAAAGGAATACTCTTACCTGGTGTGCACTTGGTACAAATCCAATTATGGTACTGGATAGAACTATCCACTTTGGCGCAGGTGTAATGACTCCACTCACCACAGTTGTCGCATTGGACCATATCTTCTATGGAGTCCGGTTCTTCGCATGACATACAATTGAATTCCTCTTGTGAAGTCAATGATCGGGGCGTTCTCTTGGACTTAGATGACGGCTGGTCCTTTTTAGGCGGCATCTTGTGTGGTGTTAGATGTGGCGGAAACAATATTGTTGCAGAATATTGTTAAAAATTGTTGGTACAAATTGGTACCAACAAGCAAAACTTGTTGCAACTCCCACGATGGTAAAGAAAATCAGACCAAGTATGGTGGATGAGTTTTAACCTTTATTCAATATAGGTTAATTATAATAATTCATTTAGTTTTAATATAATTTTTACTTACAATAGTTTTAGCTTTTAGTATTTTTAAGTTTACAATGGTTTCCTTAGTTTCAAATTGAGTTTTAATTGAGTTTCAAATTACTTTTAATTGCAAATTCTTACTAGACAAAGAAAAGATGACAGAATAAATATAAAAGATGGCTTCTAATTTCAGGCAGCTTCTATCGAGTGTCGATCATTGCAAATAAATATGGCGGCCGTTAAGGATTTAGTGCTGTGGAAGTACCTACCTTAGCACTAGGTCGTAGCGTTGCCAACAACTTCTTTTATTATATTTATGAAATCTTCTTCTTTAAACTCTTTACGCGTGAATCTAACTCTTCTTTTTCCAACATGTGGGTAAATAATTTCTTGATGATCATGTTCGTTGATTTCAAGGATTATTTGTCTGTTAAAGAAATTAACAGCTTTTTCACTAATAGGAATTAAATTCGAATTATCTGACTCAGCACTATGTTGAGTTGCTAGATCGTCTTCCTCTAAAACGTTTATTTTTACTCTAGATAGAGCGTCGGCAACTTTATTTTCTTTGCCCTGTATATATTCTATCTTGAAGTCGTATTCTTCAAGCTTAATTTTCCATCTTTGAAGCTTGCTGTTGGGTTCCTTCAAAGTAGATAGCCACACCAAAGGTCTGTGGTCGGTTTTCACTGTAAATTTTCTTCCATACAAATAATGTCGGAATTGTGTTGTTGCCCATACTATGGCCAGTAATTCCTTCTCTATAGTGGAATAGTTACATTCATGTTTGTTCAATGTTCTTGAAGCAAAACACAATGGTCCATGCGTTTGACTTAAAACCGCACCGATCGCGAAATTAGACGCGTCCGTCGTTAGAACGAATTCTTTGTTGAAGTCTGGATGTCTGTTTATTAGATCATCTGACATAATTTTTTTCAGTTTATAGAATGACTCTTTGTATTCTTTATTTTCAATGTTTATTTTAGCATCTTTTTTAAGACATAAGGTCATTGGTTTAATTATAGCCGCATAGTCAGAAATGAATTTTCTATAGTAGCCAGTTAGTCCGAGAAAAGACTGAATTTCTTTTACGCTCTTTGGAATGGGGAATTTTTTAATTGTTTCAATTTTTTTAGGGTTAGGTTTGACACCGTGTTGTGCTATTATATGTCCCAAGAATTCGGTTTCTTTGCGTAAGAACTCAGATTTGTTTAGAGATACCTTCAGATTTGCGTTCTTAAGTGTTCTCAAAATACTATGGAGCGAATCCATGTGTTCCTGCAGGCTAGCTGAGAATATGATGATATCATCGAGATAAACATAACATATTTTCCCTATGTATTCTTTTAGGACTTCATTCATGAGTCTCTGAAAGGTTGCAGGTGCATTCTTTAAACCGAATGGCATCCGCACGAACTCATAATGACCCGTTAGAGTAGAGAAGGCTGTTTTTTCTCTATCCTTCTTTTCAACTTCAATTTGGTAAAAACCTTTTGTCAGGTCTAGTGTCGAAAAATAGTTACAATGACCTAATTTATCTAGTATTGACTCAATGTTAGGTATAGGGTATTTATCTTCTTTTGTAGTAAGATTTAATTTCCTATAGTCAATAACAATTCTCCATTCTTTATTTCCAGTGTGATCCTCTTTTTTAGGTACCACCCAGATGGGAGCATTATAAGGTGAACTTGAAGGTTGAATGACCTTCTGATCGAGCATCTCTGTGATTTGCCGATCTACTTCTTTTTTGTGAATTTCCGGGTATCGGTAAATTCTTGTATATATGGGTGAATCATGTTCCGTAGGAATGTTGTGTTTAACGTGGTTTGTAAATGACAAATCATCACCCTTTTTATAAAACGCATTTTTATTTTCTTTTATTAATTTTAATAATTTAAATTTTTCTTCCGTGTTTAAATGATCTGTTCTTAGGTCTTTTTCAATATTATCATCAAGAATAGTATTTTCCGGAAGCATATTATTGAAATAATTAATGGTTTCATCATACTCAAGTTCTTCGTCTAAGCTGAAGAACAGAGGTATTATTTCACCATTTAGTGTCATACTCTTATTTAAGTATTTTATTTCGGCATTATTTGGAATTAAAATATTGTTGCCTATAATTCCGTTAAAATTTTTATTAAAATTATGAACTTGAAATGCACATTCTTCTTTTACTGGAAGAGCAAATTTTCCTTTCGGTATTATTATGTCTTTTGTTATTTTTATAGGGCTACCTGCGGTTTGTATTATTAAAGGTTTTTTTCTATTTATAATATATTGCTGAGGAGCGTCTTCTTCTCTTAGAAGGCTATTGGTTGCTCCGGTATCTATCAAAAGCTTAATAAATTTACCATTTTTCCCTAGCTTAATATAGGGTAATCTGGGGTTTCCGAGGCTGTAGGCCGAAAATTTGCATCAGACCCAGTTTCATCGTTGTATTGTTCCACATAGTTAGTGGCTTTCGGGGCTCTCCTAAGTTGAGAGGAAGTCGGATCTTGTTCCATAGGTTCGAATCTTTGTGGAAATTGCCGATAATTATGGGGATTGTAATTATTATTTTGATAATTATTATTTTTTGGAATGTATGGCTTTGGGTGCCAATTTTGATGATTTTTGTTTTGGGGATCATCTCTAAAAGGATTGTTAGGATTTTTAAAATTTTTATGTGGGTTTTGGTTTTGTTTGTTTATTTTGTCTGAGTATTTATTTTTTTGTTTATCGTCAAAATTATTTTCTGATTTCCCTAAAAATCCTGCACTACTTAACTCGTGTAAAGCTAATTCTATTGTGCTTGGCTTGATTGAATATAAGATTGTTCGCATGTGGATTGGCAATCTTTCTTTAAAAATTTTTAACGCGGTTTCCGTGTTTCTTGGAATGTCTAAAATATTATTTTCTTGTAAACATTTTTGATTTAATAATGACAGCGATTTTTGTATGTAATTGTAAAATTTTATTACATCGCCGCGGTATTGCGCTGACCTAAGCTCTTCGTATAATTGATCACTGCTTCTGAAGCCACCAAAATTTTCTACTAGCATGTTTTTTATATCAGACCACTTAGTGAGGTGCGTATGTATTTCAATCGCTAATCTAGCTCTACCAATGAATTTTAATTTTAAAAGATTTATACACATTTTTTGACCTTGCTCGTCATATGTTAATAATGTTGGAATAATATCATCAACATTTTGAACAAAAATAGCTAAATCTTCAGTTCTTCCATCAAATTTTTCTAACTTTTCGATATAATGTATAGGATTAATTTCTAGGTTTCTTAATGCTACATTACCATTTGCTGCAGGTTGAGGTGCTGCTGCTGCTGCTGCTTGTTGCTGCATCCTTGTTGCCATTATTTCCATTTGTTGTTGTTGTTGTTGCAACTGTTCCTGTAGTTGAAGATTTTGTTGTTGTAAAGCTGCAATTTGTGCTGGGTCCATGATGTTTGATTTAGCTCTAATATTGTCAAATATAATTGATCGTCTTAAATGTTTTTCACTTTGAGCTTTTTTCGAATCCTTTTTGATTCGATTGAAAATATTTTTCATCTATTTCAGATAACTCTTTATTTTTTTTGTTTTGTCACTATTTTTTTTTTCTCTTCTTCCTCAAATTATCCTTCCTCTACGGAATTTGAAACATTTATCATATGCACTGATATTGGTTTCGGATAATTTTCACAAAATTAATTTTTCGTATTCGTCGAAAAATAATTTTTTTTTTTTCACTGCACTTATTAATTTTTGATGAATGTCATCGATATTCGTTCGATCATTCACTTATGATTATTTTGTGCCACGTTTGTTGATTAAAAAAAAATTTCAAATGCACTCATTTAGTTTAAGTGAACTATCACTGAATTATTATTAAAGGGAAAGGGGCTTTTACTGATTTGCTTTCAGTGCACTTTTTCTTCACTTTAAATTGTTCAGAGTTCAAAATTCCGATATGCGTTCGGATTGAACTTATAGTTGCACTATTCACTTTTTGAGATTTTTATTATTATTTTTTTTTTCTACGCGTTGCAGTTGCACGTATTTTCGTTTCGCGGATACTATATTAAATTAGTATCCTACCGACTGCGCCAATTAAATTTGAGTTTTAGAATTTTTATAAAAAAATATTACTTCCTATTCTCATCAAGAGAATAGGGCAACCGAAAATGAAACACAAATTTATTTGTATGATATTAAATACTTTATTTGAGCTTCAGATCCCTTACCACTGGTGGGGGGAAATCTTCGGCTATACGTTGTTGATGTATCTTTAAAACTAAACTAGAATGAGATCTTGAGATCCCTTTTATATCATAATTATGCTAACGCATCAAATCTTTGTTTGACTGCGGATGATACAATGATTCAATGTTGTGAAATACTTTGGTATCCATTTGATACTCATGCACAAGCTGCTGAAGGCAAGAAAGTGTTGATATGGAATTTATGTCTTTTTGGTCGCTTTATTTGTTTACATTTGATATACATTGTATACTCTTACAAAGTTGCTGAAGGCAAAAGTGTTGACTATAATATTTAATGTTCTTTCTGATCATTGTATCATTAATTGGTTTTCTTATTTTTGGTTTGTTTACATTTGATTGAAATCAAAGTCAAGTTTTTGTTTCTGTGTATCTTTAATAAGAATATTTGATATATGTGAGGGCGCACAAGTGAGCTTGGATATAACATGTATATATATTATTTCTTATAAAACGGCACAACTTTTCGGAGAAATCCACACTTGTAAATTTTGAGCAAAAAAAAAAATAACGGTACTTTGGTGTAATTTTTTTTATTTATCGTAATTTGATTGTTTTTATTAAAAAGATCATATATTTAGTTGTTAATTTACATTTAAATAAAATAACTATGTGCTTTAGTGTTATCTGAAGAATTTTGGTTTTCTTTATGGGAAATAATCCATAGTCGATGGAGGATTAAATATCCTTTCGAGTGATTATTGGTGGCAGGCAGGATATGGGAGTCCTGGGGTGGAATCGCGTAAGATGATAGTTGATTGTCACATTTTTGATCATCACTTGTGATAAAATAGATTTTTCCTTCTGCCTAAGGTGATCACATCCATCAATTCAACTCAATTCAACTTTGATTTGTCAGTGACATTTGTGAAAAACATTGTTGCCGTAGTCATATTTTCAAGTAAATTCATTGAAATTCTTAATTTTTTAGTGAATAAATGCAATAATTCTAAATTTAACCATTTATTTCGATTGTTGTATACTCATATGGTAAAAGAAATATTGTTTTTGATGATTTGGTGACTAAAATTGAAAAAACGTTGAAAGTTTTATAATGTTTTATATGCGTCTGGTAACTCTAGTCACATTGCCACAAAAATAAAAAGAAAACGTCAATTTCATGAGAAGATGACTATCACAATATTTTGGTGATTGGTTTTTAGCTATCACTGTGATGATCACCTTACGCAGACAGAAAGTGTAGATTTTGACTGTCACTTATCACAAATCACCTTAGCCGATTCCACCCCTGGGCATCTGAGGGATGAAAAAAATGGGAATAAGATGAAGATGTCATATTTCAAGCTTTGTGGCTGTGGATACATTTGATGGCAGAGCATAAACAATACTTTGTGATTTTTTATAATACTTGTGTGTGGCTATAGTCGCTGTTGATGCGATTTAGTTACACAACAAAGTATTGAGGTCAGATATGATTAAGAAACTGATCGTTTCTTTTATGAAACTTGTGTGCATTTATATTTATGTGATGATTGAAACCAATCGTTTGTTTTAGTTTGGGTTTTTAAGCGGATGCTCATTTGTTTACCCTTTAATGCTTTTTAGCGGATGTCTGACGATTGTTATATTTTATGATGATGTTAATAATTATATATACATATATATTAATAATGCTTGAACGGATGTTAGGAATTTGATGACAAAGTGTGGATAAGGGTGATATTTATGTGTGAAAGGTGAGTATGGAAATCAGGACCTTATAATAAAAAAAATATTATTATTTTTTTTGATTTCATTGTAATACATAAATAAACGATTTGATTAATTATTTAAAATTTACAAAAATAAGATTTGTTTGTGAGAGTAGTTAAATTTACAATTTTACAATTTCGTAGTTATCTATTTTCTTCTTCCGCTTCCACATTATTTTCTTCAATGTTTTTATGATGCATAATTTTGCATTTGATAAATTTCTTATAAACTAAATAGGAAATAGTTATGTATTGTTACAAGAGTTGTTAGCACGATCAATATATAATAGTTACAAACATTTTCAGAAACAACATTTTCTTGGTTATAGTTTTTAATTATTTCGCTTATTTTTTCAATTTCATCAAAATGAAAACTTGGTTTTAAATTAAAAGTATCAATTGACATTGGGATTTTAAAATTAGATTCCAATACAATTTCGAAAAAATAATATAATTCTTGTGTTTTACATTTGTTTGTTTTAGCATAACAATTTGGATTTAATTTGAGAATTCCACTGTTATGAATTTTTACAAAATATTTTGAGTATACTTTACATATAAGGTTAGTTGCTTCTGGGACAGCATAGTACCAGGTTTTATAATTGATTAACTTTCAGATTTCATTATTTAATTTAAAAATTTTTATGACGCATTCATTTTTATAGAATACTCCCAGGTGTGAATTCATTACACAATCTTTATTTATATTATTATAAATTGGAAATTTCGGTTTAAAAATAGTATTTTGTTTTGTTTTTATACAATCGGAAAGATCAGCATCATGAAGTTTTATATATTCATTATTACTGTTTGAAGCAGTAAGATTGAATTGAGTTTGTACAAAGAAAAAAGTATTATTTTGATAAAGAGCCGCAATTGGTATCGTTTTATACAATTTAAATTCTTTTGATATTAAATGTGGAAAGTTTAGGTTTTCATAACGTAAATAGGATAAATTTAAGCGATTTCTATTAGATCCGGCATATTTTGAACTGAAGGTTTAAATGGTAATTTTGCATTTGCAATGCCTTGCGTTTCAGTTTCTCTCAACGCACTTAAAAATATTTCTGAGAATAAAATATGGTTGCTTAGTTTATTTTCTTATGCTTTTAAAATTATATCAAACATTTCTGTTTCTTTTTCTTTTATCACAAATATTTCATTCATTATAAAATTTTCCATTTCCGTAAAAACAAACATTACATCTTACTTTTCTTGTCAACTTTCGGCCTGGATGGTCGCAGCTATACTCTTGGATTTTGGCTTTATCGAGATTTTTATCATTTTAGTAATAAACTAAAACACTAAATAACCAAGCTGGTTGCATCAATGCCGTTCTCAAAGAACCCTATCGTTGAGTGGAATCAAATGATCGTATTGATTAATCCATCTCCATCAACATCCGAACGATATAGGCCGAAGATAAAATAACAAACCAAATAAGCCTTTCATTATATGGGTAAGAACTAAGACCAAAGCCATTTCTCGCATGGTGTCCAAAAACTTCATCGGTGCCAGTGGAGTGGTAACCTCATCCGAACCGTTTTTGCAACCAGACGCCGATGACAAGAAAACAAAGTCCATGCTCTGTGAGATCAGCAGCATTGACAATAAGAAAGCTCCTTCCTAGACGAGAAAAGTTCATGCTTGCACCCCCCCCTCCGAGAGAACAGCTTCATCGTAGACCAAGTCCAACCAAATAAACATAAACATCCGTTGTCCCCACAATTTCGGCGAGCACTCATCCCGCATGCTTAAGCGTTCAAGCATTGACCAACCGACGTGTAACTGTAGTCACATGTGTTTCAAACGTTTAAATCTCGAGCTTCATATATCTTAAATCTAAATATAAATAGTTTCATAGTGAAGTCTAGCAAGTCATGAGTTCAAACCTCTAAAAATATCCATCGGAAAATCATGATAATGGCAAATTATGATTTAACATAATAAAGAATAAAAAGTTGAATAAAAATATTTGTATATAAAATTAGAAAAAAAAGAAAAAAAAATATTGGTAAATCCTAAATATATAATCTTAATTAAAAAAAAAATAAGAAAATAGTGTAAGTGAAAAAAAAAGATATACCAAGATTACCTACTATACATTATCTACATTAAATTTACCTACTCCATATCATGAACGAGATCAATGGCTATGTGCGCACATCGTTGGATGCATCTTCATAATCATCGATATCATAATGTGAGTATTTTTTATATTATACTTATTTATTTAATTTTTTTTTCTTGAGTATCTGGTATATATTTTTTAATATATCTTATACTATAGCATAATAAATTATTAATTTGAATTGCATCGAAAACATATTATTTTTGTTTGTTTTCCTTTCTCTCACATATTTGTATAATTTGCTTTCGAAACAAAAATTAAAACCAAACAATCTTAAGCTGTTATTAATTTAATAATTATAGTGATAAAAAAATAGATATAAATCTGCTCTCTTCAAGAGAAAATTTTTCACATATATAAAACATTTTAATTGTACGTTCATACACATAAAAAAGAAAATAACTTTTAAGTGTTGGAGTTACAAATACTTTGATGAACTCTCAAATTATAGTAGTTTTCCCTTGAGTACTAGAACTAGTGGAGAATTTAGTATTGTTATAAAAATATGAAAAAGATTAGTGGGCTATAGGTCTTTTTCATATTGATGAACACAAAGGTCACTTAAAACAATAATTTAGTATTGTTATAACTTTCTCTTTAATAGAGGTAAATTAATCTTTCTGACCGTTGAACATGACGATCAGCGGTTTGGAATTTTCCAATAAGTACCTACATATAGCAAATTTCATTGACTTTTAGATATTATTATTTTCTCTTTTTGGTGTAGATTTGCTTGTAAGGGAATTCTTTTTCTTTGAGGCAAATTAAGTTTGAATTATCAGCCTTACAGAAATACTTTAGTTATAGTTTATTAAATATTAAATGAATCTTTTATATATATTTTTATTTTATAATTTTGAAAATAATTTTGATGAATTCCTCTTGCTGCAAATTAAATACCTCTGTTTATATTTATTGAGTTGAAATGATGAACCATTTGAAAACTTAAAGGGGAAGTTGAAATGATGAATTGATGGATACCTGAGAGAAGGAGATAACACCTTCATTGAAGGGCTGCATAATAACATAAAGGCAAATGCAGTGAGGAGGTAAGAGCTTGCTGTTACTATTGGATAAGGGCTGCCAAAGAGCCTTATTGCTATCACGACTTCCACCCATCGTGATCTGTGGATGTGACTGATCTTTCTTTTCTATATTTAGTTATTGTGTTTTGGTAGGTTTTTTTTTTTTGACTCGATTTATTTTCTTATAAAGTGACCAGCAGCAAGATCCCCCCCCCCCCCAACCTCGAGCTTAAGCCGTGCGTCAACAAGCGTGCCACCTGCTGCATAAAAAAGGGATTCATCAACCCAACCCCTACATTTACAAACTTGAGCGTGTGCCTTTGCTCAATTTTGGGATCTGCTTTAAAATGCACAGGAAAACCAATACATAAAGAAACGGCGGCTTTTCAGTAGAAATTCAGCGAACACTTCCGGTCGAGCATCTAGGTATATTCAATCTATGCCCCAAACCAACGCGACACCGCGACAGCGACAGGGGAAATTTTAGTTACACAGCGGCATATGAGAGTGTCCACACCAACGCGACAGTGTCGCCACGACCAGTGTCGGTCGACAGCGTTCTTGTCACTGTCGCGGTTAGTAGATCTTTTTGAAATTAGACAAAATGAGTCTTAAAAATGACTATTTGGGATAAATAAACGATATAAATCATAAAAAAAGGTAAATCATGTGATTAATAGAAATTGAGTTGAAAAAAAAGTTGATATTGCATGGAACTTTCGCACTGTCGCTGTCGCGTTGGTGTGGGCATACTTGCGTTTCCTCTATCGCGGTATCGCGTTTGTTTGGGGAATCCCTTAAACGAAGACGGTTATGCAAGACAACAGCCAGTCTATATTCAAAGTCTTTTGCAAATACCACAGAGCTTGGGTTATCTTTTAAATTGACTATGATATTTTTTATTTGCTCAAAATATTTTGCGTAGTATGACAACAATGTATGTGAAAATGATGTGAAAGAAAAGAGGCAAAAGTGAACAAAATTCTATCCCTGCGAATTACCCTGCAATGAGAGAGTATGTTCAGATCAAATGTTGATTAAGATTGAATCAACGTTAGCTAATATAGTTCTAGTTTAGCCGAGTACATGGTCTACATAATGGACTTCTTCGAAATAATGAAACAGCAAAGTAGTTCCGAATAAACAAGAAGCTTCACAGATGACTGATTCTAAAGTTCGCGCAAAGAAACAAGGACAACGATTGTCACATCTGACCGGAGAACGAGACACTCTCTTGATCTAAAAAATATGTATTTAATTGAATTAAACAAATAAAACTTTTAAGTTTAAAAATATTTTCGTCTTATTATATAAAATTATTAATAATTTTCACAACATTTAACATATAACATATGTTGTGCAATTTTTTATTTTTTCTTCGAGAAGCACGATTCTCGAAAGGGGATCTTACCTTTTTTTATGTGTCTGTTTTTAGTGTGTGTTCTTATTAAAGTCGTTTGTTTTGTTAGTTTGTTTCTTTTATTAATTAACTAAAATTTTCTTATACACTACTATACACTATTAGAATTGTTCAATTATTCAAAAGAGTTCGATCTTAGTATAGTACGAAATAGCAAAGTTTATGTTGTTAGTTTGATTCTTTTATTAATTAACTACAATTTTCTTATACACTATTATACATATATATTATTATATATTATTCAATTATTCCAAAGAGTACCTTAGTATAGTACGAAATAGCAAAGAAATAGTAGAGAACCGTCCATCGTCAGAAACCAGAGTGTCTCATCTCCTCGTCAACCGACTCGAAAAAACCAAAAGGAAAATCATGCTGCATCAGCAAAAGTGAGTGTAGCTGCGATTCTGATATTTGGGATCAATGCACGTTTAATGGGGTTTAAAAGTATGAACTGGAAAGGAAGTGCATTGATTGTTGGATATAGAAAAATGAAAATGATGATCTGGGAATTTGGATTTTGTTTCAATGGGACAGGCAATGAAATTGTAGAAGTTTAATTTACTGGGAAAAAGAATGGGTTTGAGTGGAGCGATCGTTGATTGTGTGGTTAACGGCTTTGGAGTTGAATGGAATTTTTGTAGGTAATTAAAAGGAAATGATGATGTGGGAATTCTAAGTGGGTCGGATATTGGTCAATCAAATCAAAAGGAAATGATGACTGTTTGAATTTGAATGGATTGAATTGGAATGGGGTAAGGGAAGATGATAAGGAAATGTTGTGAAGTACGCACATTAAAACACCTCCCTAAGAACGAAACTTGTACCTTGGAGTGATGCGAGTTTCGGCTTTGCTGTGAGAAGATGTAATTGGGGTTGAGATAGATTTGATGGAGCTTAACGTGGTTTTGGTATTGTTTCGGTTTGTACCGATGTTACTGAGGTTGAATCAACTTTTATTTCTGGCATTGGTAATAATTCAGTTTCTTTTTATTGTGTACAGAGTTCTTCCTCATATTCCGCTTTAGCAATATTATTATAACTATAAATACGGCGAAAAGCATTAAAAGGAACAACAATATTGTAGTGTTTTTATTTTCACTATCGGTACTCGAATATACAAATATACAAACTGGGAATTTTGTAGTTTGTCTATATTCTTACTTATAGAATTAAGGTCATCAATCTGATTATGTATATTAAAAGACTTTGTAGCATAGCTGGGAATTTTCTCAAATAGTGGTGGTATTATACTAAACGAAAGATAGGGATTTCATGAAATAAAAATAAGATTAGTTTTTGTTTCGAAATTTGTTTGAAGCTTAAGGATTGATATCTTGTATTTGCGATACAGTTTGGTTCTGTTTTATTTGAGAGTTAAGATTTTGACATTTAATCATAAGATTTTCTGGATTTGGGGAAACGAAAATCCAGAAATTGGAGTCTGCTAGCTGTAAGAAAATCGGGCGATATATTTGCATTAACTGAATATTGAAATTACTGATTTCACTTGGAAGAATGGAAAGTAAATTCAGTTCGCAGGCATTGCTTGATGATGTGAAAAAGATTGGTGCGTTTCTTTCGCAAAGATAATTATTTTTTGTAGTTGCTTGACATTTGTTTAAGTCATGTTAGAGAAAATAAGATTGTTTTTATGAGTCTACGATAAGAAAAGGTTTTTCGGGTATTATAATTGCATAGGTTTTTTTTCGATGAGATAAGGTATACTAGTCATTTTATAAACGTTGTAGTTTTTGGAAGAACTAAGTAAAAATCTTAATACAAAATTAATTTAGTTGTCAATGTAGTAAACATGAGTTTCTAAGACATTAAAAAGTGTGTCTATATATTGCTCTTGTATAGGAAGTGGTAAACGATTTTCTTCTGGAAGGAGTAATTGTATCTTTTTAATTTCTTCGTGAGTTTAGAACGATCAATAAGATATGGGTGGAGTTTTCCATGGGCTGCGGAGTAAATAGCGTCAAGGAGGTGATCTTTGGTTGAATAGTAGTATTCTGATAGAGTTGCACATCGTAAAAAGTTCGTTTATGTGAATAAAGGTTTTATTTATCATGTTGTTACTATTTGAGTTTTTGCTTATTTGGTTCATGATTTTACTGGTTTCTTCAATTTTTTCTTCTTTTTTAATAATTTATCGTTTGTAAGGTTTAATTGATGGATGATATTTTTTGATATTGAAATTTGTTTTTCGTTTAATTGGGATTCATAATGTTGTTGTTGGTTAAGTTTATTTATATGACGAGAGAAATGCCAAATAATTGCTTTGATATAGAACCAGTAGCGTTTATTAATCCTCTTTTTTGTATTCAAGGTTTAATGGTGGTTCCTAAGTATTTGTTTATAATTTGGTCCTGCGATTTAATTCGATCAAGGACTATAGTAGAAGGATTTGTAGGGGATTCGTATTGGGATAAGTGTTCGTTAGATGAAAGAAGTTGTTTGCAAGAGTATAACATTTTTTTCATAGGTCAGCAAGATAGAATTGTATTGAAGGTTGAAATTGGTCAGGTTAGTATATATGAGTAAGTTCCAATGGTTAGGGTAAAGCTTAAGGTTATCAACGTGTTCATAGTACATTCCCGTCTTATTTTTCAAGTCGACGATTTCATATGGTTGCTCGTTGATCATCATTGGGTTATTCAGGATTATTTTAAAGATGAGGATTACAATTATATTATATCTCGATTTCTGGAAAGAATATTGAGATTGAAGATTTTAATTCACTTGAAAAAATTTTAAGTCTTTTATTGTGGACTTTAACTATTTTATTATTAATTTTAATTTGGGAGTTTACTCCTGACTTGGATAAGATTTGGTAAGGTCCTGACCAAAGAGGAAGAAGCTTTTTGGTTTTATTTTTTTGGATTACTTTTATTTTTGAGTAGAACAAGCGTTCCTATCTGAAAGTCTCCAGGATTTTGTTTTTTATCATCATAAGTTTTGAAGATTCCTTGCTCTTGAGAAGTTTGTCTCTAGCGTTTTGGTGGTAATGTTGAAGCCTTGACTAGAAGGAAGTTCAATTTGTCTACCGTACATAAGTTCGAATGGAGTGTATGACGTTGAAGTGTTAGGAGTTGTAGTATGGACGAAAACGGCATATTTAATCCAGTAATCCCACTCATCTAGATTTATTGATAAAACAATGGAGATCAACGAAGTTTCTGTGGTTTCTTTCGCAAGATCCATTTGGTTTTGGTCGGTATGCAGTAGTTTGGAGGTAAGTAATTTTAACAAGTTTGCATAAATTTTTTAATGTATCGCTTAGGAAATGTTGGCCTTTGGTCTGACAACACGCATTGGGGTGTGCCATATCGAAATATTATTTCTTTGACGAATGCTTCGGCGATTGTATTTGCCTCTTGATTTGGTAAACTGATGCAATTATCAGTGTATTTCATAAGATCATCGATGAGTGTTAAAAGATATTTATTATAATTATTGGTTATAGGATAAGGGCCAACGATATCAACAGAAATTTTTTCGAAGGGGTATTTGGAAGTAGAAGTTATAACCATAGGTTCCATGGTGTATTTAGTTACTTTGTTTTTCTGACAGAGTTCACAATTTTTAATATAGTTTTTTATATCTTGAAACATATTCTTCCAACTGTGATATAATTTTATACGTTTAAAGGTTCTGTTGACACCACAGCGCCCTCCAATGGGATTTAAGTGGAATTCCTTCAGTATAGTTTTGATTTGTTTTCTGGTAGGTTTTGACTTGTTGAAGGAATAGAAGAAGTGTTGGTACCTGACATCATATTTCTGATTAAAGGTGTGGTATAACGGTTAAAATTGTTATTTAAATAGTTAGAATTTGTATTTGGAGGTGTTATGGAATAATTAGCAGTTGTATTCAAGGCAGATGTGGTACAAGAATTAGTAATTGACGAGTTAGTACAAGGATTTGCATTTGAATTTGAAGACGTAGTACAAGAATTAATAATTGACGAGTTAGTACAAGGATTTGCATTTGAATTTGAAGAAGTTTTTATTGATGGGGTAGAAGACGACGTAGGAGTTGATGACGAAATATTTTCAGAAGGATAAGAAGACGAATTTGTATGTGATCGAAGAGCCATTTTAGCAATTCTGCTTATTAAATCTGCATTTGTATGTTGTTCACCTCTTTTGTGAATGATTTAATATTCAAACTCTTCAAGCTATAGATGATGTCTCATTATTCTAGAATTTATGTCTTTACAATTGTGGATACAAACTAGAGGTTTATGATCCGTATAAAGTCCAAATTTTCTTCCAAACAGATACGGTCGGAATTGTTTGACTGATCAAACGATAGCCAAGAGTTCCTTATCTAGAATAATTCTTTTCACTTTTATCAAGAGTCCGTGAGGCCTAGGAGATAGGAGGGTTGTGACCATTTTCACCTTGAGAAAGAACGCTTCCAATAGCAACATCACTAGCATCCGTTGTCAAAATAAATTTTTTTGTGATATCAGGATATTGAAGAAGGGATGGATTAATAAGTTTTTCTTTTTACCCATGAAAATAATTTGAACAAAGAAGAGTCCAGTCAAAGCAAATATCCTTACGTAAAAGATTAGTAAGAGGTTAATAAATTTTTGCGAAATATTTTATGAAGCACCGATAATAACCTGCAAGACCCAGGAAGCTTTTTATTTGTTTTGTGTTCTTGGGTTGTGCGAAATTTTTTACACATTCGATTTTTTGTGGATCAGGTTTAATACCAGATTCGTTGATCACATGTCCCAAATAGATGAGCTCCGATCGCAAAAATTGACATTTATCGGGTTGTAATTTTAGGTTATGCATTTTAAGACGTTCGAAGATTTCCCTTGATTTTGAATTGTGTTCTTCTAGATTCTTACCATAGACCACAATGTCATCCATATAAACAAAGGTTTTTATACCAGGTTTTTATACCAGTTCATTAACCTTTGGAAGGTGGCTGGAGCACCTTTTAATCCATAAGGCATTCTAATGAATTCATAATGACCAAAAGGAGCAGCGAAAGCGGTTGTTTCTCTATCTTCCGGGCGGACTTCAATTTGATGAAAGCCACTGGCTATATCTAAGGTTGAGAAGAACTCTGAACCACCTAACTGATCCAGAATGTCAGTTACATTAAGTAACGGGTATGCGCCACCAAAAGTTTTGTCGTTGAGGTTGCGAAAATCGACGACGATTCTCCATTTCTTGCTACCATCCTTATCAGGTTTTTTCGGAACAACAATAAGCGGAAAATTCCACGGAATATTCGATGGTTGAATAATATTATCGTCCATCATCTCATGGATTTGTGTATTTACTTCTTGTCGTTGTGCCTCCGGCAACCTGTAGGGTTTTATATATATAGGTGTAGCATCTGGAGTTATGATAGGATGTTGTACAGAAGAGGTATAGGTTAATTTATCTCCTTTTATAAAAAAATAAGTCGCTATACAAGCATTATAAATCTAAAATGGAGTCCTCTTCATTTTTGGTCATGTGGTCGGTCACGACTAGTTCCTGTATAGTTTTAATTCTATCGTCAGAAGCAGGATACTGTTGAATATTCAAAATATTGTAAGAAATACTATATCATCAGTATTAAACTCAAAAGAAGATTCGGAAGAATTAACGACAGATATGTAGGAGATAGAACTATTGGCAGGAGAGATGCTATTACCAATATATAATCTATTCGGAAATTGTTGTGAGAGGCATATGCTGTCCACACTAATTTCCTTGAGAATTGGAACCATGATTTCGGACCTAGGAGGGATAGTGATAAGATTTGAAGGAATTAAGTCATAATATAATTCTTTGAAGACAGTATGAGTATTTTGGTGCCATAATCGATTTGAGCTTTATGATCGTCGAGAAAATTGTTACGTTTGATTCCGTCATTACTTATAGGAACATTTTTATCTACTACATGGAAAGGATAAGAGATTGAAGCATTTTTGGGAAGGTTGATGTTCAAGTACATGACACCTTTAGTATGAATCACTGTATCAGTTATACCAGTTAAAGAATGAATTACGTTCGAGTCGATGAATAGTTAGGTTTTAATGTATCCTTTTTATTCAGGCAAATTTCACTGCCGCCATCGATGAGGAATTTGGAAGGCTGGTCACTGAAAAGCGATTCAGAAGATATTTCTATGGAATCTACCCTGCTTATTTTATTATTAAGATTTATGTGATGGATGTGGCGAAAAGAGATTTAGTTTGCGTCCGAATCCTGCCACTGTTTCCGGCCTCTGAATAGTATTCCTAATGCTTATTTACTGTTGAAGGGGAATTCGAGTTAGTATTATTTTTTTTATTATTTTTTTATTCTCTTTTTCGATATTCATTTATGTGTTGCCCGAGGTTTTTAGAGTAACTACAAGTAATAGTTACTTTTGTAACCTCACTTTTCAAAGAAGGAAGGTGTTCCCTATTTTTCTTTAAGTAGCATTGTTCGATGCTATGCCCGGGTTTCTTACAAAAATTACAAGAGGTAGGATTTCTGGGTTTGAGTGGTGATGAGTTATAGAAACTTTGGTTATTATATGAGAAACCACTTTTCTCTTCTAATACGGCAGCTTCTATAGCCTCCGTCAGAGAAGTGAATCTCGAAGCTTTAATGATGGGGCTTATTCTAGGATTAAGACCTCTCTCAAATGCTTTTAAAGCAGTTTTACTGTTGAGATTAATAATAACGCTAGAACTTTCTGACCCTTCGCTAGCTATGCAAGCATCGTTCAGATTTGCTAATGTTTGTTCCAATCTATTGGAGTAAGAACGCACTGTTTCATTTGTTCTTTGCTTTATGTGTATTAGTTCCAACTGGAGTTGGGACGTAGATTTTGTTTCTAGGAATTGTTGGACTAACTTTTCCTTAAGAGATTCCCAGGTGGTAACTTCCGAATATTTAACTATATTGTACGCTGGGCAAATAAGTTTAGTTCTTATAATAAGAAGAAGGACGGGAATTTCGGAAGTGGAAGTGATATCAAATCACACGCATTTAGAAATTTGTGTAGATTTACTCTGTTCCCATCAAATTCTATAATTAATTTGAGGGCAAAAGATCTATCTAGTTTTGGGAGCATATTTAATAATTTATTGGGAGTAGAATGAGAGGAAGGAGAACTATTGGAAGGAGAGTCGGAGACTGTATCGGACGCGTTTAACGTTGATTCGTTTAACGAGCTATCGGTATCGGATGAGTTTGAATCGGATTCGTCAATTAAATCAATTTCATTTCCAGACATATTTATGTATACATAAATTATTTATAAAAAAACAATCTTCACTTTCGGACATATGTATATTGATTATATTGTAATAATAAATATTTAAAAAAAAAATTTATTCGGAATTAAAAAAAAACTTATTCTAATAAAAGTATTGATAATAATAAAGAATATTAATTGATAAAAGTATATATTTTTTTGTTTGATAAAGCATCGCTTCCCAATAGATCAGCTAAATCAAGCATCATTGCGCGTGGTTAGTACTTGGATGGGGGACCGTTCATGTGCTATCCATGTGCTGTTGGCATCTGTTCTCTGTTCTCTGTCTTTCTTCTGTTGTGTATGTCTCTGTCATGTATCAGTCTATTTCTCTTGTGTTGTTCAAGCCGATGGCCTAAGCTGCTAGTGCTGATATGTGTCTCTACTTCGTAGATTTATCTACGGAGTAGAATAATATGTAATGTAATGTGTAATTTTCTTTTCTTGCCTCACTGTATAGTGGTGGCTAAATATGTAAGATATTTAAAGATGAATGGTTGATAATGGTTGGATTGAAATTGAATGATAGAGATAATAGTTGATTTAAAGATGATTAATAGGCTTTTATTTTTCACTGAATTTCAGTTTCTTTTTTTTTTTTGAGTAGTGTTTTTTTTTACTTGGTTTTGAGTTTCTTTTTGTTTGAATTTTTGTTTTTTTTTTGTAGTTTGCAGAGAGAAGGTATCACTTGTTATTTTTAGTTTCCACTTCTAGTTATTTGTTTTTTTATTAACACTTTGCATTTGTCACTTTTCAGGCAGACCCCATATCTGACACCAATTTTTTGTTGTGCAATTTTTAATTTTTTTCTTCGAGAAGCAAGATTCTCGAAAGGGGATCTTACCTTTTTTATGTGTCTGTTTTTAGTGTGTGTTTTGATAAAAGTCGTTTATTTTGTTAGTTTGTTTCTTTTATTAATTATAAACTAAAATTTTCTTATACACTATTATACACTATTATAATTATTCATTTATTCAAAAAAAGAGTTTGATCTTAGTATAGTACGAAAAAGCAAAGAAATAGTAGTGAACCGTCCGTCGTCAGAAACCAGAGTGTCTCATCTCCTCGTCAACTGACTCGAGAAAACTAAAAGCAAAATCATGCTGCATCAGCAAAAGTGTGTTTGAGTGTAGCTGCGATTCTGACATTTGCACGTTTAATGGGTTTTAAAAGTATGACTGGAAAGGGAGTGCATTGATTGTTGGATTTTGATTCAATGGGACAGGCAATGACATTGGTGAAGTTTAATGTATTGGGAATGTTGAATGGAATTTTTGTAGGTAATTAAATGGAAATGATGATATGGGAATTTTAAGTTGGTCGGATATTGGTCAATCAAATCAAGAGGAAATGGTGACTGAGGGAATTTGAATGGATTTAATTGGAATGGGAAAAGGGAAGATGATAAGGGAATGTTGTGAAGTACGCACTTTACCTTATATTTAACATTTAATTTAAATTTATATTTATTTTTGAGACGCGTTTCGTATTGACATCCATCATGGGGCTTTACTTTTGTTGACCGTGTTGTTCGTATTATTATTATTCCTTTTCTGTTTTCCTTATCGCTATTACGGGCCCCTAACAAAATATAAAGTTTCTACGCAAAATCGTAAAAGTTCTTGAATAGTACAGTCACTTTAGTACATACTAAAAAAAAGGTCCAACCTGTCACAAATTAATTACATGTTGATACCACTTTTAAAAATTTTCTTTTAGTGAGTGAAAATAGGAAAAATAAAGCCTACCGGTTTTTCTGGCAAGTATAAAAAGTTATTAGCAAATTACATATAAAAAAAAATTTAATTTCTTTAATAAAAAAAAATAGGTATCGTGTACAACTGCAAATTTGCAACAAAAAACTAAGTGTAACTTGATACTTTCGACTTACGTTAAGTAGTTACGGCCGTTTTTCGTGGCTGCCACTTTTTTGAATTCTTAAAATTTTTTCGGCTATTAAAATTTTGCAGTTTAAATTTTAAAATTTTGTAAAATTTTCATGCATTCGAGGATCTATATAAGTTCGATGCTAAGTGGACTGTAAATTTGTAAATGAAAGACTGATCACTTTATGTATGTTAAGAGCTTTTGATAACACGACCGTCACGGTAGAATAGCAATTGAAGACTGACTGTTGTGTGTTATGTAATGTAATGTAAAAATGTATGCTGTGGCGGCAACATTCTGCCCGCCTTGAGAGAATAAAGGAAAAATAATTCGATCAATAATTCTAATTAAGATTAAATCTGAAACGTATCGTTGTTGCTGGCGTCTAAAAGTGGTGATATCTTGACGACTGGCCGAATTAGAACTCCGTCGATGGTCTTAATAGTGACAACTCTCACATGTCCGTCAGATCCTGGGTGTGTGAGGGTAATTTTGCCTAGTTTCCACTTGGCTGGCGGTAGCTTTTCATCACGAATCAACACCAAGTCCCCAATGTTAAGGTTAGGGCTTTGTTTATTCCATTTAGAGCGTTGTTGCAGCTGTACAATATATTCTGCGCTCCACCTTTTCCAAAAGTGTTGTCTCAAGCTAGATATAAGATTTCATCTACTCACCAGATTTCCTTTAAAGTCATCTACATCGGGTTCGGGTATAATTTTCAACGGCTCACCAATGAGAAAATGTCCTGGTGTTAGAGCGGATAAATCATCGACATCAGAAGAGGTTGCGCATAGTGGCCTAGAATTAACACAGGCTTCGATCTCTGCTAGCAGCGTTGAAAATTCTTCGTACGTGAGTAGAGTTTCTCCCAAGGTGCGACGCAGGTGGAACTTGACTCGTTTTACGGCGGTTTCCCAATATCCTCCCATGTGAGGGGAAGCCGGGGGATTGAAGTGCCAGTCAGTCCCATCATCAGCAAGATGTTTGGCAAGTTCTTTGTCTTTAACGGCATTCGTGAGGAGCATTTTGAGCTCCTTTTCAGCACCAACGAAATTGGTGCCATTATCGCTGAACAGTTCCTTGCAATGACCTCGACGTGAGACAAATCGTTTGAAGACAGCTATGAAGGTGGCAGATGAGAGAACGCTTGCCAATTCCAGATGCATGGCACCTGTAGACATACATACAAAAATGGATATGTATCCTTTGATTGCTTTGGAACCACGTCCTTTTGAAAACCGAAGTTGCACTGGTCCGGCAAAATCAACGCCACTGCGAAGAAACGGGCGACAAGATTGAACACGGTGTCATGGCAGGTCGCCCATTAACTGTTGCTGGATGATTGGTGAGTACCTGCGGCATTTGACGCATGACTTGAAAACTCTGCGCACTATTTTGCGTGCACCAATGACCCAGTAACGTCCTTGAAGCGTGGCAAGCATGATTTGTGGTCCTGCATATAGCATCAATTGATGAATGTCTTCGCAAAGGAGCAAAGCGAGTCTTGAACTTGCCGGAATAACAACGGGATATTTTTTGTCGGTTTGTAAGGTCGAATCGCGGAGCCTTCCACCAACTCTTATGAAGCCATTTTGATCGAGAAATGGATGCAATCTTAACAGCTTGCTACATCTACCAATAGGCTTATTGGATCGAAGTCTTTGAATTTCATCTAAATAAAAACACTCCTGTGTCGATCGTTTATAAAAGCTTAGGGCATCGTTTAGCTCGCAGAGACGGAGTGTGGTACTTGTCTGTGGAGAAATCGAAGTTTCACCTTTACGGATTTTAATAGCATGACGTGTCTTCTTGACGAATCTCAAAATGTAACCTGTGATACGACTCAGCTTTCTAATTGAAGAGTACTGGTTGATGAGCTCCCAAATCGATTTACTTTCAATGCTGGCAGTTAAGTTTGCTGATTCTGATCGTTGATCTAAGTTGGTTGTGAAGATATGTTGAACAGGCCATGCTGATTCATCTTTTTGAAGCCATGGAGGGCCACTCCACCAGAGTGTATGCTGTTTCAAGTTCTGTGGCAGTACTCCTCGCGTTGCGCAATCAGCTGGGTTCTGAGATGATGGAACGTGAAACCAGTGATCAGAAGGAATAATTTCCTGAATCTGTGCCACACGGTTTGCAACAAAAGTAGACCATTTGCCAGGCTGCTGACGAATCCAGGCTAGTGTGACGCTGGAGTCAGTCCATCCGTAAATGTTGCGTACATGTGGTGCCAGAGAGGTTTTAAGGTGTTTCATCAACCGAGCCAGGAGCGCCGCACCGCATAATTCTAAGCGTGGTAGCGACAAAATTGTGGTCTTCAAAGGGGCAACTCTAGTTTTTGCAGTTAAAAGGTAGACCGAAATAGTTCCGTCAGGAGCTACTGTGCGGACGTAAACGGCTGCAGCGTATGCTGATTGCGATGCATCCGCGAAGCCGTGCAGGTCAGTTGTAGCTTTAGGGATCCCTGTACCAACCCACCTCGGCACTTTAATTGCTGCGAGCATGGTGATATGGTCCCTGTAATTCAACCACTGGCGTTTGACATCGTGTGGCACAGTCTCGTCCCAGTCCACCTTAGGTCGCCATAAACTCTGAAAGAGCATCTTCGGTATTATAGTCGAAGGCGCTAACAAACCCAAGGGATCAAATAAGTTTGCAGTATCTGAGAGTAAAAAGCGTTTAGTAAGGTTTGTATTTGGTATTTCATTGACCTGAACAGCGAATCCGAGGTGATCAAGTGAAGGGTCCCACTGAAGGCCTAGTGTTCGAACGCCATCTGTTTCACCAAAGTTAAACGGTTGCATGACCTCACGTTGATCTACAGGAATTGCGTTTATGACTACTGTTGAGTTTGACGACCATTTCCGGAGATGGAAACCACTCCGACTTAGTATGCTGGATATCTCAACTTGCAGTTTATGCAAGTCTGCTTCCTCAAAACAACCAGTGAGGAGATCGTCCATATAAAAATCACGAAGTATGACTTTGGTCGCTATAGAGTCTGGGCTTTCAACTTCTGCAGCTTTTTGAAGTGATTTAACTGCTAGATGAGAAGCGGATGCAACTCCATAGGTTACTGTGAGAAGTCTGTATTCCTTGATGTCTTCGTTAGGGGAATCTCTCCAGACGATTCTCTGAAAATCGCTGTGTTTCGGGTCAACTCGTACTTGGCGATACATCTTTGCTACGTCAGCACTCATAGCAAAACGGTGCGTGCGTAGTCGAAGAAGCGTTGTAAACAAATCTGGCTGTAGCTGTTGTCCGATCATCTGTGCGTCGTTGAGAGAGAATCCTGAACTGGTGCGACAAGAAGCATTGAAAACCACCCTTAGCTTTGTAGTGGTGCTGGTTTCTTTCACGACAGCTCTGTGTGGCATATAATAATGACTCCCAGGAATTGGTGCTTCAGTTGCTTCTTCCATGTGGCCAAGTTGTATAAACTCATGGATGAATTGTTTATACTGGATGTTGAGATCTTTGTTTTTTGCGAACAACTTTTCCATGCGGAGCAATGCACGGATGGCAGAGTTGCGAGAGTCCCCCAAAGAACAGTTAGGCTTAAAAGGAAGCCGAACAATGAAGCGGCCATCCTTTTGACGACAGTAGGTCTCTTCATAAAACTGCTCACATAACTTCTCCTCGATGGTAAGATGTTTAATTTCGGGCAATGATTCTATGTCCCAAAATTTCGAGACTGCTTTTGTCAAAGCAGCATCTGTGTACAAGCATACCGATGAACATTTATATGCTGGTACGTGTGCTAAATTGGCCACTTTGCCCATAAGAACCCAACCAAGGGTGGACTTTTGAGCGATCGGAGTGTCGACGGGCCCTTTGATTAATCCAGTGCAAAGGAATTGGCTTAATTCATCACATCCAAGTAATATATCGATCGCCCCAGGTATATGAAAGCAAGGATCTGCTAGTTTGAGGCCAATGATGTGCGGCCAATTGATGTTCTGAACTTGAACAGATGGCAGATCGCTTGTAATTTTGTTAAAAATTTGGGCGTGAATCGATGCAGAGAAAGTTCGGTCGAATGAGGTTAAGGTTAGTTCAACTTCGCCCTTCGATGACCCGGCTGCTGTAGCTCCGATTCCTTCAATCGCTGTGGTAATTGGTGAACGTCTTAAATGAAGTCGTTGTACACAGCTTTCGGTAATGAAGGAAGCATGTGATCCGTTGTCGAAGAGAAGTCTGGCTGGCTGGAGCCTTTGTGAACTATCCATAACTTGTACCATTGCTGTACCGAGTAGCACATGATGCTTGGACTGAGAAGCGTATGACGGAACAAACGTAGGCATGGTTGCTGTCGCATCAAGTGGAGCTTTTACGAAGGAGCGTCAGATTGTAGCTCGCTATGTAACAGCGTGTGGTGACGTGAGTTGCATACTCGACATGTGCATTTGCTTGGGCAATTAGTTAGAATGTGACCAGAGGCCAAACAATTTGAGCATAAATTGTTTTCACAAGCAAATATGATTCGCTTTGCAGTTTCTATGGAACGAAACTGGTTGCAAGTAAAAATATAATGCTTACCTGAGCAATATGGGCATACTTGGTTTATTCGACGTAGTTTATCTTCTTGCCTGCTAGGTGTAGCAATATGCAGTGAGTTTGTTTTCTTGTTTTTAACCTGTTGGCTCGATGGATTCTTGATGCTGGATGTTTGCATATGCCCATGACAAGTAATGGCGTCTAGAGATCGACATCTATTTTCCAAAAAGGTTACGAGTGTTTTGAAGTCTGCTACGTTGTTCTCCGTCTGAACAAGTTCCCACTGCCTGTGCGTTTCGATGTCAAGCTTGCTTATGGTCAGATGAACTAACCAATCATCCCAGTTGTCAACAGGTCTTCCTATTGCCTTAAGCTATCGATAATGTTCTTGTATCTCATCGACAAGAGTTCTGATTGCGGAAGAAGATTCAGTATTAATTTTCTTTAAAGAAAACAGAGCTTGAAAATGTGAGTCGACAATGATGCGTGTAGAGTCGTATCGCTTTTTTAGCAGTTCCCAAACCTCATCGTAGTTGTTGTTTGTGATGCGAAAACCCTTGACAACTTTCAAAGCCGGTCCTTGGAGGCTGCACAACAAAAAATGCAGTTTTTGCACGTTGGAAATCGATGAGTCGCCATGTATGAAAGCAGTGAACGCGTCTTCAAAAGGTTTCCATTCTTTTGAGTCTCCATCAAAGCTTGGCAATTTCATAGGAGGGAGCCGAACATCTGTGCGAATAACATGTGGCGGATTATCAGCTTTGCTTGTGTTCTCAGGACGATACGGAGTTTCGATTTTGTTCAGCGCACGAGTAGTTTATTAGCGCTGTCCTATACCATGACTCACCTTGTTCTCGTTCTGCCTCTTGTTCTGACAGAGTTTCTTCTCCACACGAGAGTTCCACATCTTCTTGTGCCTGCTGTAATTTATACCACTGTTCCTTTAGGAGTGAGATATTGGTGTTGATCTCAGTTGCATCAAAAGATTCAGCTTTTTTGCTACTCGTCAAATAGCGTTTGATAGAATTGCGAGCAGAATCACGCTTAGTAACACTATTTCTATGGTCTGTGCTCATGATTAGTAGGTACACAATTACACACAATTATGATAACAAATTTAAACTCGAACTTTATTATTTTATTTTAGCTAGAAAAAAAAGAGTTTTTCTTTTTAAAACAAATGCACGATGCGTGTAGAAAAATCCAAGCCGAAAAACAACGGGTTAAATATTCAATGTACCGCAATGTACCGTATGAAATGCAGACGCGTTTGCCGTGGAAAATACCAGTTATATAAATGCCGTTGTGTTTTTGCGACACGAGCTCTATATATAATACACACGAGATATTAACACACTAGTTATTGCAATATTTGATAAAGTTTATGAAAAACTAATAATTTTATATTTGGCGAAAAAGGACCAATGTTCGATGCTAAGTGGACTGTAAATTTGTAAATGAAAGACTGATCACTTTATGTATGTATATAAGAGTTTATTGAAAGTTAAGAGCTTTTGATAACACGACCGTCACGGTAGAATGGCAATTGAAGACTGACTGTTGTGTGTTATGTAATGTAATGTAAAAATGTATGCTGTGGCGGCACAATTAGATTTTAAAAACCTTGTTTAAACTATGATTTATAATTATTTAAAATATTGATTTTTTGTTTGTTCTTGGTTTTTTTTTCCACAAAACCAATACTTGCAACAGTTAGCAAATACAAATCATATAAATTTTTATCCAAAGGGCTGAAACTACTTTTAACAATGTTTCAATCCAAAATGCATGTATGCAGAAAATATTGTTATTGTGGATTTTGGATGAAATCTTATTCTTCCGTCGGCTTATTTGGTCATTAGTAGTGGCAAAGAAACAAAGTAAACATTGATTTTCCCAACGTTTCGACAGAGATTTCTGTCCTCTTCAGGCGTTTAATAATTATACAACTTACGTTACTTAAAACAGATTTAAGAAAAAAACGATCAAGCATTTAAAAAAAACTAAATTATTAAAACTAAATTATTTAAAATACTTAAATAAAAAACATTGAACATTAAAGTTACGTTATTTTTAATTTAAATGAAAAAAAAACAATTTTTAAATAAAGCACTTGGACTGACGAAGTACTGTCGAATTAATGTTATATTTAGTTGTTGCAGCAAACTCGAGAGCAGTAGACAGATGAAATGTTGTGAGTGTCTTGTTTCCTATTCAAGTTATTTTTCGTGTTCAGAATGTGAAGTGTTTCCAGAGCTGTTTTTTCAGAGCTGTTAGATTTTAAATCTGATTTATGGTTGGCCATTCGTTGTATTAAAAACTGTTTGGTAGTTCCCACATAACACAGATTGCACGTTTCTATTTGGATATTCTGAATTTTTGGCGATATGATTTCTCTAAAGTTTTAAACAAGCTTCGGAACGTACCCCATGCTTTTGTAAAATCCAACTTCAGCTGCAGCTTTATTATTTCCAACAGTTTTGTTTTTTTGTTGGAGTATTAAACCTCTAATAAGCTCTCCTGGGTAACCATTATCAAAAAGGATTTGAGTGACAATTTTCTCATTGGCAGAGTGAAACTGCATGTCACTCAACGAAAAGACCTTGTTGATAAGGTGTTAATGATGATATGCTTGGCTTGATTTGAACGATAATTGACAAGTCGTCCCGGTGCTGTCGGTTATGATGCCAATTTAACAATAAGCGATTGTCGTGTCGATGGTTTTTGACATCTTAAATCGTAATCATCCTGTTTTCTTTGTTTTCAGTAGTAAACTGGATTTTTTGGTGGAATGTATTAAGTATTTTGCTCATCTATTTTGCGGTAGTCGATCGCCACAAAAGTATCATCTACATACTTAGACAAAAAACGAGGTTTATCGATCTTACTGAAAGTTTTATCAAGCAGATCATCAAGTAACAAGTCTGCAATGGTTGGCGATAGCGGGTTACCCATTGGCATGCCATGAATTTGCTTATAAATGTTATTTTTATATTGCAAATATTATTTTTGTGTTAATTTGGGGTTTGGTTGTATTGTTTCCCATCTCTTCTTAACAATACTTGTGGCAAGATGTAATTGTATATTGGTAAAAAGAGATACCACATCAAACGACGCTAACATATCGTTTTCTGATAATTGTACCACTTTAGCTTTTTCTAAAAACTCTAACAAGTTTTTTAACGGAGTAGACAAATTTTTAGTCGCTGACTGTAAAATTTTACCTACATACTTAACTAACACATAGCAAGGCAAATTCATAGAGGAAGTAATTAGTCGAAGAGGAATATTTTGTTTGTGTATTTTTGGCAAACCATATATAGAAGGAACCTGTGCCTTATGCGTTGTCAAACTGTTCTTGTGTCTATCATCTATGATTTGGCTTATGTGAAGCCACTTGACTAGTTGCTTGTTTTTATCTTGAAGTGTTGTTGTAGGGTCATTGCGTATGCTTCTGTACGTGGAGCTGTCTAACAACAAGCTCATCATTCCCTTTTCATACATCGTTCTGTCCATTGCGACAGTCACATTTCAATTATCAACCAGTATGATGATAACTTTGTTGTTTCTTTTGAGAAATAAAATTGAGTCTTGTGTACTTTCGATTTGTACTTTGAAAACTTATCTTGTTGTTGGTGGCGTTGGAAAGTGTGCAACATATTACCAAATTGAGCTGGGGTTACTTCTTGTTCTTTTCGTAGTACGTATAACCTCTTCGCCAACAGCAATCAATTGGAAGAGGGGAAATGAGTGTTTATGAACAGGTAGTGCAATTTTTTTTCCTAAGTAACGTAAGTTGTATATTTATTAAACCATTATGTGTTAACATATTCTAATTATATCTCATTTCAATATGTGTTAATAAAGATCCCCTGAAGAGGACAGAAATCTCTGTTGAAACGTTGGGAAAATCAATGTAAACTTTGTTTCATTGTCACTACTAATGACAATGAATTCTTCTTCCTTCGGCCAAAAAAGCCGAGGGAAGAATAAGATTTCATCCGAAACCCACAATTACAATCTAAATTGGTCAAAACAAATTTCAAAGAAAATATTGTTGCATAAATATAAGCTTACAAAACAAAATAGAGTAGTTTTTTTTTTTTAAATCGATGTTTGCTTGATAATATAAAAAAAAATCCATTAACGTATAAAAAGTAAATTTTATTAGTCAAGCCATTTTCAATATATTGAATTTACAAAAAAATAAATAAAAAGGTTAATCAAAATTAATAATCCGAGATTGCGGTAAAAATAATGGTTCTGTGGGATGTACCGTTAGTAGGCTTGTCAAAAAATTTGTTCTCTAAATTTTTCGGAGAAAATCGTTCGTCTTTTTCGAGAAAATTATGCTTCTTTATAACGTTTATAAGGGAAGTACATACCGTTATTTTTCGAGCTAAAAAATAAATATTTCTGTAGTTGCTGATTCAAACAGACTGACAGACAGACACGAAAGACAGACATAATTTTCGGATCTACTATTTTCATCTTTTCTATCATCGTAATGTCATATTTTATTGTCGTCAATTTTTTTTTTTTTTTGCACGAAGGCATATGCATAACTTGCCTTATACAGGGTGTCCCGAAGTTGCTGATTCAAACAGACTGACAGACAGACACGAAAGACAGACATAATTTTCGGATCTACTATTTTTATCTTTTCTATCATCGTAATGTCATATTTTATTGTCGTCAATTTTTTTTTTTTTTTGCACGAAGGCATATGCATAACTTGCCTTATACAGGGTGTCCCGAAACCCAACGTCAAGCGAGAACCGAATAATAGGGTAGGTTTCTTACTGGGAGAAGTATGAACAAAAATTCATGGCGCTTGGTTACATTAATAGCAATATTTAGAAAAATAATGAAAATCGATACTAAAAAAAGTGCATCCTTAGCAATCCTCATTTAATTAAATAAGAAGAATGTTGGCAATTGAATTCTCTAAAAGATTGATTTTGAAGACTTTTAAACTGAAATCTACAATTGTGAAGTTATTGCGCTTCAAAAGTCAATAAACTAAAAATTTTAAAAAGTACCCAATTCTGGGCTCTTTAAAAAAATTTTCTATGACGAAGTTGAAGAAATTTTTTTCTTGTACGAGTTTGGTGGTTATAAGTTTTTTTTTTCGATAAAATGTACCAGATAAAAGTTATAGTTGAAATAAGGAAAAAAGTATAGATTTTTCGCATAAAATTTTTTGTCGATTAAATGTACCAGATAAAAGTTAAAGTCTAAATAAGGAAAAAAGTACAGATTTTGTGCAGCTTTTTCCTAATAGCGAAGGAGGTGAAGGGGGTGTGGTTGTGGAAATAGTATTTTTTTAATCAGCCAAACATTCTATTTATATTACATTTAAAAAAATTAGAACTACCCGACCTTTTGTATGGGGTCTCCAATTAACATCCATAAAATTCCTTTATAACTTTTCATTTAAAAATAACACAAAATAGGTATTGTAGAACGGATGTAGGCTTATTATAAGAAAACTATGTTTTTTGGGGCCAAACCCAAACCAAAACAAAACTATATATATTATGTATGTACATAGGTTCGAAAAACAACGGCAGCATCAACAAAGTCACGCTACTATTAAGTTCTTAAGGAACTCAAGTAAAAAGAAAAAAATTATTTAATCCGGAATTTATAGTTACCCAATTAATGACATTCTGTTTTAATCAAATTTTTATAAAGTGTTTTTCAATAAGAGGTGTTATTTTGATATTCGAGGACCCAATCAGCAAAGACACGACCTTGTTGATGATCAGCCGGCTTGAGTTCTTGTGTTAACTGAACTTGTAATGACGTTTGTGGAATGCCTAATTCCAAAGAATGACATAGGTTTTCTGCAACACTTTGGGCTACAACAGCAATATTCTCAGTTGTTCTTGAGCGACGTGCACGGGTTTTATTCTTCACATCACTAACTTGTCCCAACAGCTCGAATTTGTGCACCAATTTCTGTATTGCGGTCCGACAAGGTTGTTCACGACGACCCAAAAATGTTTTAGTTTTACGAACCATCTCTGCCAAATTTTCACCATTTTTATAGTGAATTTCAATGCGTTGTTGAAGCGTGTATCGTTCCATTTTTATTAATGGCGTAGTTTCTACTTGTCAAATGTCAAAAAATGACATCTTCAAAAGTGACAGCTACCGATATAGCGGGCTATTCAAAATAACACCTCTTATTTGATAACCCTTTAGTATATAGTTTTTTTAAAAATTTATTCTTGAACTCAAAATTTTGAAAAATTTATTATTTTGTCCAAACTACCTTTTCTCAAAAATTCAGGTAGGTACCTACATAGTTAACTACTAGTTTTTTTTAATATCAATTTTATACTAAGTCTCACAGTGAGAGTTTTAACATGTTAAGCTTAATTAAACCTAAGCGAGAGTTTAAACTTTTTGTTCAATTCGTTCGGTTTCACATCGAAAACTTTAACTCGAGTTAGCTAAAAACAGTTGGCGATGCTCTGTGTTATAGAAATGTCAAATTATTTTTGTGAATGTTTGTGAAATACTGATGCTATTGTGTATTTCTTATCAAATACATAAAATCCCAATCTGAAAGTTAAAAAAAGTATAAATGAAAAGTGATTAAAAAAATTATCAAAATATCATGGGCCAGAATTTAGATCAAAATGGTGATGGCTGTGTGTTCTTAAACTTTAAACAAAACGTCGCGGCGTTTAAACGACGAAATGAAATCATTTAACTTAAACGAAAAGTTAATCTCCAATCTGTGTTAAACGATAACTGTGAAACCGAAAAATTGAAAAACGGTAGTTTAAACTGAAAATAGAGTTTAAACCCTCACTGTGAAACTGAGCATAGGTCTTTTAGTTTTCCTAAAAATCAAATATAACAAAAACTAGGTACTTCTGCTTGTTTCAAAATACTCGTATACAACCGTTGAAACTGTACACACTTATACATGTACAAATTTAAATAATTTTTCGAAGTTTTTAATTTCAGTTACTATGTACCTTTTTCTAAAGGCTCAACCATAATAGTCGGAACAGTGCGTACGGGATCGTACGTACGTAAATTTGACAGCCAGCTAAATACATGTGAAATTTGCATGCGTTTGCATCCCACCATTATGGTCGACTCAATGAATTGACGGCAATTAAGGAAGACTGAAGTAGAATTATGACATTAGCTTCCTTTTGCTTTCGACTATTATAGTTGGGTCTTAACGATACAGCTTATTTGGCTTACACACACACTCCCACAAGCCACAGGCTGTTCATATAAAACGGACAACAGGAACCCAAACCCAGGTAAGTAAATCGCTGCGCCGGATGAGTGTTTATCTGCCTACCAGGGATGAAAATCTACTTCATTTATGTAGTCGATCTATTTAATTTTTTATTTTCTTGCATCTTCTACGCAGAAAATTATATTCTTCAATTATTTTCAATTCAATTTGAATTATATTCTTTTATTATTAATCATATTCTTTTAAACTGAAATGGCTTAACTATGAAAACACAACTGTAACCTTAAAACATTTCGATACTTTAATTCGCAAATCAGCTAACTCCATATTATTATTATTATTATTATTATTATTATTTATTCAAATCTACGATAATCAATCCACAGATTTCGCTAAGATAATTAATCAATTTTTTAAAATTAAGACTAAATTTAAAACAAGTTACAAATAAATAATTTTAAGAATTTTGAAGCAAATTTAAAACTAGAGTTTTGAATTGACATCTAGGCAAAAAAACATCTAGGCTTTCATAATATATATTAAATAATTTACAGCAATGGGAAATTGGTTCACGCTGCCCATAATTAGTAGTATGAGGAACCTCAAAAATAAACTGTCTCATCCTAAGTGGCCGACTTGGAGCATATATACAAAACACTATACATTCTACGCCTCGATTTTGCCTACACCAACATTCAAACATATATATATCTTTTTGAAACTCGAAACAATCATTTAAATTATTAACAACTTTAAAAAACTTTACATCATCTGCAAACATTAGGCATTCTGATGCAGATAAAACAGCTGGAAAATCGTTTATAAATAAATCAAACAGAGGTGGGCCAAGATGACTGCCTTCAGGAACGCCTGAATAAACAATTATAGGATAAGATTCAACATCACATATTTTAACTTTCTGCCTTCTACCGCTAAGATAAGACGCAAACCATTTAAGTAAATATCCATCAAAACCATATGCTTTTAATTTAGCAATTGAAATTTGGTGATTTACTCTACTAAAGGCTTTTACAAAGTCCGTGTACACCACGTCCATTTAACAATGTTTTTCCAATGTATCAAAACATTTTTTCAAAAAACTGGCCAGGTTTGTGGAAGTTGAACGGCCATTAAAAAATCCATGTTGAAAATTTGAAATGTGATTTTTCATAATGCAATACATTTTAGTTTTTACAATTTTATCTAGAATCTTTGGAAGAGAAGCTAGCTTGCTTATAGGACGATAGTTTTCTATGTCCTTTTTACTACCAGACTTGAAAATCGGATTGACAAAAGAAATTTTCCAATCCTCCAAAAAATAACCACAACTTTAAGATTGGTTAAATAAAAACTGAAGTGGCGTACTCAGAGCTTCAGAGCAATGTTTCAAAACTATAGGGAAAATTCCATGGCAATCAGGAAAATTCGATGGAACCAATTCACGAAAAGCTGTTATAACTTCATCTTTTTCCAAATAGAAAAAACAACAATCGGTTATTGGTGATAAAAAACCACCATCATAGTTGTTACCAATACTTAAATCTGAAGTTCTCTGAAAATTATCTGCAAACCAATTAACAATTGTTTTAGGATCACTAGATGAAACATTATTGTAGGACATTTTAGATGGAAAACCGGAAGATTTTCTTTTAAATTAATAAAATTCCAGAAAAGTTTAGGATTACGTTTTAATTTACCTTCAACTGTCTGTACATAATTACTAAAGCAGAACCTAGACAAAAATACATACTCTCTTCGAAGGCGAGAATATAAAGAAAAATCTATGTCACTTTTAAACTGAAAATAGAGTTTAAACCCTCACTGTGAAACTGAGCATAGGTCTTTTAGTTTTCCTAAAAATCAAATATAACAAAAACTAGGTACTTCTGCTTGTTTCAAAATACTCGTATACAACCGTTGAAACTGTACACACTTATACATGTACAAATTTAAATAATTTTTCGAAGTTTTTAATTTCAGTTACTATGTACCTTTTTCTAAAGGCTCAACCATAATAGTCGGAACAGTGCGTACGGGATCGTACGTACGTAAATTTGACAGCCAGCTAAATACATGTGAAATTTGCATGCGTTTGCATCCCACCATTATGGTCGACTCAATGAATTGACGGCAATTAAGGAAGACTGAAGTAGAATTATGACATTAGCTTCCTTTTGCTTTCGACTATTATAGTTGGGTCTTAACGATACAGCTTATTTGGCTTACACACACACTCCCACAAGCCACAGGCTGTTCATATAAAACGGACAACAGGAACCCAAACCCAGGTAAGTAAATCGCTGCGCCGGATGAGTGTTTATCTGCCTACCAGGGATGAAAATCTACTTCATTTATGTAGTCGATCTATTTAATTTTTTATTTTCTTGCATCTTCTACGCAGAAAATTATATTCTTCAATTATTTTCAATTCAATTTGAATTATATTCTTTTATTATTAATCATATTCTTTTAAACTGAAATGGCTTAACTATGAAAACACAACTGTAACCTTAAAACATTTCGATACTTTAATTCGCAAATCAGCTAACTCCATATTATTATTATTATTATTATTATTATTATTTATTCAAATCTACGATAATCAATCCACAGATTTCGCTAAGATAATTAATCAATTTTTTAAAATTAAGACTAAATTTAAAACAAGTTACAAATAAATAATTTTAAGAATTTTGAAGCAAATTTAAAACTAGAGTTTTGAATTGACATCTAGGCAAAAAAACATCTAGGCTTTCATAATATATATTAAATAATTTACAGCAATGGGAAATTGGTTCACGCTGCCCATAATTAGTAGTATGAGGAACCTCAAAAATAAACTGTCTCATCCTAAGTGGCCGACTTGGAGCATATATACAAAACACTATACATTCTACGCCTCGATTTTGCCTACACCAACATTCAAACATATATATATCTTTTTGAAACTCGAAACAATCATTTAAATTATTAACAACTTTAAAAAACTTTACATCATCTGCAAACATTAGGCATTCTGATGCAGATAAAACAGCTGGAAAATCGTTTATAAATAAATCAAACAGAGGTGGGCCAAGATGACTGCCTTCAGGAACGCCTGAATAAACAATTATAGGATAAGATTCAACATCACATATTTTAACTTTCTGCCTTCTACCGCTAAGATAAGACGCAAACCATTTAAGTAAATATCCATCAAAACCATATGCTTTTAATTTAGCAATTGAAATTTGGTGATTTACTCTACTAAAGGCTTTTACAAAGTCCGTGTACACCACGTCCATTTAACAATGTTTTTCCAATGTATCAAAACATTTTTTCAAAAAACAGGCCAGGTTTGTGGAAGTTGAACGGCCATTAAAAAATCCATGTTGAAAATTTGAAATGTGATTTTTCATAATGCAATACATTTTAGTTTTTACAATTTTATCTAGAATCTTTGGAAGAGAAGCTAGCTTGCTTATAGGACGATAGTTTTCTATGTCCTTTTTACTACCAGACTTGAAAATCGGATTGACAAAAGAAATTTTCCAATCCTCCAAAAAATAACCACAACTTTAAGATTGGTTAAATAAAAACTGAAGTGGCGTACTCAGAGCTTCAGAGCAATGTTTCAAAACTATAGGGAAAATTCCATGGCAATCAGGAAAATTCGATGGAACCAATTCACGAAAAGCTGTTATAACTTCATCTTTTTCCAAATAGAAAAAACAACAATCGGTTATTGGTGATAAAAAACCACCATCATAGTTGTTACCAATACTTAAATCTGAAGTTCTCTGAAAATTATCTGCAAACCAATTAACAATTGTTTTAGGATCACTAGATGAAACATTATTGTAGGACATTTTAGATGGAAAACCGGAAGATTTTCTTTTAAATTAATAAAATTCCAGAAAAGTTTAGGATTACGTTTTAATTTACCTTCAACTGTCTGTACATAATTACTAAAGCAGAACCTAGACAAAAATACATACTCTCTTCGAAGGCGAGAATATAAAGAAAAATCTATGTCACTTTTAGAGATTTGGTATTTTTTAAAAATCTTACTTTTAGCGTTTTTTAACTTACGCAACCTAGCATTCGACCACGGAGGATGTGAACCCACTTTAGATTAGGATCGTGGTACAGAGAAAACCAATTCTCTTACAAAATCATTTAAAAATATTTTGAAATTAGTACTTAAGCTATTGTTAGAATTTACTTGCCAATTTAAATTAAGAAATTTTTCATTTAAATTATTTAAATTATTTGTATTAAATTTATATTTAAACTTATCAAACGCCTTAAAGTTTTTGAAACAAATGGATTTAATTAAGACTGATAGGGAAACATGGTGAGTAGAATTTGAAAACAAAGGAGTGCATTCAGATACACAAGTTTCGATTTCATCATTTACGAATACCAGGTCAAGTATTCTTTTTAAAGAATTTTGTACAAAGCACACTTGATTTAAATTCAAAGCAAATAGAGAATCAATGAGTTCAAACTCTTTTTCATATGTAAGAACCATTGGCAATACCTTGCTTTCAAATTGCATCCACATAATGTCCCCCAAATTAAAATCTCCAAAAACGCAAACTGAATGAAAACTTTTAGAAAAATTGGCAACTTCATTTTCAATATTTTTAACATGAGAAGCATAAACAGATGAAGAGGAATTAGGTGGTATATAGCTCAAAAATATTAATAATTTCCTTTCGTTGTCTCCTTCGATACAAACGCATATTTGTTCAGTACTGTTGTCATCTGCTGTTGAGTTGTTTAGATTTACGAGATAAGCAAGCAATGGATGTTGAACTGCGAGAAGCAAGCCTCCACCTCGTTTGGTCCCAACATTATGACGATCACGACGAAATATAGAAAATTCAGATGTATTTAAAATTTCCTCATTATTTATTTCATTGAACAACCAAGTCTCCACAAATGCAAAAATATCATATTCAGAAGAGTCAACCAATGCAGAAAAGTTTTTGAGCTTGCCTCTTATTCCACCCATGTTCTGATAATATATTCATAATGTAGTATTTTTTCATTTATGTTGGCCCTTGTTGGCCCTGAATTAATTCCATTTGACTCGGTATCTTCACAATCTTCTCGTTTTTTGAACTGTCTCTTGGAATAAATTCCCTCACTACAGTATTTATTATCCAGTTTGAATCAATAAGTGCTAACTTGGAGCTGTTCATTGGTATTCATACTTTGAAGTTAACTTACTTCAAATCTGTGGCATGTTTCTTGGCAAGTCTATAACATTTAACACACGATTCACTCAAACCAATTTTTCCAGAAACGTATTTGGATATGCTTTCCTCTGATGTTGACGGTTCGAATTTAGAAACATGGAACCATTTATGAAAACAAACAACATCAAGGCCATCAACCACATCTTGCCCATAAACATGCTTCGGTTTTTGTTTTTGTCCTTGATTTCCTACTGTGGTCCATTCATTATCAGCTACTGGTTTTGCTTTTTCATGAACAATGTTTAGAGTGGGCGAATCATCATTTCTTCGCTCTCTCACTGCAATATCCGAACCAGAAACCACCCCCACAGATGCATTATCAATATTTTCCACAGTGTTCTCTAATTGATCACGAGATGAGTGGGACACTACAGAACTGGAACAAGATGCATTTTTAGCATTGTAAATTGTACATCCGCCGATGTCTCCTTTCTTCTCCTCAGTGCTCGGAGCAATAACATTCGGCGCAACAACATCCAGTATTTTTCTTACGTCTGCGTGAAGTGCATCAACACCACTAATTTTCTGCACAAGCAAATCAACCACCGAAACCAATTCGTTCACCTTATTGTACAAAGTACTTATGGACAATTTAAACTTGGCACATTGATTACAGCGGAACACAATATTTGAATTTTCATCAAGAAATTGCATCACATCAGCACATAGTTTATGAAAAAAGTTTCCACAAAAAAATCCGCAGCTAACACCATCCTCATTAATAGGATTTTTACATGCAAAGCACTTTTTATGATTAGCCATTTTGCTTATTTTTAAATTTCTGTAGTTTAGTCCACTTTTTTGCGATGAGTAGTGTAGTTTTATAATTGGTATTAGATATATTTTGAATTCAATGCTATAAAAGTTAAGATATGGTTCTTGTATTCGGTGCTATAAAAAGCTTATTATCCAGATCGAAGTATTGGTTTTTATAAGATGGAGTGATGATTAGCTCAAACTCAGTATAAATTTTCCATGTGTATGTAAGGAAATGAGAAAATAAAATTTGCTTTGAGTGTGTTGTTTCTGAAAGCTTCTTTGCAGAACAATACTAAAATCAACTCACCCAGCAAAGGTAAATAATAAATCCTACAGTCAGTTGAGTCAGTATTCTGCTCTGTGTATGTTGTCGATCTCGCCGTCACGGGGATTACGATGATTCCCTCTCTTTTCCCTTGCAGGCTCGAACAAAGTTGTTGTGGAATGAAACAATTCAAAATTTTATGTAGCTTCCAATTTGCTTCAAGGCAGAACATATACACCGAAAATTATCACTCACCAGTGGAAAATAATAACAATAGTTTAAACGGTAGTGGTGAAGAGAAGAAATAGTTTTTATACAGCTTAAAATTAGCAAACGTTACAGGAGAATTTTATTTTAAATGTCATTAGAACATTATTATTAAAATCTATTATTTCAATTATATTTTATTCGTTTTCGTGGTTTCCTTAGAAAGCTACAGCAGGTTTTCGAGTTAGCCGATTTATTTTTTTGTATGTATTAGATTGGCATGGGAGTTATACCGTTTTATGGTAATAAAAACTATGGCAGATCAAATAATAATTAAAATGTAATGAAATTAAATTAGTTTGATTAAATTTATTATATTGTAAAGAATTTTGAAATAAAACATATAATAACGGAAATTAAATAAGTTTTAACAATAATCTTCTATTTAAGACTTCGGGTAAGTAAAAGGTTATCGTTATAATTTTGGTATTTTCAAAGAGAGAATGCATCAAGTATAAATTAATAAGTGCGATACGGAAATTATACTTTTTTGGCTTCGTGTTATTATCATCTATAGTATTAGGAAATTTATTTTTTATTAAAATATTGAAAAAAATATTTATTGTTAGTGGCCTTTTTAATCACTGCAAAACTCGTTTTCTCCAGGCTCAGCCTGCAAAACTTTTTGCCACGTAACGTTGACATCTATAAAAAAAACCATAAACACTCTCGCCACACTGAAAAAAATTATTAAAAAATTAGCACATATTTCTGTACGTGCATATTGCATATATCTGTTGTATAAATGTATATATATATGTTGTATATTATATTGTACATATTTACAAATAAGACTACGTATATAACATAAACGAATGAAAAGGTTAATTGCACGAATATATTCGTACAATTTACGAATAGATTTGTATAGTGTACGAATGAATTGGTAAATTTAACTTTTGCATTAGTACAATGTACGCATTTTTTTTGTAGGAATACAAAAAAAAATATTAGTAATATGTACGCATATGTGTATATTCTAGGAATGCTATTCGTGGCTGAAAACCACGAATAAAATTCGTAGAATGGACGCAGTAATTAGTACAATTTACACACGATATTTTTTGAGTGCAGCCAGTAAAATTCCAAAACACAAAATCAGTCAAAGCCACAAACACCACCACTAAACAAATTTAGATGCAAGTAAAACTCCTATTTTCAAATAAAAACGGTTGGGGAAAAATTGCAATTTCTTCATATTGTAGAGTAAAGACACAAGTATAATTTTATATGTTTAAACACGTAACAAAACAATTAACCAACTTTACATTGGCTATATTAATTTCAAAAGCACAAAAAATCAAATAAATTACGGAGCACAATAAAGTCTCGTTCTCGTATATAAATGGCTGAATTCATGGAGTTAGCTGTCAAATTTTGCGTGTTGTGAAGTATATAGAGTTGTTCCTTTTTTGCACAGTGTTTTACGTAATAACGGGAGAATTTATTGAAGTAATTCTTTTTTTAAATACGCGGAGTATTTTGAAGATGAATCCTCTATGAATAAATAAATTTTGGAAAAAAGTGGAGTTAGCCGGTTTGCGAATTAAGGTATCGATTTTTACAATAAAAATCCTGAAAACTTCCTAGATACTAGTGCTTTAAACCATATCCGAGTCTCCAAACTATCCGAGTATCCGGATATTCATTAATGAGACATCTGAGATCCGAGTGGATCCGGATAGTGTCGGATATCCGGATAGTTTCAAATATCCGGATATCCTGATATTTTTGTAATTAAATTCATATTAATAACGCGAAAATTCAAATGGGGATACTAAAAATGTAGCTATGAAGAATATACAGTTAACGAATCGAATAAAGAATTAAATAAAGACTCAGTTTTTAGCTCACAAACATTTATGGAATTTAAAAAAAATTTCAAATAGAACTTATATCTCACGAAAAGAAATTGAAATTTATGAAATCCTTTTCTATGCTAGTCTGTTGACAGGGTGCACTTTGTTACATAAAAAATATTTTTTTTTGTCGAAATGGAGAAGTGTGCAATTGAAAAAAAATGTTTAAGCGCAGTCCATTAACAATAATTAAGTCCTAACGAGGTAGTCGTTTGGGAGAAAATTTTATCCGGTCGAACGAAATCCCAGAAATTTTAATCGAGCTATCCGTTCCGATGAAAAAATCGGAGAAGCTTCCGACTGAACTAGACGCATAATATTGAAGCGTGTTGCAACTAGTTGAGCAATACATTTTTGAGAGCTGCTGCTACCCGGCAAATACCGTCCGGAAATATAGAACAAAACGTAATTAAAAGTTCTAAATCCATGTCTTGCAAAGTTGCAAACCAAGAAACAAAGTATGCAAACATTTTTCTTTATTAAATATGAGTTAACGAAAAAAATATTACAAAATTATTAAAGCGGTTTTCGAAAAAATCGTTATTTCTTTTCAAATAATTTTTTGAAAATTTTTTTTTAAGTGAGTATGCAATTTTTGAACTCAATTTATTATACATTTCACCTAAATTTCATAAAAATCCCTCAACAAATTTTTCATACATTGAAATCACAAAAAAATTATTTAAAATTTTTTTAAGACCATGTTATTCAAAAAAGCTAGAACAATTTCAACATTCAACTTCGTTCAAATCGCTTAAGCCGTTATCTAGATAACCAAAATTTGAAAATACCGTTATATGGCAGGTACCGTTAAACGCATTTTCTTGAAACTTTGGTTTTTACTATTTGATAGACCTTCTACACCTTATTATACATCTGAAACTTGGTTGAATTCGTAAGAACCGTTTTCGAGAAAAATAAGGTTTTCTGTTACTGTTATTTTTTTACTTACAGTTCCCTAACAAAAAAAAGCTCTGTACGTACTAACCTAAAAACCTTAACTACCAAATTTGAAGTTGAACGACCCAACCGTTAAGGCTGTAGGTGTCGAGACGGACAGACAAACAGACAGGCAGACAGACAGACAGACATACCGACAAACAGACAGAATTGCCGGACCCACTTTTTTCGTCTTCTCTGTCATCGTAATGTCATTTTCGATTGTTATTTAAATTTTTTTTTTTGCACGAATCCAAGACTTGCTTTTATAGTACCTATGTAAAGCAAGTAAAAAAAAGATTCATGTGTTTTCAAAATATTTGTTAACATTTTAATTTAAAGTGTCGATATAGTCTTAATGCCTTCTCTATCATAATTTATATTAATGTCATGTTTGATTGTCATCTCAATTTTTTAATAACGAAAACTAAAATGGTCTCATACTTAGTATTAATAATAGCAACAAAAAAAAAACACAAAAGTATGTAGAAGTATAGCATCATCGATTAGCAACATCCACTTAAAACAAATCAAAACACGTTTTCCCTCGTTTGGTGTTTGCAAAAATCAGGTTCAGAAACAGAGTTAACAAGAACTTTATAACAAGTTCAGTGCTCTAACCACTAAATTTAATTTGTCATAATTACATGCTCAAATCAAAGAATCTCGTAACAAAATGCATACAAATAAAAAAAGTCCATTAAACAGTAAGTTCACAAAGGTATAGGTTCTTTGTAAATTAATATGAAAGAATCCCTGATTGTTCAGATCCGGATCCTGATCCGTATCCGGGTATCCGAAACAATCCGGATATTTAAAACTATCCGGATATCTGAAACTATCCGGATATCCGACACTATCCGGATAAATCGAATATCGGATCCTGGATCCGGATCTGTTTCGGATATTCGAATATCCGAAATATCCGGATACTTTGAAGCACTACTAAATACCTTCTTATATATAATTGTATTTATTTATTTATTTTAAGAATACAGAGAAATCTTTAGTTTCCATCATTTGCTGGCATCAACTGCATCAGTGTTAGTTTTTTTCTTTTTCAAGCTGATCGATTCTAACTTCAAGTTCCTCACATCGACCTTTTAAACCCTGAATCTGGTCTTCAAGTCGTGTCTCGGTTTCACTAACTTTAGAAAGTAGGTATGCGTTCATCCAACATAGAAAGATTCACGAACTTCGAATTAATTTCATCAGAAAAAGCACTCAAACGCTTCTCTATACGACGCCAAAGAGCATCGAAATCTGCAGTAACTTTGTTAAGAGTACTTTTCTCTTGGAGCGTAACGGGTTTTCCTCTTGTTGGATAAGGCTTTTTTTTTTATTCAATTTGCATCTTTTTATTTTAAATTATGATTATTGATTAAAATAAATGTATCACACAAAGAAAGTAAGAGATTGACTGACGGAGTTGTTATTTTAAAATTTTAGGATGCTTTGGACTCGCGTAAGGTGGATTACTTAGAATAACTTGATAAAATAAGCGGACTGAACAAATGAACGACACGACACATTTATGATATTGCAAATATGGTTTAATATAAAAAATTATGAGTTTGCTTTGTAAATAACTTAAGGCTGTTTATCTATTGGCGGAGGTCACCCTACAAATATGTAACTCGCGTGACCATTAATTTCCGTGTATTTTATTTCTATCTATCCGGATAAATCGAATATCGGATCCTGGATCCGGATCTGTTTCGGATATTCGAATATCCGAAATATCCGGATACTTTGAAGCACTACTAAATACCTTCTTATATATAATTGTATTTATTTATTTATTTTAAGAATACAGAGAAATCTTTAGTTTCCATCATTTGCTGGCATCAACTGCATCAGTGTTAGTTTTTTTCTTTTTCAAGCTGATCGATTCTAACTTCAAGTTCCTCACATCGACCTTTTAAACCCTGAATCTGGTCTTCAAGTCGTGTCTCGGTTTCACTAACTTTAGAAAGTAGGTATGCGTTCATCCAACATAGAAAGATTCACGAACTTCGAATTAATTTCATCAGAAAAAGCACTCAAACGCTTCTCTATACGACGCCAAAGAGCATCGAAATCTGCAGTAACTTTGTTAAGAGTACTTTTTTCTTGGAGCGTAACGGGTTTTCCTCTTGTTGGATAAGGCTTTTTTTTTATTCAATTTGCATCTTTTTATTTTAAATTATGATTATTGATTAAAATAAATGTATCACACAAAGAAAGTAAGAGATTGACTGACGGAGTTGTTATTTTAAAATTTTAGGATGCTTTGGACTCACGTAAGGTGGATTACTTAGAATAACTTGATAAAATAAGCGGACTGAACAAATGAACGACACGACACATTTATGATATTGCAAATATGGTTTAATATAAAAAATTATGAGTTTGCTTTGTAAATAACTTAAGGCTGTTTATCTATTGGCGGAGGTCACCCTACAAATATGTAACTCGCGTGACCATTAATTTCCGTGTATTTTATTTCATTTTGCGGCAATCGGATCGCAAGAAAAATTAAGCAAAGCGGAGTCATTTAATCGATGCATTTGTGAGTTTCAAGTGCGCTCAAGTTACATGTGTACATGAACGCCACATAATATCACCATGCTAAGCCTAGCTTAGCAACCAGCTTTGATGTACTGTAACGAAGCGTTACAATTTTCCCTTATTAAATAACATTCCGTCCGCCCCCGGTTCATATTATAATAGACAGAAAATAGCATTTCTGATACGATTTACTGCATTCGTATTAAAGTACCTTTTTGCAGACCAACCGACCGCCGAACAGTACTAATTAGTACTATATTCACCTCTTTTGTAGCAAAAGGTACTTTTTGTTTGTTTCTCATACAATTCACACTCTCTTACTCCGGGAAATATTACAAGTAGAGGTGGAAGTTGTTTGAGAAATTTGTCTTCTGCATCCCGTGTTGAGATACCAATCAAGTGTATTTGGAGCAGTATAAGATCGGGCTGATTGGGAACTTAGTAGTACCCTAACAGTGAACAGGTTGGTGCAGCTTCGGGCTTTTCAAGCTACAGCGGCCTTCCTCTTTTTTTTCAAATTATTATTAGGTATTATTAGCTTCCGTCTTATTTCCTCGGTAAATCCTTCAGGTTTGCCTTGGACCAAAAGTGTTTTCGTCCTATTTCCTCGGTAAATCCTTCAGGTTTGCTTTGGACAAGGTTATAACGGTGGTTCCACTTGCTTCCATGATTCGTCCTCGCAGATTCCGTCTGAACTAGCTTGGACAGGGTTCCATCGAACGGTCCCCTATTTCTGTTAGGCCGATACCCTAAAGGTGTAAAGAGTTAGTTTAAGAAGTATGAATTATTGTTAGGTTAAGTTATATGAAATACCGTGTTAGGAGTAATACAGAAAAAGAATTATATGAAATACCGTGTTAGATTTTTATAAGACTTAATAAAAGATATATTTATTTATAAACTCAAGACATCGGAGTTTTTGATCCCGAAATACCGAAGTTTTACTGTGCTTTCTTCGGACAGACCCTGGATCCGACGAGCTACCTCAGCCTCGACCAAAAAGCACATCACAAATTGGCGCCCGAGCAGGGACCTTTTGAGGGTTCAACCTTGACCCGATCACCGACCGAACTGACATTTTCTACAGGCACCACCGACCGCACCGACCGTACCGACCTGATTGACCGTTTATCCCCGGCAGGTCCTGTAGACGATTCAACCAGCACTTCGAAAATCCTGTACGAACCTTTAGAAGGCACCACCAGATTCCGTTCTCCAGAAGAAACACCGCCGTCCAGATCTAACTCCGTAACGTCCAGCTCAACTGCAGACAGCGAAGAACTCAGCGACATGGAAGGGATTAACCCCTATAAAAACCTAAGGTTCATCTACTTCTTGAAAAAGCCGTAGCTGACCGAAATATTACTCAGCCGAAACTTGGACACCAGCGGAAACGTCCAAGCCTTAAGGAAGCGTCTAAGCCTGCACTTAAAGGAGCTGCAGATGCATAAATCTACGCAAAATCTCTGCGCCGAGCTGGAAGACATGGTGGAAGAAAGAGAAACGGCTGACGATGAGAGGGGCGACAACGGAGGTTTAACCGTTCCCGCACTAATTACATTTGGGAAGGACACCAAGTTGGCTTTACCTCAGTCCTTTCCCATTCAAGTCACTACGCAACCAGCAACTACCGTGACATCAGTAATTCTACCAGTTCCTGCATCAACTCCAGTACTGATTCCAGTACCAGCAACCTCCGTCACACCTGTTTACCACAACCACTTTGATTCATCGGAGCGCCCATGTTATCCACCCCCGCCTCCTAACCGATTAACGCTCAGTTACCAAGCAGACGTTATGAACACTGTTAGGAAATGGGGCCTTCGGTTTGATTCGCCCGGCGACGCATTGGAGTTTATGGAGCGCATTGAGGAACTAACTCAATGTTACGACATTCCTTTAAGCGACGTCTTACGAACCATACCGGAGATCTTTCGTGGAACAGCGCTGGAATGGTGGCGAATCAAGAAAGACGACATATCGAACTGGGAAGATTTTCGTCGAGCATTTCTGCAGCAGTTCTTACCCGTCCGATATCGCCATCGCCTAGAAGACGAAATTATGCGAAAGAGGCAAGGACCACGTGAAAAGGCAAAGGATTTTATCAGGTCAATGCAATACATGATTCGCCAGCACCCCCAACTATCCAGAGATGACAATACTGATCGCTTGTACGATAAGTTACGACCAGAATACAAGCTTTACATCAAGCGGAGGGAGTTTTCCAACATCGATGAGTTGCTAGAATTAGCAGAGGAATATAAAAACATTAGGCAGGAAGAACGTCCTATCCGCCCGTTGCCCAACGCCACCCTTGGGCCTGTACCTCGAGCCCCGCCTGTCCAGACCGACAGACACATTGTTGGAACTTTAAACAGCGGGACCACCGAAAGGAAAATTGCAGAAGGCCATTTACCCTCTTTTGCTCATTCTGCGGAGAAGATGGCAGATTAACCAGGGATTGTCCTTGCCGAAGAAACCCAGTTGCTGTGGTCAACGCGCCCCCAGGAGGCGCGCCCCCCTATTCAAGTTGGAGAAAAAACCTTCGATGCCTTGCTCGATACGGGCTCTACGAAAACCTTCGCCGGGCTAGCTTTGCGCAATGAACTCAGGCAATCGGAAGTCCCTATGACAGAATATTCCAAGGCTTTCACCTAGCGAATGGCAATCCTGTAACGACAACGGAACATTTCAACCTGACGTTGCATTTGGGGAGCGAACCTCTATCTGCTGAAATAACTTACCTGCCGGGCCTAGATGAAGAGGCAATCATAGGGATGGATGTGCTAAATAAGGCGCATTTTAAATCGTTTGTGGGAGGACGCCTAGTAACGGGGAGGAAAACGCACCAAACGGCAAAGCCTGATTCGACGTGTGTTGTTTTAGAAGCCCCACGTGAATCCCAAAAACAACACCTGGACGAGTTTTTGGCTACTGAGTTACCGTTGTTCGATGAGATTCAAGGGGTAGCGCATGTCTCCCCGCATAAAATCCAACTCAAGACCGATCAGCCGTTTAAACAACGGTATTACCCCCGAAACCCCGCAATGCAGCAGGTAATAGACGAAGAAATCGAGGATTTACTAAAGACAGGTAAAATACAACCGCCTCAAAGCCCCTACAGCTCCCCCATTGTACTTGTGCGAAAGAAAGGGGGTTCATGGAGAGTATGTGTGGATTTTAGGCAACTAAACGAGTTATCAATGAAGGACGCCTACCCGTTACCCGTTGCGTTCAATTCTATATTGGACAAACTACGAGGAGCAAAGTTCATATCCACGATTGACCTCAAACAAGGATATTGGCAGATTGCGTTGAAAGCGCGTTGCAGGCAATATACTGCATTCACTGTTCCTGGACGAGTTTTGTTCGAGTGGAACGTAATGCCATGCGGTCTACATTTAGCTGGTGCCACGTTTGAACGAGTCATGGACGAAATTTTTGGTCCTAGCACTGCTAATCATGTTTTGGTCTATTTGGATGATATCATCGTAGTTAGCAGCACCTTTACCGAACACCTGGATCACTTAAAAGAAGTATTTGCCAAACTCCGAGCGGCAAACTTAAGGATCAACGTCGAGAAGTGCCATTTTTGCCAGGAAAGTCTCCGATACTTGGGACACGTTGTGAGCAAAGACGGGATTCATACAGACCCCGATAAAATAGCCGCCGTCAAAGAGCTTCGATCCGCATTCGATTTATTAAAAACCAAGCTTACTGAAGCTCCAGTCTTAGCTTGTCCCGACTTAAGTCAGCCTTTCACTCTCCAGACCGACGCCAGCCAACATGGGTTAGGGGTGGTACTCACCCAGACGATAGATGAACATGAGAAAGTAATCGCTTATGCCAGCCGCACCCTCACCGACTTAGAATCCACGTACGCAGCGACGGAAAAGGAAGGCCAAGCGATACTTTGGGGCATCCGTAAGATGCGACCATACTTGGAAGGTTATCATTTTAGTGTTATCAGGGACCATCATTCGCTTAAGTGGTTACACCGTCCAATATAGAAAAGGTGCGATGAACGTAGTAGCAAACGCCCTGTCCCGAGATCCGCTACCCATTACAGCCACCGACCAAGTATCAGCCTCCCGAGACACAAAGCCAGACTGGGTTGACTTAAAGAAAGAACTTTTATATTTGCGAAAATCGAGAGGAGATTAAATAAATAGACCAAGACAGACAGTTGAAGACAGACTTTATTATTTCTTAACTTAATCTAAATAAGTACAAGCTTACTTTGTAAGCTCTGTAGTTTGTACAGATAAACTAAATGCTAAGAGATACACACTTAAGAGATTAGTGTAATATACAGTGGTGGTAAAGAGTATTGTTCTTAATACATATCACTCCCCTAGACTTACAAGAAAACTTAAATAAAAACAAAAATAAATTAACAATATCTTTACAATTCAAAAATTCATTGAATATTTTGTTTTCTTTTTTTTATTTTATAATTGTATATAGTTCAAGATATAGTAGAAAACGTAAAAACTAAGTTTAACATTTTATGGATTAACAAATATATAATTTTAATTTTTTTTTAAATATGCGTATTTGTTGTTAATTCGAAAAGTATTTTCATTTGTAAATTCAAAATTTTATGATAACAATACATTAGGTTTTTTTTTTTTTTATAATGTTAATAAATTCAAAATAACAATTATAATTCTTTAGATTTATCTTTTGCACCTTCATTTGTTTTTAACTTTAATCTTTCAGATCTTCTAGGTAGTTCAGATAATGAAATTGACCTCTTTTTCCTTTGCGGAACATTGAACCGAACCTGTTTTGAAACTTTGATATTAGCAGGTGCAAAAGACAAATCTTTAAATTTACCTTTCTTTAATTGTGAAATATGAGCCGTTTTATGATTGCCATCAATATTAACGGAATATACAACATTTCCCATTCTTCTCACAATAACCCAAGGAATCCAACTATAAACATTATTATGTTTCATTTTATACAGCACTTTTTCACCAATATTTAATACTTTTTTCGCTTGATAATTACTATTTAAGAATGGATCTTTAGAACTTTCATAAGTTACTATAGTATGTTCATTATTTGTATGCGAATCCATAAACCGACGAACCTTGGGATTCACATCATCAAGAAGAGTTTTCGGATTATATTTAAATATATGTTCGTTGGGACAGGACGCATTAGTAGTTGATGGGGTTGACCTATATTTTAAAAGAAAATTGAAAATAAGCCGTTCTATCGGGATGTTTGCACAGCTGACATCCAAAAACATCTTTTTTAAAGAACTTTTGACTGTTTGTACCGCCCTTTCGGCGGCCCCATTGGACTGAGGATGATATGGCGGACTTTTTCAAACATTTAATATTGTTATTTTTGCAAAACACCAAACACGAGTCGGAATTAAACGGTGGTCCGATGTCCGAAACCACTGTCGAAGGTAAACCAAAATAAGTAAAAATCGGCCTAAACACAGCTATCAAGCTTTCTACTTTTGTATTTTTCATTAATTTGACATCAATCCATTTGCTATAACTGTCAACTAAAATAAGGTAGTAGCAATCTTTAAAATAAAAAAAATCTAGGTGGATACGCTCGAAAAATGATTTCGCCTCTGGCCACGACACATGCTCATTTGAAACCGGTTTATTATTACACAGATTACACGATCTACAATTTAAAACAAATTCCTCTATCTGAGAATCAATCCCTGGCCACCAAAAATATTTGCGTGCTAGCATTTTCATCCGCACAACTCCTATATGTGACTCGTGAAGAAGATCTAAAACTGAGTTCTGACTTTCATCCGGAACAACTAAACGATCGCCATAAAACAAACACCCATTGTCTTCAGACAACAACAACCGCTTATTAAAGTATTTCTTTAAATTTTCAGGAACACTATTAGGCCAACCTGACTGAATCATATATAAGATGCTTTTTATCTTCCAATCCTTATTTGATTTCTCAGCTATATCCGAAAATTTAATACTAAGATAGTCATTACTTTCAATTGACCTTATATTTACTTCATCTACACCAGTAGAATGAGATAAGGGAAGTCGGGATAAACCATCAGCATTCGTCATTTGCGAACCCTTCTTATACAAAATCTTATATTGATACATACTAAGTATCACTGCCCAACGATTTATTATTGCCGCAGCCATTGCTGGCGTGGTCTTGTTCGGGTTCAAAATTTCCCTTAATGGCTGGTGATCCTAGAAAATCGTGAAAGACTTGCCATAAATATACTTATGAAATTTTTTAACCGTAAAAATAATGGCCAACGCCTCCCGATGTAGGTGCGAGTACTTCTGCCCTGCAGCGCTTAAAGTGCTTGACGCAAACAAAACCGGTCTTTCAACGCCATTAACAATATGGGACAGAATTCCACCTACTCCGTATGGACTCGCGTCACAATGCAAAATGATCTCCTTGTTAGGGTAGTAATGAACTAGGATATTATCATTTAAAATCAACTCTTTACTTTTCTTAAATGCAGCGTCACAATTTTCGGACCACACAAAACTAACATTTTTCTTTAACAAATGATATAAGTCCTTCAATTCCGTCGACAAGTTTGGTATAAACCTAGCATAATAATTTAAAATACCCAAATAAGATTTAAGTTGAGTTAAGTTTGTTGGCCTCGGAGCATCTCGAATCGCTTCCAACTTTTTTGGACTTGGCTTAATTCCCAAACCATTGACTACATGCCCTAAATAAACAATTTCCTTTTTAAAAAACTGGCACTTTTCATATTTAATTCTAACATTGTATTTATTTAACCTTTCAAGAACCTTTAACTAAATTGATTTACAATCGTGTTCATCTGAGCCTCCAATAATAATATCGTCAATATAGCACTTGACCTTCGGAATATCTTTTAAAATTTCATCCATGATGGATTGAAATGCAGCAGGTGCCGATTTTAACCCAAGAATTAACCGACGAAACTTAAATAACCCCAGGTGTGTATTTATAGTTAGAAACTCTTGACAATTTTCTTCGACCTCTACCTGCTGATAAGCTCCTTCTAAATCTAGAACAAAGAAACAGGTGGAACCGTGTAAACTTGAAAAAATGTCTTCTGACAAAGGCATAGGAGAATGATCAGTTCGAACCCAGGGATTAATAGTCATTTTACAATCGACACATATTCGAATATCCCCATTAGGTTTTACAATCGCCACAACTGGTGAAGCCCAATCGCTGTAACGCACGGGATATATTATGCCTTCAGAGACCATCTTCCTAATTTCGCTCTCCACCTTGTCCCTTATACCGAAGGGAACCGTGTAGGGTTTAAAGAACACTGGGACACTATCTTGCTTTAAAAGGATTTTAGCTTTAAAATGTCTAACACACTCTTTCTTATCCCCATAAAAAACACATTTAAATTTGTCAACTATTTCATTTATATATTGTGTTTCCCGTAAACTATCACAATAATTTTGGTTTACCAACATATTTCTCCAATTGGGAAGTAACTTGTCCAGCCATGATCTTCCAAGTAAAGGTACAAATGCCTTTGGACTATCAACTATAACCAATTCCAGAACAAAGGACACACTTTCACTTGATAAACTAACAACCGCCTCAATGCAACCAACAACATGGACCTTGTCACCCGAAATTACATTTAATGTACGATTACTTTTCAATATTGAACCGTTTGTAAATTGTTAATATATCCTAAATCATTTGGAGTATAATTTTCTAATTCAGAACTCTTACCAATGTAACTAATTCTTTTGCCTCTGCGTCCGTTGAAACTGTGATAACTGTTTCTCGTTCGACTTTTTGATCTGCCTCTACTGTTATTTTTTTGAAAACAGTTCTTCTGCATATGGCCCCACTTTTTGCAAAAATGACACTGTACCTTTGCCAAATTTGCCCACCTTGACTTTGATGAACCATGCCTCCCGTCGTCGTGATCTTTACGTGTGTTTTCCTGACTCTTTGACCTTCCATGTGCTGCTCCTTCACTCAAATATCTACCTTTCATAGAATGTAATGCACCCGATGCCGATGCCCCGCTCATGTGTACCATCTCAAGCTCTATCATCTCCATATTTAAGGCTGTTTCACATGCCTTTTCGAAAGTTAAGTCACCAATATCGATAAGCTTAGACTGTATCTTTTTATGTTTTATTCCCATTAGCAGTCTGTCCTTAAGAGCCTCTTCCAAAAATTCACCATATTTGATGAAGTCTGATAGGTTTTCATCTACCTCTTGACTGCGGTTTAAGAACTTAAATCGCTCTGCCGTTGTATTTCTTTTTGGCTGAAAATGTGCCTTCAGCTTTTTCACCAACTCATCATATTTTAATTCATCCGGGTTTAAAGGAGCCACTAAAGTCTTAGAAATATTATATAAATCTCCTCCTATTACGCCGATCAAAAAAGACACCTTTTCTTCATCCGTCGTGATTTTGTTGAGCTTCAATAAATTGTCACCTGCATTGAAGTATTCAATGCGCCCAATAAAATTCGTCATCACTACGGTATTTGAATCTTCAGATTCAACTTTTATTACTTTCATATATATATATATATGTATAAGTACTGTTCAGCTTATCTTAACAAAAAAAAAAATTCCAGTTATCCTCGTCGCCAATTTTATATTTGCGAATATCGAGAGGAGAGATTAAATAAATAGACCAAGACGGACAGTTGAAGACAGACTTTATAATTTCTTAACTTAATCTAAATAAGTATAAGCTAACAAACTATGGATAAACTAAATGCTAAGAGATACACACTTAAGAGATTAGTGTAATATACAGTGGTGGTAAAGAGTATTGTTCTTAATACATATCAAGAACAAGTGAAGCGGGATCCTGGGAAGTACCCGGAGTATAAAATTATTGATGACAACCTGTACCGACAGTTCCAGAACTCCCAGTTGCTAGCAAACCCCCAAGAAGATGTGTGGAAACTGTGCGTACCTTTAACCGACCGACACCGAGTGCTAGCCGATAACCACGACGCCATAACCGCTGGTCATTTAGGCATGGCCAAAACCACGTCTCGAATGTTCAAGCGTTTCTATTGGCCTGGTATGTTTCGCGACGTCAGCAAATACGTACGTCAATGCAAGGTTTGCAACGAGCATAAAGTTTCCCAACAAAAAACGAGTTGCTTGATGTACACTACCCCCATCGAAGAACCATGGGAAATAGTGTGCGCTGACTTCGTTGGCCCCTCCCCAAATCCATGAAAGGCAACACAGTCCTGCTCGTACTAGTGGACAAGTTTTCTAAATGGGTAGAAGCCGTACCTATGAGGGCAGCCACGACTCAGGGATTAATTCAAGCTGTGCGAGAGAGTCACTACTCGTTTTGGGGTACCAAAAGTACTCTTATCTGACAATGGAGCACAGTTTACCAGCCACCGATTCAAGGAGTTCCTAAGTGATTTAGGAATCGAACAAAGGTTAACCGCAGCGTACACCCCTCAGGAAAATCCCACAGAAAGAGTCAACAGGGTATTAAAGACAATGGTCGCTCAATACCTGCAGGGAAATCAACGGAATTGGGACGAATATATCCCAGAGTTTACGTTTGCTATCAATACCAGCCGTCACGACTCGACTGGGTTTTCCCCAGCTCTGTTAAGTTTTGGAAGAGAATTAAGAACCGCACAGGACAATTCCGCTACGCTTCAACCGTCAGCAGCAGAGGAAAGCGTTCAGGCTCGTCGAGAACGCATGCGAGCTCTGTTCGAACTTGTGAGGCTAAATCTGCAAAAGGCCAGTCAGAATCAGGCCAAACACTATAACCTACGACGAAGGCCGTTGCGACCTGGCATTGGAGAACAGGTATACAAGAAAACACGAGTTCTATCATCTGCCGCCTATTATTTTGCTGAAAAATTAGCACCTCGCTTTGAAGGACCATATGAAGTGGTGAAATTCATTTCCCCCGTTATAGTGTTGCTAAGAAGGAAAAGCGGAGGAAAAGAGAAGTCGAAAGAAGGGAACATCCGAGCGCACGTACGAGACCTAAAAGGATTTTATTCAGATTCTTATAATTCCTCTCCGTCTTCACCACAAAATTGCATAAGAGCATCGACTGCACCAGGGCACTTCATCAGTCAACAGTTGTCCTCCGAGCCGAGTAGTAAAATATTTATAAACGAAAGATTAACCCAGCCCTCAGCTACAAAAATGGATAACAGGAAAAAGAGTAGTGTCGAGGAAGAACAGAAACCGACGTCTAGCCGTCGACGACCAAGTCGGTCCCGCTCGCCGATTCTTATCGCACCAAATCGACTGCAGGTATCTCGGACGCAGCGTGCACCACCGAAGTCAAAACCCAGCCAGCTCCCAGCGAAAGAGGAGAAGCCGTTCTCGAGGCAACAAACGGTACCCCGCAAGGTTGCTCCTCCACCGCGGGATCCGGAACCAGTGATTTTCGAGGTACGAGCCAAGAAGATATAAGTCGCTTGCCTCCCATCACACACGACCTGAGCGCAGCTAAAGCGATCGAGCCACCTCCACCAGCCGAAGCACGTCTTGCTTTGGTCCGCCAGCAGCGAAAGGAAGCAGACGAGAAGTGGGAGGCAACTAAAGCAGAGTTACCAGTGCCACAACCATCACTCGTCGCACCACCACCCGCCACATGCGCGTTTGCCATTCAAGCTCCAGCAAGAGCCAGCGAACCCCATCGAGCAGTCGACCAGCGTTTTATCAAAATGATTAAGGAATGCAGGGAAGCAGGTGATAATTGGGCGGTACTAAATGTCGATCCGCCAGTCTCACAGCCACCGCTCCGAGCATCCGCCGCCGCTGTATGTGCACGTTTAGATACGCTTCCAGTTCCTGCCTCGGTCCCAGCTTCAGAGCTAGAAGATGTTGATTGATCCAGTTTCGACCGTCAAGTTCCAGCTCCGCCCGAAAATCCGGAGAACTGCGATTGGTCCGCTATCGACGCTCAGATACGTTTAGACAATATGGCGGTGCCCAACATCGATAATTTTCCTGAACGAGCAGTGGTGACCGAAGTTCTGATGCTGCCAAAGTTATCGGTCGCTCCAGCCACCATCACAAGCAACACAACCCAGGGGTCGATACCCTACCCTAGATCCTGCCCACCCAGCCGACAAAGAACCAGTAGATCCGGTCGAGGGGATCATATTAAAAAGCCCCCTAAACCGAGTCTCCTTCATCTATAAGCCATGGGGCCGGGTAGCAGTATTTTTGAACAAAAAGAGCACCCAGGCAACACTGAGATACAAGAGCTGAAGAAGCTAGTAGACGTCCATCACAATTAAACCCGAACCGCCGATTTCATGTACATTTATATACATTACATTTTTTTTATTATTTTAAGTTTATGATGAAGTAATTTTCTATTGTTTTAGCATCAATAAAGTGGTCGATGAATTATTTAATTATTATGAATTAAATTAAAAATTACAAATAACGATTATGGTTAAGAAAAATTGAAGAAGAAGATTATTTATTATTTAATTATTATTTTAAAGACGAAATTGAATTAAATTGATAAAATTTTGAATTACAAAAAAATGTAATAATAAGAAGAAGAAAAAAAAAATATATATATGTATATAAGCGTTGTTAAAACTAAATTTTAAGTTATTTTGGAACGAAAATATATATATGAATTAAAGCTAACCGCCGAAAAAAAAAATTATTAATTAATTAAAATTTTTTTTTGTAAAAAAAGGGGGGACTGTAACGAAGCGCTACAATTTTCCCTTATTAAATATCATTTCGTCCGCCCCCGGTACATATTATAATAGACAGAAAACAGCATTTCTGATACGATTTACTGCATTCGTATTAAAGTACCTTTTCGCAGACCGTCCGACCGCCGAATAGTAATAATTAGTACTATATTCAGTTCTTTTGTAGCAAAAGGTACTTTTTGTTTGTTTCTCATACAATTCACACTCTCTTACTCCGGGAAATATTACAAGTAGAGGTGGAAGTTGTATGAGAAATTTGTCTTCTGCATCCCGTGTTGAGATAAAATCTAGTGTATTTGGAGCAGTATAAGATCGGGCTGATTGGGAACTTAGTAGTACACTAACAGTGAACAGGTTGGTGCAGCTTCGGGCTTTTCAAGCTATAGCGGCCTTCCTCTTTTTTTTCAAATTATTTTTAGGTATTATTAGCTTCCATCTTATTTCCTCGGTAAATCCTTCAGGTTTGCCTTGGACAAGGTTCCAACGGTGGTTCCACTTGCTTCCGTCTAAATTTCCTCGGTAGATCCATACGAACTACCTTGGACTGGGTTCCAGCGGTGGTTCCAAAAGTGCTTCCGTCCTATTTCCTCGGTAAATCCTTCAGGTTTGCCTTGGACAAGGTTCCGACGGTGGTTCCACTTGCTTCCGTCTAAATTTCCTCGGTAGATCCATAAGAACTACCTTGGACTGGGTTCCAGCGGTGGTTCCAAAAGTGCTTCCGTCCTATTTCCTCGGTTAATCCTTGAGGTTTGCTTTGGACAAGGTTCCAACGGTGGTTCCACTTGCTTCCGTGATTCGTCCTCGCAGATTCCGTCTGAACTAGCTTGGACATGGTTCCATCGAACGGTCCCCTATTTCTGTTAGGCCGATACCCTAAAGGTGTTAAGGGTTAGTATAAGAAGTATGAATTATTGTTAGGTTAAGTTATATGAAATACCGTGTTAGGAGTAATACAGAAAAAGAATTATATGAAATACCGTGTTAGATTTTTATAAGACTTTAAAAAAGATATATTTATTTATAAACTCAAGACATCGGAGTTTTTGATCCCGAAATACCGAAGTTTTACTGTCCTTTCTTCGGACAGACCCTGGATCCGACGAGCTACCTCAGCCTCGACCAAAAAGCACATCACAGTTCTCGTTCCATGACGAAGACGATCTTTAGATAACTACATATGTTCACATTATATACGGACAACATATTGTGTTTGCTACATTAAAACGCTTAACTGCTCCTCAACCAACATAGCTGTTGTCTGAGCTGACCAGCACGATACATGGGTACAGCTTATCAGTATATGCAAAACGATTAGCCCCACAACCAACATCGCTGTTATCTATAAGATAAGCTTTAAGCTTTAACCATTTCGTTTTATACATAGATACAGTTTAAATGCAAATTTTAAATTACGAAGTTGATTATCACAGTGCAAACACATGGAATGGAACATGCTGAGCTGAATGGGCTGCAATGAACAATGAGACACACTTGGCTAGAACATAGAAGAAGACGGTATCTCTTTGGTTAAGAATATTAAATTAATGGTTAGTAAAAAAAGTATTATAAAAGATAATTTGTTTCAATTTTTAATCTGATAACTCGCACTCATATTGAAAGCAATGCGTTCCATTTTTTGCGGCGTAATTTAAATTTAAATCAATAAATTTTTCATGTTACATTTGTATTGTGCAAACATTCCTAAATTATTGTAAAATCAACTAACATCTTTTTGCAAAACAAGTATTTTTCTTCGACTACGACGTGTCAGAGAAATGTACACTTGCATTCGAAATCACTGTCATCATCATTTTAATCATTTCTTCAGCATTCGTGGCATACTTTCAACAACGATGAAATTACACAAACTTTGAGTGCCATTTTACAAGATTTAATAATCGACAATGATCTGTTAAAATGCTTAAAGTCTATACACGAAATCAACTCAAAATATATTTCACTTGCCTTCTCACAGTTAAATCCAATTGTTGGTACAGTATTTAAATACTGATCAAATTTAAGTCTATATAAAGCTGTTGTTTTTCCAGCTGAATCCAGCCCAAGCATAACTACGTGCAAGGTTCCCTGTTAAAATAAAATATTTATCTACTTTAAATTATATATCTCACTTGTGCTTTCGCCTCACCTGTGTTGGTAACGAATCCAGTAAATTTCCTCCACTCTTGCCCATCGTTGCCCCCATATTCTGCGAACGATGCTTTAAGTTTGCTGCAATCTTTTCACTTTACCTTCCTATTTAAATCTTTATTTTAAAATGTATGTGGTTCATCACTTCGGTATAGACGCAAGGCTGATATATCACATCAACAACAAAGGCAGTATGACCCTAATCTGCAAAATACAAATTTGTTTGTCAATTCAGTATTTTTAAGAAAACTATTTATGCATTAGTTTGTTATTATGTAAGCCACTTAAAATAAAAGGCAAGACAGGGTCGCGCAAACTTGTTTTTTGGGATGTGAGGGCTTAACACAAAAAATATATTAAAAACACAAAAATACATTAAAATCAAGATACACAAAATATAAGGCACGAATGAGTCGCACAAACTTGCTGTTTGGCAAGAAAGTTGGGCTAAACAAAACAAAACCCAACTGAATGGCGCGTTGTAGTTTTTCAATTTTTGTTCTGATGTTGTAGTCTTTTAATTTTTGCATATGAAATAATTTTTTAAATTCTTTCAATTTATTAGAAATGCAATAATTAAAAAAAGAGAAGTTTTGTGCATTCAAGAGGACATAGCCCGCAGGTTTTCTCAAACCCCACTTCTAAATACCAAATGACTACCAACTCCTCGGGGTGACTTCCCGGCCACGTAAACACTATTTAGTTGCGAAGCAATAACAATCCTCGAATACAGTTTGTTTTCGGGTGCAAATTGAGTTTTCTTGATTGCAACTAGATTGCCCATTTTGTATGATAAGTATTTAGGGGCTTGTCGAACTTTTCGATAGGCTTGAGAAAACACTCCGCTTTTCCTAGCTCCAAGTATGCATGGTATACCGTTTGCGATGATTTTTTACGATATATTTGGTACCCAAAAATTCTTCTTTGCTAGTTCTTCCACCTTTCGTGCATTCATATGACCTTGCTCGTGTACACTTCGCAATACTTCTCTCTGCAGATTCACTGGCACAACCAGTGAGTAATCGCCTTCAACAAATTTATATACAACAATTTTAATTCAATTTTTATTTTTCATTTTACTTATGACTACTTAAATGCTAGACAAAACCCTTAAAAACTAGCTTACAGAATAACTTAACTAACTTACTGGCCCAATGCGGGCGCTCTAAATTATGCTATAACTATGTATGAAAAATGCCTTTCGGCGTAAAAACTGAATTTAATTAAAATTCAATATCACTTAAAACTAAACGAGAAAATTATTAAAATCTCGTTTTTCTGTATCTTTATTTTGTGTAAAACTTAAAACTACCCTTAACCTAAATAAAACTAAATTAACCTTAATAAAACTAAAATATACGTAAAAAATATAGTAAATAAATAACTTAATACTTACAATAACTTAAAACTAGAACAGCCACCAGCATCTTTTTTTTTCATCAGGCTATGCACATGCTCACACGCTTATACATATGCAGATATGGACATATGTAGGTAGGTAAGATGGCGGTTTCGCAGAACAACTGTTTCGAAGAAACCCAATTAGCGCGGAAAAGCGACGTTTTTTTGTGATTGACCTAATTTTTTGTAATAGTGGTAGTGACTGTTAAGCTAAGGGGATCAGTTTTTGGTCTGTGCCCGCAGTCACAAGGGAAGAACCTAGCTCACACTGTGTGCTTGGTGGTTCCATTTGGACTGAGTCGACCAATTAACTTTACACTAGATCTATATGAGGCTCCGTGTTTTGATGCTCTCGCCGCAAGATAGAGTAAGTGCTAGTCCGAAAAACTAGTCCTAAAGGTAAGTTCCAGAAACTTAAAAGTTGGAAGTTGAAATGGAAAGTGAGTGAGTGCTTTGAAAAGCTAAGGGGACCAGTTTTTGGTCTGTGCCCGCAGTCCCAAAGGAAGAAATTAGCTCACACTGTGCGCTTGGTGGTTCCATCTGGACTGAGAGCCTGCCCAATAACTTTACACTAGATCTATTTGAGGCTAAGCCCGTTCAAAGACAGTTTATACCTACCAGGTTTTAATAGTAAGTGCAAGTCCGAATAGCCAGTCCTAAACGAAAGTTTCAAAAACTTCCAAGGTGAAAGTTGAAATAGAGATATTGCTTGGTTTGCTAGAGCCAACTGGTGCTATTGAGAAAAGCGATAAAATCATTTATCCTTTTGTTCGACAGCACGTTTAGGTTGTCGACAGGTTGGCTCCTGTCCAGGGCCGGACAGTGGCAGAGGAAATGCTCAATAGTTTCCTTCTCCAGCGGATTTCTACAACTACGGCAGTAGCTGTTAAAAGGTATGCGCAGTTTAGTTGCGTGTTCGCCTATTGGCCAATGGCCAGTGACGATTGCAACGACCCTGGCCGTGTCTATTCTGTTTCGTTTTATTAAATCATTCGATCTGTTTTTGTCATAGGTTGGCCATATCTTTCTAGTTATTTTACAGGTTGCCAAACCTTGCCACCTCTTTGTTGATTTCTGCCCTTCACGAAACCCAGTGGAAGATCTACTGATTCCGCCTGAGAGACGAGAAGGGCTGATCCTTGCCTAGCAAGATCATCTGCTCGCTCATTGCCTTGGATGTCGCTATGACCTGGGACCCATACGAGAGAAATTTTTATACTATCACTGAAACCTGAGAGCTCTGCTCTGCATTGATGAACTATCTTTGAAGACACCAGGCAGCTGTTAATTGCCTTAATTGCAGCTTGGCTATCTACACAAATGGCTACATTGTGAATATTATGGTTAGATATTGTTTTTTGTTTGAGTATCCTACAGGCTTCCTTAATAGCAAGCACTTCAGCTTGAAATATGCTGGCAGCGTCGGGCAGGCGGAACGATTGACTAATTTTAAGTTTGTCGGAGTAAACACCCGCCCCAACTCCGTCAACCATCTTTGAGCAGTCAGTGAAAATTGTGGTGTCATATTCATTTGTCACCGTATCGTTTTTCCATTCGTCTCTGGTAGGAAAAAGCACATTGAAACTTTTATACTTGTATTTTATTTATACCCTTGTCAGGACAAGGGTATTGGTAGTCAATATGGACTGAGCGAAGATCTATCGGCAACAGTTTTAAAATTTGTCCATGACCATAGGGTCTTTCTGCCCAACAGCTTGCTTCTTTAAGCCTGGTTGCACTGCAGGATACCATGTATTTGATGTGAAGGTCTAGAGGCAAAAGATTAAGAATAACGCTTAAGGCATCGGTTGGGCAAGATCTAATTGCACCTGTGGAACCTATGCTGGCATGGACATATATACATATATACATATGTAACAGCGCCAAATGCACATATCCACACAAAAATGCAAATTTAGTTTTTTATAATTTTTTTTGGTGCCACCAATGTCCTACATAAAATCTACCTAATAATACCTAAAAATACGTAGGTCGGCCAAGGCAACAACTTAGGTCGACCATCAATATCAAGGTGGTCCCCCACCCACCAGTATTTTTCCTTTTGCTTATCGTAGTCTGCTCTCTTTGACGATTACGACATTAGCCTCAGCCTCGTCGTCGTCTTCCTTGTTGTCGTTGTTGTTGTCTTCGTCGTCGTTGGAGGAGCTGTCCAGCTGCCTCTGGATTTTGGCCTGAGCCGATGACTTGGCTGACCGTTCGCGCCCTTCAATTTGCTGAGCTGCATCACCGATGCGCTTCTTCACAACAATATTCAGCTTGTAGTTGATGTAGCGCCTCCTCTTATTTGCCTCAGTTGCTTCGGCACGTGCCGGCCCTGGTGATTGTCCTTTGGTAGGGCTTGTTGTTTTGGCAGTTGCCATGCTCATCATTCTGGCCCCGACACGTGCTGATGACTCTGTTGTCGTCGTTTTTCTTGACCTTGAAGGTCCAGCAGATGCTGCCGTATTTGTTGTTTGGCCTCTGGATGGCCCCACTATCTTTTTATCGGCTGTTACATCGCCTGATGTTCCAGCACCTTTTGTTGTTGTTGGGGGACCATCTTTCGATGTCCCCGTTGGTTTGACCATCTGTTTTTCTTGTTGTTGCTGCTGTTTTCTTCTCCTAGAAACCTCTTGCCAGAAATAATTTAAAAAAAGGCCTTGCCCGAAGTGAGAATCGAACTCTCGACCTTCCACTCTGAATTCTGCTCCTTTTTTTTTATTATTTTTTTTTTTTATTATTTTTTTTTTTTTTTAAATTCACTTTTTTATTTTTTATTCAACTTATAACTACTTAAATGCTAGACATAAACCTTTAAAACTAGCTTACAGAATAACTTAACTAACTAACTGGCCGTATGGCGCTCTAAATTATAGTATAACTATATTTAAAAAATGCCTTTCGGCGTAAAGACTAGTCTAAATTTAAAATTCAATATTACTTAAAACTAAACAAGAAAATTCTTTAAAAACTTAATTTCCATGACATTGTTTTTTATTTAAAAACTTAAAACTACCTGTTTTGGAATAAAACGCAACCTATAAATTTTTATTTTGTATTGCCAAACGTGTACAATAATACCCTATCTAAACTAACTGATTAAATTTCATAAACTCTCGCGCTACATTTATTAATCCTAACGTAAGCTTATACTGTATTATTTTGCTTTTCTTTCACCTTTCCTTCTTGTTTGCCTATTCAAATTGTCAAAAGTAAGATTCGATCTCTTTGCTGTTTGGACATCACACAATACACATCTTGGAAACATTATACACATTATACACGTAACATTGAAATAAATTTGAACATTATACACTACATATATTAAGAAAATCATTAAATTTTTTATTTATTACAAAGACATTACATTAATATAAAAGAATAAAAAAAACATTATACGGTCCACAATAATTTAACACAAAATACCCATTCCAAAACATAATGGTCCTTAAGCTCACCGGATAATTCTGATCAGTGCGTGAAATTTGATTAATTTCGTAATCAATTATAATTTTTTTATGCTGTGCAAAAAGTGTAAAACAAGTGCTTATCGTGTAACTGTTTACCATGCGATGCAATGTGTTTAGATTATTATTTTTTGAAGCTTAATTTCCCGAACAGTTTCTTTATATGAAGTTTGCTAGCTGCGTGACATTTTAATCAAAAAAGCGATTATTAATTAGCAAAAATATTATTAAAGCACATGATCGAATTCCTCAAATATACATGAACCATTTTAAGACAAATGCACTGCCATTTTGGTGTTAAAATTTAAATTGAAATTTATTCTAAGAACTCGTGTTGTACATTGCAAATAGGAATTGCGTTATACAAATTCTTTTCTTAAAAAGTACACTGCTTAAATAAAGAAATTAAAACAATATTATCGTCTCTGCGATCTTCTAAAAAAAAAAAGGCCTTTTCGGAATAATTACAAAAATGAATATTGTTAAACTAAAACGCGGTCGCGCTAAGGGCTCTATCACTAGAGCCTTAACTTTCTCGGAATCCATCGATGATTCTACTTCTCTGGACATGCTAGAGATTCAATTAAAAAGACTTGATGAAGCTTGGTCAGAATTTATTTCGCTGCAAAATAGTTTGTATGAATTCTGCGACGCGGAAGGGTTCGTAGACCCTGAACCCGAATACGGAGAGTATGAAATAAAATACTTTCAATCCTTTCCTGTTATTTCTATTTCCATTCGAAAGCATCCAGACAAGGCTAGTGATGAAGCATTGAAACAAAACGCTTCACTTTTAGAAAGGTTGGAGCAAAAGAACTCTCGTAAATCGGTCGTGCTACCTAAACTCGTTATTCCAGTTTTTACAGGAGATTATAAAGACTGGCCGGTATTTAAAGATTTGTTCACAGGAACAATAGATTGCAACCCAAACCTAACCGCAACACAAAAATTCCAATATTTAAAATCACTCCTGGGTGGGGAAGCTTCTAACCTTTTAAAACATGTATTGTGCACGGATGAAAATTATATTGAAGCATGGGATAAGCTTGAATCGCGTTACGATAAAAAGAATTTTATTATCCATTCATTCGTTAAAAGTTTTATGTCATTGCCATCGTCTTCTAGCTCCAATTCAAATCTTGAAATTCTCCGTAAAATTACAAATGGAGCTGATGAAGTTATTCGCGGTTTAAATGCGATACAAATAAACTCTCGTGATTCTTGGTTGATCTATATTCTTCTTCAGAAACTGGACAGTGAAACAAAGCAAGCTTGGTCGGAAAAGGTAGAATGTCGGGATGATTGTACCGTCCAAGAATTTCTTAGCTTCTTACAAAATCGGTGTAGTTGTCTCGAATCGTGTAACTCATTCACTCGTCAGCAAAAAACAATAATCAACAAAGGTCAAAACAATATTCGTGCTCATTTAGTTGCAACAAACTCAAACTGCCCCAAGTGTAAAGAGAATCATCTACTTCCATATTGTAAAGCATTCCTCGATCTTGATACAAATGCGCGTCACGAATTTGTTAAAGAAAATTCTATTTGTTTTAATTGTCTGCGAGTTGGACACGCATCAAACAAATGCATTTCGAAGTTTCGGTGCAGATCATGCAACTCTCGACACCATTCCTTGGTACATGATCCCCAAAATACATCGATTTATCATCAAAATGAACAATCGTCGTCGTCGTCTTCGTCGATACAAAACCCTTCGAATTCATCTCTCGTTACTCATCACTCTCTAGAATCCAATCTTAATTCATCAACTATTCTTCCAACAGCTGTTGTCAAAGTTCAAGATAAACTTGGCTCGTTCCAAAATATACGCGTACTACTCGATTCTGGATCCCAAGTTTCGTTCATTACGGAGAGAGCTCTCCAACGTTTGGGGCTTCCTAAAAAACCATTACGCATTCCTATTCTCGGAGTTGGATCGACTTCTGTTGGCACAACCAACGGTTTGGTTTCATTGAAATTACATTCTCGCTTTAATTCAAACAACATAGATATTGTTTTTCATGTGATATCAAAACTTACATCTATGCTTCCTCCACTTTCGGTCAAATTGAAGACAAATCAATTTCTTTCGTTGGATCTTGCAGATCCAAATTTCAATGAACCTGGTCCTATCGATATGCTCATCGGAGCAGACAACATATTCAACATTATTCTCGAAAAATCGAAACCAGATCCGAGTGTTCCTAACTCCTTCTCAACTATTTTCGGATGGGTTATAGCTGGAAATTGTACTCAATTTCCATCCAGTGAATCGGCCACGGGTGCGAGGACATTTCACGCACAACTTGATTATACTCAAGAAATTGATCTAGAGCGCTTTTGGCGTCTAGAGGAAGTTAACTATGAGCCTCCTTTATCCATTGAAGAACAAAGAGCTGAAGATAATTTTATCCAAACTCATCGTCGTCAATCAGATGGTAGATATATGGTAAATTTACCATTCAAATCTGATTCGAATCCAAAATTTGGAAATTCGTTTCGAATCAATGGAAAAAAGATTTCTCCGTGATCACAATCTCCAAAAACAATATTCTTTCTTCCTTAATGAATACTTATCGCTGGGTCATATGCAAGAAATACCTTTAGACGAAATTAACAATTCAAATGCTTATTATTTACCTACCTCATCATGCTGTGTTCAAGGCTGACAGCAGCACAACAAAGGTGAGAGTTGTTTTTGATGGCTCCGCAAAGTCATCACCTGATTCAATTTCATTAAATGAATCTCTTTTCGTTGGCCCTGAAATTCAACGAGACATTTTTACAATATGTCTTCGTTCTTGTCGTCATACATATACCATGTCAGGAGACATTGAAAAAATGTATCGACAAATCATACAAATTATCAAAGGATTCTATGGAGAGAAAACCCTGAAGCCCCTATAAAACATTACAGACTTTTGACTGTTACATACGGAACTTCAGCTGCTTCATTTTTAGCAAAACGTGCTTTGAAACAACTGGCCTTAGATTCAGCGGAAACACACCCTCGTGCTTCTTCAATAATTCTTAGCGACTTTTACGTCGATGATTTAGTTACAGGCGCTGACACCATTGATGATATCATCGTAATTCAAAAGGAGCTTGTGGAATTGTTGTCTTCTGCTGGCTTCAATCTTCGCAAGTGGACAACTAATTGCTGGCCACTTCTACTATCTTTACCTGAAGCTCAAAGGGAGCTAACTCCTATCGATTTTGAAAACTCTCAGACGGTAAAGGTTCTCGGGCTACAATGGTGTCCATCTAAGGATTCTTTCTCGTAAACGGTGAATCTTGACGAGTCAACATCTTGTACGAAACGTCGCATTCTTTCGGAAGCATCTAGAATTTTCGACCCTCTTGGATTTCTTTCTCCGGTCGTGGTTGCTGTGAAAATATTTTTCCAGGATTTATGGAGACATGCTTTGCGATGGGACGATGAAATCCCACAAGAACTCTCTGAACGTTGGGTCATTATTCGGGATGAACTTCATTTACTCGAGTCAATCCAGATTCCGAGAATCATCTGGACCAATAAAGTGAATTTTGAATTTCACGCATTTTGTGATGCTTCACTTGATGCATATGCAGCTGTTATTTACTGTCGAAGTGAAAATCAAGACGGAAGTGCCTCAATTTCATTAGTCGCTGCTAAAAGCAACGTTGCTCCAATCAAAATTCTTTCGCTTCCTAGACTTGAGCTCTGTGGAGCTCTTTTGTTAACTCGCTTATTAAACAAAATCAAGATTTCGTTGCAGATGGATCAAATGAAGGTTTTTGCTTGGACAGACTCGTCCATCGTGTTACATTGGCTTTCTGCACCACCAAAAAAATGGTCAGTTTTTATTGGGAACAGAACTTCGGAGATCATTTCAACTATCCCTGTGAAATCCTGGAATCATGTTCGATCTGCAGAAAATCCTGCTGATGTTCCCTCAAGAGGAATCCCACCATCTCAACTTGCTCTCACTGACATTTGGTGGTACGGTCCCTATTGGCTAAAAATGGAAAGAAGCAAGTGGCCCGAATCCCGATATAAATTGGAAAACGTCTCAAGTGAACAATTGGAGGAACGTAAATCGAGCACGATCCAGGTATTCGTATCACATATTAATGAAAATAACATTTTAAGACAAATATTGGCTAAATCGTCAAATTGGATGAAATCAGTGCGCGTGGTTGCATACGTTTTTCGTTTCCTAAAAAATTGTTGCCTGTCACCTGAACTACGAAATCTAAATTTCCTCTCTACTAAAGAATTGAATAGTGCTAAAATTTCTCTCATAAAAGCTGCTCAAACGAGTTTATTTTCGGTTGAAATTGAAATTCTAAAAAAGAAAAAATCGTTGCCTTCGCGAAATAAGCCGTCGTCAATCGCCCCATTCCTTGATACTCCAAATGTGCTTCGCGTAGGTGGTCGTTTGGAAAATTCGGATCTATCCTTCAGCGAAAAACACCCAATAATTCTCTGCAAATCGCACTCAATAACAAAACTTTTAGTAGAGTATACACATAAACATTATTTACGTGCAGGTGTATCATTAATGGTGTCTTTACTAAAACAAAACTATTTCATTCTAGGAAGCCGAAACATTATCCGAAAGGTGGTCAGTGAATGCATTAATTGCTTTAAGCAACGAAAAGCTACCTCCGAACAAATGATGGGCAATCTTCCTATCGAAAGGGTTCGATTCTCAAGACCATTTAGCAAAGTCGGATGTGATTATGCTGGACCCATCACACTGCGTTTAGCTCCTGGAAGGAATCCCAAATTTGTCAAGGGTTACATAGCCCTTTTTGTTTGTTTCGTAACAAAGGGAGTTCATATTGAACTAGTTGGTGATTTGTCATCCAGCGCTTTTCTTCTGGCCCTAGATCGCTTTGTGTCGCGTAGAGGAAAACCAACTGAAATTTGGAGTGACAACGCAACAAATTTTCATGGTGCTAAGCGCTTGCTCAGTGAGATGCATCAGCAGCTGATGAGTAAACAGCGAAATAAGATCATCGCAGATCATCTATCTAAGGATGCCATTCAATGGAAATTTATACCACCTTCTGCACCCCACTTTGGCGGGCTGTGGGAGGCGGGTGTAAAATCCGTGAAGCAGCATATTAAGCGTGTTATTGGTGAACATATACTGACCTATGAAGAAATGTACACTCTTCTTTCCAAAATTGAATGCTTACTAAATTCACGACCCATGTGGAAAAACTCTGATTCGGAGCCAATCGCCCTTACTCCGTCTCATTTCATGATCGGAGAATCATACTGTTCAATTCCTCAACCTGATTTAAACTTTTCAAATGTTTCGATAAGTTCTAACTATTATCTCTTACAGACTCTAATGCAAGGATTTTGGAAAAGGTGGCACAAGGAATATTTAACCTCGCTACAAAACCGACCCAAATGGCAGAAGATTGTGAGAGACATCCAGAAAAACGACATGGGACTACTGAAGGAACAGAATCTTCCACCTTCGAAGTGGATCCTAGGACGAATCATAGATGTGCATCCTGGGAAGGACGGCAGGTGTCGTGTCGTCACCGTACGAACCAAAAGCGGAAATTATGTTCGACCCATTGCCAAGGTGGCTCCTTTGCCTTTTTCTGAAAGATCAGAGTCTTCCAGGGGGGGCTGAATGTTTTGGAATAAAACGCAACCTATAAATTTTTATTTTGTATTGCCAAACGTGTACAATAATACCCTATCTAAACTAACTGATTAAATTTCATAAACTCTCTCGCTACATTTGTTAATCCTAACGTAAACTTATACTGTATTATTTTGCTTTTCTTTCACCTTTCCTTCTTGTTTGCCTATTCAAATTGTCAAAAGTAAGATTCGATCTCTTTGCTGTTTGGACATCACACAATACACATCTTGGAAACATTATACACATTATACACGTAACATTGAAATAAATTTGAACATTATACACTACATATATTAAGAAAATCATTAAATTTTTTATTTATTACAAAGACATTACATTAATATAAAAGAATAAAAAAAACATTATACGGTCCACAATAATTTAACACAAAATACCCATTCCAAAACATAATGGTCCTTAAGCTCACCGGATAATTCTGATCAGTGCGTGAAATTAGATTAATTTCGTAATCAATTATAATTTTTTTATGCTGTGCAAAAAGTGTAAAACAAGTGCTTATCGTGTAACTGTTTACCATGCGATGCAATGTGTTTAGATTATTATTTTTTGAAGCTTAATTTCCCGAACAGTTTCTTTATATGAAGTTTGCTAGCTGCGTGACATTTTAATCAAAAAAGCGATTATTAATTAGCAAAAATATTATTAAAGCACATGATCGAATTCCTCAAATATACATGAACCATTTTAAGACAAATGCACATGATTTTTTTGCATAAATGCACTGCCATTTTGGTGTTAAAATTTAAATTGAAATTTATTCTAAGAACTCGTGTTGTACATTGCAAATAGGAATTGCGTTACACAAATTCTTTTCTTAAAAAGTACACTGCTTAAATAAAGAAATTAAAACAACATTATCGTCTCTGCGATCTTCTAAAAAAAAGGCCTTTTCGGAATAATTACAAAAATGAATATTGTTAAACTAAAACGCGGTCGCGCTAAGGGAGCCTTAACTTTCTCGGAATCCATCGATGATTCTACTTCTCTGGACATGCTAGAGATTCAATTAAAAAGACTTGATGAAGCTTGGTCAGAATTTATTTCGCTGCAAAATAGTTTGTATGAATTCTGCGACGCGGAAAGGTTCGTAGACCCTGAACCCGAATACGGAGAGTATGAAATAAAATACTTTCAAGCCTTTTCTGTTATTTCTATTTCCATTCGAAAGCATCCAGACAAGGCTAGTGATGAAGCATTGAAACAAAACGCTTCACTTTTAGAAAGGTTGGAGCAAAAGAACTCTCGTAAATCGGTCGTGCTACCTAAACTCGTTATTCCAGTTTTTACAGGAGATTATAAAGACTGGCCGGTATTTAAAGATTTGTTCACAGGAACAATAGATTGCAACCCAAACCTAACCGCAACACAAAAATTCCAATATTTAAAATCATTCCTGGGTGGGGAAGCTTCTAACCTTTTAAAACATGTATTGTGCACGGATGAAAATTATATTGAAGCATGGGATAAGCTTGAATCGCGTTACGATAAAAAGAATTTAATTATCCATTCATTCGTTAAAAGTTTTATGTCATTGCCATCGTCTTCTAGCTCCAATTCAAATCTTGAAATTCTCCGTAAAATTACAAATGGAGCTAATGAAGTTATTCGCGGTTTAAATGCGATACAAATAAACTCTCGTGATCCTTGGTTGATCTATATTCTTCTTCAGAAACTGGACAGTGAAACAAAGCAAGCTTGGTCGGAAAAGGTAGAATGTCGGGATGATTGTACCGTCGAAGAATTTCTTAGCTTCTTACAAAATCGGTGTAGTTGTCTCGAATCGTGTAACTCATTCACTCGTCAGCAAAAAACAATAATCAACAAAGGTCAAAACAATATTCGTGCTCATTTAGTTGCAACAAACTCAAACTGCCCCAAGTGTAAAGAGAATCATCTACTTCCATATTGTAAAGCATTCCTCGATCTTGATACAAATGCGCGTCACGAATTTGTTAAAGAAAATTCTATTTGTTTTAATTGTCTGCGAGTTGGACACGCATCAAACAAATGCATTTCGAAGTTTCGGTGCAGATCATGCAACTCTCGACACCATTCCTTGGTACATGATCCCCAAAATACATCGATTTATCATCAAAATGAACAATCGTCGTCGTCGTCTTCGTCGATACAAAACCCTTCGAATTCATCTCTCGTTACTCATCACTCTCTAGAATCCAATCTGAATTCATCAACTATTCTTCCAACAGCTGTTGTCAAAGTTCAAGATAAACTTGGCTCGTTCCAAAATATACGCGTACTACTCGATTCTGGATCCCAAGTTTCGTTCATTACGGAGAGAGCTCTCCAACGTTTGGGGCTTCCTAAAAAACGCGTAATGGTTTTTTAGGAAGCCCCATTCCTATTCTCGGAGTTGGATCGACTTCTGTTGGCACAACCAACGGTTTGGTTTCATTGAAATTACATTCTCGCTTTAATTCAAACAACATAGATATTGTTTTTCATGTGATATCAAAACTTACATCTATGCTTCCTCCACTTTCGGTCAAATTGAAGACAAATCAATTTCTTTCGTTGGATCTTGCAGATCCAAATTTCAATGAACCTGGTCCTATCGATATGCTCATCGGAGCAGACAACATATTCAACATTATTCTCGAAAAATCGAAACCAGATCCGAGTGTTCCTAACTCCTTCTCAACTATTTTCGGATGGGTTATAGCTGGAAATTGTACTCAATTTCCATCCAGTGAATCAGCCACGGGTGTGAGGACATTTCACGCACAACTTGATTATACTCAAGAAATTGATCTAGAGCGCTTTTGGCGTCTAGAGGAAGTTAACTATGAGCCTCCTTTATCCATTGAAGAACAAAGAGCTGAAGATAATTTTATCCAAACTCATCGTCGTCAATCAGATGGTAGATATATGGTAAATTTACCATTCAAATCTGATTCGAATCCAAAATTTGGAAATTCGTTTCGAATCGCGCTTAATCGGTTTCATTCAATGGAAAAAAGATTTCTCCGTGATCACAATCTCCAAAAACAATATTCTTTCTTCCTTAATGAATACTTATCGCTGGGTCATATGCAAGAAATACCTTTAGACGAAATTAACAATTCAAATGCTTATTATTTACCTCATCATGCTGTGTTCAAGGCTGACAGCAGCACAACAAAGGTGAGAGTTGTTTTTGATGGCTCCGCAAAGTCATCACCTGATTCAATTTCATTAAATGAATCTCTTTTCGTTGGCCCTGAAATTCAACGAGACATTTTTACAATATGTCTTCGTTCTCGTCGTCATACATATACCATGTCAGGAGACATTGAAAAAATGTATCGACAAATCTGGGTTTCACCAAATCATACAAATTATCAAAGGATTCTATGGAGAGAAAACCCTGAAGCCCCTATAAAACATTACAGACTTTTGACTGTTACATACGGAACTTCAGCTGCTTCATTTTTAGCAAAACGCGCTTTGAAACAACTGGCCTTAGATTCAGCGGAAACACACCCTCGTGCTTCTTCAATAATTCTTAGCGACTTTTACGTCGATGATTTAGTTACAGGCGCTGACACCATTGATGATATCATCGTAACTCAAAAGGAGCTTGTGGAATTGTTGTCTTCTGCTGGCTTCAATCTTCGCAAGTGGACAACTAATTGCTGGCCACTTCTACTATCTTTACCTGAAGATCAAAGGGAGCTAACTCCTATCGATTTTGAAAACTCTCAGACGGTAAAGGTTCTCGGGCTACAATGGTGTCCATCTAAGGATTCTTTCTCGTACACGGTGAATCTTGACGAGTCAACATCTTGTACGAAACGTCGCATTCTTTCGGAAGCATCTAGAATTTTCGACCCTCTTGGATTTCTTTCTCCGGTCGTGGTTGCTGTGAAAATATTTTTCCAGGATTTATGGAGACATGCTTTGCGATAGGACGATGAAATCCCACAAGAACTCTCTGAACGTTGGGTCATTATTCGGGATGAACTTCATTTACTCGAGTCAATCCAGATTCCGAGAATCATCTGGACCAATAAAGTGAATTTTGAATTTCACGCATTTTGTGATGCTTCACTTGATGCATATGCAGCTGTTATTTACTGTCGAAGTGAAAATCAAGACGGAAGTGCCTCAATTTCATTAGTCGCTGCTAAAAGCAACGTTGCTCCAATCAAAATTCTTTCGCTTCCTAGACTTGAGCTCTGTGGAGCTCTTTTGTTAACTCGCTTATTAAACAAAATCAAGATTTCGTTGCAGATGGATCAAATGAAGGTTTTTGCTTGGACAGACTCGTCCATCGTGTTACATTGGCTTTCCGCACCACCAAAAAAATGGTCAGTTTTTATTGGGAACAGAACTTCGGAGATCATTTCAACTATCCCTGTGAAATCCTGGAATCATGTTCGATCTGCAGAAAATCCTGCTGATGTTCCCTCAAGAGGAATCCCACCATCTCAACTTGCTCTCACTGACATTTGGTGGTACGGTCCCTATTGGCTAAAAATGGAAAGAAGCAAGTGGCCCAAATCCCGATATAAATTGGAAAACGTCTCAAGTGAACAATTGGAGGAACGTAAATCGAGCACGATCCAGGTATTCGTATCACATATTAATGAAAATAACATTTTAAGACAAATATTGGCTAAATCGTCAAATTGGATGAAATCAGTGCGCGTGGTTGCATACGTTTTTCGTTTCCTAAAAAATTGTTGCCTGTCACCTGAACTACGAAATCTAAATTTCCTCTCTACTAAAGAATTGAATAGTGCTAAAATTTCTCTCATAAAAGCTGCTCAAACGAGTTTATTTTCGGTTGAAATTGAAATTCTAAAAAAGAAAAAATCGTTGCCTTCGCGAAATAAGCTGTCGTCAATCGCCTTATTCCTTGATACTCAAAATGTGCTTCGCGTAGGTGGTCGTTTGGAAAATTCGGATCTATCCTTCAGTGAAAAACACCCAATAATTCTCTGCAAATCGCACTCAATAACAAAACTTTTAGTAGAGTATACACATAAACATTATTTACGTGCAGGTGTATCATTAATGGTGTCTTTACTAAAACAAAACTATTTCATTCTAGGAAGCCGAAACATTATCCGAAAGGTGGTCAGTGAATGCATTAATTGCTTTAAGCAACGAAAAGCTACCTCCGAACAAATGATGGGCAATCTTCCTATCGAAAGGGTTCGATTCTCAAGACCATTTAGCAAAGTCGGATGTGATTATGCTGGACCCATCACACTGCGTTTAGCTCCTGGAAGGAATCCCAAATTTGTCAAGGGTTACATAGCCCTTTTTGTTTGTTTCGTAACAAAGGGAGTTCATATTAAACTAGTTGGTGATTTGTCATCCAGTGCTTTTCTTCTGGCCCTAGATCGCTTTGTGTCGCGTAGAGGAAAACCAACTGAAATTTGGAGTGACAACGCAACAAATTTTCATGGTGCTAAGCGCTTGCTCAGTGAGATGCATCAGCAGCTGATGAGTAAACAGCGAAATAAGATCATCGCAGATCATCTATCTAAGGATGCCATTCAATGGAAATTTATACCACCTTCTGCACCCCACTTTGGCGGGCTGTGGGAGGCGGGTGTAAAATCCGTGAAGCAGCATATTAAGCGTGTTATTGGTGAACATATACTGACCTATGAAGAAATGTACACTCTTCTTTCCAAAATTGAATGCTTACTAAATTCACGACCCATGTGGAAAAACTCTGATTCGGAGCCAATCGCCCTTACTCCGTCTCATTTCATGATCGGAGAATCATACTGTTCAATTCCTCAACCTGATTTAAACTTTTCAAATGTTTCGATAAGTTCTAACTATTATCTCTTACAGACTCTAATGCAAGGATTTTGGAAAAGGTGGCACAAGGAATATTTAACCTCGCTACAAAACCGACCCAAATGGCAGAAGATTGTGAGAGACATCCAGAAAAACGACATGGGACTACTGAAGGAACAGAATCTTCCACCTTCGAAGTGGATCCTAGGACGAATCATAGATGTGCATCCTGGGAAGGACGGCAGGTGTCGTGTCGTCACCGTACGAACCAAAAGCGGAAATTATGTTCGACCCATTGCCAAGGTGGCTCCTTTGCCTTTTTCTGAAAGATCAGAGTCTTCCAGGGGGGGCTGAATGTTTTGGAATAAAACGCAACCTATAAATTTTTATTTTGTATTGCCAAACGTGTACAATAATACCCTATCTAAACTAACTGATTAAATTTCATAAACTCTCTCGCTACATTTGTTAATCCTAACGTTAACTTATACTGTATTATTTTGCTTTTCTTTCACCTTTCCTTCTTGTTTGCCTATTCAAATTGTCAAAAGTAAGATTCGATCTCTTTGCTGTTTGGACATCACACAATACACATCTTGGAAACATTATACACATTATACACGTAACATTGAAATAAATTTGAACATTATACACTACATATATTAAGAAAATCATTAAATTTTTTATTTATTACAAAGACATTACATTAATATAAAAGAATAAAAAAAAACATTATACAGTCCACAATAATTTAACACAAAATACCCATTCCAAAACATAATGGTCCTTAAGCTCACCGGATAATTCTGATCAGTGCGTGAAATTTGATTAATTTCGTAATCAATTATAATTTTTTTATGCTGTGCAAAAAGTGTAAAACAAGTGCTTATCGTGTAACTGTTTACCATGCGATGCAATGTGTTTAGATTATTATTTTTTGAAGCTTAATTTCCCGAACAGTTTCTTTATATGAAGTTTGCTAGCTGCGTGAAATTTTAATCAAAAAAGCGATTAATAATTAGCAAAAATATTATTAAAGCACATGATCGAATTCCTCAAATATACATGAACCATTTTAAGACAAATGCACATGATTTTTTTGCATAAATGCACTGCCATTTTGGTGTTAAAATTTAAATTGAAATTTATTCTAAGAACTCGTGTTGTACATTGCAAATAGGAATTGCGTTATACAAATTCTTTTCTTAAAAAGTACACTGCTTAAATAAAGAAATTAAAACAATATTATCGTCTCTGCGATCTTCTAAAAAACAAAGGCCTTTTCGGAATAATTACAAAAATTAATATTGTTAAACTTAAACGCGGTCGCGCTAAGGGCTCCTTCACTAGAGCCTTAACTTTCTCGGAATCCATCGATGATTCTACTTCTCTGGACATGCTAGAGATTCAATTAAAAAGACTTGATGAAGCTTGGTCAGAATTTATTTCGCTGCAAAATAGTTTGTATGAATTCTGCGACGCGGAAGGGTTCGTAGACCCTGAACCCGAATACGGAGAGTATGAAATAAAATACTTTCAAGCCTTTTCTGTTATTTCTATTTCCATTCGAAAGCATCCAGACAAGGCTAGTGATGAAGCATTGAAACAAAACGCTTCACTTTTAGAAAGGTTGGAGCAAAAGAACTCTCGTAAATCGGTCGTGCTACCTAAACTCGTTATTCCAGTTTTTACAGGAGATTATAAAGACTGGCCGGTATTTAAAGATTTGTTCACAGGAACAATAGATTGCAACCCAAACCTAACCGCAACACAAAAATTCCAATATTTAAAATCATTCCTGGGTGGGGAAGCTTCTAACCTTTTAAAACATGTATTGTGCACGGATGAAAATTATATTGAAGCATGGGATAAGCTTGAATCGCGTTACGATAAAAAGAATTTAATTATCCATTCATTCGTTAAAAGTTTTATGTCATTGCCATCGTCTTCTAGCTCCAATTCAAATCTTGAAATTCTCCGTAAAATTACAAATGGAGCTAATGAAGTTATTCGCGGTTTAAATGCGATACAAATAAACTCTCGTGATCCTTGGTTGATCTATATTCTTCTTCAGAAACTGGACAGTGAAACAAAGCAAGCTTGGTCGGAAAAGGTAGAATGTCGGGATGATTGTACCGTCCAAGAATTTCTTAGCTTCTTACAAAATCGGTGTAGTTGTCTCGAATCGTGTAACTCATTCACTCGTCAGCAAAAAACAATAATCAACAAAGGTCAAAACAATATTCGTGCTCATTTAGTTGCAACAAACTCAAACTGCCCCAAGTGTAAAGAGAATCATCTACTTCCATATTGTAAAGCATTCCTCGATCTTGATACAAATGCGCGTCACGAATTTGTTAAAGAAAATTCTATTTGTTTTAATTGTCTGCGAGTTGGACACGCATCAAACAAATGCATTTCGAAGTTTCGGTGCAGATCATGCAACTCTCGACACCATTCCTTGGTACATGATCCCCAAAATACATCGATTTATCATCAAAATGAACAATCGTCGTCGTCGTCTTCGTCGATACAAAACCCTTCGAATTCATCTCTCGTTACTCATCACTCTCTAGAATCCAATCTTAATTCATCAACTATTCTTCCAACAGCTGTTGTCAAAGTTCAAGATAAACTTGGCTCGTTCCAAAATATACGCGTACTACTCGATTCTGGATCCCAAGTTTCGTTCATTACGGAGAGAGCTCTCCAACGTTTGGGGCTTCCTAAAAAACCATTACGCATTCCTATTCTCGGAGTTGGATCGACTTCTGTTGGCACAACCAACGGTTTGGTTTCATTGAAATTACATTCTCGCTTTAATTCAAACAACATAGATATTGTTTTTCATGTGATATCAAAACTTACATCTATGCTTCCTCCACTTTCGGTCAAATTGAAGACAAATCAATTTCTTTCGTTGGATCTTGCAGATCCAAATTTCAATGAACCTGGTCCTATCGATATGCTCATCGGAGCAGACAACATATTCAACATTATTCTCGAAAAATCGAAACCAGATCCGAGTGTTCCTAACTCCTTCTCAACTATTTTCGGATGGGTTATAGCTGGAAATTGTACTCAATTTCCATCCAGTGAATCGGCCACGGGTGTGAGGACATTTCACGCACAACTTGATTATACTCAAGAAATTGATCTAGAGCGCTTTTGGCGTCTAGAGGAAGTTAACTATGAGCCTCCTTTATCCATTGAAGAACAAAGAGCTGAAGATAATTTTATCCAAACTCATCGTCGTCAATCAGATGGTAGATATATGGTAAATTTACCATTCAAATCTGATTCGAATCCAAAATTTGGAAATTCGTTTCGAATCGCGCTTAATCGGTTTCATTCAATGGAAAAAAGATTTCTCCGTGATCACAATCTCCAAAAACAATATTCTTTCTTCCTGAATGAATACTTATCGCTGGGTCATATGCAAGAAATACCTTTAGACGAAATTAACAATTCAAATGCTTATTATTTACCTCATCATGCTGTGTTCAAGGCTGACAGCAGCACAACAAAGGTGAGAGTTGTTTTTGATGGCTCCGCAAAGTCATCACCTGATTCAATTTCATTAAATGAATCTCTTTTCGTTGGCCCTGAAATTCAACGAGACATTTTTACAATATGTCTTCGTTCTCGTCGTCATACATATACCATGTCAGGAGACATTGAAAAAATGTATCGACAAATCTGGGTTTCACCAAATGATACAAATTATCAAAGGATTCTATGGAGAGAAAACCCTGAAGCCCCTATAAAACATTACAGACTTTTGACTGTTACATACGGAACTTCAGCTGCTTCATTTTTAGCAAAACGCGCTTTGAAACAACTGGCCTTAGATTCAGCGGAAACACACCCTCGTGCTTCTTCAATAATTCTTAGCGACTTTTACGTCGATGATTTAGTTACAGGCGCTGACACCATTGATGATATCATCGTAACTCAAAAGGAGCTTGTGGAATTGTTGTCTTCTGCTGGCTTCAATCTTCGCAAGTGGACAACTAATTGCTGGCCACTTCTACTATCTTTACCTGAAGATCAAAGGGAGCTAACTCCTATCGATTTTGAAAACTCTCAGACGGTAAAGGTTCTCGGGCTACAATGGTGTCCATCTAAGGATTCTTTCTCGTACACGGTGAATCTTGACGAGTCAACATCTTGTACGAAACGTCGCATTCTTTCGGAAGCATCTAGAATTTTCGACCCTCTTGGATTTCTTTCTCCGGTCGTGGTTGCTGTGAAAATATTTGTCCAGGATTTATGGAGACATGCTTTGCGATGGGACGATGAAATCCCACAAGAACTCTCTGAACGTTGGGTCATTATTCGGGATGAACTTCATTTACTCGAGTCAATCCAGATTCCGAGAATCATCTGGACCAATAAAGTGAATTTTGAATTTCACGCATTTTGTGATGCTTCACTTGATGCATATGCAGCTGTTATTTACTGTCGAAGTGAAAATCAAGACGGAAGTGCCTCAATTTCATTAGTCGCTGCTAAAAGCAAGGTTGCTCCAATCAAAATTCTTTCGCTTCCTAGACTTGAGCTCTGTGGAGCTCTTTTGTTAACTCGCTTATTAAACAAAATCAAGATTTCGTTGCAGATGGATCAAATGAAGGTTTTTGCTTGGACAGACTCGTCCATCGTGTTACATTGGCTTTCCGCACCACCAAAAAAATGGTCAGTTTTTATTGGGAACAGAACTTCGGAGATCATTTCAACTATCCCTGTGAAATCCTGGAATCATGTTCGATCTGCAGAAAATCCTGCTGATGTTCCCTCAAGAGGAATCCCACCATCTCAACTTGCTCTCACTGACATTTGGTGGTACGGTCCCTATTGGCTAAAAATGGAAAGAAGCAAGTGGCCCAAATCCCGATATAAATTGGAAAACGTCTCAAGTGAACAATTGGAGGAACGTAAATCGAGCACGATCCAGGTATTCGTATCACATATTAATGAAAATAACATTTTAAGACAAATATTGGCTAAATCGTCAAATTGGATGAAATCAGTGCGCGTGGTTGCATACGTTTTTCGTTTCCTAAAAAATTGTTGCCTGTCACCTGAACTACGAAATCTAAATTTCCTCTCTACTAAAGAATTGAATAGTGCTAAAATTTCTCTCATAAAAGCTGCTCAAACGAGTTTATTTTCGGTTGAAATTGAAATTCTAAAAAAGAAAAAATCGTTGCCTTCGCGAAATAAGCTGTCGTCAATCGCCTCATTCCTTGATACTCAAAATGTGCTTCGCGTAGGTGGTCGTTTGGAAAATTCGGATCTATCCTTCAGTGAAAAACACCCAATAATTCTCTGCAAATCGCACTCAATAACAAAACTTTTAGTAGAGTATACACATAAACATTATTTACGTGCAGGTGTATCATTAATGGTGTCTTTACTAAAACAAAACTATTTCATTCTAGGAAGCCGAAACATTATCCGAAAGGTGGTCAGTGAATGCATTAATTGCTTTAAGCAACGAAAAGCTACCTCCGAACAAATGATGGGCAATCTTCCTATCGAAAGGGTTCGATTCTCAAGACCATTTAGCAAAGTCGGATGTGATTATGCTGGACCCATCACACTGCGTTTAGCTCCTGGAAGGAATCCCAAATTTGTCAAGGGTTACATAGCCCTTTTTGTTTGTTTCGTAACAAAGGGAGTTCATATTAAACTAGTTGGTGATTTGTCATCCAGCGCTTTTCTTCTGGCCCTAGATCGCTTTGTGTCGCGTAGTGGAAAACCAACTGAAATTTGGAGTGACAACGCAACAAATTTTCATGGTGCTAAGCGCTTGCTCAGTGAGATGCATCAGCAGCTGATGAGTAAACAGCGAAATAAGATCATCGCAGATCATCTATCTAAGGATGCCATTCAATGGAAATTTATACCACCTTCTGCACCCCACTTTGGCGGGCTGTGGGAGGCGGGTGTAAAATCCGTGAAGCAGCATATTAAGCGTGTTATTGGTGAACATATACTGACCTATGAAGAAATGTACACTCTTCTTTCCAAAATTGAATGCTTACTAAATTCACGACCCATGTGGCAAAACTCTGATTCGGAGCCAATCGCCCTTACTCCGTCTCATTTCATGATCGGAGAATCATACTGTTCAATTCCTCAACCTGATTTAAACTTTTCAAATGTTTCGATAAGTTCTAACTATTATCTCTTACAGACTCTAATGCAAGGATTTTGGAAAAGGTGGCACAAGGAATATTTAACCTCGCTACAAAACCGACCCAAATGGCAGAAGATTGTGAGAGACATCCAGAAAAACGACATGGGACTACTGAAGGAACAGAATCTTCCACCTTCGAAGTGGATCCTAGGACGAATCATAGATGTGCATCCTGGGAAGGACGGCAGGTGTCGTGTCGTCACCGTACGAACCAAAAGCGGAAATTATGTTCGACCCATTGCCAAGGTGGCTCCTTTGCCTTTTTCTGAAAGATCAGAGTCTTCCAGGGGGGGGCTGAATGTTTTGGAATAAAACGCAACCTATAAATTTTTATTTTGTATTGCCAAACGTGTACAATAATACCCTATCTAAACTAACTGATTAAATTTCATAAACTCTCTCGCTACATTTGTTAATCCTAACGTAAACTTATACTGTATTATTTTGCTTTTCTTTCACCTTTCCTTCTTGTTTGCCTATTCAAATTGTCAAAAGTAAGATTCGATCTCTTTGCTGTTTGGACATCACACAATACACATCTTGGAAACATTATACACATTATACACGTAACATTGAAATAAATTTGAACATTATACACTACATATATTAAGAAAATCATTAAAATTTTTATTTATTACAAAGACATTACATTAATATAAAAGAATAAAAAAAACATTATACAGTCCACAATAATTTAACACAAAATACCCATTCCAAAACATAATGGTCCTTAAGCTCACCGGATAATTCTGATCAGTGCGTGAAATTTGATTAATTTCGTAATCAATTATAATTTTTTTATGCTGTGCAAAAAGTGTAAAACAAGTGCTTATCGTGTAACTGTTTACCATGCGATGGATTTTTTGAAGCTTAATTTCCCGAACAGTTTCTTTATATGAAGTTTGCTAGCTGCGTGACATTTTAATCAAAAAAGCGATTATTAATTAGCAAAAATATTATTAAAGCACATGATCGAATCCCTCAAATATACATGAACCATTTTAAGACAAATGCACATGATTTTTTTGCATAAATGCACTGCCATTTTGGTGTTAAAATTTAAATTGAAATTTATTCTAAGAACTCGTGTTGTACATTGCAAATAGGAATTGCGTTATACAACTTCTTTTCTTAAAAAGTACACTGCTTAAATAAAGAAATTAAAAACAATATTATCGTCTCTGCGATCTTCTAAAAAAAAGGCCTTTTCGGAATAGTTACAAAAATGAATATTGTTAAACTAAAACGCGGTCGCGCTAAGGGCTCTATCACTAGAGCCTTAACTTTCTCGGAATCCATCGATGATTCTACTTCTCTGGACATGCTAGAGATTCAATTAAAAAGACTTGATGAAGCTTGGTCAGAATTTATTTCGCTGCAAAATAGTTTGTATGAATTCTGCGACGCGGAAGGGTTCGTAGACCCTGAACCCGAATACGGAGAGTATGAAATAAAATACTTTCAAGCCTTTTCTGTTATTTCTATTTCCATTCGAAAGCATCCAGACAAGGCTAGTGATGAAGCATTGAAACAAAACGCTTCACTTTTAGAAAGGTTGGAGCAAAAGAACTCTCGTAAATCGGTCGTGCTACCTAAACTCGTTATTCCAGTTTTTACAGGAGATTATAAAGACTGGCCGGTATTTAAAGATTTGTTCACAGGAACAATAGATTGCAACCCAAACCTAACCGCAACACAAAAATTCCAATATTTAAAATCATTCCTGGGGGGGGAAGCTTCTAACCTTTTAAAACATGTATTGTGCACGGATGAAAATTATATTGAAGCATGGGATAAGCTTGAATCGCGTTACGATAAAAAGAATTTTATTATCCATTCATTCGTTAAAAGTTTTATGTCATTGCCATCGTCTTCTAGCTCCAATTCAAATCTTGAAATTCTCCGTAAAATTACAAATGGAGCTGATGAAGTTATTCGCGGTTTAAATGCGATACAAATAAACTCTCGTGATTCTTGGTTGATCTATATTCTTCTTCAGAAACTGGACAGTGAAACAAAGCAAGCTTGGTCGGAAAAGGTAGAATGTCGGGATGATTGTACCGTCCAAGAATTTCTTAGCTTCTTACAAAATCGGTGTAGTTGTCTCGAATCGTGTAACTCATTCACTCGTCAGCAAAAAACAATAATCAACAAAGGTCAAAACAATATTCGTGCTCATTTAGTTGCAACAAACTCAAACTGCCCCAAGTGTAAAGAGAATCATCTACTTCCATATTGTAAAGCATTCCTCGATCTTGATACAAATGCGCGTCGCGAATTTGTTAAAGAAAATTCTATTTGTTTTAATTGTCTGCGAGTTGGACACGCATCAAACAAATGCATTTCGAAGTTTCGGTGCAGATCATGCAACTCTCGACACCATTCCTTGGTACATGATCCCCAAAATACATCGATTTATCATCAAAATGAACAATCGTCGTCGTCGTCTTCGTCGATACAAAACCCTTCGAATTCATCTCTCGTTACTCATCACTCTCTAGAATCCAATCTTAATTCATCAACTATTCTTCCAACAGCTGTTGTCAAAGTTCAAGATAAACTTGGCTCGTTCCAAAATATACGCGTACTACTCGATTCTGGATCCCAAGTTTCGTTCATTACGGAGAGAGCTCTCCAACGTTTGGGGCTTCCTAAAAAACCATTACGCATTCCTATTCTCGGAGTTGGATCGACTTCTGTTGGCACAACCAACGGTTTGGTTTCATTGAATTTACATTCTCGCTTTAATTCAAACAACATAGATATTGTTTTTCATGTGATATCAAAACTTACATCTATGCTTCCTCCACTTTCGGTCAAATTGAAGACAAATCAATTTCTTTCGTTGGATCTTGCAGATCCAAATTTCAATGAACCTGGTCCTATCGATATGCTCATCGGAGCAGACAACATATTCAACATTATTCTCGAAAATTCGAAACCAGATACGAGTGTTCCTAACTTCTTCTCAACTATTTTCGGATGGGTTATAGCTGGGAATTGTACTCAATTTCCATCCAGTGAATCGGCCACGGGTGTGAGGACATTTCACGCACAACTTGATTATACTCAAGAAATTGATCTAGAGCGCTTTTGGCGTCTAGAGGAAGTTAACTATGAGCCTCCTTTATCCATTGAAGAACAAATAGCTGAAGATAATTTTATCCAAACTCATCGTCGTCAATCAGATGGTAGATATATGGTAAATTTACCATTCAAATCTGATTCGAATCCAAAATTTGGAAATTCGTTTCGAATCAATGGAAAAAAGATTTCTCCGTGATCACAATCTCCAAAAACAATATTCTTTCTTCCTTAATGAATACTTATCGCTGGGTCATATGCAAGAAATACCTTTAGACGAAATTAACAATTCAAATGCTTATTATTTACCTACCTCATCATGCTGTGTTCAAGGCTGACAGCAGCACAACAAAGGTGAGAGTTGTTTTTGATGGCTCCGCAAAGTCATCACCTGATTCAATTTCATTAAATGAATCTCTTTTCGTTGGCCCTGAAATTCAACGAGACATTTTTACAATATGTCTTCGTTCTTGTCGTCATACATATACCATGTCAGGAGACATTGAAAAAATGTATCGACAAATCATACAAATTATCAAAGGATTCTATGGAGAGAAAACCCTGAAGCCCCTATAAAACATTACAGACTTTTGACTGTTACATACGGAACTTCAGCTGCTTCATTTTTAGCAAAACGTGCTTTGAAACAACTGGCCTTAGATTCAGCGGAAACACACCCTCGTGCTTCTTCAATAATTCTTAGCGACTTTTACGTCGATGATTTAGTTACAGGCGCTGACACCATTGATGATATCATCGTAATTCAAAAGGAGCTTGTGGAATTGTTGTCTTCTGCTGGCTTCAATCTTCGCAAGTGGACAACTAATTGCTGGCCACTTCTACTATCTTTACCTGAAGATCAAAGGGAGCTAACTCCTATCGATTTTGAAAACTCTCAGACGCTAAAGGTTCTCGGGCTACAATGGTGTCCATCTAAGGATTCTTTCTCGTACACGGTGAATCTTGACGAGTCAACATCTTGTACGAAACGTCGCATTCTTTCGGAAGCATCTAAAATTTTCGACCCTCTTGGATTTCTTTCTCCGGTCGTGGTTGCTGTGAAAATATTTTTCCAGGATTTATGGAGACATGCTTTGCGATGGGACGATGAAATCCCACAAGAACTCTCTGAACGTTGGGTCATTATTCGGGATGAACTTCATTTACTCGAGTCAATCCAGATTCCGAGAATCATCTGGACCAATAAAGTGAATTTTGAATTTCACGCATTTTGTGATGCTTCACTTGATGCATATGCAGCTGTTATTTACTGTCGAAGTGAAAATCAAGACGGAAGTGCCTCAATTTCATTAGTCGCTGCTAAAAGCAAGGTTGCTCCAATCAAAATTCTTTCGCTTACTAGACATGAGCTCTGTGGAGCTCTTTTGTTAACTCGCTTATTAAACAAAATCAAGATTTCGTTGCAGATGGATCAAATGAAGGTTTTTGCTTGGACAGACTCGTCCATCGTGTTACATTGGCTTTCCGCACCACCAAAAAATTGGGAACAGAACTTCGGAGATCATTTCAACTATCCCTGTGAAATCCTGGAATCATATTCGATCTGCAGAAAATCCTGCTGATGTTCCCTCAAGAGGAATCAAACCATCTCAACTTGCTCTCACTGACATTTGGTGGTACGGTCCCTATTGGCTAAAAATGGAAAGAAGCAAGTGGCCCGAATCCCGATATAAATTGGAAAACGTCTCAAGTGAACAATTGGAGGAACGTAAATCGAGCACGATCCAGGTATTCGTATCACATATTAATGAAAATAACATTTTAAGACAAATATTGGCTAAATCGTCAAATTGGATGAAATCAGTGCGCGTGGTTGCATACGTTTTTCGTTTCCTAAAAAATTGTTGCCTGTCACCTGAACTACGAAATCTAAATTTCCTCTCTACTAAAGAATTGAATAGTGCTAAAATTTCTCTCATAAAAGCTGCTCAAACGAGTTTATTTTCGGTTGAAATTGAAATTCTAAAAAAGAAAAAATCGTTGCCTTCGCGAAATAAGCTGTCGTCAATCGCCCCATTCCTTGATACTCCAAATGTGCTTCGCGTAGGTGGTCGTTTGGAAAATTCGGATCTATCCTTCAGCGAAAAACACCCAATAATTCTCTGCAAATCGCACTCAATAACAAAACTTTTAGTAGAGTATACACATAAACATTATTTACGTGCAGGTGTATCATTAATGGTGTCTTTACTAAAACAAAACTATTTCATTCTAGGAAGCCGAAACATTATCCGAAAGGTGGTCAGTGAATGCATTAATTGCTTTAAGCAACGAAAAGCTACCTCCGAACAAATGATGGGCAATCTTCCTATCGAAAGGGTTCGATTCTCAAGACCATTTAGCAAAGTCGGATGTGATTATGCTGGACCCATCACACTGCGTTTAGCTCCTGGAAGGAATCCCAAATTTGTCAAGGGTTACATAGCCCTTTTTGTTTGTTTCGTAACAAAGGGAGTTCATATTGAACTAGTTGGTGATTTGTCATCCAGCGCTTTTCTTCTGGCCCTAGATCGCTTTGTGTCGCGTAGAGGAAAACCAACTGAAATTTGGAGTGACAACGCAACAAATTTTCATGGTGCTAAGCGCTTGCTCAGTGAGATGCATCAGCAGCTGATGAGTAAACAGCGAAATAAGATCATCGCAGATCATCTATCTAAGGATGCCATTCAATGGAAATTTATACCACCTTCTGCACCCCACTTTGGCGGGCTGTGGGAGGCGGGTGTAAAATCCGTGAAGCAGCATATTAAGCGTGTTATTGGTGAACATATACTGACCTATGAAGAAATGTACACTCTTCTTTCCAAAATTGAATGCTTACTAAATTCACGACCCATGTGGCAAACCTCTGATTCGGAGCCAATCGCCCTTACTCCGTCTCATTTCATGATCGGAGAATCATACTGTTCAATTCCTCAACCTGATTTAAACTTTTCAAATGTTTCGATAAGTTCTAACTATTATCTCTTACAGACTCTAATGCAAGGATTTTGGAAAAGGTGGCACAAGGAATATTTAACCTCGCTACAAAACAGACCCAAATGGCAGAAGATTGTGAGAGACATCCAGAAAAACGACATGGGACTACTGAAGGAACAGAATCTTCCACCTTCGAAGTGGATCCTAGGACGAATCATAGATGTGCATCCTGGGAAGGACGGCAGGTGTCGTGTCGTCACCGTACGAACCAAAAGCGGAAATTATGTTCGACCCATTGCCAAAGACATTACATTAATATAAAAGAATAAAAAAACATTATACAGTCCACAATAATTTAACACAAAATACCCATTCCAAAACACAACCCTTTACGTAAATAAAACTAAATTAACCTAAATAAAACTAAAATATACGTAAATATACGTAAATACCTTAAAACTACTTAAAAATACTTAAAATAACTTAAAACTAGAATAGCCAATAACAGCTTTTTTTTTGCCATCAGCCTATGCACATGCACACACACGCATACATATGCATATATTTAGACATATACATATGTATGCGCTCAGGCACATATCCACAAACAAACAACTTTTGGGATTTTTTTATCTTTTTTTTGGTGCCAATGATCACTACAGTTGTTTTGTGCGATTTTGGCAATAACAGGTGGTTAGCTAAGGTCAGGTTGAAATTGCTGAGGAGTTCCTTTACTCTTTAATAGTTCAACTCTTCAGAAATGCAATCTGACCATTGATGCGAGGTTCCTGATTTTCAAGGTGGTGTGAGCGTTCTTAGAACACAATCCGTGCTGAAGAAATGGAAGGCTGGGGGAAAAGCCAGTCATTAACGAGCTCTTTCGGGTGCCTAGGTACAAGGCCCGAAATATTCTTTACCTTACCCCGGTATATCGGCTCTGCCGGGGCTGACCTCCTTTCCGTACTACTCGTGGGACCAAAATAGATTTGTTAAAACCCAAAACCCCAGACGATGACATGACGAACGATTACAGACCCCAATTACAACAACAACCAGACGTTGATATGACAGACTTTAACGAACTTGGCAGCGCGTCAGAAGACGAACTGCTTGCCTCCAGTCAGGAGACAACTATCAACGTCGGTGGCGAAGGTAGTGCTGCTCGTAGTAGTACTCCATCGTCACCAAAACCTTCGGTTAGCACTCAGAGCACCAGCGGTGAGCGGGTGCTAACCACAACACAAAAACAAGGCCGGACAAACAAACATAGGTCCCATCGCACGACTCGCAAGGCCCAATTCAATCATGCTAGTTTCGTCCTGAAAAAAATTGCGAAACGAGCAGAAACGCAAGCATTAAGCGAACGCGATCGTGAGGACAGGGAGAAGTTCTCCAAAATTGTTGAAGAATATAGCAAGTTCTTGGAGGGCGCTACTCTTCAGAGGAAAGAGCAAGTTGCAAAGCGCAACAGGTCTCAGGACGAGACTACTCGGCCCTCGAAAAAGAGTAAGGCTCTTCCAGTTCTTGCCAGGAATAAAAAAAAACACTCCACCATCCACATCCGGCAGTCAGCCAGTGGCGAAAACTTTGAGTGAGATCGTCAGGGACGACCTTCAAGTTGCGCTGACGGACGAGTTTTCCTCTACAGGGAAACCAGTCCTTGAAGCGTGGAACGCTATTGAGGCTCGACTGCAGGGTATGGTGGTGGAACATATCCTAGAGGGTAAGGGAGGGCCCTCTCCATCCTTCAGCTCTGCTGAGACGGTAAGAGGATATAGGGTGATCAAGTGCAAGGATCAGTTGTCGAAGGAATTCCTTGGCAATTGCGTCACTAAGATTAGTGATGCATGGAAAGGCATGAAGCTCAAGCTAGTGAGAGCTTTCTCAAAGTCCTAAAATGCCAAAACCCGGGGGTTGCTATGGACGACTGGGTCGTCATTAAAGCCGAAGGGGCCAATGCCAATAAAACAACGATGTCCTTCCTGCTCTTGATTGATGAGGCAGGAAGGTTATCGATTGTAAGGTCTCATCGATTAAATTTTGGCATCAGGGAAGCCAAAGTGAGGATCTTGCCACCTCAAGGGGACGACACAGGAGTTGTCGAAACATCCGACGTGACGTTGGAACCTTTGAGTGTGGCCGCAACCACAACCCAAAATGCTGAAATTCACACAGATTAATCTGAAGCACTCAAAAAGTGCTTCAGACAATCTCAGAATCTTTCTTATGGAGGAAGATGTGGATTTCGGCATCATTCAAGAGCCATGGGTTCGAAGCCATAAGATCTGCGGGCTTCAAGACCAGCTCTACAATCTCTATTACAACTCAAACAACAATAACCAAGGTAACCCTCGCACATGTATTATTGCTAAAAAACATTTAAAAGTATTTTTATGTCCTAATTTTAGCACTCCAGACCTGACAGTTGTCAGACTGGAAACAGAAGGTATAGGTGGACTATACGTAGGATCGGCGTATATGGCCCACGATCGTATTGCACCACCCGAGGAAGTTGCCACTCTGGTCCATAATATCAACAATGCCAACCTCATACTGGGTTGTGATGCCAATGCTAGGCACACGGTATGGTGCAGTTCCGAAATCAACGAAAGAGGTGAGTCTTTATTTGATTTCATTATTTCTAACAACATGTCTATTTGTAACAGAGGCAATATCTCCACCTTCATTTTCCCGAGTACGGATACGTTTGAAGGGTGGGAAGATGTGCTAGACGTTACACTAACTAACAATAGTGAACAGGTCAGGTTGGAAAACTGGAAAGTATCTACACTGAGATCATTCTCCGATCACAGGTATATACTTTACGAATTAGGTCTTAACACTAAGCCCCCTGTCCCGTTTAGAAACCCCAAAAAAACCGACTGGAACAAATTCAGTCAAGTTGTAAGTTCCAAATTAAGAACTGTACCGAATCTTGTTTTAGATTCTGTAGAAGAACTGGAGGCGAAAGTAAGCACTTTTGAAACGGCTCTGAATGTAGCATTCAAAGCTTCCTGTCCAGTTAGGTACAGTAAAAAAACTTTCCCTCCATGGTGGAATGAGGATCTCTCAAATCTTAGGAAGATTACAAGAAAGACCTTCAATATCTGCTACGTTAGCAAACAATGGCAACCGTACAAGGACTGCCTCAAAGATTACAAAAAAGCGGTATCCTCAGCCAAGAGGCTGGCTTGGAAAGAATACTGTGAATCAATTGAAAATATAAAAGACTCTGCTAGGCTAGGCAAAATACTGTCAAAACAACACTCATGTCCATCTCTCCTCAAAAAGGAGGATGGTACTTGGACAGTGGATTCAGCCGAATCTCTAGAGGCTTTAATGACAACCCATTTCCCAGGCTGTAAGGATTACAGCCTAGTAACAGACAATGCCCTTAGTGCTCAGTCAGAACACTTAGAAAATATTTATGGTATTATAACCAAGGAAAAGATTTCCTGGTCTATTTTTTTTTTTTTTTTTTTTTTTATAATGCACACGCGCTCAAGGGGTTTGTTATAGCCCTTTTAATGATAAGTCACAGCGCGAGCGATAGGAATTTAGGGAGGAAGGGAAAGGAGGTGTCGATGAACATTGATCTTGAATGTCTGCAGATCAAAATGGCAAGGAAAAATTGTGCCAGGCAATTCATTCCACATTCGTGTTGTACGGCTAAAGAAAGAATCTCTATATTTCACGGTACGACCGAAATTGGGCTCAAGTGTAAACTGATGAGCATTCCTAGCAAGACGAGTGTTACGGGAGAAATGTTTAAGGGGTGGAACGCAGCTGGCTACCTCAAGTGAACATTTTTTATAAAAGAACCTGTAAAATAAAGAAAGACAAGAAACATTTCGACGATGTTCGAGTGATGGAAATGTTTCCTCAATGTTTCTCTCTCCTATCAATTTTAACGCCTTTTTCTGAACTCTGTCGAGCAGGTGAAGAAAAGTTTGAGAAGCACCTGCCCAGAGATGGGAATTATACTCGAGTTTAGGGCGTATAAACGCCTTGTAAATTGTAGCCAGATCAGAAGGGGTGAAAAACTTCTTGCATCTATTGAGAAAGCCTAAGCATCTTGCAGCATTCTCAGCAATCTCAAGTATATGATCATTCCAACGAAGGTTGTCACTGATACACATACCGAGTACTGAAAGCTTTTCGGCCTCCTCGATGCAAGTACCATTCATGGATAATGGCATAGGGGGTATGTTTAACTTTAACGACAAAAGACAGCATTGAGTTTTCGACGCATTAAACTCCACACGATTTCTGATACCCCAATTCACAATGCTGTTTAAATCGGAGTTTAATGAGCTTATCATACGGTTTCGTTGTAATAACACGTCCGAAGGCGAAGGCCGTGAATTATCAAACGTATATGAAAAGCTGAGGGTTGAGTCGTCAGCAAAACAATTTAATGGATTAGAAGTCACAGACAAGAGATCATTTATAAAAATGAGAAAGAGAGTCGGAGACAGAACGGAGCCCTGGGGCACACCAGCATTTATTTTGTGGAGATCAGACTTGAAACCGTCTAATACAACTTGTATTGAACGGTCCAGAAGAAAGCTTCTAATCCAACGAATAAGAGTATCATCGATACCAAATGCACGCATTTTCGATAAAAGAGCTTCATGCCAAACTCTATCAAATGTCTTTGAAATATCAAGCGCAATAATCTTGCTTTCGCCAAAGCGATGCACAGATTTGTTCCACTGTTCGGTGAGATATGCCATCAGGTCACCAGTGGAACGATTGCTACGAAAGCCGTATTGCCGGTCATTTAAAAGCTTCCGATCTTCGAGATATTTCTATTAATAGCTTCTATTAATAGCTTCTCCCCATACAAATCTCCAGGTGTAGATGGCATTATTCCCATAATGCTACAGAAGTTGCATAACACGGCTGTACCCTGGTTAGAAGTATTCTTCACAAATTGCTTCCGGTTTGACTACGTCCCCAAGTCGTGGAGACAAGTTAAAGTTATTTTCATTCCGAAGGTGGGGAGACGGGGACACGAAGCCCCAAAAGACTTTAGGCCCATCAGCCTCACTTCCTTCATCATGAAAACACTGGAAAGAATAATTGACATATACATAAGAGGGATTTTAGATAGAAATCCTCTTTCCAAATCACAACACGCCTACCTTAAGGGAAGGTCCACGGAAACGGCTCTTCACGAGGTGGTGCGCACCATTGAAAAAACAATTCAATATAAGGAATATACCCTTGCAACCTTCCTTGACGTCGAGGGAGCTTTCAATAACGTTCTTGCTAATTCGATTCAGGGATCTCTTGTCAAGTTCGGCGTCGATGCTTACATTACAAAATGGATTTTATCCATGTTAAGATCAAGAATCATTCAAGCACCGTTGGGTAATGACCACATTATTAAACTCGTAGATAGGGGTACACCTCAGGGAGGAGTTCTATCCCCCTTACTATGGTTGCTTGTCATGGACACAATCCTTTGTGAACTGGACAACTGTGGTGTAAAGGCGGTGGCGTATGCGGATGACCTGGTGGTTATGACATCAGGGGCGTTTCCTACAGTGATAAGTGATATCATGGAAACTGCCTTGAAAAGAGTTGACATCTGGGCTACTAGTTGTGGACTAGGTGTCAATCCAAATAAAACCGAATTGATGCTCTTCACCACTAGGACTAAAATTCCCCCCTTCACCCTACCCCAGTTGAACGGTCACACTCTTTCTCTATCAACAAAAGCTAAATACCTAGGAGTTATTCTGGACCCTAAGCTTAGCTGGAAAATCAATATCGAAGAACGTGTGAAGAAAGCAAGTATAGCCTTCTATGCATGTAGTAAAACTTTCGGGAAAAAATGGGGTCTGAAGCCTAAAATGATTTTATGGACTTACACAGCTGTAGTTCGTCCAATTCTAACATACGGATCGATCGTATGGTGGCCAGCCCTAAGTAAAAAATATAATATAGACAAACTGAAAAAGATTCAAAGAACAGCCAGCATAGGTTCCACAGGTGCAATTAGATCTAGCGTTATTCTTAATCTTTTGCCTCTAGACCTTCACATCAAATACATGGTATCCTGCAGTGCAACCAGGCTTAAAGAAGCAAGCTGTTGGGCAGAAAGACCCTATGGCCATGGACAAATTTTAAAACTGTTGCCGATAGATCTTCGCTCAGTCCATATTGACTACCAATACCCTTGTCTTGACTTTGATAAAAGTTTCAATGTGCTTTTTCCTACCAGAGACGAATGGAAAAACGATACGGTGACAAATGAATATGACACCACAATTTTCACTGACGGCTCAAAGATGGTTGACGGAGTTGGGGCGGGTGTTTACTCCGACAAACTTAAAATTAGTCAATCGTTCCGCCTGCCCGACGCTGCCAGCATATTTCAAGCTGAAGTGCTTGCTATTAAGGAAGCCTGTAGGATACTCAAACAAAAAACAATATCTAACCATAATATTCACAATGTAGCCATTTGTGTAGATAGCCAAGCTGCAATTAAGGCAATTAACAGCTGCCTGGTGTCTTCAAAGATAGTTCATCAATGCAGAGCAGAGCTCTCAGGTTTCAGTGATAGTATCAAAATTTCTCTCGTATGGGTCCCAGGCCATAGCGACATCCAAGGCAATGAGCGAGCAGATGATCTTGCTAGGCAAGGATCAGCCCTTCTCGTCTCTCAGGCGGAATCAGTAGATCTTCCACTGGGTTTCGTGAAGGGCAGAATATATGACCATTTCCTTTCAGAATCAACAAAGAGGTGGCAAGGTTTGGCAACCTGTAAAATAACTAGAAAGATATGGCCAACCTATGACAAAAACAGATCGAATGATTTAATAAAACGAAACAGAATAGACACGGCCAGGGTCGTTGCAATCGTCACTGGCCATTGGCCAATAGGCGAACACGCAACTAAACTGCGCATACCTTTTAACAGCTACTGCCGTAGTTGTAGAAATCCGCTGGAGAAGGAAACTATTGAGCATTTCCTCTGCCACTGTCCGGCCCTGGCTAGATCTCGCCTCCAGGCATTTGGTAGCCTGTTTCTCGACAACCTAAACGTGCTGTCGAACAAAAGGATAAATGATTTTACCACTTTTCTCAACAGCACCAGTTGGCTCTAACAAACCAAGCAATATCTCTATTTCAACTTTCACCTTGGAAGTTTTTGGAACTTTCGTTTAGGACTGGCTATTCGGACTAGCACTTACTCTATCTTTGGCAATAGCATCAGAGTACTGATTAATACCTGGTAGGTATAAACTGTCTTTGAACGGGCTTAGCCTCATATAGATCTAGTGTAAAGTTATTGGGTAGGCTCTCAGTCCAAATGGAACCACCCAGCACACAGTGTGAGCTAGGTTCTTCCCTTGTGACTGCGGGCACAGACCAAAAACTGGTCCCCTTAGCTTTTCAAAGCACTCACTCACTTTCCATTTCAACTTTCACCTTTTAAGTTTCTGGAACTTACCTTTAGGAATAGCTTTTCGGACTAGCACTTACTCTATCTTGCGGCGAAAGCATCAAAACACGGATTTACACCTGGCAGGTGTACCGCCTTTGAACGGGCCTAGCCTCATATAGATCTGGTGTAAAGTTAATTGGTCGTCTCTCAGTCCAAATGGAACCACCCAGCACACAGTATGAGCCAGGTTCTTCCCTTGTGACTGCGGGCACAGACCAAAAACTAGTCCCCTCAGCTTAACAGTCACTACCACTATATCACAAAAATTAGGTCAAACGAGTTATGGTATCAAAACGGCGCTTTTCCGCGCTAATTGGGTTTCTTCGGAACAGTTGTTCTGCGAAACCGCCATCTTACCTACCTACCTTTGGTGCCACCATCACTGTCCTACTTAATCTACCTAGTTATACCTTAGAAATACGTAGGTCGGCCAAGGCAACAACTTCGACCAACCATCAATATCAACCTCCAGTATTTTTTAACTTGCTTATCCGTGCCTTTTTGTCCCGAAGCGGCACAGCTCTACTGAACTGCAGACGCTTTGCTCCGTTCCCAAAGCCGACGTCTCGATCATACAGGAGTCGCCGATCCACATTTCTACGGCCGACGTGGTAAATTAACGGAACCGCCAATCTATCCTGTATCAGCCCCCGACTGTCTAAATAAAGGAATGTCTCGGGCGGGATGAAACCGTTAAGACGAACGCTCTCACTATATTCATCATTGGGTAGTAAGCCCCAAAAATAAGTCCATTGGCTGAGGTCATCGCTCTTGCAATGTGACCCCGAATCAGCTTAATTAAAAAGTTTTTTTTTTTTTTTCTACACTATCAGATCTATTTTCAAATGGAGCTTAAAGCAAGCATCAACATATGAAAGAAAGATTTGCCAACACATATAATGTGTCCCACTGGCTCATCACTTAGTGCAGGTGTTAGTTGTTAGTAGGCACAAAGGTACAAAAACAAAAACACATGCACATAAATACAACATAAATACATTATTACAATACAACACAGAAACAATTATGATCGTGGAGCACTGGTTCTAAAGAGAGTTTTTAAATTATTTTTATTTAAATTAAAGTCTATAAGGCTCTCATTCAAGTTATAAAACTTACTCATCCGTGTGAGAGGCTCATGCATGCCATAATTAGTTCTGTGGAGTTCAATATTCAAAAGTTCAGATCTTCGTAGGTGTTAAGACCCTCCGCGGTAGTTTAACCCAATAGAAGCTAACAGGTCCGAAGCATCAATTTGTCCGCTGATAAGTTGATGAAGAAAAATTAAATCATTATTTAATCTTCGTTGGTGTAAAGATTGGATCTGCAAAAGCTGTATCCGATGTTCATAAGGTGGCAGATTATAAGGATCGGCCCAAGGAAGGCCTTTAAGAGCAAAGCGAATAAACTTATGCTGCACTGATTCAATACGGTTCTTATGGATTTCATAAAAAGGAGTCCATACTTGTGAGGCATATTCAAGATGAGGCCTAACGTAGCAGTTGTACAATGAGAGAGTGACGTACGGATCGTTAAATTTTTTTGCCCACCGTTTTATGAATCCAAGGATAGAGTTCGCTTTATTTACAATAAAATTAATATGTTCAGAAAATTCTAGATTAGCACTAAAATTTACACCTTAGTCTTTGAAACTAACCACACGACAGATTTTATTTCGAGATATACAATATTCAAAGAAATTTGAGGATCTTTTCTTTGAGAAGGTCATTGTTTGGCATTTTTTAGGGTTAAGAGTTAACCCGTTTTTATAACACCATACACTGAAACTATTGACATCAGCCTGCAGAAGATTGTGGTCATTAGGAGATTTGATTGTTTTAAAAATTTTCATATCATCTGCAAATATGAGAATCTCACTAAAGCGTATACAAGATGAAACGTCATTTATAGCAAGAATGAATAAGAATGGGCCCAAATGACTTCCCTGGGGTACGCCTGAATGGGCAAAGAAAGTATTTGAAAGGGAGTTTCTAAATTTTACCTGGTAAGATCTATTTTCAAGGTACGATTTGATCCACGAAATAAAAAGAGTAGGGAAACCGTACGCTTGGAGTTTAAAAACAATAATATCATGGCTGAGTTGTTCAAATGCTTAAGAAAAATCTGTGTATATGCAATCAACTTCATTACCTTTTTCTAATGCATTTGAACAATTATGCAAGAAGGTAAGAAGGTTTGTAACAGTAGACCTTTTCTGCACCAAGCCATGTTGCTGTTTACAAATAATGTTTTTACCAAAAAATGAAAGGCTTTCACATACAACCTGTTCAAAAAGCTTTGGAACACATGACAATTTAGAAATGGGTCTATAGTTATTAATGTCAAATTTATCACCCTTTTTAAAAACAGGAGTGAGAAATGATTTCTTCCAGAAGGACGGAAATTTTCCAGCTTTTAGAGAAAGCTCAAACAAAAATTGCAAGGGTTGCACTAATACATCACTACATTTTTTCAGAACAATTGGGGGTAAACCGTCAGGGCCATAAGAGTAATCGTCATTTAAGGATAACAAAAATTGCAAAACTCTATCTTGTTTCACAGGAATATTGTTAAAATTAACTTGCGGGTAGCTGTTCACGTCTTTAAAAAAATCTATATTAACACTTCTATGAGTATCAACAAATGAGTTACGAGAACTATTTGCAAACGCAATGCAAATATCACTGGGATTTTGTACGGAAGTGTTCTCATATAAAAAACTTGCTGGGAAGCCATCCGAATTTTTTTTCGAGTTAACAAAATGCCAAAAACTTTAGGGTCCTGTTTTAAAGAAGCCCCCATTTCGTTTACGTAATTGGTGTACAACAATTTTTAAAGATTTTTAAATTCTTCAAATAAGGCAATATATTGTTCGAAAATTGTTGGAGAGAGGGTTTTTATATAAGCTTTCTATACTTTATTTCTCTTGTTTCGAAGAGATTTTAGCTCTTGTGTGTACCAAGGGTGACAAAAAATTTTATAGTTTCAGTTCGCTCTCTGCACTTGCATCGCGCATTTGATTCTCTTATTAGTTTCTTGCCTCATATGCAATGTCTTTTTCTAATAAATGCTTTAATTGTGATAATAAAACAACGACCGGTGAAGAACTATCGTGCGTTGTTTGCCAATTGCCTTTCCACATAAAGTGTTTAAATTTGAATGAAACTGTGACAGATCTTCTTTTAAATCGTTCAAATAACTTATGCTTTAGGTGTGATATGTGTTCTAATGATAACGCACTCAATTGTTACGCTAAATTAAATGTCTTATATAAAAAGCTCAATAGCCTATGCATTGACTTTAATACGTTTCGTGATAGTTTTGATGCCAGTTCAAGTACAAAAACAAAAAGCTTCATGAACACAAGATCTCAAGCTAAGTTACATCTCAATGCACAAGACAATTCTTCGAATAAAAACTTTTTATCACCCGCAATGGCTAACAAAATATCAAAGCCTTTTAGTATATCCCCGACCCCCATTCGTAATAGTTTGTCTAAGCCTACGTCAATTATACCAACAAAAAGAATTAAAACCGCTTCAAGTACTACAGCTAAAAAATCAAAACAAAATAATAAATTGCCTCTATATTCTGCTACAGATATAGTTAACAACAAGGCAAATGCAACGGGAGCTACCAATGTACACGATGATGATGGAGATGATGACGATTCTCTGTCTATTGTAGGTGCTGTGAGTGCTTTCAGTGTTGCCGCTGTAAATACTGCAAACAATGTTGCCACTGTTAATTTTGACAATAGTACTAAATCCTTAGATAGTAGTAAGTTGTCTGGGGTTGATGCTGTTGATATTGCTGGCTTTGATGGAGTGGCGGTTAAATATGTTGCTGTTGGTGTTCCTGATGTTAAAGTTGCTGATAATGTTGTTGTTGCTGATGTCGCTGTTGTTCCTGTGAATGCTGAGAATGCTGCTGTAGCAATAATTGCTGATACTCCTGTTAATGCTGATGTTCCTGCTTATAATGATTATCCTGTAGTTGCTGAAGTTCATGATGATGTTGTTTCTGAATGTGGAGATAGTGGAGTAAATGTTAGAACTGTTAATAACGCTGCTGGACTCGGAAATTTGATTAATACTTCAAAAATAGTAATTGGTTCATCTGATTTTCTTCAAAATAATGTTGTACATAAATTGAAGTGGTTTCATCTTGGCAGTTTTCGACCTTGTACCACTACCGAATCTATTGCATGTCATATAGCCAATGTTCTCTGCATCAACCCGAATTTAATTTCGTGCTATAAATTAACTAAGCGTGGTGTGGACGAAGAAAAATTAAAACTTATAAATTTTTAAAATTGGAGTTCCAGTTGAATTTGCAGATGCGATGTTTCAAGAAAGTATTTGGCCATTGGGTACAAAGTTACGTGCTTTTGAGTTCATTTCAAAAAACGAAGTCGTTCGGGACCTGCTGGATCAATCCTAGAGTCAAATTCAGATAAAAATGCTTGTTCCATCTACTACCAAAACATTGGTGGTATGAGAACAAAAACTACAGATTTTTTCAATGCAGTTGCTGATTGTTCCTATACTGTCATCGCTCTTACTGAAACGTGGTTGTGTGAGAATATATTAACGACAGAACTGTGCTGATTATGTAGTATATAGGAAAGATCGGTGTCCAATTCAAACTGGTCTATCTAGAGGTGGTGGTGTCATCCTTGCAGTCAAATCTTCCCTTAATAGCAGATTGGTTGACCTAAACGACTCTTCAGGTACAATTGAACAAATTTGCATATGTGTTACTTATATTCGCTCTCATGATTTTGCTGATATTAAAATATATTATTTTGTATCATATATACCTCCTAACTCTATTAAAAGTATTTACAAAACTCATATTGCTAACATAAAACACATTGTAAATAAATTGGACGCATATTCATATGTGTTAGTTTTAGGTGATTTCAATTTAAGTAACATCAAATGGATGTATTCAGTTGATGAAAAATTATTGCTTCCATGTAATGTTCTAAAAGAATTTGAAATTAAAATGCTGGACTCTTTGCTGGCTATGAATTTTGTACAATTTAATTCCATTCAAAATAGTATTGGTCGAATTTTAGATTTAGTTTTTGCTTATGATGATTTAGATGTATGTTTATATGAAGCTGTCTTTTTACTATCAAATAACAGTGTTTTTCATAAAGCTTTGCACATTTCATTCGATATTTCTTTTCTTAGCTCTTATAGCACTGATAGCAATAGTATTGAATTAAAATTTGATTTTGATAAAGCCGATTATGGCTATGTTAATAATTACCTCTCATCGATTGATTGGAACTTGAGTTTATCGGGGTCCGCAGATTTGAAAGAAGTTTACTTGTTGTTTACAAACATAGTTGATGATGTTTTTTCTAAGTGTGTGCCTACTAAAAAATGTTTAAGCTCTAATAAGCCAATCTGGTTTAACAATCGACTCATGAAATTAAAAAATGCTATGAAACGTACTTATAAGAAAAGTTTAAAAAATCATTTATTGTGTGCGGAGTTTTGTCGCTTACGAAAAGAGTACGAATTTTTAAAGATATTTTTGTATCGTCAGCATGTTTTGCATTTAGAGTCTAAAATAAAAAGTAATTCAAAAGCTTTTTGGACCTTTTTAAACACGAAAAGGAAATCAGTTGGTATTCCGTCTTCTATGAGCTACAATGGTAATATTAGCAATGACATAAAAGAAATTTCTAATATGTTTGCATGTTATTTTCAATCAAACTATGTTGCTGAACCAGATAATAATTACAGTCCTGTCTTCCGTAACTCTTTAATAAGTTTAGGATTTCTGGATATCACTGAAGATGATGTTCTAACGGAGTTATCAAATCTTGATAATTCTAATAGTCTTGGACCGGACAACATTCCTCCAGCGTTTATTAAAAACTGTAGATTTAATTTTGCAACTCCGCTTCGTATGATTTTCAATCTATCTTTGTCAAGTGGCTTGTTTTTGGATGATTGGAAGTATTCTTTTATCACCCCTATCCACAAATCTGGATCTAAGCAAGTAATTGAGAATTATAGACCGATTGCAAAGTTACAGTTGATCCCAAAAATTTTTGAAGCCATTGTTAAAAAAAAAATATATGCAATTGTTCGTGGTTTCATTTCAAATTCTCAACATGGGTTTGTAACTGGAAGATCAACTGTAACGAATTTAGCGATTTTTACAAACTACTGCCTTACTAATATGGAGAAGCATAGCCAAGTTGACACTGTTTACACTGACTTTGCTAAAGCATTTGATCGCGTCCAATTTCATGTTTTAGAACGTAAATTAATAAGATTTGGTTTTCATTCGTCTTTGATGTCATGGTTGATGTCGTACTTAAAACACCGAAAACAGTATGTGAAAATCGGATCCCATATTTCTAAAGTAGTGTTCAATTACTCTGGAGTGCCTCAAGGTAGTCATTTAGGCCCACTCCTTTTTCTTATATTCATCAATGATGACAGATGATTTCAAATTATTTAAAATAATTAAATCAAGGTCTGACTGTGTTGAATTACAAAATGACATAGATAGATTAATTAGTTGGTGCGATAGTAATTGTTTGCATCTTAATATTCGTAAATGTTCTATTTTGTCTTTTACAAGATCTAAAAATCCTTTAATATTTCATTATAAAGTTTTCAACAGTGACCTTTGTAGGGTTTATGAACAAAAGGACCTTGGAGTTGTTTTTGATTCCCAATTAAACTTTGCCTTGCATATGGATTTTTTAATCTCTAAGGCTAATGCTATGCTGGGGTTTCTATTTCGAAACTCTAAAGATTTTAGTGATCCGTACACTCTAAAAACTCTTTTTGTATCGTTGGTTCGCTCTAACCTTGAATATTGTTGTGTGATATGGTCTCCGTTCTACAACAGCACTTCAATGCGTATTGAAAAAATACAAAAGAAGTTCACGAGATATGCGCTTCGTAAAATATATTTCGAATCTAACATGCCAAGTTACGATATAAGATGCCAATTGATTGATTTAAAGCCGTTAAATAAAAGATAGATAGATAGATAGATAATAAGGATTTTATTGAATTAACATTTGAATTTAACAATAGTAACATAATAAAATATACAAAAATCATTATGACATGGCATTAGCCGTCTGCCAGATTGACAACTATAATATGTTTACTTCATTATAAATTTAATAACAGTTTAAAATAACATAAATATGTCGTTAAAAAAAGAAGATTTTACTATTTAGCTATTTTTGCCAGGGATATTTTGTGTGGTCATATCGACTGTTCTTCGTTACTATCCTTATTTAATATATATGCTCCAACGCGCTCACTTAGGCCAAGACATAATAACTTCTTTCAAATAAGTAGACACTCCACTAACTACGGTTTGAACAATCCAGTAACCAATGCATCATTATGTTTTAATCAAATTGAAAATTATATAGATTTCCATATGAGTAGAAATGAATGCAAAGCTATTATTTTGAACATTTAGTAAGTATTTAACTTTTTATTTTTGTTAATTTTATTTTATAATTACGTTTTCTTATATTCTTGTTTATAAATTATGTAATTCTAATATCTAAAAAAGTCTAATGTACTTGTTGGATAAATAAATAAATAAATAAATATTAATTTGTGTTTTTAGATATTTTTGTAGGTACACAATTATTTATACAGCTACTGATTATATTATAGAACTCAGTTACTGCATCGTCAATATTAGTAGAATCGTATATATTTCTAATATTCGATCTACTTATAACATCGGAAAGCAACTGAAAATTTGACTTTCGAAAGTCAAAAACAAATGAACAATCTTGAGAATTACAGTTTTCGAGAGGATGGTTGCTCAAATCAAAAAATATATCCAAGGGTGGATGGTAATTGTCTATATTAGTAATTCCATAACTAGATTCCTGAACAACAGTACTAATAGCGTCAGAAGAAAATACCAAATCGAGTACTCGATTCTTAGAGTGTTTAATACAGTTTGTTATGCACAATTGAAAGAAAGAAAAGATCATTTAACAAATTAAAAGATGTTTTTATTTCGGAGTGTTACTTAAGACTAACTTAGCTCTAATCATCTTTTGCAAGATACTTTTCTCACACTCAAAAATGTGTGGGCATGCATTTAATATCTTTTAATCTTATGAGCAAGGGATGCTTATAAAAAATTGTATACATTACTGAAGTGCTATGCATAAACATCGGACAGCACGTTAAATTAAGTGGAATTTTGATGTGACACATCTTGGTCGGCACTTAAAAAGAAAAAATAAATCGTAAGCAATGATTTTAAGGGTATCGGATTTAAATAAATGAATTTCATACTGATGCTGGCTTGCATTAACGCTTATCTGTGTTACAAAGAAGTGTAGCTACAGATTATGCTGAATTGCACTTAACGAGTATAGCATTTAGAGAGATTTAATATGATAGCGACATAAATTCGAAGTTATGCATAACACCTCCCTTCTTAAAAATGAAAATTATATTTTTTTTTCAAATTATTTTTCTTCGACCTCAAACTCATTAACTTTAAATACATTCGAATTTGGTCTTCTTATTACAGTTTTGGTTCTATTATTATCATAGTAATGTACTATCTTTTCTCTTTCTATAACAGGTTGTTTATTTCTTTTATTAAAACAGTTACGGAAAATGGTGATGCCACTTCCTTTAATGAATTTCAAAGAACAGTAAATTATGCTGATTAAAATTAACGTTCCACTTATACCAAATAAAGTGCCTTGAACATCAGGCGGTATTTCTTTAAGTTTTCTAGCTAAGTAGCTTTCTTGATTTCTAATTTCAATAGTTAAATCTTGTAGTTCAGTTAAACTTTTAAAATTAATTTTAGGCAATTTTACATCTTCTATATATAAATCGTTAAAATCGTTCAATTTTGTATTATAGCAACAGTCCACAGGTGCAGGACGATATACATCTTTGTTTTCAATAGTTAATTCTTGTTCGAGAGTTTTAATTCTAGTTTCCAAGGTTTCAAAAGTACAATTAGGTTTCAGATTTAAAATTCCAATATTATTAATTATTCCTTCTTCGACATTTTGATTATCTGAACAGTTACAGTGGTATTTAGTTTCGTCGCTTAAGGCAAATATATATTTATTTTCGGAAATTTTATGAAAAATTTCTATGTGATTTATTATTTGCTTAAGTTAACAATCGCTATTTATTCTATTCATAAAGATTGTAAGTTCGCAATCGCTATTTAAAACACTATTCTTAAATTCTAGTTGTTTACATATAAAATATTTATCAATTTTCTTACATTCTTCCAAGAGATTATTGCTCAGAAAATAAAATTGCTTGGGGTGAATAACATTTCATTTTCTCTGTCACTAGTTCTCAATAATTCTATAAAATATTTAGGTTCAATAATAATTGGATGTATAACACTATCTTGTAGAAAAAGAATTGCTTCAGTTATTTGATCTATAAGTAGTTCAGTATGATTAATTAAGAAATATATTTTGATTTTTAACTCAATAAAATAATCTTTTAAAATAAATAGTTTCCTATCTTTATTAACTTTATTTGAAACTTGTTCTAATGTGTTAGTTAGAGTATTTGTTAAATTTCCTAATTCAAAGTATGCTTCTTTAAGAACCAAATTTTGTTTATTTAAGCCATCTAAAACTTTGATTTCTTCCTGTTGACTTTTATGAACGTATTCGATATTTTCTTTAGTTATTTTTATTGCTTCTTCATATTGCTTAGCATCTTCACTATCTAAAGTACCAAACAAAAATTTTAACCCTGATCCAACAATATTTAAAAGACCTCTTTTGTACCTTCCATCAGCTCCTAATAAATTATATATGACTCTTAGGACTTTTCTCAATTTTAAAATCTGTATTTTGGTTTTCTTAATAAATTCTACGCATTCGGGAATTTCTATCAAACAATCATCATTTACGTTTGCTATAAAATTAGTTATGATATCTATTTGGTCCGATATTTGACGAAGATCAATGTGAGTAACTATAGAAACTTTCCCAGATTGTTGCCTCAATTCTCCGATATTTTTGTAGTATATTCCATTTGAGGGGAAATTCTCCCACATTTCACCAAAAACGCCATTAAGAATCAATAAAAATCTGTAAATAAAATGTGTCAGTTCTTATAGTGTTTTATTTTGCCTTTATTATATTTCATAGATTTATTATTTCGTCTAATTATAACGGAATTTTCTAAAACTTTTATGATTTTATATGGGCCTACATACTTTTCGCTTGATTTATCTCTTTTATCGTTTTCAACAAGAATTAAGTCATTTTTCTTAAATTCTTTTACGTTAGAATTTATTCTTTTGTCATATCTTTCTTTTGCTTTAGTTTTCTTTCCTAACATAGTCCTTTTAGCTTCTGTCTCCATTCGTACTAATTTAAGCTGTAATTCTTGGGTGTAATCAGTTGTAGTTTTAAAACTTAGATTAGTAAATTCACTTGGTATATTAGACTTTCGTCCAAATATCATTTCGTATGGAGAAAATCCTGTACTATTATGAATGGCGGTATTATGACAAAATGCGGCATATCTAAACAATTTCGAATATTCAGGTTTTGTTTTATCTTTATTGACTAATCTCAAGTATTCACCTTATCTATCATGAGATCTTTCCGCTGATCCATTCGACTGTGGGTATGCATTACTAGTACGTAAATGTTTTATGCCAAACATCTTACATAGTTCCTTCATAAGTTCATTAACAAATTCACCACCATTGTCAGTGAGAATGTATTCTGGCATTCCAAAATTTAGTACCCATTCATCTGTGATTTTATTTTCAATAGGGATATACGTGATAAATTTACTTAGATCATCTTGAATCGTTAGAGGAAAAATAGTTTTATTATTTTCAATGTATGGACCAGTTAAATCCATTGCTACCTTTTCAAAACTGTGATCTGCTGAAGTTACTATCTTCATTGGGTTCCTACGTGGATGTCTATTAATTTTCTGTTTTTGACATTGTTTACATTTTTGAATGTATTCTATAACATCTTTATTTAAATTTACCCAGTAAAATTTTTCTTTGATTCTGCTAATAGTTGCCTTTTGTCCACCATGACCCCCGATAAGGCCGTCGTGATATTCTTTGATTATTTTTAATTGTTCCTCTTTATTATTTATAATTTGAATGTTTTATAAAGAATCTTCGTTTATATTTACTTCATTAGTATTTTCTTCAACTGTCTGGTTAATATTTTGAATATTGACATTGACTTCTTCTTCTACTGGATTATCGGATATTTCTCTTTCACGTAATATATTTTTATTTAATTTTTTCATAACACTACTACCAGTGCAAGGTTCGTTTAGTCCACATTCCTCTTCGTAGATTTGTCTTAACACTTGTTCGTCTTCTTCATCTGTTAAAAAGTCTTCTCCAAAAATTTCTTTAGCTGCTTCTTTTTGTTCTTTATTTAATTAAGTTTTGATAATATTATTGTGAGCTTCTGATCCTTGATTTTCAAATATTGGGAAAACCATATTCCTGCTAAGCTCATCAGCAACTACATTGTCTACGCCTTTCTTATAAGTGATTTTGTAGTCATACTCTTCTAATTTTAGTCTCCATCTAATCAATCTTGATCCGGGATCTTTGACATTAAATAACCAGGTTAGCGGTCGATGGTCAGTTTTTATAATGAATTTTTGTCCATAAAGGTAAGGTCTAAACTGTTGTATTGCCCATACAATGGCAAGGCATTCCTTCTCCGTGGTACTATAATTAACCTCAGCTTTATTTAAAGTTCTACTTATAAAGTGAATAGGTAAATCTTTTCCCGAGTATTCTTGTGATAAGACAGCGCCAAGTCCCAGATTACTAGCATCAGTTGTAATAATAAACTGTTTCTCGAATGTAGGGTATTGTAATAAAGTAAATTCTGTAAGTAGCTTTTTAAGCGCATTAAAACTTTTAGTATGTTCTTCCTTCCAAATGAATTTAACGTTTTTTTTTTCAATAACTTGTATAAAGGTGATGCTACTATACTTTATTTTTTTATGAATTTTCGGTAATATCCTATCATTCCTATAAAGGTCTTAATTTCTTTGGGATTTTTGGGTTCCTGTAAACTGTCAATTGCCTTAACCTTTTCTATATTAGGGAGTAAACCCTTGTTCGTTATAAAGTATCCCAAATATTGGACTTCTTCCTTAAGAAACTCAGATTTGTCTATTTGAATCTTAAGATTTGCTTCTCTCAATTTATGAAATACGTTCTTAAGTCTTTCATTATGCTCATCTAGACTACTACCATAAACAACGATATCGTCTATGTAAACAAAGCATTGTTTCCCTAAAAGTTCTGACAAAACTGTGTTCATCATTCTTTGGAAACTTGAAGGAGCATTTTTGAGACCAAATGGCATTCGAGTATATTCGAAGTGGCCATAAGGTGTTGAAAAAGCGGTCTTTTCAATACTTTCCTTACTTAAAGGTATTTGGTGAAATCCCGATTTTAGATCTAAGGTCGTGAAGTACTTCGCGCCTCCAAGTTGATCTAGAATATCAGTAATATTTGGAATCGGGTGGGAATCAGAAATAGTTATATCATTCAACTTCCTAAAATCTATCACCATTCTCCATTGAGGGTTTCCGTTAACATCTGATTTTTTGGGTACAACCCATAAAGGACTGCACCAAGGAGATTGACTATGTCGTATAATTCCATCGTTAAGAAGTTTTTCCAATTGCCTATTTACTTCATCATTATGTACTTTGGGGTACCTATAGGTATTTCGTTAATCGTTTGTATGTGATGTTCAATAACAGACGTTTCCGTTAATGGTTCATCTTCTAAGCTAAAAATATTGGCATTCTCTTTGGCATTCTCTTTTATCAATTCGACAAGACCTTTCAATTCTAAATTGTTTTTTATGTGATCGATTCTTAACTTACTCCACAAAAGATTAAATCTATCATTTTCTTTTTTATAATCTTTTACATTATTATTTTTATTTAATAGCTTCTTTCTTTCCTCCCAAATAACTAGAATTCATTGACCGTGAAGGTTCGCTTGAAGTTTGTTTTTCTTCAATCCGTTGGACTTTACAGTGTGAAACTTCTTATTTATTTACTTTCTTATTTAACGAATTGTTAGTACCTTTGTAATTCTCGTTTGAATTAACTAAATAGTTAGAATTCATTGACCGTGAAGGTGCGCTTGAAGTTGATTTTTCTTCAATCCGTTGTCCTTTACAGTTTGAAACTTCCGATCTATTTGTTTCCTGGTTTAATAATAATTTGATTATTATTCGGTCATTGTACATAATTCCACGTTTTAAATTAATACAGAGCTCAGATTCTTTTAAGAAATCAATGCCCAGTATTCCGTCATAATGACCAATAACATCATTTGTTACAACGTAAAAAGAAACATCAATTAAAAATGTATCAAGATTTTCGTCGTCATATTCTAAAGTGATGTTGGCACTTCCTATGCTAAACCTATTTAATTTACCAATTCCCACAAAGTTAATTGTTTCTTTGAAATTAACGTCTTCTTCATATATACATTTTGCTTTAATTAAAATTATAAAAGCTCCTGTATCCACTAAAAAATTATAGTTCTTGTTACCGTATCTAAGGATAATATGAGGGCTTTCATTGAGGTTAGAAACAATACCCTCGTTTATTGTTCCTTTTTCCGAAAATTTACACGTTTACTGGTATCATTTTTCCTATCACTTTCTCCTTCTTTATTATTAGTATTGTGATAAAAGGTTTTTTTGTTATTTTTCTGACCATATTTATTTTCAGTGTTCGTTGGATTAAAAGATTGTCTTTTGGGAGCCCTACAATTTTTACTTATATGCCCTAATTTATTACAATTATAACATTTAATCATATTATGATTAATTTTTATTAAGTTTTTTGACGTATAGTCTTTGTTACTGAAGGTCTGGGAAGCTCTTTTCCCTGACAACCATGTTTCTTCTTGAATGGCTAAGGAAGATGCTTCGGCTAAGGTTGACGGTCTTTGGCTATTTACAAAAGTGCCAATTTCCTCTTTAAGTCCATTAATAAAGGCGTTGAGAATATCTTTCTCAATCATGAATAATTGTCCTTCGAACAATCTATCACTTTGGTTATTCATATACATATCTTGAATTCTACGTCTTTGTAGGGTTTCGACCTTTTGAATATATTGTAAAGCAGTTTCCGTTCTGCCTTGTTGAAGTCGCGTCATCTCCATATGCAACTGCAAAGGAGAATATGTTTCTTTAAACATCCTATTTAATTCAATTTTTAATTCTCCCCAGCTATTTAATCTCTTGTTCATAAATAGAGTTTCGGCATTGCCAGTGATTTTACTTTTTATCAATGGAAATAAATAGTGCCGCTGCTCTGCACTCGCAAGTGACATTGCACTTTCAACGTTACTTAGGAAATGATGGATCTTATTCGGATCACTATCAAAGGGTGTGATGAGCTTACTAAGCAAATCTAAACTCACTACATTAGGTGTTGAATTATTATGAACTAAAGGGAAATTACTTCCTCTGTTATAATTTTCAAAATTATCACTTTCTATTCTTAAACTGTTTTCTTTAATTGGGCTTTTAAAACTTTCTTCAGGTTTTTGTTTAGGTATTGCTCCTGTGCTAATTTGACAATTTTTAATTTTTTTAATAGCATCTACTACAGTAGGTGACGCTTCATTCTCAGCAAAGTTTCCCTCTTCTTCTATCGTTTTTAAAAATAAATTTCTGCTGAAAATTTGATTCTCGTAAAATATTAGGTACTCTTCTTCAATGCCTTTCTGACTCAATTTTATATTATCTAAAATTTGTCCTAACGTTAAACAAATTGTACTTCCACTTTCTTTTGCAATACACGTGAATTTCCTGCATAAAAACTCTTCATTAAATTTATATTCGCTTTGTGAACTTGCCATTTTAACTTTATTTATATTTTATACAAAAGTTTAATTACACAGTTTTCTTTTCTTTTCTCGAAAATAATGCCTCAAATCGCTCGTCATGGGCTTCTTTTAAAACCAATTTAATTTTGATTGCTTTATTGACTAAATATTTGTAATTCTTAGACAAGGATTTTTTTTTTCCTCAACAATTTTTTGGTTTTCTTCAAATTTCTGTTCTTTCGTTAATATTATATTATTGTCTTTTCCAGACATAGTATTTTAAATTACAAAAAAAAAATATTATTTCTACTGAAATAAATGAAAGTAGACTTACATACAAATTTTTAAAGTCATTTTTTGTTGAATGTTATTATTCTTCCCTTGTTGAATTATGTTGTCTTCAACTTTAACACGACAGGAACGCTGTTTTCAATCCGTAAATCTTTTATCGAATACGTTGGGGCTTTCGTCTCGGATATAATCTGCCCTTTTTCTTCCTTCTTTTTAGCACCTCTTTTTTTATATTCACTTTTAATTCAACGCTTTGTAGTTTTTTGTTTGTTTTTTTTTTCACTTTTGTTTCTATGTTTTCCGATATGTTGAACAATTTTCCTGTATAATCACAAACACTATTGCTGTTATTAATCCAGCTTGTTGTTGTGTTTTTCTTTTATAGTCACAAACACTAGGTATCGTTTCTATATTTTTTCAAACCTTACTTTCTTTGATTTTATCGATTTATTGATACATCCAAAGTTTTTAGGATCGTATCTCGACTATTCTTTTTTTTTATTAATTCAATTCCGAATTACACGACGCACTTAGAGAATTTAAAATAACGTCTCGTAATTAAAAAAAAAAATTTCCTTGGTATCCCACCGCTACCACCAATTTTTGTTATGCACAATTGAAAGAAAGAAAAGATCATTTAACAAAATAAAAGATGTTTTTATTTCGGAGTGTTACTTAAGACTAACTTAGCTCTAATCATCTTTTGCAAGATACTTTTCTCACACTCAAAAATGTGTGGGCATGCATTTGGTATCTTTTAATCTTATGAGCAAGGGATGCTTATAAAAAATTGTATACATTACTGAAGTGCTATGCATAAACATCGGACAGCACGTTAAATTAAGTGGAATTTTAATGTGACACATCTTGGTCGCCACTTAAAAAGAAAAAACAAATCGTAAGCAATGATTTTAAGGGTATCGGATTTAAATAAATGAATTTCATACTGATGCTGGCTTGCATTGACGCTTATCTGTGTTACAAAGAAGTGTAGCTACAGATTATGCTGAATTGCACTTAACGAGTATAGCATTTAGAGAGATTTAATATGATAGCGACATAAATTCGAAGTTATGCATAACAAGTTAACTTGCTGTAAGTCAGTAGAATTAATACCATCTAGAGCGAGAAGCTCTGTTTGTAAAGATGTTAATGAGCCTTCTTGAAATGATCCATAATCCGAAGGAACCCATTCTATATGGGGTAAATTGAAATCCCCGAGAAGTAGAATATTGCTGTTGGAGCAAGACAAGTCAATGATAAAGTCTAAGGCCAAAACAAGTTCATAATACAACAAACTTGAACTTCTTGGAGGAATATATACATTTATAATATATACATACTTAGACTCAATGTTTAATTTGATGCAAACCAAGTCAATAGAAAGATCGAAGGGGAAAGAAATACACGTAGATACAAAATAATTACGAACAGCAATCAACACACCACCGCCTAATTCTTTCGGTTTATCAACATGACGATCTTTTCTAAAAACTAAGAACTCTTGATTAAAAAGTTCTGTGTCTAAATAGCTTAAATTCAGCCAAGTTTCCGTCAAAACAAAGATGTCATGTGAAAAAGCTTGAGAATTAGTATAGATATTTGCAGTTTTGCTGCGAAGCCCTCTGACGTTTTGATAAAAGAGGGTAATCCTTTTTAGTTTTTTTGCGAAGATTCCTTAGGAATAACGCACTTACTTCTTTTACTTCTCACGGTAGCAAACTCTTTTATAAGCGCTTCAGAAGGCCAATTTTTAGTATTAATGATAGATTCGAAAAATGCCGGGTGAGCAACAATTTTGAAGGATGAGACAAAACTATTTACCTTTCTAATTTCGGTACATTTAACTGATGCATTGTTCGGAATGCATTTGTTAAAGACCAAATGGGAAACAAGATCATGAACACTTATATCTGGACTAAGGCGAGAAATAAAAATTGATTTAGACTTAGGGACAGCCTCAATAGGACGAGGACAAGTCTCTGTTATTACAATATGATTTGATATAGTTTCACAATCATTGTTAGCCACCGTATTAACAGCAATCGTTAAAGTCGGACTGACATGAGACGAAATAGATGCGCCTGAATCAATAAGACTATTAGATTTGCTCCTTAAATTGGTTCGTTTTGGAGGGGGACTTGAATTCTTAACCACTGATGAGTTTTCTCTTATCCTTTTATTTCCTCTTTTTGCAACAGAGTCGCGATCAGATAGTGCTGAAGAAGAAGTTCTGGTTGATAAATCTGATTCATCTGATCTATCCTGTTTATATTGCCCCGTTGTAAAAGACCTCGTTGGCACTACCTCTCAAACACCCGAAACTTTTCCATTTGAGATGGGGCAATGTTAAACCACACAGGGCACCCATAGTCAATCATCGGCCATGTAGCAAATCACCTTCACCCTGTTTTCAAGGCGGCTGCTATAAAACAACCGTCTTGTCAGAGCAAACGCTCCCCTAGCTCTGGCCGGAGCAGCATCTATATGTCGATTGAAATATAGATACTGATCTAGCCAGATACCAAGGTACTTTACTACATCTTTACTCGCCAGTGGATGTCCACTTGGTCCAACGATCACTAGATTTTTCCAGTTCTTTCTTGTATCCCTAGAAGCCTTAGACAAAGGGGTTCTAAACAGGATAGTTTCTGATTTTTGAAAGTTAATTTTTAACTTCCAGTCATCACAATATCGCTGAATCTTGTCGAAGTCACGCTGCAAGAGAATTCTGATGACTTCAACTTTTGGACCTGTCCTGTACGCTACAAGGTCATCGACATACGCAATTGCATGAGTGAGACTACCTATCAGATCGCTTGTGTAAATACTAAAAAGAATCGGCGAGTTCACAACTTCTTGCTGTAGACCATTTTTAATATCAAAAGTTGTGGCGGAAGTTACATTGCCACTTATGACAACAAACTTTCTAACATTGAGCATGTCATGAAGCATATATAACAGTGGTTTACTTATGCCAAATCTAGTTAGTTTCAGATAAAGACCCTCTAACCATACGGTGTCGAAAGCCTTCCTTAAATCAAGCAGAACGGCACCAGTGCATTGATTTTTCGCTTTGTTCCATTGAACATCAGAAACTAACTTAGACGCGGCATGAATAGTGTCATGTCCCGCCTTGAAGCCAAACTGATTGACTGGAATAATATCTTTGCCCTTGAACAGAGTTATATTGAGAATCTTTTCGAATACCTTACTGATACTTGGAAGAAGACTTATCGAACGAAGATTTGCCGGATTGGAACTGTCCTTTCCCTTTTTGGGAAGAGGATGAACGACAGCTGTGTTCTAACTCACTGGATAATATGCATCATTCAATGAGTTGTTGAACAGTCTATTGCTTACTCAGGGAGATGTCGTAACACAATTTTGGGTATACCATCGACCCCCGCAGATTTCTTTTCTGTAGTGCTTGAAAAAATAACTGAAGTTCTACTTTCGAAATTAACAATGAACTGGGTCCATTTCACTCGGCGATGGTGGCGTTTGCCAAGTTTTCTTCATTGAACCCGGTGAAACCAGTATTCTCAGATCGCCATTGCGTTCAGTTATTTCCAAGATAGAAATTGTGCAGTAAGGCTCTGTTCTCCAGGTCATGATCCGGACGAATGCTAGCATTCACCTTATACACTTACTGGAAAGCAGCCCCTACAGCTTCTACTTTTTCTTGAGGATCTTCTATCATATAATAGTCATCATCGAAAACGGCACCTTCCGGATCAATTCCCGCAATCATTAGAACGTCTTCATTATCTGTTGTCCTCTGGAGTTTAAGACATGAAAAATCGTTTTGCTCATTCTTTCTAAATATTTAATTGATTTGGGGAAACATACTTGGGTCGCTAGAATTAACGGCCCGAATTATGTTATCCCAATATAAATTAATAGACAATCTATAATTTTGTCTGATCAGAACGCTAATGTTTTTGATCAACGACTTCAATGTCCTAATCTCCAGATCACGTGTGTCCGTGAAACGTCTGTGCAGAAGTTTCAACCTAGTCAGCAGTCCACTTTTTTGTCGGTGTAGTGCGTCGGTTGTCGCCTTCTTGTATAAACCAGTAGGGTCTTCTTCCTTATAATTGTTCATTGTTCGTTTTATTGTCGTATCCATATGATTCAGATACCCGTCAATCTCGACATTCGTCAGGTTCCTGTAATTTGGTGGAAAAATGTCATCGGAACGTATTTCCCTTGCCAAGGCGTTGGAGAAGAGTGGCCAGCGCACCTTACTGAAATTATAAGAGTGCACAGGCACATACTCATTCAACAACACAAGTTCGCTCGGAAGCTGTATTACGGTGGCAAGTCCGCATTGATCACTGTCGTATTCAATTGTTCGTAAACAGTTTCTTGTCTGTTGATTTGTTGCGTCAGTAATAACTAGTCGTGAGTCAAGCAGTAAAAGATCCAGAAAGCCACCGCTCCTAGTAAACGAAGGTCTATCTGTCGCAAAAAGGTCGTTTCTACACTCAACATTGTGACGACCCATCCAATTAAATATATGGTACCCTCGGATTTTGAATTTGATTTCCCCAATCTTCATGTTTGGCGTTCAAATCTCCTGCCATGAGATAATCATTTTCATCCAAGTGCAGTCTTAAGCATTCGAAAAGTTTTTCGAGTTCTGCGATAAAATTAGCAGGCTGAGGTGCTTCAGGTGCGTACGCCGCGATCACGTACATTCGTTTCCCCTGAAGGAGCGGAATGCAAATGATGCAGGCTTGTAGCAGCCCAAATCTTCGCACTTCGCTATTGTATATAACCTTATGTTTAATGCGCTTTCGTATGAAGACTGCGACCACACCCCCTTGAGAGGAGTTGGGCCGATCCCTTCTTGCGATTTTTATTAGTCAGTTTGTGTTTCTGCTTTAGCTTAGTTTCGCTAGCCGTAAACACATCTGGACTTTGGTCTTGCAGCAAATAAAAGAGGTTTGCTCTACGTTCGGTCCTAATCAGCGAATTTACATTCACAGCTAGGATCTTAAAGGGTCTCTCAGATATTTACCATTTAGCGTTGCCGGCAGAATAGAGTAGAGGTAATCCACCCTAGCCGCCTGCTCCCTGATCTGTTTTTGCACGTGTCGGTTAATTGACCATTGATGGTCAGCACACCTGCATCAGATCTTCCTCTGGCACAGGAGCCGTAGGCACTTGGACCTGTTTGACTCCGTGTGGTTGAGGCTGTACCGTGTTTCCCTTTCTAGACGCGTAGAAGTTGCGGCAGTAACGGAAGTTGTTGTCTGGCGTACTTCAGGGCATCTCACCTACACTGTTTTCTTTTGGGATTTGTTTTTCCTTATCTCCTGAAACTTCGGACATCCCCGATAATTTGCGGGGTGCCCGGAGCCTCGGCAGAGCGCACATTTTAACTGGGTCATGTCAGTGACATTATCTTGCCCGAGTTTACACTCCCCTGTTATGTGGGTATCTCCACATTAAACGGAGACTGGGTCCATACCACATTTAACTGCAAAGTGTCCAAACCCTTGGTAGTTCATGCACTGAAGCATGTCTTACTGCTTATTTAATTTTTCAAATAGTACAACTTGGTAATCTAGGACTCTTATATTCCTTAGACCACTCAATTTGCTTTGAGGCGAGTTGAACTAGGAAGAATAGTAAATTCTGTTTCTCCGTTTTGGCTTTGACTGTGGTGAACGGTCTGACCCTGATAAAATCGAGATCGACACTCGCCCCTTGACGGAGCTCAGCTAAGAGCGCCTGCGGATCCGTAGAGGATTCGATACCCTTCAGGAGGACTGTTTGAAGCTTGTCTTCTTTCGGGGTGAAACTATAAAATTCTGTTTTTGTTTGAGACAGAAGGTCTTTAACTTTTTTGTAGTGCTCTAAAGATGAGCACTGTATAGAATACCTGTCTGTGTTTAGACGCTCAATAGTAAAATTGTTTCTTTTATTTCCATCTTAAATGTGTTAATGGGTGGCAAACCTCGCTTTGCTTGTAGCTGCTGCTGTTGTTGCGGTTGTTGTGACTGCTGCTGTTGACGCTGCTGCTGTTGTGTCTGCTGCTGTTGGTGCTTCTGCTGTTGTGACTGCTGCTGTTGACGCTGCTGCTGTTGTGTCTGCTGCTGTTGGTGCTGCTGCTGTTGTGTCTGCTGATGTTGCTGCTGCTTTTGTTGTTGCTGCTGCTGCTGCTGTCCCTGTTGCTGTTTCTTTGTGTGTTGTTGTTGCTGTGTCGTTATTGTTGTGGTTGTTGTTGTTGAGCCTTCGGCTGCTGAGGCTGTTTCTGTGATTGCTGAGGTGGTTGTTGTGTTTGCTGCTTCTGTGACTGCTGCTGAACTTGGATCGGTTGTTGTTGTTTAGTAGGCTGCTGCTGTTGCGTAGCTTCTAGTTGCGGTTGGAGTGCTTTTTGGCGGGTGCGCTCCTCAAGAGTCACTTGGCGCTCCTTCTCCCTTCTCGCCTCCGGCTTCTTTCTTAGTGATTCAACCAACTCTATGAAAGAGGAAATCTGCTCCGTGAGTGTCTCAATCTGTTCGTCCTCTTCTTCCTCCGACAGATCCACTATCTCGCCACTGACATAGTGTCCTTCTTCTTCTACTGACATGTAGGATGTGTCTTCTTCGGCATCTACGTCAGCGACGTTTTCTTCGCCTGTTACGTAAGCGATCTCGTTGGCCGGCTCAGGGTTCTTGGATACTTCTTCTTCAGCCTCTTTGACGATTACGACATCAGCCTTAGCCTTGTCGTCGTCTTCCTTGTTGTCGTTGTTGTTGTCTTCATCGTCGTTGGAGGAGCTGTCCAGCTGCCTCTGGATTTTGGCCTGAGCAGATGACTTGGCTGACCGTTCGCGCCCTTCAATTTGCTGAGATGCATCACCGATGCGCTTCTTCACAACAATATTCGGCTTTTAGTTGATGTAGCGCCTCCTCTTTTGCTTCGGCACATGCCGGCCCTGGTGATTGTCCTTTGGTAGGGCTTGTTGTTTTGGCAGTTGCCATGCTCATCGTTCTGGCCTCGACACGTGCTGATGACTCTGTTGTCGTCGTTTTTCTTGACCTTGAAGGTCCAGCAGATGCTGCCCTATTTGTTGTTTGGCCTCTGGATGGTCCCACTATCTGTTTATCGGCTGTTACATCGCCTGATGTTCCAGCACCTTTTGTTGTTGTTGGGGGACCATCTTTCGATGTCCCCGTTGGTTTGACCATCTGTTCTTCTTATTGTTGCTGCTGTTTTCTTCTCCTAGAAACCTCTTGCCAGAAATAATTTAAAAAAAGGCCTTGCCCGGGGAGAGAATCGAACTCTCGACCTTCCACTCTGAATTCTGCTCCTCTTTTTTTTTTATTTTTTTTTTATTCAATTTTTTATTTTTTATTCAACTTATAACTACTTAAATGCTAGACAAAAACCTTAAAAACTGGCTTACAGAATAACTTAACTAACTTACTGGCCATATGGCACTCTAAATTATACTATAACTATATTTAAAAAATGCCTTTCGGCGTAAAGACTAGTCTAAATTTAAAATTCAATATTACTTAAAACTAAACAAGAAAATTCTTTAAAAACTTGTTTTCCATGACATTATTTTTTATTTAAAAACTTAAAACTACCCTTTACCTAAATAAAACTAAATTAACCTAAATAAAACTAAAATATACGTAAACATACGTAAATACCTTAAAACTACTTAAAAATACTTAAAATAACTTAAAACTAGAACAGCCACCAGCAGCTTTTTTTTTTTGCCATCAGCCTATGCACATGCACAAACGCGCATACATATGCATATATTTAGACATATACATATGTATGCGCTCAGGCACATATCCACAAACAAACAACTTTTGGGATTTTTTTATCTTTTTTTTGGTGCCACCGTCACTGTCCTACTTAATCTACCAAGTTATACCTAAGAAATACGTAGGTCGGCCAAGGCAACAACTTCGACTAACCATCAATAACAACCACCAGTATTTTTTAATTTGCTTATCCAAGTCCTTTTTGTCCCGAAGGGGCACAGCTCTACTGAACCGCAGACGCTTTGCTCCGTTCCCAGAGCCGACGTCTCGATCATACAGGCCGACGTGGTAGATTAACGGAACCGCCAATCTATACGGTATCAGCCCCCGACTGCCTAAATAGAGGAATGTCTCTGGCTGGATGAAACCGTTAAGACGAACGCTCTCATTATATTCATCATTGGGGTAGTAAGCCCCGAAAATAAGTCCATTGGCTGAGGTCATCGCTCTTGCAATGTGGCCCCGAATCAGCTTATTTAAAAAGTTATCTATCCTGTTTATATTGGCCCCGTTGTATAAGACCTCGTTGGCATAATAATGTTTGTACTCCGACTCTGGTGTTCTGTGTAATCCAAGACAGGTCCTAAGACACTGCCTCTCAAACACCCGAATCTTTTCCATTTGAGATGGGGCAACGTTAAACCACACAGGGCACCCATAGGCAATCATCGGCCGGATGAGGGCCATGTAGCAAATCACCTTCACCCAGTTTTCAAGGCGGCTGCTATAAAACAACCGTCTTGTCAGAGCAAACGCTCCCCTAGCTCTGGCCAGAGCAGCATCTATATGTCGATTGAAATATAGATACTGATCTAGCCAGATACCAAGGTACTTTACTACATCTTTACTCGCCAGTGGATGTCCACTTGGTCCAACGATCACTAGATTTTTCCAGTTCTTTCTTGTATCCCTAGAAGCCTTAGACAAAGGGGTTCTAAACAGGATAGTTTCTGATTTTTGAAAGTTAATTTTTAACTTCCAGTCATCACAATATCGCTGAATCTTGTCGAAGTCACGCTGCAAGAGAATTCCGATGACTTCAACTTTTGGACCTGTCCTGTACGCTACAAGGTCATCGGCATACGCAATTGCATGAGTGAGACTACCTATCAGATCGCTGGTGTAAATACTAAAAAGAATCGGTGAGTTCACAACATCTTGCTGTAGACCGTTTATAATATCAAAAGTTGTGGCGGAAGTTACATTGCCACTTATGACAACAAACTTTCTAACATTGAGCATGTCATAAAGCATATATAACAGTGGTTTACTTATGCCAAATCTAGTTGGTTTCAGATAAAGACCCTCTAACCATACGGTGTCGAAAGCCTTCTCTAAATCAACCAGAACGGCACCCGTGCATTGATTTTTCGCTTTGTTCCATTGAACATCAGAAACTAACTTAGACGCGGCATGAATAGTGTCATGTCCCGCCTTAAAGCCAAACTGATTGTCTGGAATAATATCTTTGTCCTCAGCCCTTGAACAGAGTTATATTGAGAATCTTTTCGAATACCTTACTGATACTTGGAAGAAGACTTATCGAACGAAGATTTGCCGGATTGGAACTGTCCTTTCCCTTTTTGGGAAGAGGATGAACGACAGCTGTGTTCTAACTCACTGGATAATATGCATTATTCAATGAGTTGTTGAACAGTCTATTGCTTACTCAGGGAGATGTCGTAACACAATGTTGGGTATACCATCGACCCCCGCAGATTTCTTTTCTGTAGTGCTTGAAAAAATAACTGAAGTTCTACCTTCGAAATTAACAATGAACTGGGTCCATTTCACTCGGCGATGGTGGCGTTTTCCAAGTTTTCTTCATTGAACCCGGTGAAACCAGTATTCTCAGATCGCCATTGCGTTCAGTTATTTCCAAGATAGAAATTGTGCAGTAAGGCTCTGTTCTCCAGGTCATGATTCGGACGAATGCTAGCATTCACCTTATACACTTACTGGAAAGCAGCCCCTACAGCTTCTACTTTTTCTTGAGGATCTTCTATCATATAATAGTCATCATCGAAAACGGCACCTTCCGGATCAATTCCCGCAATCGTTAGAACGTCTTCATTATCTGTTGTCCTCTGGAGTGTAAGACATGAAAAATCGTTTTGCTCATTCTTTCTAAATATTTAATTTATTTGGGGAAACATACTTGGGTCGCTAGAATTAACGGCCCGAATTATGTTATCCCAATATAAATTAATAGACAATCTATAATTTTGTCTGATCAGAACGCTAATGTTTTTGATCAACGACTTCAATGTCCTAATCTCCAGATCACGTGTGTCCGTGAAACGTCTGTGCAGAAGTTTCAACCTAGTCAGCAGTCCACTTTTTTGTCGGTGTAGTGCGTCGGTTGTCGCCTTCTTGTATAAACCAGTAGGGTCTTCTTCCTTATAATTGTTCATTTTTCGTTTTATTGTCGTATCCATATGATTCAGATACCCGTCAATCTCGACATTCGTCAGGTTCCTGTCATTTGGTGGAGAAATGTCATCGGAACGTATTTCCCTTGCCAAGGCGTTGGAGAAGAGTGGCCAGCGCGCATTACTGAAATTATAAGAGTGCACAGGCACATACTCATTCAACTCCACAAGTTCGCTCGGAAGCTATATTACGGTGGCAAGTCCGCATTGATCACTGTCGTATTCAATTGTTCGTAAACAGTTTCTTGTCTGTTGATTTGTTGCGTCAGTAATAACTAGTCGTGAGTCAAGCAGTAAAAGATCCAGAAAGCCACCGCTCCTAGGAAACGAAGGTCTATCTGTCGCAAAAAGGTCGTTCCTACACTCAACATTGTGACGACCCATCCAATTAAATATATGGTACCCTCGGATTTTGAATTTGATTTCCCCAATCTTCATGTTTGGCGTTCAAATCTCCTGCCATGAGATAATCATTTTCATCCAAGTGCAGTCTTAAGCATTCGAAAAGTTTTTCGAGTTCTGCGATAAAATTAGCAGGCTGAGGTGCTTCAGGTGCGTACGCCGCGATCACGTACATTCGTTTCCCCTGAAGGAGCGGAATGCAAATGATGCAGGCTTGTAGCAGCCCAAATCTTCGCACTTCACTATTGTATATAACCTTATGTTTAATGCCCTTTCGTATGAAGACTGCGACCACACCCCCTTGAGAGGAGTTGGGCCGATCCCTTCTTGCGATTTTTATTAGTCAGTTTGTGTTTCTGCTTTAGCTTAGTTTCGCTAGCCGTAAACACATCTGGACTTTGGTCTTGCAGCAAATAAAAGAGGTTTGCTCTACGTTCGGTCCTAATCAGCGAATTTACATTCACAGCTAGGATCTTAAAGGGTCTCTCAGATATTTACCATTTAGCGTTGCCGGCAGAATAGAGTAGAGGTAATCCACCCTAGCCGCCTGCTCCCTGATCTGTTTTTGCACGTGTCGGTTAATTGACCATTGATGGTCAGCACACCTGCATCAGATCTGCCTCTGGCACAGGAGCCGTAGGCACTTGGACCTGTTTGACTCCGTGTGGTTGAGGCTGTACCGTGTTTCCCTTTCTAGACGCGTAGAAGTTGCGGCAGTAACGGAAGTTGTTGTCTGGCGTACTTCAGGGCATCTCACCTACACTGTTTTCTTTTGGGATTTGTTTTTCCTTATCTCCTGAAACTTCGGACATCCCCGATAGTTTGCGGGGTGCCCGGAGCCTCGGCAGAGCGCACATTTTAACTGGGTCATGTCAGTGACATTATCTTGCCCGAGTTTACACTCCCCTGTTATGTGGGTATCTCCACATTAAACGGAGACTGGGTCCATACCACATTTAACTGCACCGTGTCCAAACCCTTGGTAGTTCATGCACTGAAGCATGTCTTACTGCTTATTTAATTTTTCAAATAGTACAACTTGGTAATCTAGGACTCTTATATTCCTTAGACCACTCAATTTGCTTTGAGGCGAGTTGAACTAGGAAGAATAGTAAATTCTGTTTCTCCGTTTTGGCTTTGACTGTGGTGAACGGTCTGACCCTGATAAAATCGAGATCGACACTCGCCCCTTGACGGAGCTCAGCTAAGAGCGCCTGCGGATCCGTAGAGGATTCGATACCCTTCAGGAGGACTGTTTGAAGCTTGTCTTCTTTCGGGGTGAAACTATAAAATTCTGTTTTTGTTTGAGACAGAAGGTCTTTAACTTTTTTGTAGTGCTCTAAAGATGAGCACTGTATAGAATACCTGTCTGTGTTTAGACGCTCAATAGTAAAATTGTTTCTTTTATTTCCATCTTAAATGTGTTAATGGGTGGCAAACCTCGCTTTGCTTGTAGCTGCTGCTGTTGTTGCGGTTGTTGTGACTGCTGCTGTTGACGCTGCTGCTGTTGTGTCTGCTGCTGTTGGTGCTTCTGCTGTTGTGACTGCTGCTGTTGACGCTGCTGCTGTTGTGTCTGCTGCTGTTGGTGCTGCTGCTGTTGTGTCTGCTGATGTTGCTGCTGCTTTTGTTGTTGCTGCTGCTGCTGCTGTCCCTGTTGCTGTTTCTTTGTGTGTTGTTGTTGCTGTGTCGTTATTGTTGTGGTTGTTGTTGTTGAGCCTTCGGCTGCTGAGGCTGTTTCTGTGATTGCTGAGGTGGTTGTTGTGTTTGCTGCTTCTGTGACTGCTGCTGAACTTGGATCGGTTGTTGTTGTTTAGTAGGCTGCTGCTGTTGCGTAGCTTCTAGTTGCGGTTGGAGTGCTTTTTGGCGGGTGCGCTCCTCAAGAGTCACTTGGCGCTCCTTCTCCCTTCTCGCCTCCTGCTTCTTTCTTAGTGATTCAACCAACTCTATGAAAGAGGAAATCTGCTCCGTGAGTGTCTCAATCTGTTCGTCCTCTTCTTCCTCCGACAGATCCACTATCTCGCCACTGACATAGTGTCCTTCTTCTGCTACTGACATGTAGGATGTGTCTTCTTCGGCATCTACGTCAGCGACGTTTTCTTCGCCTGTTACGTAAGCGATCTCGTTGGCCGGCTCAGGGTTCTTGGATACTTCTTCTTCAGCCTCTTTGACGATTACGACATCAGCCTTAGCCTTGTCGTCGTCTTCCTTGTTGTCGTTGTTGTTGTCTTCATCGTCGTTGGAGGAGCTGTCCAGCTGCCTCTGGATTTTGGCCTGAGCAGATGACTTGGCTGACCGTTCGCGCCCTTCAATTTGCTGAGATGCATCACCGATGCGCTTCTTCACAACAATATTCGGCTTTTAGTTGATGTAGCGCCTCCTCTTTTGCTTCGGCACATGCCGGCCCTGGTGATTGTCCTTTGGTAGGGCTTGTTGTTTTGGCAGTTGCCATGCTCATCGTTCTGGCCTCGACACGTGCTGATGACTCTGTTGTCGTCGTTTTTCTTGACCTTGAAGGTCCAGCAGATGCTGCCCTATTTGTTGTTTGGCCTCTGGATGGCCCCACTATCTGTTTATCGGCTGTTACATCGCCTGATGTTCCAGCACCTTTTGTTGTTGTTGGGGGACCATCTTTCGATGTCCCCGTTGGTTTGACCATCTGTTCTTCTTATTGTTGCTGCTGTTTTCTTCTCCTAGAAACCTCTTGCCAGAAATAATTTAAAAAAAGGCCTTGCCCGGGGAGAGAATCGAACTCTCGACCTTCCACTCTGAATTCTGCTCCTCTTTTTTTTTATGTTTTTTTTTATTCAATTTTTTATTTTTTATTCAACTTATAACTACTTAAATGCTAGACAAAAACCTTAAAAACTGGCTTACAGAATAACTTAACTAACTTACTGGCCATATGGCACTCTAAATTATACTATAATTATATTTAAAAAATTCCTTTCGGCGTAAAGACTAGTCTAAATTTAAAATTCAATATTACTTAAAACTAAACAAGAAAATTCTATAAAAACTTGTTTTCCATGACATTATTTTTTATTTAAAAACTTAAAACTACCCTTTACCTAAATAAAACTAAATTAACCTAAATAAAACTAAAATATACGTAAACATACGTAAATACCTTAAAACTACTTAAAAATACTTAAAATAACTTAAAACTAGAACAGCCACCAGCAGCTTTTTTTTTGCCATCAGCCTATGCACATGCACAAACGCGCATACATATGCATATATTTAGACATATACATATGTATGCGCTCAGGCACATATCCACAAACAAACAACTTTTGGGATTTTTTTATCTTTTTTTTGGTGCCACCGTCACTGTCCTACTTACCAAGTTATACCTAAGAAATACGTAGGTCGGCCAAGGCAACAACTTCGACTAACCATCAATAACAACCACCAGTATTTTTTAATTTGCTTATCCAAGTCCTTTTTGTCCCGAAGGGGCACAGCTCTACTGAACCGCAGACGCTTTGCTCCGTTCCCAGAGCCGACGTCTCGATCATACAGGCCGACGTGGTAGATTAACGGAACCGCCAATCTATACGGTATCAGCCCCCGACTGTCTAAATAGAGGAATGTCTCTGGCTGGATGAAACCGTTAAGACGAACGCTCTCACTATATTCATCATTGGGGTAGTAAGCCCCGAAAATAAGTCCATTGGCTGAGGTCATCGCTCTTGCAATGTGACCCCGAATCAGCTTATTTAAAAAGTTATCTATCCTGTTTATATTGGCCCCGTTGTATAAGACCTCGTTGGCATAATAATGTTTGTACTCCGACTCTGGTGTTCTGTGTAATCCAAGACAGGTCCTAAGACACTGCCTATCAAACACCCGAATCTTTTCCATTTGAGATGGGGCAACGTTAAACCACACAGGGCACCCATAGGCAATCATCGGCCGGATGAGGGCCATGTAGCAAATCACCTTCACCCAGTTTTCAAGGCGGCTGCTATAAAACAACCGTCTTGTCAGAGCAAACGCTCCCCTAGCTCTGGCCAGAGCAGCATCTATATGTCGATTGAAATATAGATACTGATCTAGCCAGATACCAAGGTACTTTACTACATCTTTACTCGCCAGTGGATGTCCACTTGGTCCAACGATCACTAGATTTTTCCAGTTCTTTCTTGTATCCCTAGAAGCCTTAGACAAAGGGGTTCTAAACAGGATAGTTTCTGATTTTTGAAAGTTAATTTTTAACTTCCAGTCATCACAATATCGCTGAATCTTGTCGAAGTCACGCTGCAAGAGAATTCTGATGACTTCAACTTTTGGACCTGTCCTGTACGCTACAAGGTCATCGGCATACGCAATTGCATGAGTGAGACTACCTATCAGATCGCTGGTGTAAATACTAAAAAGAATCGGTGAGTTCACAACTTCTTGCTGTAGACCGTTTATAATATCAAAAGTTGTGGCGGAAGTTACATTGCCACTTTTGACAACAAACTTTCTAACATTGAGCATGTCATAAAGCATATATAACAGTGGTTTACTTATGCCAAATCTAGTTGGTTTCAGATAAAGACCCTCTAACCATACGGTGTCGAAAGCCTTCTCTAAATCAACCAGAACGGCACCCGTGCATTGATTTTTCGCTTTGTTCCATTGAACATCAGAAACTAACTTAGACGCGGCATGAATAGTGTCATGTCCCGCCTTAAAGCCAAACTGATTGTCTGGAATAATATCTTTGTCCTCAGCCCTTGAACAGAGTTATATTGAGAATCTTTTCGAATACCTTACTGATACTTGGAAGAAGACTTATCGAACGAAGATTTGCCGGATTGGAACTGTCCTTTCCCTTTTTGGGAAGAGGATGAACGACAGCTGTGTTCTAACTCACTGGATAATATGCATTATTCAATGAGTTGTTGAACAGTCTATTGCTTACTCAGGGAGATGTCGTAACACAATGTTGGGTATACCATCGACCCCCGCAGATTTCTTTTCTGTAGTGCTTGAAAAAATAACTGAAGTTCTACCTTCGAAATTAACAATGAACTGGGTCCATTTCACTCGGCGATGGTGGCGTTTTCCAAGTTTTCTTCATTGAACCCGGTGAAACCAGTATTCTCAGATCGCCATTGCGTTCAGTTATTTCCAAGATAGAAATTGTGCAGTAAGGCTCTGTTCTCCAGGTCATGATTCGGACGAATGCTAGCATTCACCTTATACACTTACTGGAAAGCAGCCCCTACAGCTTCTACTTTTTCTTGAGGATCTTCTGTCATATAATAGTCATCATCGAAAACGGCACCTTCCGGATCAATTCCCGCAATCGTTAGAACGTCTTCATTATCTGTTGTCCTCTGGAGTGTAAGACATGAAAAATCGTTTTGCTCATTCTTTCTAAATATTTAATTTATTTGGGGAAACATACTTGGGTCGCTAGAATTAACGGCCCGAATTATGTTATCCCAATATAAATTAATAGACAATCTATAATTTTGTCTGATCAGAACGCTAATGTTTTTGATCAACGACTTCAATGTCCTAATCTCCAGATCACGTGTGTCCGTGAAACGTCTGTGCAGAAGTTTCAACCTAGTCAGCAGTCCACTTTTTTGTCGGTGTAGTGCGTCGGTTGTCGCCTTCTTGTATAAACCAGTAGGGTCTTCTTCCTTATAATTGTTCATTTTTCGTTTTATTGTCGTATCCATATGATTCAGATACCCGTCAATCTCGACATTCGTCAGGTTCCTGTCATTTGGTGGAGAAATGTCATCGGAACGTATTTCCCTTGCCAAGGCGTTGGAGAAGAGTGGCCAGCGCGCATTACTGAAATTATAAGAGTGCACAGGCACATACTCATTCAAATCCACAAGTTCGCTCGGAAGCTGTATTACGGTGGCAAGTCCGCATTGATCACTGTCGTATTCAATTGTTCGTAAAGAGTTTCTTGTCTGTTGATTTGTTGCGTCAGTAATAACTAGTCGTGAGTCAAGCAGTAAAAGATCCAGAAAGCCACCGCTCCTAGGAAACGAAGGTCTATCTGTCGCAAAAAGGTCGTTCCTACACTCAACATTGTGACGACCCATCCAATTAAATATATGGTACCCTCGGATTTTGAATTTGATTTCCCCAATCTTCATGTTTGGCGTTCAAATCTCCTGCCATGAGATAATCATTTTCATCCAAGTGCAGTCTTAAGCATTCGAAAAGTTTTTCGAGTTCTGCGATAAAATTAGCAGGCTGAGGTGCTTCAGGTGCGTACGCCGCGATCACGTACATTCGTTTCCCCTGAAGGAGCGGAATGCAAATGATGCAGGCTTGTAGCAGCCCAAATCTTCGCACTTCACTATTGTATATAACCTTATGTTTAATGCCCTTTCGTATGAAGACTGCGACCCCACCCCCTTGAGAGGAGTTGGGCCGATCCCTTCTTGCGATTTTTATTAGTCAGTTTGTGTTTCTGCTTTAGCTTAGTTTCGCTAGCCGTAAACACATCTGGACTTTGGTCTTGCAGCAAATAAAAGAGGTTTGCTCTACGTTCGGTCCTAATCAGCGAATTTACATTCACAGCTAGGATCTTAAAGGGTCTCTCAGATATTTACCATTTAGCGTTGCCGGCAGAATAGAGTAGAGGTAATCCACCCTAGCCGCCTGCTCCCTGATCTGTTTTTGCACGTGTCGGTTAATTGACCATTGATGGTCAGCACACCTGCATCAGATCTGCCTCTGGCACAGGAGCCGTAGGCACTTGGACCTGTTTGACTCCGTGTGGTTGAGGCTGTACCGTGTTTCCCTTTCTAGACGCGTAGAAGTTGCGGCAGTAACGGAAGTTGTTGTCTGGCGTACTTCAGGGCATCTCACCTACACTGTTTTCTTTTGGGATTTGTTTTTCCTTATCTCCTGAAACTTCGGACATCCCCGATAGTTTGCGGGGTGCCCGGAGCCTCGGCAGAGCGCACATTTTAACTGGGTCATGTCAGTGACATTATCTTGCCCGAGTTTACACTCCCCTGTTATGTGGGTATCTCCACATTAAACGGAGACTGGGTCCATACCACATTTAACTGCACCGTGTCCAAACCCTTGGTAGTTCATGCACTGAAGCCTGTCTTACTGCTTATTTAATTTTTCAAATAGTACAACTTGGTAATCTAGGACTGTTATATTCCTTAGACCACTCAATTTGCTTTGAGGCGAGTTGAACTAGGAAGAATAGTAAATTCTGTTTCTCCGTTTTGGCTTTGACTGTGGTGAACGGTCTGACCCTGATAAAATCGAGATCGACACTCGCCCCTTGACGGAGCTCAGCTAAGAGCGCCTGCGGATCCGTAGAGGATTCGATACCCTTCAGGAGGACTGTTTGAAGCTTGTCTTCTTTCGGGGTGAAACTATAAAATTCTGTTTTTGTTTGAGACAGAAGGTCTTTAACTTTTTTGTAGTGCTCTAAAGATGAGCACTGTATAAAATACCTGTCTGTGTTTAGACGCTCAATAGTAAAATTGTTTCTTTTATTTCCATCTTAAATGTGTTAATGGGTGGCAAACCTCGCTTTGCTTGTAGCTGCTGCTGTTGTTGCGGTTGTTGTGACTGCTGCTGTTGACGCTGCTGCTGTTGTGTCTGCTGCTGTTGGTGCTTCTGCTGTTGTGACTGCTGCTGTTGACGCTGCTGCTGTTGTGTCTGCTGCTGTTGGTGCTGCTGCTGTTGTGTCTGCTGATGTTGCTGCTGCTTTTGTTGTTGCTGCTGCTGCTGCTGTCCCTGTTGCTGTTTCTTTGTGTGTTGTTGTTGCTGTGTCGTTATTGTTGTGGTTGTTGTTGTTGAGCCTTCGGCTGCTGAGGCTGTTTCTGTGATTGCTGAGGTGGTTGTTGTGTTTGCTGCTTCTGTGACTGCTGCTGAACTTGGATCGGTTGTTGTTGTTTAGTAGGCTGCTGCTGTTGCGTAGCTTCTAGTTGCGGTTGGAGTGCTTTTTGGCGGGTGCGCTCCTCAAGAGTCACTTGGCGCTCCTTCTCCCTTCTCGCCTCCGGCTTCTTTCTTAGTGATTCAACCAACTCTATGAAAGAGGAAATCTGCTCCGTGAGTGTCTCAATCTGTTCGTCCTCTTCTTCCTCCGACAGATCCACTATCTCGCCACTGACATAGTGTCCTTCTTCTTCTACTGACATGTAGGATGTGTCTTCTTCGGCATCTACGTCAGCGACGTTTTCTTCGCCTGTTACGTAAGCGATCTCGTTGGCCGGCTCAGGGTTCTTGGATACTTCTTCTTCAGCCTCTTTGACGATTACGACATCAGCCTTAGCCTTGTCGTCGTCTTCCTTGTTGTCGTTGTTGTTGTCTTCATCGTCGTTGGAGGAGCTGTCCAGCTGCCTCTGGATTTTGGCCTGAGCAGATGACTTGGCTGACCGTTCGCGCCCTTCAATTTGCTGAGATGCATCACCGATGCGCTTCTTCACAACAATATTCGGCTTTTAGTTGATGTAGCGCCTCCTCTTTTGCTTCGGCACATGCCGGCCCTGGTGATTGTCCTTTGGTAGGGCTTGTTGTTTTGGCAGTTGCCATGCTCATCGTTCTGGCCTCGACACGTGCTGATGACTCTGTTGTCGTCGTTTTTCTTGACCTTGAAGGTCCAGCAGATGCTGCCCTATTTGTTGTTTGGCCTCTGGATGGTCCCACTATCTGTTTATCGGCTGTTACATCGCCTGATGTTCCAGCACCTTTTGTTGTTGTTGGGGGACCATCTTTCGATGTCCCCGTTGGTTTGACCATCTGTTCTTCTTATTGTTGCTGCTGTTTTCTTCTCCTAGAAACCTCTTGCCAGAAATAATTTAAAAAAAGGCCTTGCCCGGGGAGAGAATCGAACTCTCGACCTTCCACTCTGAATTCTGCTCCTCTTTTTTTTTTATTTTTTTTTTTATTCAATTTTTTATTTTTTATTCAACTTATAACTACTTAAATGCTAGACAAAAACCTTAAAAACTGGCTTACAGAATAACTTAACTAACTTACTGGCCATATGGCACTCTAAATTATACTATAACTATATTTAAAAAATGCCTTTCGGCGTAAAGACTAGTCTAAATTTAAAATTCAATATTACTTAAAACTAAACAAGAAAATTCTTTAAAAACTTGTTTTCCATGACATTATTTTTTATTTAAAAACTTAAAACTACCCTTTACCTAAATAAAACTAAATTAACCTAAATAAAACTAAAATATACGTAAACATACGTAAATACCTTAAAACTACTTAAAAATACTTAAAATAACTTAAAACTAGAACAGCCACCAGCAGCTTTTTTTTTTGCCATCAGCCTATGCACATGCACAAACGCGCATACATATGCATATATTTAGACATATACATATGTATGCGCTCAGGCACATATCCACAAACAAACAACTTTTGGGATTTTTTTATCTTTTTTTTGGTGCCACCGTCACTGTCCTACTTAATCTACCAAGTTATACCTAAGAAATACGTAGGTCGGCCAAGGCAACAACTTCGACTAACCATCAATAACAACCACCAGTATTTTTTAATTTGCTTATCCAAGTCCTTTTTGTCCCGAAGGGGCACAGCTCTACTGAACCGCAGACGCTTTGCTCCGTTCCCAGAGCCGACGTCTCGATCATACAGGCCGACGTGGTAGATTAACGGAACCGCCAATCTATACGGTATCAGCCCCCGACTGCCTAAATAGAGGAATGTCTCTGGCTGGATGAAACCGTTAAGACGAACGCTCTCATTATATTCATCATTGGGGTAGTAAGCCCCGAAAATAAGTCCATTGGCTGAGGTCATCGCTCTTGCAATGTGGCCCCGAATCAGCTTATTTAAAAAGTTATCTATCCTGTTTATATTGGCCCCGTTGTATAAGACCTCGTTGGCATAATAATGTTTGTACTCCGACTCTGGTGTTCTGTGTAATCCAAGACAGGTCCTAAGACACTGCCTCTCAAACACCCGAATCTTTTCCATTTGAGATGGGGCAACGTTAAACCACACAGGGCACCCATAGGCAATCATCGGCCGGATGAGGGCCATGTAGCAAATCACCTTCACCCAGTTTTCAAGGCGGCTGCTATAAAACAACCGTCTTGTCAGAGCAAACGCTCCCCTAGCTCTGGCCAGAGCAGCATCTATATGTCGATTGAAATATAGATACTGATCTAGCCAGATACCAAGGTACTTTACTACATCTTTACTCGCCAGTGGATGTCCACTTGGTCCAACGATCACTAGATTTTTCCAGTTCTTTCTTGTATCCCTAGAAGCCTTAGACAAAGGGGTTCTAAACAGGATAGTTTCTGATTTTTGAAAGTTAATTTTTAACTTCCAGTCATCACAATATCGCTGAATCTTGTCGAAGTCACGCTGCAAGAGAATTCCGATGACTTCAACTTTTGGACCTGTCCTGTACGCTACAAGGTCATCGGCATACGCAATTGCATGAGTGAGACTACCTATCAGATCGCTGGTGTAAATACTAAAAAGAATCGGTGAGTTCACAACATCTTGCTGTAGACCGTTTATAATATCAAAAGTTGTGGCGGAAGTTACATTGCCACTTATGACAACAAACTTTCTAACATTGAGCATGTCATAAAGCATATATAACAGTGGTTTACTTATGCCAAATCTAGTTGGTTTCAGATAAAGACCCTCTAACCATACGGTGTCGAAAGCCTTCTCTAAATCAACCAGAACGGCACCCGTGCATTGATTTTTCGCTTTGTTCCATTGAACATCAGAAACTAACTTAGACGCGGCATGAATAGTGTCATGTCCCGCCTTAAAGCCAAACTGATTGTCTGGAATAATATCTTTGTCCTCAGCCCTTGAACAGAGTTATATTGAGAATCTTTTCGAATACCTTACTGATACTTGGAAGAAGACTTATCGAACGAAGATTTGCCGGATTGGAACTGTCCTTTCCCTTTTTGGGAAGAGGATGAACGACAGCTGTGTTCTAACTCACTGGATAATATGCATTATTCAATGAGTTGTTGAACAGTCTATTGCTTACTCAGGGAGATGTCGTAACACAATGTTGGGTATACCATCGACCCCCGCAGATTTCTTTTCTGTAGTGCTTGAAAAAATAACTGAAGTTCTACCTTCGAAATTAACAATGAACTGGGTCCATTTCACTCGGCGATGGTGGCGTTTTCCAAGTTTTCTTCATTGAACCCGGTGAAACCAGTATTCTCAGATCGCCATTGCGTTCAGTTATTTCCAAGATAGAAATTGTGCAGTAAGGCTCTGTTCTCCAGGTCATGATTCGGACGAATGCTAGCATTCACCTTATACACTTACTGGAAAGCAGCCCCTACAGCTTCTACTTTTTCTTGAGGATCTTCTGTCATATAATAGTCATCATCGAAAACGGCACCTTCCGGATCAATTCCCGCAATCGTTAGAACGTCTTCATTATCTGTTGTCCTCTGGAGTGTAAGACATGAAAAATCGTTTTGCTCATTCTTTCTAAATATTTAATTTATTTGGGGAAACATACTTGGGTCGCTAGAATTAACGGCCCGAATTATGTTATCCCAATATAAATTAATAGACAATCTATAATTTTGTCTGATCAGAACGCTAATGTTTTTGATCAACGACTTCAATGTCCTAATCTCCAGATCACGTGTGTCCGTGAAACGTCTGTGCAGAAGTTTCAACCTAGTCAGCAGTCCACTTTTTTGTCGGTGTAGTGCGTCGGTTGTCGCCTTCTTGTATAAACCAGTAGGGTCTTCTTCCTTATAATTGTTCATTTTTCGTTTTATTGTCGTATCCATATGATTCAGATACCCGTCAATCTCGACATTCGTCAGGTTCCTGTCATTTGGTGGAGAAATGTCATCGGAACGTATTTCCCTTGCCAAGGCGTTGGAGAAGAGTGGCCAGCGCGCATTACTGAAATTATAAGAGTGCACAGGCACATACTCATTCAAATCCACAAGTTCGCTCGGAAGCTGTATTACGGTGGCAAGTCCGCATTGATCACTGTCGTATTCAATTGTTCGTAAAGAGTTTCTTGTCTGTTGATTTGTTGCGTCAGTAATAACTAGTCGTGAGTCAAGCAGTAAAAGATCCAGAAAGCCACCGCTCCTAGGAAACGAAGGTCTATCTGTCGCAAAAAGGTCGTTCCTACACTCAACATTGTGACGACCCATCCAATTAAATATATGGTACCCTCGGATTTTGAATTTGATTTCCCCAATCTTCATGTTTGGCGTTCAAATCTCCTGCCATGAGATAATCATTTTCATCCAAGTGCAGTCTTAAGCATTCGAAAAGTTTTTCGAGTTCTGCGATAAAATTAGCAGGCTGAGGTGCTTCAGGTGCGTACGCCGCGATCACGTACATTCGTTTCCCCTGAAGGAGCGGAATGCAAATGATGCAGGCTTGTAGCAGCCCAAATCTTCGCACTTCACTATTGTATATAACCTTATGTTTAATGCCCTTTCGTATGAAGACTGCGACCACACCCCCTTGAGAGGAGTTGGGCCGATCCCTTCTTGCGATTTTTATTAGTCAGTTTGTGTTTCTGCTTTAGCTTAGTTTCGCTAGCCGTAAACACATCTGGACTTTGGTCTTGCAGCAAATAAAAGAGGTTTGCTCTACGTTCGGTCCTAATCAGCGAATTTACATTCACAGCTAGGATCTTAAAGGGTCTCTCAGATATTTACCATTTAGCGTTGCCGGCAGAATAGAGTAGAGGTAATCCACCCTAGCCGCCTGCTCCCTGATCTGTTTTTGCACGTGTCGGTTAATTGACCATTGATGGTCAGCACACCTGCATCAGATCTGCCTCTGGCACAGGAGCCGTAGGCACTTGGACCTGTTTGACTCCGTGTGGTTGAGGCTGTACCGTGTTTCCCTTTCTAGACGCGTAGAAGTTGCGGCAGTAACGGAAGTTGTTGTCTGGCGTACTTCAGGGCATCTCACCTACACTGTTTTCTTTTGGGATTTGTTTTTCCTTATCTCCTGAAACTTCGGACATCCCCGATAGTTTGCGGGGTGCCCGGAGCCTCGGCAGAGCGCACATTTTAACTGGGTCATGTCAGTGACATTATCTTGCCCGAGTTTACACTCCCCTGTTATGTGGGTATCTCCACATTAAACGGAGACTGGGTCCATACCACATTTAACTGCACCGTGTCCAAACCCTTGGTAGTTCATGCACTGAAGCCTGTCTTACTGCTTATTTAATTTTTCAAATAGTACAACTTGGTAATCTAGGACTGTTATATTCCTTAGACCACTCAATTTGCTTTGAGGCGAGTTGAACTAGGAAGAATAGTAAATTCTGTTTCTCCGTTTTGGCTTTGACTGTGGTGAACGGTCTGACCCTGATAAAATCGAGATCGACACTCGCCCCTTGACGGAGCTCAGCTAAGAGCGCCTGCGGATCCGTAGAGGATTCGATACCCTTCAGGAGGACTGTTTGAAGCTTGTCTTCTTTCGGGGTGAAACTATAAAATTCTGTTTTTGTTTGAGACAGAAGGTCTTTAACTTTTTTGTAGTGCTCTAAAGATGAGCACTGTATAAAATACCTGTCTGTGTTTAGACGCTCAATAGTAAAATTGTTTCTTTTATTTCCATCTTAAATGTGTTAATGGGTGGCAAACCTCGCTTTGCTTGTAGCTGCTGCTGTTGTTGCGGTTGTTGTGACTGCTGCTGTTGACGCTGCTGCTGTTGTGTCTGCTGCTGTTGGTGCTTCTGCTGTTGTGACTGCTGCTGTTGACGCTGCTGCTGTTGTGTCTGCTGCTGTTGGTGCTGCTGCTGTTGTGTCTGCTGATGTTGCTGCTGCTTTTGTTGTTGCTGCTGCTGCTGCTGTCCCTGTTGCTGTTTCTTTGTGTGTTGTTGTTGCTGTGTCGTTATTGTTGTGGTTGTTGTTGTTGAGCCTTCGGCTGCTGAGGCTGTTTCTGTGATTGCTGAGGTGGTTGTTGTGTTTGCTGCTTCTGTGACTGCTGCTGAACTTGGATCGGTTGTTGTTGTTTAGTAGGCTGCTGCTGTTGCGTAGCTTCTAGTTGCGGTTGGAGTGCTTTTTGGCGGGTGCGCTCCTCAAGAGTCACTTGGCGCTCCTTCTCCCTTCTCGCCTCCGGCTTCTTTCTTAGTGATTCAACCAACTCTATGAAAGAGGAAATCTGCTCCGTGAGTGTCTCAATCTGTTCGTCCTCTTCTTCCTCCGACAGATCCACTATCTCGCCACTGACATAGTGTCCTTCTTCTTCTACTGACATGTAGGATGTGTCTTCTTCGGCATCTACGTCAGCGACGTTTTCTTCGCCTGTTACGTAAGCGATCTCGTTGGCCGGCTCAGGGTTCTTGGATACTTCTTCTTCAGCCTCTTTGACGATTACGACATCAGCCTTAGCCTTGTCGTCGTCTTCCTTGTTGTCGTTGTTGTTGTCTTCATCGTCGTTGGAGGAGCTGTCCAGCTGCCTCTGGATTTTGGCCTGAGCAGATGACTTGGCTGACCGTTCGCGCCCTTCAATTTGCTGAGATGCATCACCGATGCGCTTCTTCACAACAATATTCGGCTTTTAGTTGATGTAGCGCCTCCTCTTTTGCTTCGGCACATGCCGGCCCTGGTGATTGTCCTTTGGTAGGGCTTGTTGTTTTGGCAGTTGCCATGCTCATCGTTCTGGCCTCGACACGTGCTGATGACTCTGTTGTCGTCGTTTTTCTTGACCTTGAAGGTCCAGCAGATGCTGCCCTATTTGTTGTTTGGCCTCTGGATGGTCCCACTATCTGTTTATCGGCTGTTACATCGCCTGATGTTCCAGCACCTTTTGTTGTTGTTGGGGGACCATCTTTCGATGTCCCCGTTGGTTTGACCATCTGTTCTTCTTATTGTTGCTGCTGTTTTCTTCTCCTAGAAACCTCTTGCCAGAAATAATTTAAAAAAAGGCCTTGCCCGGGGAGAGAATCGAACTCTCGACCTTCCACTCTGAATTCTGCTCCTCTTTTTTTTTTATTTTTTTTTTTATTCAATTTTTTATTTTTTATTCAACTTATA